>CM060331.1:38291026-38297286 GCA_030674155.1 Stramonita haemastoma | reverse complement strand
ACACACAACACCACACACACACACACACACACACACACACACACACACCACACCACACACACACACACACACACACACACACACTCACACACACACACACACTCACACACACACACACACACACCAGAGACACAATCGAAGCCACAGGACACCATTGATTTCTATGTGAAGTGGAAACACGCACGCTGACTTGAAAACCACAGGAAGTCTTTGGTTTCTGACCATTTTTTAAACCCTGGTCGTGTTTCTCTTCAGAATTGTCTGCTTTCATCTGTGTTGATTCAATTCTTCATCAAATTGCTGTTGCTACATGCTTTGAGTCATTTTTGGCAGTGAAATTATCTAATGGTTGTTTGGTTCGTGCTGATTTCTTGTCTGTTGTCTTCCGACTTTGTATCGTAGTTTCAATTTTTAAAACGTTTTTTTTTCTTGCGAAAATAAAGTTTTGAATGTTGTTACTGAAGATTGTTGGTATTTTTTTCGGTGGTTAATGACCCTTTTTTAATTTAATTTAATTATTTTTTAAAATACTTTTTTACATTTGTTTTTCTTTTTTTGGGTTTATATCCACATATTGTTGGTTTTTAGTTTTTACTTTTCGCTCATTCTCCTTGCCATGATACTTTCTGCTTTTCTTGATTTGTCATGACTTCAATTTGCTTGCTTGTTATTTATTAGTTTCTTTTTTGTTCGTTTTTTGTTGGCTTTTTTATATCAAATCTGCGTTTTCTTTGTGGTTTTTTGTATCCTTTTTTGTAAAAACTGTCTATCTGTCTGACTTTTATCTCTTTTTTTTGTCGTTCTAACCTTCCTATTTCCTTTTTCTTGCCTTTCTTTCTTTTCTGGTTTGATTATCATCCAAGCATGCATTTGTTTACTTTTGAATATTTTCATGTTGACCTTTGGCAAAGACATTTTTTTGACAACTCTGGGCTTTTTAAAGCTTTTTGTTTCATTTATTCTTTTTCTTTTCTCTTTTATATATATATATATATATATATATATTATATATATATATATATATATATATATATATATATATATATATATATATATATATATATATATTTTTTACTAACATTTTTTACTTCTTTGTATTCTGCCTCAAAGTGCATTTTCTATCATTCTTTATTCACCCCCACCCTTTGCTTTTCTTTCTTTCTCTGTCTTTCTCTGTCTCTCTTTCTCTCTCTCTCTTTCTCTCTCTCTTGCACTGTTCCTTTCCCAGAAGGACAAAATTTTGTATTAAGCTTTTGAATGTTGCACCAAATATAATCCCTGCAAGACAAAGACAGAGCAGTAGTCCTGACAGAATAATGCAAATTGTATAGAATATGTCAGCCAACTCAATAGAAGTGGAAAAGCAGTTTCCATAACTTAAGCGATCGTTGGGGAGCGAGATGTCAGAGACCTCAGCTTCTCTAGGGGCCAGCATACTGAGGTGAGGCCCATCTCCTCCCCCTAGCTGCTTTACTTCTCTGACCCTAAAGAAGACAGGTAACCATCAACAGCTGGGTGAACGGGGGGACTGTACGGAAGCCAAGGCGGTCAAATGGTCACCCATCCAGTTAGTTACATAGCTAAATACTGCTTAACCATACCTTGAGGAAAGCAAGTCCTGGAAAAGCTGAATTCTCTGACATCTTACTCTCCAACCTCTGCATTGGTTATAGAAACGCCTTTTCCACCACTTTAAACCACTCAACAGAAGAGTCGCTTTTGAATTCAATTGTCATTTGATGACATTGATCTCGCATTCCCAAATCCTGAGACGTAATTAAAGAAGGCAACAAAATGAGGGCAAGTCTAAACAATTGCAAAAGCTAAACAAACAGTTCCCATTTTCTCTGTTATGTTCCCAAATAAAAGTTCGTTCCAGCAAGTCATTCAGATTGGGTTGCCTCTCTTAAACGCTTGTTTTATCTGGGTTAAGGGCCTTATCTTTTTTATGTGTGTTTATTACTTCTGCTTTATCAGTGTGTGTGTGTGTGTGTGTGTGTGTGTGTGTGTGTGTGTGTGTGTGTGTGTGTGTGTGTGTGTGTGTGAATGTGCGCGTGTGTGATCTCTCTCTCTCTCTGTCTCTGATCCGAAACAGGTCAGCATTCCCCTTTAACAACACACTCTCCACACTCCACATGATTATAATAATGAAACATTTGCCAAACGTTTCTCTCTCTCTCTCTCAATCAGCCCACCACTATCACCCTCAACCCCACCCTCCTCCCCTCCCCACCCCTCCCCTCCCCAGCCTTTATCTGGGTCCTCCCTCAAGCATGCCTGGTGCTTTGCTGTCTGCTTTTAGCAGGGACATAATCACAGCCACGGGAGATCATTGTCCTTTAGAGTGGAAACATGCACACGCTGACATGGAAACCACGAAATGGAAGTCGTTCTTCTTGTCCCCCCCCCCCCCCCCTTCCTATTCGAAATTCTGTTTGTTTGCTCTTCTTTTTCTGCATGTCTGTTTTCTTTATGTGGTAGTTTTAGTTTTTTGTCTAACTACATCATCATCAGCAGCACGCTTAAATTTTTTTCTTGTTGCTTTATTTATTTATTTATTTATTTATTTACTTATTTATTTATTTATTTATTTATTTATTTATTCATTATTCATTTATTATTTATTTACTTATCATCTATGCATCTATTTATTCCGATTTTTTTGTTTTTTGTTCCATTATTTCTTCAGTTATTTTCTCCTCTTTATTCTATTCTATTTTTTTTTTATTTCAAGGATAATGGAATAAGCACTTATGTGCTTTCATTTTACATCCGGACCCCACGTGTGTATGCAGTGTCTGTGTCATGTCTACTTATTCGCATCATTGTTTGAAATGTTTTTTTCAGGACGACTCTGTCTTTTTTTCTTGCTGCTTTCAGAAATTCATGATACTGTGTATATTTCCTTATTTTTGTTTTGTCTCTCTGTTCTGTGTGTCTGTTTGTTTGCCTGTCTTTTTTATAATCTCTCTTACATTTGTTATGTTTACGCCTCTCTCTCACTCTCTCCCACTCTCTCTCTCTGTCTCTCTTTCACTCTCTCTGTCTCTCAGTGTGTGTGTCTCTCTCTCGCTTGCTCTCTGTCTCTGTCTCTCTCTCTCTCTCTGTCTCTCTCTCTCTGTCTTTGTCTGTATCTGTCTCTCTCTCTGTCTGTTTCTGTATATCTGTCTTTCTGTCTGCCTCTCTGTCTGTCTGTCTGTCTGTCTCTTTCTCTGTTTCTCTCTTCACCCTTGCTTTAAAAGAGATTTGTAGTAACTATCAATCGTCATGCGCATAAGATCATAGTCCCCCTTCTGAGAATATTTGACCTATTTGAATCTAGTCTCATATATTTCGGTGGTTCATTATGAAATGAATAACTAACAGTAACCTTCAAAAGACTGGCAGTGTCTCTGTTTTTAGAAAACGTGTATCACACACATCTTATGAACGATGTATTACTATCCTGATGACATGGTATTTTATTTTTTAACACCACTGGTAATTTATATTATATATTTTCAATCTACGTAAATATGCACGTCTACTCTTAACTTAAGCTTTAGCCAAGTGGTACGGGCACGTCACACGATCATCTGGACTGGCCAAGACAGTCTTACAGGGAACAGTAAAAGGAGGGAGACGAAGAGGCAGACAGAGGAAACGATGGGAAGACAACATCAGAGAGTGGACAGGCCTTGGATGGAACGACCCTACTACGGAGGGCGGAGGACCGTGGGGAGTGGAGGAAGCTGGTTTCAAAATCTTCAGTTGTGCCCCCACGGTCCACGGGACTACAGGATAGGTGAAGGTGAAGGGGAAGACTCTTAACCCCCACCCCCTCCCAACTTTCTGTCCCTTCCTCACTCTCGCCTTCTCCTGTGTCTCTCATCCCCTTCTCGCTACAGCTTTTGTATCTCTATCTCTGTCTGTCTATCTATTTGTCTGTCTGTCTGTCTATCTCTCTGTCTCTTTTTGTCTCTGACTCTGTCTGTCTCATTCTCTCTCTCTGTGTCTCTGTCTCTCTCTGTCTCTATGTCTATATCTGTCTGTCTCTGTCTCTCCATTTACAGACAATTGTGTTATTGTGTTATTATTTTGCAGATCTGCAATCAGATGTCTATGATACCAGAGGTGATGCAATTACTGATGATGAGCTGTAAACACACACACACACACTCACATACACACCACACACACACACACACACACACACACACACACACACACACACACACACACACACCCTCCCTCTCTCTCTCTGTGTCTCTGTTTCTCTGTCTCTGTCTCTCTGTCTCTGTCTCTCTTTCTCTCTCAATTGTTTGACAACTTTCAGACATCGTAAACATTGAATGTCAGTACATTTGAATATGTTATATTATTATGTTTTCTTTATCACACCATGTTTTGTAAGCTTAAATTTTGTTGAAAATTTGACATTACTGACAAGCATGTCTCCTGCAGACCCCCCCCCCCCCCCTCCATTTTTTGTTCTTCTTCATGTGTTTGTATAATAGCCTGTGGCCGATGTAAAATAAACATCCGAGTTCCGAGTTCTCTCTCTCCACCCCATCCCCATTTTTCTCTTCTTTTTTTTTTCTTTCGTTTTTCCTCTCTCTCTCCCCCCCCCCCAATCCCCCCTTCTTTAGTCGTCTCTTTATATAAAGCATTTTTGTCTAACTTAAATGTTTAGGTGTGCATTATAGTTTTTCCTATGTAATGAAACCTTTGTTTACTTTCGTGTATGTTATGAATTTGCTCATTTGATACATAAGTGTCGTATTTTGCCGAAATTGTAGTTCTGATTGGTTTTTTGTTCCTTCTCTTTTCTTCCATCTTCCACCTTTTTTCCTCCTCTTCTTCCTCCTTTTTCTTTCTTTCCTATTTTTTTCTTTCTTATTTTCATTGTGACCTCTTCATTCTCTCTGTCCCTCTCTGTCCCTCTCTGTCTTTCGTCTCTTGTCTCTCGTCTCTCTCTATCTCTCACTTTCTCTCTATCTCTCTCTTTCTCTCCTCCGTCCCTCCGTCCCCCCCCCCCTCTCTCTCTGTTTATTTCCCTCTCTCTCTGTCCATCTCTGTCTCTGTCTCTGTGTCTCTCTGTCTCAGTCTCTGTCTCTGTCTGTCTGTCTGTCTGTCTGTCTGTCTGTCTGTCTGTCTGTCTGTCTGTCTGTCTGTCTGTCTGTCTGTCTGTCTGTCTGTCTGTCTCTCTCTCTCTCTCTCTCTCTCTCTCCTCTCTCTCTCTCTCTCTCTCTCTCTCTCTCTCTCTCTCTACAATGGCACACGAGTTTGCATTGGTTTTATAGCTTGCAAGCGAACCATTCACAGCTTTACAAAAAAATCTAAGCTGATGGACTATGCCAGCTACTTCAGCAAAAACGAATAAATGAAATGGTCGGATCAGCAATATTTGCTATGCTGACTCTTTTTACATGGCAGACCTGGTCATGATGTATTTAAGCACAAGTATCAATAAAATAGGATGGTTTATGCCAGATTCATCTTAACTGACAGAAATACATGTCGGCTGACATGGTCTAAGAAAAACACAGAAACAGACACACAGACACACAGACACACAGACACACAGACACAGACACACAGACACACAGACACACAGACACACAGACACACACACACCACACACACACACACACACACACACACACACACACACACACACACACACACACACACACAGAAATACACGGTAAAACATAAGTATACCTCTATAGCCAAGACCACAAAATTGTCGGTGATTGATGTTAGCAAAGCCCCAAGACTTACTTGAAAATAGGTAAGGTAAAGGTGTCCCATAACCTAGGCGGTTGTAGGGGAGCGAGGCATCAGAGACCTCAGCTTCTCTAGGGGCCAGAATATTGAGGGCGGCGCCAATCTCCTCTCCTTCACTGCTTTACCTTCCCTGACCCTAAAGAGGGCAAGTACTCAATTACTGCTGGTTGAACTGGGGGACTGTACTGAAGCCAAGGCGCGCAATCGGTAACCACGCTCAATGCTGCTTAACTTGACTGGGGGAAAGCGAGCGCTCTGATCACTTAGCTATCCCGCCCCCTCTTGAAATGCTGTGATTTATTAAAGGATTTACATTGTATTCATTCATGAAAAGCTTTTAGAACAACTTACATTCTTTACTAAAGACTAAAAGCATCATTTGAAGGCAGTGTGTGGCTGTGTGTATGGATAGTTACTTCAAATAAAGCCACGCACTCAAAACTTTTTTTTCCTGAAGCACCTACTTTCACAGTGATTCCTAGGAGGGATGA
>CM060331.1:38283526-38288526 GCA_030674155.1 Stramonita haemastoma | reverse complement strand
GTTTGTCTTGATTTTGTTCTTCATTTAATCACTGCTAGGATGTGCTTTGCATTTTCTTCTTTGTTTGTGAATGAGTTTGTAATTTTGCTGTTTTCATCTTCTTTGTTTGTCAGTTAAGAATATTGCAGAAGACTCGTGATCTGTTTGTTTTCCACTGAACCATCTCTTTTGGATTGTAGGTGTGAAAACGTTGATTCTGTATCCATTGTTCAGATGTTCTGGTATTTGCATGATTTGTGTTTGGTGGTGTTGTTGGTTTTGCTGCCTTATCTTCTGCAATGGTCTTGTTCTGTTGTTTATATGATGTCCATTCTGATTACTTTGCCCCAGTCTTACCTAGGCTTGTCATAGGACATCCTCAGAGTCAAAAGTCTGAAGGAGCTTTATATTAATATCAGGCCACTGCAAGACCACCAGCCAGAGAAGCCTTGCACTGCTAACAGATTTCTTTGGTGGTGTGGTGAATGGTATCTGCTGTAAGCTAAGGTAGACTGCACATTACCTACTACGTCCTTTACTGTTGACTCTAATAGCTCTAGGGATGTAATGGTGCAGTGATCAGAGCACCCACTTTCCCCCAAAGCAGCATCGAGCATGTTTACAAATTGGATGTGTGACCATTTGTATGCACTCCAATTCACCCAGCTGTAAATGGGTACCTGCCTCTTTAGCATAACGGAAGGTAAAGCAGAATGGGGCCACCCTTAATAAGCTGGCTCCTAGAGAAGCTGAGGTCACTGATGACTTGCTCCACAGTGCATAAATCCAACATCACATAGTCAAGAGTACTATATTTAGCGCACCCTCCTTTTAACTACTCCAAGTGTCATCAGTTCCTGCTATAAATAGGACTGGCTGGCCCCAGCTGGGCTAGGATGGGATGGATTACTAAGCAGCTGAGAGAAGCTGAAGGTGGGGAAAACTGACAAGAGTGGCTCCCCTATGACCACATTATGCTATAGGACACCTTTACCTTCTACTTTACCAAATAGCTAAACTGCAGAGCCAAACTGAAGGAGAAACTCATCTGAGGTGACGACTACCAGACACTACCAATAATGGCCTTTCCCATGAACCTTCAACCTCAAAAACAAGTAAACTATCCCACCACAGGCATAGACATGTACACACAATAACAAACAAAGCTGGGTCACCATGAGAGCAAAACAATTGGATTCACTACCATCAGACAGATTTCTTTTACTGTAGGATTGTTAATAGCCATGAAGTTGATGTACTAATAAAGCCCTTGAAGTGTGCTAATCTGAAGACTGCTTGATTACACTGTGTTCTATCTTTTCATTATACTATATTCTAACATAAACTGCGCCCAAAGAGACACAGATACATCTGCAGCAATAGTCAAGTAGTCTGAAAACTCTCAAAGCTCTCACAATTAAAAGGTAGATGATACGTGACTGTGATTGCAATCCCAGTGTTTGGATCAGGCCTGTGTTTTGCAGGCTACTTTTAGCAGACACAAACGCAGCCACAGGAGACAATTTTCACCTGCTGTGGAACCATGCAGGCGGTCTTGAAAACCATAGGAAGTCTTTCTTTTTGTGAACCCTTTTCAAACCCTGTGTGTGTGTGTGTGTGTGTGTGTGTGTGTGTGTGTGTGTGTGTGTGTGTGTGTGTGTGTGTGTGTTTCTCTCCCTACTGTTGTCTTCTGTGTTACATGATTTTTGCATTAGTCCATACAGCAACATGCTGTTGTGTATTCTTTATTAAAACTGTAAATGTGAGTCAACTGCTTGTCTTCTATCAAGCTCTGCTGGGTAGCTTAGGTGAGAGAGGATTTCAGCTACAAACAACAGTTCTATTCTGTAATGACTGAATGTTTGAAAAGCCATAGAAAGTTTATTTCAAACATAAGAAAATTTTTTTTTCTGACAATCTGCTCTTGTTTGAGTTAATAACCAGCTCTGCTTCATATCAGTTCAAGGATACGTTTTGTTGCTGACGCTGCATTTTGAGTCACAGTGTCATGTTTGTTTACTAGTTTTGAATTGTTTCGTTTTTTTTCTTATTTATCTTTTTTTTTCTTATTGCAGCAACATGATTTGTGCTTTTCAGCCATAAAAGCTTTAAATCCAACTGAGTGTTTGCAGCTACCTGCTTTTGGGAGAATGTTATTTTTTATCCCTTATTATTGCAGAAACATGAGTTGTGCTTTTCACATGTAAAAGCTTGAGCTTTTAAGCCTTGTGACTCTAGTTTTGTTTTTCTTACTTTTTCGTAAGGTTTCATTTTCATGAATTTTGCTACCTGTTTTTCAATGTCCTGACATTTTTACGAATTTCCTTCTTTATCATCAATATTTTATTTTAATTTTTCATTTTATTCTGTTTGATTTATTTCGAGAATAATGTAATAATCACCAATGTGTTTTTTTGCATCCTGTCCCCGAGTGTATGCAGAAATCATCTGTTCTGTCTTACCCACCTTGTGATTATTATCATTTACTATTTTTAACTTTCTTTTTATTGCTTCGTCTTTTACAATAGCTTACAAACCTACATAATTTCAGAGTCAACTCATTTTAAAAGAATAGACTGGTGATGTGTGGAGAAATATAGCTTTACATAATATTGGGTGGTATATATTAAATTACACAAAAAACCCTGACCACACAATAAGTCATGCAGACTCAAGACACATACACAAAATAATTATACAGATACTGTCATAGCCCAGGTTGACACTCTTGCAGTAATCAATGTAAGCATTATGTCAAGGCTGATAGTAGAATATTGCTAGGTGTGAAACTGCTCAGGTTGTTTTCATTCATGGCAAGCTGTCAGCATAACAACCAGTGTCTCTATTAGGGAAAACGCAATACATACATATCATTATATGCAATCTTTTCATTAAGTACCCGCTCTCACAGTGCTACCTAGGTGTGATAAGTAGGACAAAGTTAATTTTGTTAATGTCCCCCAAGGGTGTTAAACCGGGAAACACTGAGCCCAACAACAATATAATGTTTAACTGAGCATCTTGGGCAACATTA
Organism: Stramonita haemastoma; assembly: GCA_030674155.1. Taxonomy (NCBI): domain Eukaryota; kingdom Metazoa; phylum Mollusca; class Gastropoda; order Neogastropoda; family Muricidae; genus Stramonita; species Stramonita haemastoma. Next base: position 38,285,513 of record CM060331.1, on the reverse strand, counting down.
TTCTGAGTGAATTAATGCATTAAAAAGATGGGTGATTACCATAATGTCATATTGAAATTGGAATCAATGTCACAATAATAAGGTGGAAATGATGATATTTCAAAACAACTCTGCGTGAATTCCGCTCTGTAATTTCATTGTGTTTGGAAAAAAGCCATGTCATTTCAGCCAAACGTGACAAAGGGTGCACACATGTAACACAATTTATGTCAGTTCCGTGTAATTGTTAATCCTAACTCAAATTGAAGTCATTCTAGCAAATCACTTAAATTGTTTACTCCTTAAAATGTTTGCTTTATCCAAGTTCATATAGCCTTAGGCTTTCTTTCTTCCGGACTTTATTTATTAGTTGATTTCTAATGATATAAGTGCCTGTGCATGTGCGTTTGTGAATTAATGAGTGTATGTGAGTGTGTGCGTGCGTGCGTGCGTGCCTGCCTGCATGTGTGTGTGTGTATGTGTGTGTGTGTGCGTGCGTGTGTGTGTGCGCGCGGACAGGTGTCTCTGTGTGTTTAACTTGTTCATAATTTTTTATTGCAAGTATAACAAAATAACCACTTAAGCCGTTTTTTTTTTAAATTCACATTCAATCTCCGAGCCCAAGCAGCTTTGTCAAATTTGCATCCGTTCTCACTGGCAGACAATGGCCTACAATTCCCCAAAGCCCAACAAGGATAATGTGTGTGCAAGGTGTGTGTGTGTGTGTGTGTGTGTGTGTGTGTGTGTGTGTGTGTGTGTGTGTGTGTGTGTGTGTGTGTGTGTGCTGGTTCTCTCTTCCTCTCCCCTATTTCCATCTCTCAATATCTACCTCTCTATCTCTCTGTATCTCTGTATCTCTGTATCTATGTATCTATCTATCCATCTATCTATCTATCTATTTATCTATTTATCTATCTGTCTATCTATCTATCTATCTATCTATCTATCTATCTATCTATCTGTCTGTCTGTCTGTCTGTCTGTCTGTCTGTCTGTCTGTCTGTCTGTTTATCTACATATCTATCTATGTCTTTCTCTATCTATCTATCTATCTATCTATCTATCTGTCTGTCTGTCTGTCTGTCTGTCTGTCTGTCTGTCTGTCTGTCTGTCTGTCTGTCTGTCTGTCTGTCTAGCTAGCTAGCTATCTAACTAGCTATCTAACTAGCTATCTAGCTCATTCTTGTGAGACAGGATATTCGCTGTTAGTCCACACAATCATTTTTGAAATTTTCAAATGACGAGGAAAATCAGATATACCCATTTTAAAAAGCAATTAAATGACAACAAATGTCCAGCTCTCTTTAGGAACTGATGTCACATAAAGCTGAGAGGAGGGCAATCTTAAAGGATTCCTCTAAAAGAGTATTTTTTTTGTAGAATGCAAACAATTGTTATGGATCCTAGATACACATCCGTTCCATATTTTGCCCATTGTGGGAAGTTTATTATCCGTTTCAACACAACTCTTGACATGGAATGCCTTTTCTAAGCTGTTTGTTTTGTCCAGGGTGTTTGTGTTCCACGTCTGTGTTGTGTATTTGCTTTGCACGTGTCTGGCAGAGTCGCTATTCATGTATCCGTCCCTGCAACATGGTTTGCCTTGTTTGCTAGAGATGATTACATCTAGCCCTCTCCACGAGAGGCTCTCTATTTGTGCTGGGAAAATTTTTGCAGGTTTTTTTTTTGGTTTTGTTTGTTTTCTCTTTTCTTTTTATCGATTTATTTTATTTCTCACCTTTTCTTTGCGTTCCATATATTTTTCCTTTTTTGTTTCCTCTTTTTTAAGATAGATATTTTCTTTTGTCTTTTTAAAAAAAAATTGTTGTATTGTTTCTCACTTTATTGTAATATTTTGGTTGCTTTTTTCTTTCTTTCTTGTCTTTGCTTTCGTAATTAAGCACTCCACTTTTATGGTAGTTTGAAACTAAATTCTTGTATTGTATCTTAGCAGTTGTATGTTTCAGGTCATAGTCAAAAAGGTGCTGCTCTTGTGATGATGTACTTCT
>CM060331.1:38271197-38274933 GCA_030674155.1 Stramonita haemastoma | reverse complement strand
TGCACTTGCCTCTATGAGCCCTCTTGTTTTCTGATTTTACACCCGGGGGGGAAATTTTGATTTGGGGAAACCCCTCCAGGTTAAGAATTCAATTTTTGCTTGGGTTTTGGGAAATAGCTGGTGCACCCAAACACCCCTTTCAGTCAAAATAGTTTTTAAAAAAAAGGGGAGGCCCAATATTTTTTTAAAGGTTCTTGAAACCGCTTGTTATAAAAATTTTCTGCAGTTCCCTGCAAAAATTTACTCAAAAAACCCCCACTAGGGCTGGGAGGAGAAAAAAAAAAGCTGCTGTAAACTGGTGTGGCGCTGGCATAACAGTAACAATGGCTGTGCGTAGCTGTTCATATTTGGCAGGGTTTGAAAGTAAGTGCTTGTTGGGTTCTTCTTCCCAGTTTACTCAGATAACAAAAAAAAGTGGAAGACAAAGCGGTGAGGATCGATCTGCACTTTTCTTTAACAGTCGCATTTTCCTTTACCTCTTCTTCAACTTTCTTCCTTTTCTTTTCTCACGATCGATCGCTTGTTCTTCTTGTTTCTTGTTGTTCTTGTTGTTGTTCATCTTGTTGTTGTTAATCTTGTTGTTGTTGTTGTTGTTGTTGTTGTTGTTGTTGTTGTTGTTTTCTTCTTCTTCTTCTTCTTCTTCTTCTTCTTCTTCTTCTTCTTCTTCTTCTTCTTCTTCTTCTTCTGCTCCTCCTCCTCCTCCTCTCCTCCTCCTCCTCCCTCCTCCTCCTCCCTCCTCCTCCTCTCTCTCTCAGTTTGTGTAGGTACTTATGTATATGTGTGTGTATGAACGTGGATGTGTATGTGTGCGTGTATGTATGTATGTGTGTGAGTGTGTGAATGTGTGTGTTTGAGTGAGGAAGAAAGTGTGTGTGTTTATGTGTGTGCGGGGGGGTGCATTAGAGAGAGAGAGAGAGAGAGAGAGAGAGAGAGGAGAGGAGAGAGAGAGAGAGAGAGAGAGAGAGAGAGAGAGAGAGAGAGAGAGAGAGAGAGAGAGAGAGAGTATATCTGAACCCGATATGCCTCCTGATTATCACGAATCTGTCACATGTTAGTGGTGTACAGTGGCACAAGCCATGAAAAGAGGGAAGAAGAGACATCGTAGCATAGTTTTCTTGTCGCTGACCAGTTTCTTGTTAGATGTTGATTTTTGGATTTGTACAGTTTTGTGAGAATTCCCCCCCCCCTTGACAATTCCAGTTGTAAGGGTTAATCAAAGCTTATGAAAAAAGGATCTAAATCTATCATGTGACCATGTTATGGTATCCATGACATGATGACCTTTTGAATTGTAGTTAAGGAAGTCTTAGTATTTGACATTTTGTGTGCTGTGCCCAGCCCCCCTCCCACTGTCCCCTTGTGAATGGGCATCTTGCTTATAACGATAAACTTGTGTCATCGTCTCTCTCTCTCTCTCTCTCTCTCTCTCCTCTCTCTCTCTCTCTCTCTCTCTCTCTCTCTCTCTCCTTTCCCTCTCTCTCTCTCTCTCTCTCTCTCTCTCTCTCTCTCTCTCCCCTCTCTCTCTCTCTCTCTCTCTCTCTCTCTCTCTCCCCCCCTCTCTCTCTCCCTCTCCCCCCCCCCTCTCTCTCTCTCTCTACGCGTTTCCTTACCAGGTAGGAGTGCATGCTGCCTACTGTGGTCTTCAACTGTGCTTGTCATTTTTTGCTGGAAGTTTGCCCACTGGCTTCAGCCGACACGTTTTTTCTCACTTCAGAGCAGCTCATTTTATTGTACAACAGGCTGCATGCTGGGTACGTTCGAGTGGAGGGCTTTCAAAGCTGTCACTCGGCGCGTTAACTAGCGGGCAGGCTTGTCCAGAGGCTTCTGTGTGTTCCTTCTAGTGTGCGTGAGGGGGATGAATGATGTGTCCCATGCCCAATGATGTGCCTGCTAGCGAATCGCTTTTCAAAGACAGTTGCATTCAATACTAGAATATTGAGTACAACTGGGTGCTTTGAATGTCAGTCTGTATGTCATTCTTTCTGTCTGTCTCTATCTGTCTGTCTGTCTCTGTTTCTGTCTGTGTCAGTATGTCTCTCTCTCTTTCTGTCTCTATGTCTCTCTGTCTCTGTCTGTCTCTGTCTCTCTCTTTCTCTCTCTCTGTGTCTCTGTGTCTCTGTGTCTCTGTCTCTCTCTTTCTCTATTTCTCTCTCTCCCTCCACCCTTCTCTCTCTTTTTCTTTTTCTATTTTTTTTCTCTCTCTCTCTTTTCCTATATGTTTGTTTTTACATCTGTCTGTCTGTCTTTCTGTTAGTCTTTCTTTGTTTATTTTGTTTTCTCTATTTGTCTGTCTGTCTATCACTGTGTGGTTGTATCGCTGTCTCTCTTTGCCTCCGTATGTCTATGTCTGTCTCTCTGTCTCTCCCTTTCCCTACCTGTCTGTCTTTGTCTGTCTTTCTCTCACACCCTCTTGTTAGCTTGCTCTTTATTTCCGTTCCTTGCTCTTTTCTTTCCTATGTCTCTGTGTTCTCTCCTTTTCTAAAATATTGTGAACAGACGAAGAAAAAACGAGTTTAGTACAAACACTTTACTATTTGTATTTGAGCGATATAAAAGGCTTTATTTCCAAAGGACAACGACATATTAACACGCTTGACTCAGACTAAACACTTTGCCAGTTATTGATGCAAGGGTTGTACCAAGGTCTACTGTCAAATCGTTGAAAAGTTACATCGAGAATATCCTCTGCCACGATAAGCTCTTAGCACAAAATAAAAAAAAATGCACTTCTGCTTCAGTGGAGAAAAAATCCTCTGAAGCCGCAGCATTGCTACCTATTTGGCAAAGTATTTGAACATAACCATATTTTCAGTCTTCTCATTTAGCGTGCACTTACAATCTCACAATGGTTCCCAGGTGGAATGAATAAGTCATGGTACATATCTTGAAGAATTCCCTGGATGTCAAACTTGGTAGGGCACAACATCAACATGAACATCAATTACAAACAGCTTTCAATTCCTCAACAGCTTTCAATCGAGGAGACAGCATATGATATAAAAGCACAGCATGTTCATAAACAAATCATGCCATGATGCTTTGTATTCAACGTTTGTGAAATGTCAAGCACGGTTTAAGAAAAACACACACAAACAAAACCCCCAAAACATCACATGCACAAGATAAACCTCTCTTTCTCTCCAAGATGTTTCTGATGTTCTCGCCAAAGCCATTGTTGTGGCTGTTGTTGTAGTTGTTATTGCTGGTGCTGTTGGGTGGTTCTTTTGTTTGTTTTGTTTCCGTGTTTGTTTCGTTTGTTTAGTCCTGAGTTATGTACTCGTGCTTGTCTGCCTGTCCTGACCTTATCTTTCTGTGAAGATATTCCTCTCTTACTGCGTTGATTGTCTCATTTCTACATGTTCAGGTTGGGAGATGCATAAGCTATTATGACGCAAAGCCTTTTTTTTTCTCCATGTTTTGTGTTTCTTCATTGAATTTGTTAAATGTAGACAAGAAAAAATAAACAAATACTTGAAAAAAAAGGTTTTCTTTCCTGCTTTACAAACACACACACACACACACACACACACACACACACACACACACACACACACACACACACACACACACACCACACACAGAGGCAATGTCCACAACCCTGAACACTGCTTCTATGGCACTTGTCACGTTCCCCAATGCTTGCTTTTTCAAGATTACATTTGGCTGATGTTTTCTTTTCTGGAGTTGCTCTATTTTATTCTTGGAGTTGGCAATTTCTTGATGTAGCAATGGTTTT
>CM060331.1:38253697-38261197 GCA_030674155.1 Stramonita haemastoma | reverse complement strand
TGTATGTCGTTCGATCCACTCAAGGTCACTCCTCTGTCTAATCAGTATTGTCTTCCCAGCCTTTTCTCTCTGTCTGCCTCTTCGTCTCCTTTTTTGTCGTGTTCTCTGTACTGTAGCAGCCGCCCACGCCAGGACTGAAACAGCAGAGACTAGCAGTCATAAAACAGCCGGGAAGGAAAGGAGATGTAGTGGAGGATCGACAGAAGGTGGGGCAATGGGAGTAAGACATTGAAACCAACGTTCTCTGGCCTGGAGAAGTAATGCTGCTTAGTTCTTTGCCTTGTCTCTGGCTGCTTCGATTTCTTTTTTCTTTCGTTCTCTCTGTGCCTCTCTGTGTCTCTGTCTGTCTGTCTGTCTCTTTCTCGCTTTCTCTCTGTTTGTCTGTCTGTCTGTCTGTCTGTCTGTCTGTCTCTGTCTGTCTGTCTGTCTGTCTGTCTGTCTGTCTGTCTCTCTCTCTCTCTCTCTCTCTCTCTCTCTCTCTCTCTCTCTCTCTCTCTCTCTCTCTCTCTCTCTCTCTCTCTCTCTCTCTCTCTCTCTCTCCCTTTGGAGTGGGCCAGATCTATAATAATACCAATTCATAAAAAAGGAGATATCAATAATGCTGATAATTACCGTGGAGTAGCTCTCACCAGTGTTTTGAGCAAACTCTACACTTACATTTTGAATAAAAGACTAACTAAATGGGCAGATGATGAAGAAAAATTAATTGAAGAACAAGCAGGTTTTAGAGCAAGGTACAGCACCGTTGATCATATATTTACTCTATATTCTCTAGTGCAAAAGCATTTGCTTTCCAATAAAAAACTATTTGTTGCCTTTGTAGACTTTAGAAAGGCCTTCGATTCTGTAAATCGAAATATACTTTGGAATATATTACGCAAAAATGGAGTAAATGGTAAATTATATATGGCCCTTAGAGCTGTCTATAATTCAGTATTAGCGTGTGTGCGTGCTGGAAATGAATATACAGATTTCTTCGAATGCCCCAAGGGAGTGAAGCAAGGCTGTATTTTAAGCCCACAAATGTTTTCATTTTTTATAAACGAATTAGCTGTGGAACTGTCAAGAAAAGGTAAGCACGGCATTCAGTTTATACCTGGAGCAGTTGAGGTGTTTTCGTTACTTTTTGCTGATGATATCATTCTTTTGTCTGAAACAGTTATAGGTTTACAAAATCAGTTAAATAGCTTAAAGGAGGAAGCAGATCGGTTGGATCTAGCAGTGAATATGGATAAAACGAACATTATTGTTTTCAGAATGGGTGGGCATTTGTCAGAGCATGAAAAATGGTTTTATGGAAACGATGAAGTCAAAATAGTTAATACTTATAAATATTTAGGGATGGCATTTTCAACAAGACTTAGTCTCAGTTTTGCATGGCAAGAATCATGTAGGAAGGGGAAAAAAGGTGTGATAGAAATTCTGAAAACACTACGAAAGCTTAACTCAATAGACTGTTCGTTATTCTGGAAGTTATTTGACACTCAAATAGAACCTTTGTTAACTTATGCCTCGGAAATATGGGGATTATATGTAAATCCACACATGGAGAAAGTACATACATTTGCTATAAAACGTTTTTTGAATGTACCTATTCACTCGTCTAATACTGTACTGTATGGGGAGACTGGAAGATATCCCCTGTATATAAGAACTTTTGTAAAGTGTATTAAATATTGGCTAAAATTGTTGAAACTTCCACAGACACGTTTATGTAGACAGGCATATGATATGATGATTATACAAATGGAGTTAGGCAAAGACAACTGGGTATATCAAATCAAAAAAGTATTATCAGAACATGGTTTTGGGATTGTGTGGCTGTCTCAGGAAGTCGGTAATGAGCGCCAGTTTTTCTCTGAATTCAAAGACAGGCTCATTTGTTCCTTCAAACAAAACTGGCACTCCGACATGGAGAGTAAAAGTAAATATAGCTGGTTTTTTTCGTTTAAATGTGTTTTCCAGACAGAAAAATATTTGAAATTGATTACCGATAAATGGCACAGACTTAATTATTCTAGATTCAGACTAAGAACACTGGGGTTTAATGCAAACAAGAGATGGTTCCAGCCTGAGACATCTACGCAATCACCGTGTCCACTATGTGGACACGGTGTTGATGATGAAATCCACTTTTTATTTCAATGTAACGCATTCGAAATTTTACGTAACAAACATGATTTCTTAACTGTACGTACACAAGTAAGTCCAGACATAGTTTCTATTCTGTCGTCCGATAATGAACATGTTGTTAAATCTCTAGCGAAGTATATTGCAGAAGCACAGAAAATAAGACGAAGCCAAGTGGGTACCAATTGTATTAATATGACAGGACAAAATTAATTAATATCAAGAAGAATATGTGTTTCGAGCCAGATGTTACGGGTTGTTGTTATATTTTGAATCATGAAATTTAAAAGGATGGCCGATTCCGAACCAGTATCTATTTTTTTGTTTGCTTATATTGTTGTTGTTATTGTTGTTTTCTTTCTTTGTATTTGATTTGCAATGGGAATGACGCCAATACTTGTGTGTTAGAAATGAGAGTATCCTTTTTTTTTTTTTTTTTAGGAAACTTAGTTGTATTGTTCACTTAAGTCATTTTTTATGTAACGTTTCCATCACGGATATTTGTGTTACCTCCCTTGTCAAAAGGCCGAGATTGGCAATGACAATAAATTGTTAAAGCGTTAAAGCGTTAAAGCGTCTCTCTCTCTCTCTCTCTCTCTCTCTCTCTCTCTCTCTCTCTCTCTCTCTCTCTCTCTCTCTCTCTCTCTCTCTCTCTCTCTCTCTCTCTCCTCTCTCTCCTCTCTCCCACACTCTTTCTTTCTTTCTCTCTCTCTCTCTTTCTTTCTTTCTTTTTTTCTTTCTTTCTGTCTTTCTTTCTTTCTTTCTGTCTGTCTTTCTTTCTTTCTTTCTTTCTTTCTTTCTTTCTTTCTTTCTTTCTTTCTCCCTGTCTTCCTTTCTTTCCTTCCTTCCTTCTTTCCTTCCTTCCTCCCTTCCTTCTTTACTTTCTTTCCTAACTTCTATCTTTCTGTCCTTCTTTCTTTCTCTTTATTTCTAATTTCAAAATTTTTGCTGCTGTTCTCCTTCGTTTCAAACTTCCTCTCTTTATCACTTCTGTTTGATTTTCTCGCTTTTTCAATAAATAAAAGGCCCCCAGAGGAAAAAAACCCAACAAAATCCTGGCATGTTTCTCTATATATTCATAATGAGAAATGTTGGCTTATATAAAAAAATATTGTTCTACGAATGCTTATCAGGTTTACTTTGTACATATTAAAACTGCACCACCAGAGCAAAACAGAATAAAATCCTATCAGTATGAAGACTAATGCTATCAGTGTTTAAAGAAAGGGAAGAAAAAAGAGAAGATCAGGTAACAGGAACATGAAAGAGTAAAAAGAAATGGAACATTGAACAACATTACATAAGACTATAAAACAAATATCAGTGAAATAGAAGGATATGACTTGATTGAAAACAGATGGTTTAAACAAAATAGTATTAATTCAGAAAAGATACACAGATACATTTTGAAGCAGCAAAAAGCTACTAGCTTAAGTGACCAATCGCAATAAAGCGTGGGTGTTTATTGCATGATGAAAACTAAAATGCTAAAGCCTACGTGAACACTCTGTTGTTTTTTGTAATGCTGTATTAACATATTCTTCGGTCATGAACAGTTCTTAGCATAATGTGTTTATGTACATTTTTAGAGTGCCTGAGCATGAAGTTGTTGAGACTTTTGAGTGAAATTTCTTTTCAATGACAGAAAATGGATTAGTTTGTCTAATAAACTTAAAATTTTGAACATGAATTGAATATCTTGGATTTTTTTCAGAATGCTGAAAATGCTCACTGTTTCTGATTTTAGCAACAGGGGTCAACGGTCATAAACTACTAAAGTCTTCAAATGTAAAAAAAAAATGTTACATTAAAAAAATTTGGTTGATTCTGAACACAATGACATGATTACTTTTAACATTTGGCCCACAACTGCACATTTTAAAAGCATTTTGATATTGCTACATTGTTTTTGCTACAAAAATGTGAAAAATACTGAAACTGTTGAGAGTTAATGTACCATCTTGAGAGAAAAGCTTGGTATGAAAAGCTTGATGCACACATGCACACACATGCACATGTGAATGCACACACAAACCCACATACACATACATACACATATCCTCATCTGGTATCACTCTTTTGTCGAGAGATGCTTAAATAAGAAAAAACAACAACACACACACACACACACACACACACACACACACACACACACACACACACACACACACACACACACACACCACATGCACATGACACACAAACACACACACACACACACACACATACCCCCCTACACACACACCCACACACACACATGCATGTCTTGTCCAATGCTCCTTTTGCACCTTTCTCCCCAACGCCCACCCCCACCAGCACAAACCAGCAGACTGTGCAGTCAGAGAAAAAGCCGGAAAGGAAAGAAAATGTAGTGGAAGACAGAACACCAGGCACTGGATAGTGGCCATTGGAGCCCACAGGCCCTGCAGGGAAATAATGCTGCCTGGCTTTTTGTCTTGCCTTTGATTTCCTCTGTCTCTTCCTTCTATAACTTCTGTTTCTCGATTACGTTTGTGTATTTTTTCTTTTTTTCTTCTTTTTTTTCTTTCTCCTGGTTCTCAATTGTGCTTTGTTTTTGATGTTTTCTTTGATCTATGTTTTTTTTTTATTATTAGTTTCTCGCCTTACTTCCTTGTCTTTTTTTTCCTTTTCCGACATTTTATCTCATCCATTTCTCTTTCATTTTCTTCAAATCTTTGTCACAGAAATAATAAAAGACTAAAATTAAGTAGAACAAAAAAAGGAAAATATCTCAATGAAAAGAAATACACAGAACAAAAGAGTAGATTTGCCCTCACCTTCACCTGTCTCGTAGTCCTGTGGACCATGGGGGTACAACTGAAAATTTTGCAACCAGCTTCCTCCACTCCCCACCGTCCACAGTAGATGAAAGCATGCAAGAAAACAAAACGAAAGGAGAATAAAAGAGCACTTCATTAACCTAAAAAGATCATTAAAACAAACCCCACACAATAGCAAAACAAAAAGTAACAAAGAGATATGGCTTCCTTGACATACTCTAACGGCAATTCACAGGGCTGTGGAGTTAATATTATGATCCTGACAGACCATGGGCTGATATATCCCTGCATAAAAGCCGGGTGGCCATGCTTTGATTCTGAGCTTGGCATCTGTCAGAGGATTTGTCCTGGCCACTGTGACACAAAGTGCCTAGGTAAGAAGTGTGAACATCCTTAGGAAAGTGTGCTCTGTGAAACAATGTGTGTTTTCAACATTTGCCATACTAAGTACTGCACGTTCTGCCGCTGTGTAGAAAAAGGAAACTAAAAAAAAAGTAAATTCCTAATGCAAATGCATGATGTAACTCCATGATGTAAATACATGGCGTAAATGCATGATGTAAATACATGATGTAAATGCATGATGTAAATGAAGATGCAAATGCATGATGAAGATGCTTGATGTATTTACAAGGTAAATAAGTGATGAGAAACGTTGTCTTTTTGTCTCTGTCTTTCTTTCCTTGCTTTTCTCCAAAGATTTGTATTCTCCTCTTGGCTACATGATATAATGTAGTCAAATAGCGTAAACAGGAGAGAGAGAGAGAGAGAGAGAGAGAGAGAGAGAGAGAGAGAGAGAGAGAGAGAGAGAGAGAGAGAGAGAGAGAGAGAGACAGACAGACAGACAGACAGACAGACAGACAGACAGACAGACAGACAGACAGACAGACAGACAGACAGACAGAGAGACAGACAGACAGACAGACAGACAGACAGACAGACAGACAGACAGACAGACTGATAGACAGACAGACAGAAAGACAGACACTCAGATATACACAGACATACGCACGGACAGGCAGATAGGCAGGCACAGAAAGAGACAGACAGAGACATAGAGACAGACAGAGAGACAAAAAAAGACAGACCTACTGACACAGAATTCGAACTTTTTACAAGGGCAGCACAAATGTGTTCTACCTCTAGGAAGGTCATGATGTAATGGACTCACTTAAGAAACCTCTCTGGATGCTGACCTTTTGTCTGTGTTCTGATGTAACATTTAGTTGCTGAAAACTATCCTTGTTTGTTGCGGAAGTAGTTGAAAATAAATATATAAAAAGAAAATCTTCTTAGACTGAAGGTGGGACAGTGGTGGATAGGAAAACGAAACACTAGGATGAAAAGGATCATTTTATCAGTTTGTGTTATCGTGTTTCTTGGCAGTGGGCTACTATACCATGGCCTGTGTTTAGGGAGAACCGAAGAGCAAGGGGTCTGTCTGTCTGTCTGTCTGTCTGTCTGTTTGTCTGTCTGTTCGTCTATCTGTCTGTCTGTCTGTGTATTTGTGACGATCCACCACGAAATGAGTCGCTTACCACCTAACCTAGTTTTCCGCTAGCAGGCATAAAAGGCAGGTGGGGTCAAGTTGTCGACTTTTAAGATTTTGATTGATTATAGAACTATAGCCTCTATTTAAAATTCTTTTTTCATTTTTTTATTGCTACATTTGCATATATTTCCATCTGTGATTCTATTCATTCATCCATTTCTCCATTTACTTCTTTATTTTTTCTAGTATCCTTTCCCCCCTGACCAGTATAACTTTATGTGGAAAGATGTAAAATTGACCACTACCACTACTACTACTACTACTACTACTACTACTACTACTACTACTACTACTACTACTACTACTACAACTGCTACTACTACTACAACTGCTACTGCTACTACTACTGCTGCTGCTACTACTACTACTACTACTACTACTACTACTACTACTACTACTACTACTACTACTACTACTACTACTACTACTACTACTACTTCTACTACAACTGCTACTGCTACTGCTACTGCTGCTGCTGCTACTACTACTACTACTACTACTACTACTACTACTACTACTACTACTACTACTACTACTACTACTACTACTACTACTCTCATGGCTTGGCTTCGCAAACGAAGATTAAGGGCACTGTCCACGTCTGGTGCAGGCTCGCTGGTGGCTGTTCAGTCCAATGCGTGACAAACAAACCCGGCCGCAGCGGCTGCAGGGGAAAGTCGATTCTGGGGTTGATGTAGAGGGGACGCGGTTCTTCCTCCTCATTCGCCTCTCCTCAAGGGCCGCTCTGCGATTGTCCTCAAAGGAGGAGACCGACTGATGCACAATGTGTCGCCAGGCCTGCCGATCAGCAGCAAGGACTGACCACTAGTTATGGTCTATGAGGCAGGCTGACAGAGATTTCTTCAGAGAGTCTTTAAATCTCTTCTTTGGTGCGCCTCTGTAGCGGTGTCCGGTGGAAAGTTCACCGTAGAGAACCATCTTCGGTAGGCGATGGTCCTCCATTCTAGAGACATGCCCTGCCCAGCGTAGCTGCGTTTTCAGCAACATGGCCTCAAT
>CM060331.1:38241197-38248697 GCA_030674155.1 Stramonita haemastoma | reverse complement strand
TGAGCAGGATTTATTGAGATCAAATTATGGGCAAGGGAGATAAGGTTTCCGACAGGTAATTTTGTTAGCAGTTTAGTGGAAGATTAATGAGGAGCTGACGTAGATAGGTACGTCAGGAACGGATAATTATTTTAGACATGGATATTTCTTTATGAACTTAATTTTCTTCTCCAAGGGTTAGTTAACTAGTTTTCGTTTACCTTTTCACCTTTATTCCTGTTTGTTATTCTTTCATGTACTTTGAGGATAACGGAATAAGCACTCGTGTACTTTTTTGTATACATCCAGTCCCGGTGTGTACGCAGTTTTTGTAAATTTTGTTGTAATCAGGTGGTTGGGTGGAGTGAGCGTTATTCCTCTTTGGTGAAGAAAATACTTTGATGTTATCGTTAATGTGAAAGTTTTAACACCTGTCCCATATTGCTGATACCAATTAATATGAGATGTTAGATAAAGTGTAAAAACAATCAAGACATCCATGTTGTTGTGTCATTTCGCCTGAGACAGTAGGAAGGTACTCTTTGAAAGTGTGTTCGTATTACAGAGACTAAATTGGTTGCCATCTTAATTGGTCATTTATTAAAAGTCTTAAAATGTTGTGTTCACAAGCCTGTTCAGTCAGAGATTAATCAAAACGAATGGATAACCAAAGAGAAACGAAATTGAGATTCTAGTAGATGGCCTGTTACATGGGTTTGCTTAATATAGGAAGAACGATATAGAATTAGAATTGCACCACATTGCTATCTTGTTAATACTGTTGGAGATAATATTGGATTGTTTAGACCAATACGGTAGTTTGTTAAGACTTTGGTAGAAACACGTTTTGATTAAAAAAAATTGTTCCTTTCCCGTCAAGAATTCTGCGGTTCTGTAAGCGATCACTTGCAGACAGGAAAAAAAATAATGGGTAGGCGCTGCTCTTGTGGTGACGCGCTCTCCCCGGGGAGAGCAGCCCGAATTTCACGCAGAGAAATCTGCTGTGACATAAAGTGGTATGAAATGAAATGATCTAGTTTTACCCACCGTTCAGGTAGCCGCGTTCTGACTTCGGGGAAAATTGCACATTGTTTTTAGTCATTTCCATTGCATTGAAGAATCAGCTGCAATGAGATCAGTTGTGACTTAAGCGCTTGATAGCGATTTTGGCAGGTCAACAATGTACATGCTAGAGTTGAGAATGCTTAAGACCGTATCTGGGAAAATCCCATATCTTACTACTTTGTATTTGTATACCCACGTTAAGAAAAGGAACCGTCCTCCCCGGAGAGAGCAAGTAACCACAAGAGCAGCGCCACCCATTAGTTTTGCCTGTCTGTATGGGTATTTGTTTCCCTATCAGAGAGGCTTTTTCTGCAGAATTTTGACAGATGCAGCTCTATTATTGCCATGGGTTCTTTCACGTGCATTAAATGCGTGTTGCACACACAACCTCGGTCTATTGAAACAAAAAAAAATAGCACTCAGACTGTCACTCACGGTCTAGTGGATGGGGAAAAAGTTTCAGGAACAAACTGGGATCATTCCTGGAACTGGATCGAACACGGGCTTTTTGCTTTCTAGGCAGGTAGGTGCGTTACTCCTAGACCACTGATCCACTAGCCCCTTGGTGTAGTTTTTCTGTCGTAAAGTGTGGACACAATTCCTTTAAAAAAGTTTGACTTCAAGAATAATACTAGGAAGAGGATATTTTGAGAAAGAAATTGCGATAGTTTTGTTAGGAGGATAAGGTAATAAATAAGCTTAATGCCTTTTATTTATTGACGAGAGAGAGAGAGAGAGAGAGAGAGAGAGAGAGAGAGAGAGAGAGAGAGAGAGAGAGAGAGAGAGAGAGAGAGAGAGAGAGAGAGAGAGAGTGAGTAAGAGAAAGAAAGAGTGTGTGTGTGTGTTGTGTGTGTGTGTGTGTGTGTGTGCGAGAGAGAGAGAGAGAGAGAGAGAGAGAGAGAGAGAGAGAGAGAGAGAGAGAGAGAGAGAGAGAGACAGACAGACAGACAGACAGACAGACAGACAGACAGACAGACAGACAGACAGACAGACAGAGACAGGGAGACAGAGACAGAGAGACATACACACAAAACGACAAACACACAGAAAGACAGACAGATAGACAGACAGACAGTCAGACAGACAAAATGCCAGGATAGACAAAGACACACAGTAGATATTTACATAAGTACACCAGCGATTGTACTTGTAGAAAATGTCATGGTGATCATAAGGGATCCACTGAGAGGGACCTCTTGCTCAAGACACTGACCTTTTCAGCCTGTTTCTTATTTAACATTTTAGCTGCAGGAAAAATACTACCTTCCACTCGTTGAGGAAGTAATTTCTTCCAGTCTCTTTGAAAAGGAGAAAGTCATTCTGCCTGGGATTCCAGAGGAGAGAGTGGAGCTAATAAGAGCTGAATAATGATATCTTTCTGTGAAAGAGCTGTTCTAGTCTATGGCTAATTTGACATTTTGTTATAGACACAGCAATGCCAATGAGATGAAAGAAAGTTAATTAACAAACTGTGTCTCTCTCTCTGCTGTCTGTCTCTCTCTCTGTCTGTCTGTCTCTGTCTCTCTCTAAATATATCTCTCATTCTCTTTCTCTCTAATATATATATATATATATATATATATATATATATATATATATATATATATATATATATATATATATATATATATGCATATCTCTCTCTCTCTCTCTCTCTCTCTCTCCTCTCTCTCTCTCCCTCTCTCTCCCCCCCCCCCCCCCCTTCTCACTCCCTGGCTCTGCCTGCCTGTGTCTGTCTGTCTATTTGTCTGCCTATATGTCTGTCTGTCTCTCTGTCTCCGTCTCTGTCTCTCTCTCACACGCACGCGCGCACATACACACACATACACACACACGCACACACACACACACACACACACACACACACACACACACACACACACACACACACAACACACACACACTCTCTCTCTCTCTCTCTCTCTCTCTCTCTCTCTCTCTCTCTCAAGGGCCGGATGAAAAAAAGTATGTAATGCTTACTCTGTAACCCTTGAAAAATAAAGATTATTCAAAGATTATTCATTCATTCATTCATTCATTCTCCCTTAGTGTCGGGAACAGCACAGCCTGGTGGTCAGAGCATTGCACATTGTTCGCATGATCTGCAGACCTGGGTTCGAATCCCGTTCACGGGGATATTTTCCCCTGGAGTTAACATTAGTGCCGACTTCATTTCCTTGACACACACACTCACACACACTAACACACACACACACTTCACACACACACACACACACACACACACACACACACACACACACACACACACACACACACACACACACACACACACACACACACACACATACACACACACAAGCGCGCGCGCGCATACACACACACGGAATAGCCTGGTTGTCAGAGTGATGTGCTCGTGATCCCCTGACCCACGTTCGAATCTCGTTCAAGAGGATTTTCCCTCTTCTGGAGTTAACATCAGTGCTGACTTAACTCCCCCAAAAGTCCTGCGGATGAGACTTTAAACCGATGATCCATGTGCCAATGCACGCAGAACATCTTGCGCACACGTTAAAACCCGTTCTGCATTTCGAAAAAGCAGACCATTGTGTTCTGTTGGGAACCGGTTACAAAATTTAGAAAACTGCATACACACAGGGACTGGATGTAACAAAGCACATTGGTGCTTGCTACATTATCTTTAAAATAAAAGAATAAATAAACACACACACACATACACACAAGTGCGCACGCAGACACAAACACACACACACACTCACGCACGCACGCACGCACGCACGCACGTACGCACACACACACAGTCACACACACATTTTCTATACGTAAAATCATGATTACTCGAGAGGGAGACGCGTGCAGACAACAGATAGAGTAACAAGGAATTTTGCTGGATTCTAAGTTTTTATCAAGCTTAGAAAAGGTATGGAAAAAAGATCTGAATTAGCTACAACACCTCTGCATTTCATTGTACAAATCTTCTCAATTTATTTGTGCTTTTGCTATAAAAAATGTATAAAAAAAAACAAGAACATTTATAACATTTTTGTAATGTCAGTTTGAAGGAGCATTGTATCGACCTTCTCTCATTAGAAGAAAATGTTCCACACTGATATCTGGATGTCTTAATCTCCTCTTCCATAGCGTGTGCATCATGCAAGGTTATAAGGATTTTGTTTGTCGCTGAAAAATATGATTACGTTGCCAGCAGCATGACTGTATTGTCACTTTTTTCCCCTGACAGTTCCAGCTCTGTTAAGGTGATTTTTGCTTTTACGTGTTAAGATGTTGTCTGTTCTTCTTCCCGAGTTGTTCTCTTGTAAATCTGACTTTTTTCTTTGTGTTTCATGGTTTTGCACTCTGGTCTTTTAAGGGTTTAGTCTGCTTTGTTTTTTTTTTGTCAGTTGTTTTCCTCTTTTCTGCTTAAACTTTTCATTTGTAACTTTCAAAGATTTTCGTAATCTTTTCTTTGAAGGCTTCTGCATTCTCTTCTTTCACGGTTTAAGAGGCTGTTAAGCTCCTAAATCTCAAGTCTTTTTTACTCTAGTCGTTTTAAAGATTGATCATTTTATCTTTTAAATGCCTTTTCAGTTCCATTTTTTAGAACATTCTGTCTCTCGCCATGGAAAGTGTTTTGACTCATATATTTCAAGTCTTCTTCATTTTGATTTTTAATGATTTATTCAAATTCATATTCAAAGAGATGTTTCACTCTCTTTCTTAAAGGTATCCCACTCATAATTATCTTCCAGGGCTTTTCCACTTTCATATTTTACACTGCAGTCTAGTCTTTTGTAATATTTTACTGATCATATTTATCAGTTTTTTCTTTTACTTCAAGAGAAGAAACAAAAATTTCGTTCCTAAAAAAAGACCTTTTTTGAAGATAAAAATAGTGGTTTTTCTTTGGTCAGGAATGCTCATTTTTCCGTCTTTTTAAAAACTTTATTCGTTGAAGTTTTCCATTCTTGTTTTTTGCTTTTACCCTTTAAGGGTTTATTTTCTTTTCGCCCTTTTCATAAAAAAAGTCTTAGCTTTTTCCCTTCCCCATGTTTTTTTTTCTTTTTGCTCTTTTCTATCAAGTCATTTTTTTCTTATTTTGAAGGTTTTGCCTCTTCACTCTTTTTAGTCATTTTTATTCATTTGTGCAAACATGTCCTGCTTTTTCTTTCAGTTCTCTCTCCTCCCCCACCCCCCTCTCTCTCTGTCTCTCTGTCTTTCTCTTCTCTCTCTGTCTCACTCTGTCTCTATCTCTCTGTGTGAATGTGTCACCTATTGTCTATTGTATCTCTCTCTCTCTCTCTCTCTCTCTCTCTCTCTCTCTCTCTCTCTCTCTCTCTCTCTCTCTCTCTCTCTCTCTCTCTCTCTCTCTCTCTCTCTCTCTCTTCTTTCAAGACTTTTCTCTCTACTTTGAAGACTTGATTTCTCAAAGAGGATCTTGTGGTAAGACAACCACATATAATTATTTCGTATTTCAAACGTAATCATATTAGATTTCTTTTACCTCAGTGTCTTCACAATGCCGTTCCACTGCCCGTTTCAAGTTGGTTGCGTCCACCCCACCCCCGTACCCCTCACTGTCATCTTCTACGGTTTTTTTCTTTTCCCTCCTAGGTTTCCCTTTCTCATATTTCTGCTCTAAAGCCTTTCCAGCTTCGTTCTCTCTTTTCTCTTTCAATGGTTTCCTTTTCCAGGCTTTGAAGGCAGTTCTATATCAGTACTTCTACACACCCCCCTCCCCCCCCCCCCTCGACCCCACCCCCGCCTACCTACTTTCTGCTAAAGCTAGTATATATATAAACACCATCATACGTTTGCACGATCACACACACACACAACGCGCGCGCGCGCGCACGCACGTGCACACACAAACACACACATGCACAAGCGCGCGTGCAAGCATGCAGTAAGAGAGAAAGAAAGAAAGAAAGAAGAAAGAAAGAGAGAGAGAGAGAGAGAGAGAGAGAGAGAGAGAGAGAGAGAGAGAGAGAGAGAGAGAGAGAGAGAGAGAGAGAGAGAGAGAGAGAGAGAGAGAGAGAGCAGACAGACAGACAGACAGACAGACAGACAGACAGACAGACGACTAGAGAGAGAGAGACAGACAGACAGACAGAGAGACAGAGACAGAGAGAGCACTCTGACTGTCAACAGGTTTGATGTGTACTGGCTTTAGGCCACAATCTACTTGGCTTAGAAAAGGGAGGAAAGCAACATACTGATAACACGCAAAATGCAATGTGGGAAAGAGAGAGAGAGAGAGAGAGAGAGAGAGAGAGAGAGAGAGAGAGAGAGAGAGAGAGAGAGAGAGAGAGAGAGAGAGAGAGAGAGAGAGAGAGAGAGAGAGAGAGATGCTTAATCAATGTGTTCAGCAGTTAAGTGGCTATCAGGGATACCTGTTTATTTGCGTTTTATCATGTACGTGGGAATCTATAAATACGTGTGTGTGTGTTTATTCCTATATCAGTGTATTTCTTTTCGTTTTAGTGTTCTTTTATTTCGTGGGTAATGGAGTAAGTAATCACGTGTTTTTTTTTTATATCTAGTCCCCGTGTACGCGTGGTTTTGTAAATGTTGTCACCAGTTTTTTTTACCGGGACACTATCGCCTACTTTTCTGGAAGGCGGAACAGGTTTTAACGTGTGCACAAGGTATTTTGCGTGCGTTCACCCCGGGGTTCCTCAGTTTACAAAATAAAGAAAAAAAGGGTGGTTGTTTTTTGTAGGCTGGTTTACACTCTCTTTATTTATTTGGTTTTTTTTTTGGTTATTTACATGCAATTCTTTGTTGAAGGCAGATTTTGTTTTGCAATGTTTTGTCCTTTTTTACCGATAATTGAACTTTTGAATTTGTTCTTGTTGTCTTGTTGTGTTTTTATTTTGTTGTTGTTTTTGGGGGGATGGAGGTAGTCTTTTCGTGTTTTTCTTTCTCTCCATTTTCGTTGTTTTTTTTACTTCGATTTTTTTCTTCTTTAATTGGAAAAAAATGTTTGTCTACTACATTTAATCTTATCTTACCACTGCCTTTCTTGTTTGTATTTCTTGCGTTTCTTCCGATTCGTTTTTTTTTTATTTCTTCTTTCTCCCTCTTTGTTTCTTATTTTATTTGAATACTTTATTCATCTGTTGTTTTTTCCTTCCTTCCTTCAACCCTTCTTCACTTTCTTCCTGGTACTCTAGAAGCTCTTTAGTAGACACACGCATGACAGCTATGAATCAGCAGCCTCCCCATCACTAATTAGTGAGCTACAAGGGGTGTTTTATTGAACTTACTTCTTTCTCTTTTTTTCTTAGTCTGCCTGTATACTTATTTTTGTTGTTGAGTTTTTATTGTGATTATTGATTTCACTTTCCTTACATATTTTGTCTGTTTACATGATTTATCTCTTTTTTTTCAAGGGCTGGGTGTAAATATAAAAAAATGACTTATGCTTATTCTAATACCCTCAGAAAATAGATTTCGTTATCGTTCCCCCCCCCCCCC
>CM060331.1:38236805-38241097 GCA_030674155.1 Stramonita haemastoma | reverse complement strand
GGGGGGGGAGAGGGGAGGGGAAGGGGAGGGGAGGGAGGGGAGGCGAGTGGGGGGGAGGGGGGGAGGAGGGGGGCGGGGGGAGGGGGGAAAGGAAAGGGGGGGGGAGGGGGGGGAGGAGGGGGAGGGGAAGGGAGGGAGGGGGGAGAGGGGGAGGGAGGGGGGGGAGGGGGAGAGAGGAGAGGGGAGGGGGGGGGGGAGGGGGAGGGGGGGGGGGGGGGAGGGGAGGAGAGGGGGGAGGGGGAGGGGGGGGGGGGGAGGAGGGAGGGGAGGGGGGAGGGGGAGGGGAGGGAGGAGGGGGGGGGAGAGGAGGGTGGGGGGTGGGAAGGTAGAGGGAGGGGAGAGGGGGGAGGGGAGGGGGGGGAGGAAGGGAGGGGGAGGGGAGGGGGGGGAAAAAAAAAAAAAAAAAAAAAAAAAAAAGGGGGAGGGGGGGGAGGGGGGAGAGGGGGAGGGAGGGGGGGGGGAAGGGGGGAGGGGGGGGAGGAGGGGGAGAGGGGAGGGAGGGGGGGGGGAGGAGGGGGGAGTGGGGAGGGGGGGGGGGAGGAGGGAGGGGGAGGGGAGAGAGGGGGGAGGGGAGGGAGGGTGGAAGGGAGGGGAGGGGGAGGGGAGGGGGGGGAGGAGAGGGGGGGGGGAGAGGGGAGGGGGGAAGGGGGGGGAGGGGAGGAGGGGGGAGGGGGGAGGAGGGGAGGGGGAGGGAGGAGGGGGGGGGAGGGGGGAGAGGGGGGGGAGGGGGGGGGAGGGGGGGGGGAGAGGAGGGGGGGAGGGGAGGAGGGGGCGAGGGAGGGGGGGGAGGGGAGGGGGGGGAGGGGGGAGGGGGAAGGGGAGGGGAGGGGGAGGGGGAGGGGGGGGGAGGGAGGGGGGAGGAGAGGAGGTGGGGAGCAGGGAGGGGAGGGGAGGGAGAGGGAGGAGGGGGAGGGGGGGGAGGGGAAGGGGGGGGGGGGGGGAGGAGGGGGAGGGAGGGAGGAGGGGGGAAAAAAAAAAAAAAAAAAAAAAAAAAAAAAAAAAAAAAAAAAAAAAAAAAAAAAAAAAAAAAAAAAAAAAAAAAAAAAAAAAAAAAAAAAAAAAAAAAAAAAAAAAAAAAAAAAAAAAAAAAAAAAAAAAAAAAAAAAAAAAAAAAAAAAAAAAAAAAAAAAAAAAAAAGGGAGGGGAGGGGGGGGGGGGGAAAGGGGTAGGGGGAGAGGGGAGAGGGGGGGGGGGGGGGGGAGAGGGGGGGGGAGAAGGGGGAGGAGGGGGGGGGAGGGAGGAGGGAGGGGAGGGGGAAGGGGGGGGGGGGGGGAGGGAGGGGAGGGGGGGGGGGAGGGGAGGGGGGGGGGAGGGGAGAGGAGGGGGGGGGGGAGAAGGGGAAGGGGGGGGGGGGGGAGGGGAGGGGGGGGGGGGTGGGGAGGGAGAGGGAGAGGGGAGAGGGGGGGGAGGGGGGGGGAGGGGGGAGGGGGGGGGGGGGGGGGGGGGGGGGGGGGAGGGGGGGGGGAGGAGGGGGGGAGGAGGGGAGGGGAGGGAGAGAGGGTGGGGGGGAGGAGGGGGGGTGAGGGAGGGGAGGGGAGGGGGGGGGGGGGGAGGGGGGAGGGGAAGGGGGGGGAGGGGGGAGGGGGGGGGGAGGGGGGTGGGGGGGAGAGAGGGAGGGGAGGGGGGGAGGGGGAAGGAGGGAGGGGGGGGGTGAGGGGAGGGGGTGGGGGGGAGGGGGAGGGGGAGGGGGGAGGGGGGGGGAGGAGGGGGGAGGGGGGGGGGGGGAGGAAGGAAGGGGGGAGGGTAGGGGGAGGGGGAAGGGAGGGGGGAGGGGGGGGGGGGGAGGAGGAGAAGGGGAGGGGAGGGGGGGAGGAGGGGAGGAGGGGGGGGAGAGGGGGAGGGAGAGGGGGGGAGAGGGGGGGGGGGAGGAGGGAGGGAGTGGGGGGGGGGAGGGAGGGAGGAGGAGGGGAGGGAGAGGGAGGAGGAGGGAGGGGGGAGAGGGGGGAGGGGGGGAGGGGAGGGGGAAGAGGGAGGGGGAGGGGGGGGGGGAGGGAGGGAGGGGGGGGGGAGGGAGGGGAGGGGGGGGAGGGGGGGGGGGAGTGGGGAGGGGGGGGGGGGGAGGAGGGAGGAGGGGGGGGAGGGGGGGGGAGGGGGGGGGGGAGGGGGAGGGGGGGGAGAGGGGGGGGGGGGGGGAGGGGGGGGGGGGAGGGGAGGGGGGGGGGGGGGGGGGGGGGGGGGGGGGGGGGGAGGGTGGGGGGGGAGGGGGGGGGGGGGGGGGGGAGGGGGGGAGGGCGAGAGGGGGGGGAGGGGGGGAGGGGGGGGGGGGGGAAGGGGGGAGGGGGAGGGGGGGGGAGGGGGGGGGGGAGAGGGGAGGGGGAGAGGGAGGGGGGGGGGGGGGGGAGGGAGGGGAGGGGGGGGGGGAGGGGAGGGGGGAGGGGCAGGGGGGGGAGAGGAGGGGGGGGGGGTGGAGGGAGGAGGAGAGGGGGGGGGAGGGAGGGGGGGGAGGGAGGGTGGAGGGAGGGAGGAGGGGGAGGGGGGGGGGGGGGGGGGGGGGGAGGAGGGGGGAGAGGGGAGGGGGGGGGGGGAGGGGAGGGGGGGAGGGGAGGGGGGAGGGGAGGGGGGGGAGAGAGGAGGGGGGGGGAGGGGGGGGGGAGGGGGGGAGGGAGGGGGGGGGAAGAGGGGGAAGGGGGGGGGGGGGGAAGGGGGGGAGGAGGGGGGGAGGGGGGGAGAGCAAGAAGAACAAGCGATCGATCGTGAGAAAAGAAAGGAAGAAAGTTGAAGAAGAGGTAAAGGAAAATGCGACTGTTAAAGAAAAGTGCAGATGGGATCCTCACCGCTTTGTCTTCCACTTTTTTTTGTTATCTGAGTAAACTGGGAAGAAGAACCCAACAAGCACTTACTTTCAAACCCTGCCAAATATGAACAGCTACGCACAGCCATTGTTACTGTTATGCCAGCGCCACACCAGTTTACAGCAGCTTTTTTTTTCTCCTCCCAGCCCTAGTGGGGGTTTTTTTGAGTAAATTGTGCAGTAACTGCAGAAAAGTTCATATACAAGCGGTTTCAAGAACTTAAACCAATATTTTTCCTCTCTTTTTTAAAAGCTATTATTGACTGATGGGGTGTGGATGCACCAGCTATTTCAAGACCCAAGCTAATATTGAGTCTTAACCTGGAGGGTTTCCAAGTCAAATTTCTCGCTGTAGAAATCAGAGCAAGAGGGCTCATAGAGGCAAGTGCATGTCATGAAAAAGTGTTCATTACGAAAAAGGAAAAGTACAAAATCAGTAAACACCATGGCAGATGCAAGTGGAAGGTGTTCTACTCAGATCTGGTGATGGGGAAAGAAAACGAAGTCATACCATGAACTATGATAAGGTTTATGTTTTCCTTATGGACAACAGGCGTGTGGTTTAGTGTTTTACATAGTGGTATTTCCTCCTCCTCCTCCTCCTCCTCCTCCTCCTTCTTCTTCTTCTTCTTCTTCTTCTTCTTCTTCTTCTTCTTCTTCGACCTGTTTTCGTCGCCGTCGTCGTCAGCGACTTCATCGTCATTGTTGCCGTCTTTGGATGCTCACACGGCAACCATCGTTGTCTACCATATGCTCGAAAATACGTTGTTATGCCGTTAAGCGCGTGACAAGTCAGGCCTGAGTGTACGATATCAGCGTTGGAGAAAATTGTTAACGGTTAAGTCTTTTGGGGGGAAAAAAGTACAGAAAAACGGACCTGTAAGGTAGAAAATAGACAAGGAGGGTGACAGCAAGAGAGAGGAGATAGGAGCCGCCCTCAAAGTGCTGGCTCCTAAAGAAGCTGAGATTTCTAAACATCTCACTCCCCACCGAATGCATAGGTTATGGGAATACCGTTACTTCTTTTTTTTTTTTTTTTTTACTTTATATTCCATTGGTTATGTTCATTCTTCCTTCTTGTTCCTAGTTATATCTATCATACTGGTTGAAGTCTTCAGAATCCCTGTGTCTGTAGGTCAGATTAAAAATATATTATTAACAATTGTTTGACAGTATAAACACTATACTCAATCACTGTAGAACAAAAGACAGGCTGGTGGTACTATGTGTGTGTGTGTTTGTGTGGTGTGTGTGTGTGTGTGTGTGTGTGTGTGTGTGTGTGTGTGTGTGTGTGGTGTGTGTGTGTGTGTGTGTGTGTGTGTGTGCGTATCTGTGGGTGTGTAAGTGTGTGTGTCTGTATGTCTGTCTCTCTGTCACTGTCTGTGTCACTATGTGCGTCTGTATGTGAACACAAGCACTTGATTACCAATGACAAAACAATTATTCAGGCATTTTAAGTTTACAAAACAGTTATACACAAAAAAAATAAACAGAATGGCAT
>CM060331.1:38204305-38231805 GCA_030674155.1 Stramonita haemastoma | reverse complement strand
TACGATTTGTTTCAATACTAGTTTGTTTAAACTAAGGTAAAATGACACCCCCTCAATAAATAGCTACGTGCACAGATAAACCAAACAATCATCATAACAAATAATCAACAAACACTGACTAGACATTTCCTATCTAAGGCCTAGATGCCATGATTTGATGCTGAACAAAGGAGCTTGCAAACCTTACCCACCATTCACGAACGATGAAGCATGCATTCAAACAAGACCCAGTAATACCAACAAGAACCAAAATAGCAAACAAAGGACGAGAACAGCTGACTATCAGACACTCAATTACAAATTCAACGTCTAAAGTCTGAAATTTAGGGAGTGAGGTAAACAACGATATAACAAGTCCATTTCATTATCTATAATAACAAAAAAGATAAACAAAGACAATGCTTACATCCAAAACCACTAACCCAGTCTCGAATAAGAAAGAAACTGCAGAGCACATCAGGGCAGTGATTAAATGAAGAACAAAACCAACACGAACACCAACAGATAAGGAGAGGCACTGAAGCGTTAGAAGCCCCTAGAGGTTTTCAAAGCAGCCTGTGTGTTTTCCCCTCATACAAGAAAACCGTTTCCTGTGACCAAGATTGTTTCTGTCCTAACACCTCCCTGCCAAAAATATGCAAACAATGACTGGTGGAGGGAGGTGGAGAAGAGAAGGTAGAGAAATAAAGGGATTGTTAGCAAAGAGGGGTTGACAAACTGTCACGTTTTAGAGTGCTGTGAATTATGGAGGATTGGTGAGTATTTTGCTAAGGAGGAAGAGATGTATTTATGTATGCATACACACACACACATTTTATATATATATATATATATATATATATTATATATATATATATATATATATATATATAATGTATGTGTGTGTTTATACATATATACATATATGAATAAAGAGAGACACAGAGAAATGTATAGACTAACAGACAGGCAGATACAACAGACAAAGAAACAGAGGTAAATTGGGCACACAGATTAACTGAAATAACAGAAGAGATAGACAAAAAGTCAGATAGAAATATGAACATACAGATAGGCCAACAAGCTGTTGTTAACAGGATTAAAACTAGCCCAAAAAGGAGAAACTTCACGTGCCTGACTGATAAGAAAACAAGTACACATGCAAACGACAATTTTTTTTCTTTAAAAAGAAACAAACTTGCCTGCGGAAAACTCAGGATGCTCTACTCAGAAGAAGCACATCATCACAAGAGCAGCACCTTTTTGACTATGACCTGAAAAATACAAATATTGAGATACAATACAAGAATTTAGTTTCAAACCACCATAAAAGTGGAGTGCTTAATTACGAAAGCAGAGAAAAGAAAGAAAGAAAAAAGCAACCAAAAAATTACAATAAAGTGAGAAACAATGAAACAAAATGAAAAAAAAGACAAAAGAAAATATCATTTTTAAAAAAGAGAAAAATAGAAGAAAAAAAAGATGGAACAAAAAGAAAAGGTGAGAAATAAAAAAAATCGACAAAAAGAAAAGAGAGAACAAACAAAACCAAAAAAAAACTGAAAAAGTTATCCCCAGCTCAAATAGAGAGCCTCTCGTGGAGAGGGCTAGATGTAATCATCTCTAGCAAACAAGGCAAACCATGTTGCAGGGAGGGATACATGAATAGCGACTCTGCGAGACACGTGCAAAGCAAATACACAACACAGACGTGGAACACAAACACCCTGGACAAAACAAACAGCTTAGAAAAGGCATTCCATGTCAAGAGTTGTGTTGAAACGGATAATAAACTTCCCACAATGCGCAAAATATTGAACGGATGTGTATCTAGGATCCATAACAATTGTTTGCATCCTACAAAAAAAATACTCTTTTAGAGGAATCCTTTAAGATTGCCTGCCCTCCACTCAGCTTTATGAGACATCAGTTCCTAAAGAGAGCTGGACATTTGTTGTCATTTCATTGCTTTTTAAAATCGGTATATCTGATTTTCCTCGTCATTTAAAAATGTCAAAAATGTTTGTGTGGACTAACAGCGAATATCCTGTCTCAAAAGAATGAGCTAGCTAGCTAGTTAGATAGTTTGATAGCTAGCTAGCTAGCTAGCTAGCTAGCTAGACAGATAGATAGATAGAGAAAGACATAGATAGATATGTAGATAGACAGACAGACCGACAGACCGACAGACCGACAGACAGACAGACCGACAGACAGACAGACAAACCGACAGACAGACAGACAGACAGATAGATAGATAGATAGATAGATAGATAGATCGATAGATCGATAGATAGACAGACAGACAGACAGACAGACAGACAGACAGACAGACAGACAGACAGACAGACAGACAGATAGATAGATAGATAGATAGATAGATAGATAGATAGATAGATAGATAGATAGATAGAGAAAGACATAGATAGATAGATATGTAGATAGACAGACAGACAGAGAGACAGACAGACAGACAGACAGATAGATAGATAGATAGATAGATAGATAGATAGATAGATAGATAGATAGATAGATAGATAGATAGATAGATAGATAGATAGATAGATAGATAGAGACAGAGACAGAGAGAGAGAGATAGGGAGATAGACTGGTAGATATTGAGAGATAGAAATAGGAGAGAGGAAGAGAGAACCAGCGCACACACACACACACACAACACACACACACACACACACACACACACACACACACACACACACACTTTCTCTCTCTCATTGCACACACATTATCCTCATTGGACTTTGGGGAATTGTAGGCCATTGTGTGCCAGTGAGAACGGATGCAAATTTGACAAAGCTGCTTGGGCTCGGAGATTGAATGTGAATAAAAAAAAACCGCTTAAGTGGTTATTTTGTTATACTTGCAATAAAAAAATTATGAATAAGTTAAACACACAGAGACACGTGCGCGCGCGCACACACACACGCACGCACGCACACACACACACACACACACACCACACACACACACACACACACACACACACACACACACACACACACACACACACACACACACACACACGCACGCACGCACACACACTCGCATACACTCATTAACTCACAAACGCACATACACAGGCACTTATATCATTAGAAATCAACTAATAAATAAACTCCAGAAGAAAGCCTAAGGCTATATGAGCTCGGAAAAAGCAAACATTTTAAGGAGCAAAACAATTTAAGTGATTTGCTAGAATGACTTCAATTTGAGTTAGGATTAACAATTACACGGAACTGACATAAATTGTGTTACATGTGTGCACCCTCTGTCACGTTTGGCGGAAATGACATGGCTTTTTCCCAATGACAATGAAATTACAGAGCGGAATTCACGCAGAGTTGTTTTGAAATATCATCATTTCCAACTTATTATTGTGACATTGATTCCAATTTCAATATGACATTATGGTGATCACCCATCTTTTTAATGCATTAATTCACTCAGAATAATGTTGCCCAAGATGCTCAGTTAAACATTATATTGTTGTTGGGCTCAGTGTTTCCCGGTTTAACACCCCTGGGTGACATTAACAATATTAACTTTGTCCTACTTATCACACCTAGGTAGCACTGTGAGAGCGGGTACTTAATGAAAAGATTGCATGCAATGATATGTATGTATTGTGTTTTCCCTAATAGAGACACTGGGTGTTATGCTGACAGCTTGCCATGAATGAAAACAACCTGAGCAGTTTCACACCTAGCAATATTCTACTATCAGCCATGACATATTGCTTACATTGATTACTGCAAGAGTGTCAACCTGGGCTATAACAGTATCTGTATAATTATTTTGTGTATGTGTCTTGAGTCTGTATGACTTATTGTGTGGTCAGGGATTTTTGTGTAATTTAATATATACCACCCAATATTATGTTAAGCTATATTTCTCGGCACATCACCAGTCCATTCTTTTAAAATGAGTTGACTCTGAAATTATGTAGGTTTGTAAGCTATTGTAAAAGACGAAGTAATAAAAAGAAAGTTAAAAATAGTAAATGATAATAATCACAAGGTGGGTAAGACAGAACAGATGATTTATGCATACACTCGGGGACAGGATGCAAAAAACACATTGGTGATTCTTCCATTATTCTCGAAATAAATCAAATAGAATATAATGAAAAATTAAAATAAAATATTGATGATAAAGAAGGAAATTCGTAAAAATGTCAGGACATTGAAAAACAGGTAGCAAAATTCATGAAAATGAAACCTTACGAAAAAGTAAGAAAACAAAACTAGAGTCACAAGGCTTAAAAGCTCAAGCTTTTACATGTGAAAAGCACAACTCATGTTTCTGCAATAATAAGGGATAAAAAATAACATTCCCCAAAAAGCTGGCAGCTGCAAACACTCAGTTGGATTTAAAGCTTTTATGGCTGAAAAGCACAAATCATGTTGCTGCAATAAGAAAAAAGATAAATAAGAAAAAAAACGAAACCATTCTAAACTAGTAAACAAACATGATATTGTGGCTCAAAATGCAGCGTCAGCAACAAAACGTATCATTGAACTGATATGAAGCAGAGCTGGTTATTAACTCAAACAAGAGCAGATGGTCAGAAAAAACATTTTTTTAAAGTTTGAAATAAACATTCTATGGCTTTTCAAACATTCAGTCATTACAGAATAGAACTGTTGTTTGTAGCTGAAATCCACTCTCACCTAAGCTACCCAGCAGAGCTTGATAGAAGACAAGCAGTTGACACACATTTACAGTTTTAATAAAGAAAACACAACAGCATGTTGCTGTATGGACTAATGCAAAAATCATGTAACACAGAAGACAACACGTAGGGAGAGAAACACACACACACAGGGTTTGAAAAGGATTCACAAAAAGAAAGACTTCCTATGGTTTTCAAGACCGCCAGCATGGTTCCACAGCAGGTGAAAATGGTCTCCAGTGGCTGCGTTTGTGTCTGCTAAAAGTAGCCTGCAAAAACACAGGCCTGATCCAAACACTGGGATCGCAATCACAGTCATGTATCATCTACCTTTTAACTGTGAGAGCTTTGAGAGTTTTCAGACTACTTGACTATTGCTGCAGATGTATCTGTGTCTCTTTGGGTGCAGTTTATGTTAGAATATAGTATAATGAAAAGATAGAACACAGTGTAATCAAGCAGTCCTCAGATTGGCACACTTCAAGGGATCTATTATTACATCAACTTCATGGCTATCAACAATCCTACAGTAGAAGAAATCTGTCTGATGTTAGTGAATCCAATTGTTTTGTTCTCATGGTGACCCCAGCTTTTTTTTTTATTATTGTGTGTACACATGTCTATGCCTGTGGTGGGATAGTTTACTTGTTTTTGAGGTTGAAGGTTCATGGGAAAGGCCATTATTGGTAGTGTCTGGTAGTCGTCACCTCAGATGAGTTTCTCCTTCAGTTTGGCTCTGCAGTTTAGCTATTTGGTAAAGTAGAAGGTAAAGGTGTCCTATAGCATAATGTGGTCATAGGGGAGCCACTCTTGTCAGTTTTCCCCACCTTCAGCTTCTCTCAGCTGCTTAGTAATCCATCCCATCCTAGCCCAGCTGGGGCCAGCCAGTGCTATTTATAGCAGGAACTGATGACACTTGGAGTAGGTAAAAGGAGGGTGCACTAAATATAGTACTCTTCACTGTGTGATGTTGGATTTATGCACTGTGGAGCAAGTCATCAGTGACCTCAGCTTCTCTAGAAGCAAACTTATTAAGGGCGGCCCCATTCTGCTTTAGCCGCCGCTGTAGCCTAGTGGTTAGGGCGTTGGACTCGTAATCTAAAGGTTGCGGGTTCGATCCTAGCTTCCGGATATGGCGTTGTGCCCTTGGAAAAGGCACTTTACGGCTATTTTGCTCACCCCACCCAGGTGTAAAAGGGGGTACCAACCTTGTGTTGGGGGTTAACCCTGCGATAGACTGGCGTCCTAT
Source organism: Stramonita haemastoma (assembly GCA_030674155.1). NCBI lineage: Eukaryota > Metazoa > Mollusca > Gastropoda > Neogastropoda > Muricidae > Stramonita > Stramonita haemastoma. The sequence goes on along the minus strand of CM060331.1, from coordinate 38,225,884 downwards.
CCAGGGGGGAGTCTATGACTCTCAGTCGCTTAACGCCATAGAAACTGGGATAAGCACCGGCCTGATGAGCCTTAGGCTCGGGATAGACTTTAACCATTCTGCTTTACCTTCCGTTACGCTAAAGAGGCAGGTACCCATTTACAGCTGGGTGAACTGAGTGCATGCAAATGGTCACCCATCCAATTTGTAAACATGCTCGCTGCTGCTTTGGGGGAAAGTGGGTGCTCTGATCATTGCACCAATACATCCCTATAGCTATTAGAGTCAACAGTAAAGGACGTAGTAGGTAATGTGCAGTCTATCTTAGCTTACAGCAGATACCATTCACCACACCACCAAAGAAATCTCCTAGCAGTGCAAGGCTTTTCTGGCTGGTGGTCTTGCAGTAGTCTGTTATTAATATTTATAAAGCTCCTTCAGACTTTTGACTCTGAGGATGTCATCTGACAAGCCTAGGTAAGAGTGGGGCAAAGTAATCAGAATGAACATAATATAAACAACAGAACAAGACCATCACAGAAGATAAGGCAGCAAAACCAACAACATCACCAAACACAAATCATGCAAATACCAGAACATCTGAACAATGGATACAGAATCAACGTTTTCACACCTACAATCCAAAAGAGATGGTTCAGTGAAAAACAAACAGATCACGAGTCTTCTGCAATATTCTTAATTGACAAGCAAAGAAGATGAAAACAGCAAAATTACAAACTCATTCACAAACAAAGAAGAAAATGCAAAGCACATCCTAGCAGTGGTTAAACGAAGAACGAAATCAACACGAACACCAACAGATAAGGAGAGGCACTGAAGCGTTAGAAGCCCCCTAGAGGTTTTCAAAGCAGCCTCTGTATTTTCCCCCAACAAAAGAAAGCTGTCTCCTGTGGTAATAATTGTCTCGCTCCCAAAATCTCCCCACTAAAAAACATAAACAATGATTGGTGGAGGGGGGTGAGATGAGTGAGGGGAGGTGGGAGGTGTTTTTTCCCATTCAGCAAAACATCCACCACTCATCCCCAATTTACTGCACTCTAAGTTGCAACACAGTTTGTTAACCCCTCCTCTCTCCAACCCCCACCCCTTTCTTTCTAACCTCCCCACCTCCCCTCACTCATCTCACCCCCCTCCACCAATCATTGTTTATGTTTTTTAGTGGGGAGATTTTGGGAGCGAGACAATTATTACCACAGGAGACAGCTTTCTTTTGTTGGGGGAAAACACACAGGCTGCTTTGAAAACCTCTAGGGGGCTTCTAACGCTTCAGTGCCTCTCCTTATCTGTTGGTGTTCGTGTTGATTTCGTTCTTCGTTTAACCACTGCTAGGATGTGCTTTGCATTTTCTTCTTTGTTTGTGAATGAGTTTGTAATTTTGCTGTTTTCATCTTCTTTGCTTGTCAATTAAGAATATTGCAGAAGACTCGTGATCTGTTTGTTTTCCACTGAACCATCTCTTTTGGATTGTAGGTGTGAAAACGTTGATTCTGTATCCATTGTTCAGATGTTCTGGTATTTGCATGATTTGTGTTTGGTGATGTTGTTGGTTTTGCTGCCTTATCTTCTGTGATGGTCTTGTTCTGTTGTTTATATTATGTTCATTCTGATTACTTTGCCCCACTCTTACCTAGGCTTGTCAGATGACATCCTCAGAGTCAAAAGTCTGAAGGAGCTTTATAAATATTAATAACAGGCTACTGCAAGACCACCAGCCAGAAAAGCCTTGCACTGCTAGGAGATTTCTTTGGTGGTGTGGTGAATGGTATCTGCTGTAAGCTAAGATAGACTGCACATTACCTACTACGTCCTTTACTGTTGACTCTAATAGCTATAGGGATGTATTGGTGCAATGATCAGAGCACCCACTTTCCCCCAAAGCAGCAGCGAGCATGTTTACAAATTGGATGGGTGACCATTTGCATGCACTCAGTTCACCCAGCTGTAAATGGGTACCTGCCTCTTTAGCGTAACGGAAGGTAAAGCAGAATGGTTAAAGTCTATCCCGAGCCTAAGGCTCATCAGGCCGGTGCTTATCCCAGTTTCTATGGCGTTAAGCGACTGAGAGTCATAGACTCCCCCCTGGATAGGACGCCAGTCTATCGCAGGGTTAACCCCCAACACAAGGTTGGTACCCCTTTTACACCTGGGTGGGGTGAGCAAAATAGCCGTAAAGTGCCTTTTCCAAGGGCACAACGCCATATCCGGAAGCTAGGATCGAACCCGCAACCTTTAGATTACGAGTCCAACGCCCTAACCACTAGGCTACAGCGGCGGCTAAAGCAGAATGGGGCCGCCCTTAATAAGTTTGCTTCTAGAGAAGCTGAGGTCACTGATGACTTGCTCCACAGTGCATAAATCCAACATCACACAGTGAAGAGTACTATATTTAGTGCACCCTCCTTTTACCTACTCCAAGTGTCATCAGTTCCTGCTATAAATAGCACTGGCTGGCCCCAGCTGGGCTAGGATGGGATGGATTACTAAGCAGCTGAGAGAAGCTGAAGGTGGTGAAAACTGACAAGAGTGGCTCCCCTATGACCACATTATGCTATAGGACACCTTTACCTTCTACTTTACCAAATAGCTAAACTGCAGAGCCAAACTGAAGGAGAAACTCATCTGAGGTGACGACTACCAGACACTACCAATAATGGCCTTTCCCATGAACCTTCAACCTCAAAAACAAGTAAACTATCCCACCACAGGCATAGACATGTGTACACACAATAATAAAAAAAAAGCTGGGGTCACCATGAGAACAAAACAATTGGATTCACTAACATCAGACAGATTTCTTCTACTGTAGGATTGTTGATAGCCATGAAGTTGATGTAATAATAGATCCCTTGAAGTGTGCCAATCTGAGGACTGCTTGATTACACTGTGTTCTATCTTTTCATTATACTATATTCTAACATAAACTGCACCCAAAGAGACACAGATACATCTGCAGCAATAGTCAAGTAGTCTGAAAACTCTCAAAGCTCTCACAGTTAAAAGGTAGATGATACATGACTGTGATTGCGATCCCAGTGTTTGGATCAGGCCTATGTTTTGCAGGCTACTTTTAGCAGACACAAACGCAGCCACTGGAGACCATTTTCACCTGCTGTGGAACCATGCTGGCGGTCTTGAAAACCATAGGAAGTCTTTCTTTTTGTGAATCCTTTTCAAACCCTGTGTGTGTGTGTGTTTCTCTCCCTACGTGTTGTCTTCTGTGTTACATGATTTTTGCATTAGTCCATACAGCAACATGCTGTTGTGTTTTCTTTATTAAAACTGTAAATGTGTGTCAACTGCTTGTCTTCTATCAAGCTCTGCTGGGTAGCTTAGGTGAGAGTGGATTTCAGCTACAAACAACAGTTCTATTCTGTAATGACTGAATGTTTGAAAAGCCATAGAATGTTTATTTCAAACTTTAAAAAAATGTTTTTTTCTGACCATCTGCTCTTGTTTGAGTTAATAACCAGCTCTGCTTCATATCAGTTCAATGATACGTTTTGTTGCTGACGCTGCATTTTGAGCCACAATATCATGTTTGTTTACTAGTTTAGAATGGTTTCGTTTTTTTTCTTATTTATCTTTTTTCTTATTGCAGCAACATGATTTGTGCTTTTCAGCCATAAAAGCTTTAAATCCAACTGAGTGTTTGCAGCTGCCAGCTTTTTGGGGAATGTTATTTTTTATCCCTTATTATTGCAGAAACATGAGTTGTGCTTTTCACATGTAAAAGCTTGAGCTTTTAAGCCTTGTGACTCTAGTTTTGTTTTCTTACTTTTTCGTAAGGTTTCATTTTCATGAATTTTGCTACCTGTTTTTCAATGTCCTGACATTTTTACGAATTTCCTTCTTTATCATCAATATTTTATTTAATTTTTCATTATATTCTATTTGATTTATTTCGAGAATAATGGAAGAATCACCAATGTGTTTTTTGCATCCTGTCCCCGAGTGTATGCATAAATCATCTGTTCTGTCTTACCACCTTGTGATTATTATCATTTACTATTTTTAACTTTCTTTTTATTACTTCGTCTTTTACAATAGCTTACAAACCTACATAATTTCAGAGTCAACTCATTTTAAAAGAATGGACTGGTGATGTGCGAGAAATATAGCTTAACATAATATTGGGTGGTATATATTAAATTACACAAAAATCCCTGACCACACAATAAGTCATACAGACTCAAGACACATACACAAAATAATTATACAGATACTGTTATAGCCCAGGTTGACACTCTTGCAGTAATCAATGTAAGCAATATGTCATGGCTGATAGTAGAATATTGCTAGGTGTGAAACTGCTCAGGTTGTTTTCATTCATGGCAAGCTGTCAGCATAACACCAGTGTCTCTATTAGGGAAAACACAATACATACATATTCATTGCATGCAATCTTTTCATTAAGTACCAGCTCTCACAGTGCTACCTAGGTGTGATAAGTAGGACAACGTTAATATTGTTAATGTCACCCAGGGGTGTTAAACCGGGAAACACTGAGCCCAACAACAATATAATGTTTAACTGAGCATCTTGGGCAACATTATTCTGAGTGAATTAATGCATTAAAAAGATGGGTGATCACCATAATGTCATATTGAAATTGGAATCAATGTCACAATAATAAGTTGGAAATGATGATATTTCAAAACAACTCTGCGTGAATTCCGCTCTGTAATTTCATTGTCATTGGGAAAAAGCCATGTCATTTCCGCCAAACGTGACAGAGGGTGCACACATGTAACACAATTTATGTCAGTTCCGTGTAATTGTTAATCCTAACTCAAATTGAAGTCATTCTAGCAAATCACTTAAATTGTTTTGCTCCTTAAAATGTTTGCTTTTTCCGAGCTCATATAGCCTTAGGCTTTCTTCCGGAGTTTATTTATTAGTTGATTTCTAATGATATAAGTGCCTGTGTATGTGCGTTTGTGAGTTAATGAGTGTATGCGAGTGTGTGTGTGCGTGCGTGGTGTGTGTGTGTGTGTGTGTGTGTGTGTGTGTGTGTGTGTGTGGTGCGGCGTGTGTGTGTGGCGCGCGCGCACGTGTCTCTGTGTGTTTAACTTATTCATAATTTTTTTATTGCAAGTATAACAAAATAACCACTTAAGCGGGTTTTTTTTTTATTCACATTCAATCTCCGAGCCCAAGCAGCTTTGTCAAATTTGCATCCGTTCTCACTGGCACACAATGGCCTACAATTCCCCAAAGTCCAATGAGGATAATGTGTGTGCAATGAGAGAGAGAAGTGTGTGTGTGTGTGTGTGTGTGTGTGTGTGTGTGGTGTGTGTGTGTGTGTGTGTGTGTGTGTGTGTGCTGGTTCTCTCTTCCTCTCTCCTATTTCTATCTCTCAATATCTACCGTCTATCTCTCTATCTCTCTCTATTCTCTCTCTCTATCTCTCTGTCTCTGTCTCTGTCTCTATCTATCTTTTCTATCTATCTATCTATCTATCTATCTATCTATTATCTATCTATCTATCTATCTATCTATCTATCTATCTATCTTCTTCTGTCTGTCTGTCTGTCTCTCTGTCTGTCTGTCTATCTATCTATCTATCTATCTATGTCTATCTATCTATCTATCTATCTATCTATCTATCTATCTATCTATCTATCTATCTATCTATCTATCTATCTATCTATCTATCTATCTATCTGTCTGTCTGTCTGTCTGTCTGTCTGTCTGTCTGTCTATCTACATATCTATCTATCTATGTCTTCGATCTATCTATCTATCTATCTATCTATCTATCTATCTATCTATCTATCTATCTATCTATCTATCTATCTATCTATCTATCTATCTGTCTGTCTGTCTGTCTTCTGTCTTTCTGTCTGTCTGTCTGTCTATCTATCGATCTATCTATCTATCTATCTATCTATCTATCTCTATCTATCTATCTATCTAAACTACTACCTACCTATCTATACTATCTATACTATCTATGCTGTCTGTCTGTCTGTCTGTCGGTTTTGTCTGTCTGTCTGTCGGTCTGTCTTGTCTGTCGTGTCTGTCGTGTCTTCGGTCTGTCGCGTCTGTCTGCATCATATCTACATACTATTGTCTTCTCTCTATTAGCTAATCTGTCTACTAAGCTAGCTAGCTAGCTAGCTATCAGACTATCTAACTAGCTAGCTATCTCATTCTTTTGAGACAGGATAATTCGCTGTTAGTCCACACAAACATTTTTGACATTTTTAAATGACGAGGAAAATCAGTTATACCGATTTAAAAAGCAATGAAATGACAACAAATGTCCAGCTCTCTTTAGGAACTGATGTCTCATAAAGCTGAGTGGAGGCAGGCAATCTTAAAGGATTCCTCTAAAGAGTATTTTTTTTTGTAGATGCAAACAATTGTTATGGATCCTAGATACAATCCGTTCAATATTTTGCCGCATTGTGGGAAGTTTATTATCCGTTTCAACACAACTCTGACATGAATGCCTTTTCTAAGCTGTTTGTTTTGTCCAGGGTGTTTGTGTTCCACGTCTGTGTTGTGTATTTGCTTTGCACGTTCTGCAGAGTCGCTATTTCATGTTCCATCCCTGCAACATGGTTTGCCTTGTTTGCTGGAATGATTACATCTAGCCCTCTCCACGAGAGGCTCTCTATTTGTGCTGGGGAATTTTTTTTTTTTTTTGTTTTTTTGTTCTATCTTTTTTTTATCGATTATTTTATTCTTACTTTTCTTTTTGTTCCATCTTTTTTTTCTTTTTTTTCTTTTTTAAAGATATTTTCTTTTGTCTTTTTTTCATTTTGTTTCATTGTTTCTCACTTTATTGTATTTTTTTGTTTTTTTTCTTTCTTTCTGTCTTTGATTTCGTAATTAAGCACTCCACTTTTATGGTAGTTTGAAACTAAATTCTTGTATTGTATCTTAGTAGTTGTATGTTTTCAGGTCATAGTCAAAAAGGTGCTGCTCTTGTGATGATGTGCTTCTTTTGAGTAGAGCGGCCTGAGTTTTCTGCAGCGAAGTTTTCTTTTTTTAAAGAAAATAAAATTGTCGTTTGCATGTGTGCTTGTTTTCTTATCAGCCAGCCATGTGAAGTTTCTCCTTTTTGGGGCTAGTTTTAATCCCGTTAACAACAGTTTGTTGGCCTATCTGTGTGTTCATATTTCTATCTGACTTTCTGTCTATCTCTTCTGTAATCTCAGTTAATCTGTGTGCCCAATTTACCTCTGTTTCTTTGTCTATTGTATCTGCTTGTCTGTTAGTCTATATCTCTGTCTGTCTGTCTCTGTCTGTCTGTCTCTCTGTATATATATAGTATATATAGATATATATAGATATATATATATAAATAGATAGATAGATAGATAGATAGATAGATAGATAGATAGATAGATAGATAGATAGATAGATAGATAGATAGATAGATAGATAGATAGATATAACACACACATGTGTATATATATATATATATATATATATATATATATATATATATATATATATATATATATATATATATATATATATATATATATATGTGTGTGTGTGTGTGTGTGTGTGTGTGTGTGTGTGTGTGTGTGTTTTGTGTGTGTGTGGTGTGTGCATACATAAATACATCACATCCTTCTTAGCAAAATACCCACCAATCCTCCATAATTCACAGCACTCTAAAATGTGACAGTTTCTCAACCCCTCTTTGCTAACAATCACCTTACTTCTCTACCTTCTCTTCTCCACCTCCCTCCACCAGCCATTGTTCGCATATTTTTGGCAGGGAGGTGTTAGGACAGAAACAATCTTGGTCACAGGAAACGGTTTTCTTGTATGAGGGGAAAACACACAGGCTGCTTTGAAAACCTCTAGGGGGCTTCTAACGCTTCAGTGCCTCTCCTTATCTGTTGGTGTTCGTGTTGGTTTTGTTCTTCTTTTAATCACTGCCCTGATGTGCTCTGCAGTTTCTTTCTTATTCGAGACTGGGTTAGTGGTTTTGGATGTAAGCATTGTCTTTGTTTATCTTTGTTTTGTTATCATAGATGTTGAAATGGACTTGTATTAGCGTTGTTTACCTCAGAGTCTAACGTTTTGGATTCTAGGTGCAGAATTTGTTCATTCAGTGTCTGCTGGTTATCTGTTCTGTTGTCTGTTTAACTTTCTATTTTGGTTTCTGTTGCTCTTGCCATTTCTTTGACTCCATTCTTCCTTGTACGTAGATGGTGGGTAAGGTTTGCAAGCTCTTTTGTTCAGCATCAAATCATGGTATCTAGGCCTTTGATAAGAAACGCCTATTTAGTGTTTGTTAATTATTTGTTATGGTAACTGTTTTGTTTTTTTCTGTACACATGTAGCTATTTATTGAGGGGGTTGCAATTTTTGGTTTAAGCAAAGTTGTGTTAAAACAAATCGTACATATACACACTTACAAAAGAACAAGAACAAGCTTAAAGTTTATAATGTGCTCAACAGCAATCAAGAGTTTTAGTCTTCACATTTGGCAGCTGATAGACATCAATTTGTTTAAACTGTAAAAGTGGATCTCTTTGGAAACACCTTTGAAAACAAATAATAGTTTAAATCATCCTTCCAAAAGTTGCTGCACATAACTTTTGTAATGGAAAGGTAAGAAAAAATGTAGAAAAATATATAGAAATAGATTTTTAAAAAGTGGGAAGTAGGAAAGAACAATAATGCACAAAGGAAGAAAGGATAACAAAAAGTATATAAGTAAAATGATTATTAAGAGACCAAGGGTAAAAAGACTGTCTAAATTGCATCTCTATTTCAAAGCACCAGGTGGATTACAAGTAGACACAAGGAAAAAGTTCACAAATAAGCTAGTTAATTCACACTTGCAGAAGAATTTCAATGTCCATTACCTATACAGTCTACATTCAAGTTATCATTAACACAAGATGGCACAAGAAACAGCAGCATAAACATCAATAGCTGTCAAAACCCGTTTGACTTTTATATAAATCTCTGAACTTAGAAAAGGTACATTACTATCTTTCTGGAATCACTTACTTCCTTAAAAAACAACAACTGGGCTTGTAAGCAACACTGGGGCAACAGCAAAATAGTATACGGATAGGCTGCATTGAATAGAAGATCATATCTTAAATGGTGTTCTTTAGTTTCCCTCTCCCTATCACATGTACAACATGGGTCATCAACAAGATGGCAATTAAATGAATTACTATTCAAGTTTATATTTAAAGGCGGTGGGATAGCTCAGTGGCCAGAGCACTCATCTTTACCCAAGGTAAGGTTAAGCAATATAGAGCGTGGTTGCCAAGTGGATGGGTGACCGTTTTACATGCCTTGGTTTCAGTATAGTCCCACAGTTCACCCAGCTGTAAATGGGTACCTGCCCTCTTTAGGGTCAGGGAAGGTAAAGCAGCGAGGGAGAGGAGATGGGTACTGCCCTCAACATGCTGGCCCCTGGAGAAGCTGAGTTCTCTGACTTGTTACTCCCTTACGACCGCATAGGTTATGGTACACCTTTACCTTTAATATATCTATTTATGTCACTACTCCAAAACCGACACCTTCATGGTGGCTTGATCCCAGGCCATCAGATTGCAAGTACAATCCTCTAACCACTAAACTATCCCGCCCCCTTCTGTTACGTTTAACTCCAACCCACCCAAAACACTGATGCACAGCATTCAAAACAAAACTCATGGACGGGAGACAGATTGCAATAAGAGCTGCTATGTTTTTTAATCCAAGCAGATGAAACTGTCATGTTGATTTCAATGTGTTATCAATACCCCACTGGGCATATTGGATCTGTTGTTGTGACACTTTTATCTGCGCATGTTTGCTGGGCTAGAGACAACACTGAGACCTAGACTGGTAATAGTGACCTTTTGTGGTGAGGTCCTGCTGCCTTGCTCAAAAGGCTGAAAGCACTTTAAATGATTGTGATGGGATGTTTCAACATCCCTTCCCATTTGGCCCTTTATATGAGTTTGATTTTCAATTCTTTTAAACATTAAAAGTGAAAATATTATTTGACAATCAACTAGGCAGAGAGATTGTTAGAAAGAAAGAAAGAAAGCAAAAGACAGACAGAGAGAGACAGAGATAGACAGAGAGACACATAGAGAGAGACAGACAGAGAGACACACACACAGAGGGACAGAGACAGAGATAGCGAGACAGAGACAGAGATAGAGACACACACAGAGACAACCTGGGTTTTTTCTTTGGTGTTGTTCTATTATATCTGAATCAGTGTTCTTATGTTCTGTATGTAATATTTTGCAGTTTGATTAATTTATTTTAAGCATGAAGCGAAAAAAGCCTTCTACGAAGTAAGGATATGTTTATTTGCATGGCCATATTTGGTAGAATATATTATACCTGATCTTCTCCTACATTTGTAGATCTGCAGGTCTACCTACTGGCCTCAGCTGACACATTCCTACTTCAGAGCAGCTTATTAAAAAAAAAAAGACAAAAATGTCAGTTTTTTCCTGAAAGAGGCAGAGGATTGGGCTGGATAGGCTGTCTTGGTCGTTCTATCTGTTTCTATGTCTCTCCCTGTGTCTGTATATCTGTCTGTCTGTCTATTTCTCTCCGTCTCCCTCCCCCCCCCCTCTCTCTCTCTCTCTCTTTTCTCCCTCCGTCCATCCATCCCCATCTCTCTCTCTCTCTCTCTCTCTCTCTCTCTCTCTCTCTCTCTCTCTCTCTCTCCTCTCTCTCTCTCTCTCCTCTCTCTCTCTCTCTCTCTCTCTCTCTCTCTCTTTGTAACATTTCTACAAAAACCCTAGGACTACTCGATTCATATCTTACAAATAGGCACCAGTGTGTCTCAATAGCTACATCAACATCCAAACTAAAGCCCATTCATTATGGAGTACCACAGGGATCCATATTGGGCCCTATTCTCTTTCATTATACATAAATGACCTTCCTCTACATATCAATTCCAAATGTGAACTATTTGCAGATGACACAACCATACATACGAGCCATAATGACATTGACTATCTCACAACTTTATTACAAAAAAGCACTGACGACCTTGTCAAATGGACTGAACTGAACCACATGACTATCCATCCCCAAAAAACAAAATGCATGCTTATCACTACCAGACAAAAGCGACAAAATTTACCACATAAACTATTTCCAATTCACATAAAAAAGGAAGCAATCGAACAGACCTCTCACCACAAAGTTCTAGGAGTGACAATTGATGAAAATCTCAGCTGGTTCTACCACATATCTCACCTATGCAAATACTTGTCCAAAAAAGTCTACCAGTTGATTAAAATAAAACACTTTCTCGATTTTCATTCAAGGAAACTGTTTTTTCAAGCTTATATACAATCCTCAATAGACTATGCTGCAACCCTGTGGGACTCTGCCAGTGCAAATACCATGAAACCATTACTAAGTCTGTATAAACGTGGTCTCAAACTGGTCCTTCTGAAGAAAACAACCTTGCTAGAAGGGGATTATACACAGTTAAATATCCTTCCCCTACACCAAAGACTAAAATATAACAAAGGCATCATGATGTTTAAGATACTGACAGGAAATGTCCCCACATCCTTAAAAGACAAATTCCCAATGAATCATTCCAGAAATACGGTAAAGCCAAGTGTCCCAATCCCAAGAATAGACTTGTTCAAAACTAGCTTACTATACTCAGGCCCTACGCTATGGAACTCCCTCCCTGACTCAATTAAACAGCATCAATCATTAACAACCTTAAAAACTCACCTTCTAATCTACTTGATGAATCAAAAATAACAAACCACACTTCTCCCCTCTCCAACTATCTGCCCTCTCCCTCCTCACTTCTCTCAGATTATGATGATCTTATGACTATAATCATAAGACTAAGTGAGGTATGTGTGTGTGTGTGTGTGTGTGTGTGTGTGTGTGTGTGTGTGTGTGTGTATGTGTGTGTATGTTGTGTGTGTGTTTGTGTGTGTATGTGTGTATGTGTGTGTGTGAGTGTGAGTTAGGGTTTTTTTTGTTAAAAAACTGTGCTTTATGGGACTTATTTTGATAATAGATGGCGGGATTGATGTTTTCAGTCATTTAACCTCATCATATTCTCATGCTTGCTCTTTAATTATTATTTTTTGTTGTTGTTGCTTTGATTGGTTTTTGTTTGTTTTTTTGTACTCAAATCAAATTCTTCATTGATTCTTACTTCATATTTTCGTTTCTGAATGAGTGCCTTTTTATAACATTACCTTAATATTGTATCTCTGTCTTATTTCTTACCTGTTGTTGTTGCTCTTTCTCACCCTTTATCAAAATCTTATGTTTTATGGGACATATTTTGATGATAGATGGTGGTGGATTGATGTTTTCAGTCATCTAACTTCATCATATTCTCATGTTTGATCTATAATCATTGCACCTTTTTTTTTTGTTTGTTTTTTGTTTGTTTGTTTTTGTTTTGTGTTGTTTTGTTGTTGTTGTTGTTTTTTGTTGTTGTTGTTGTTGTTGTTGTTTTTTGTTTGTTTCTTTGTTTGTTTGTTTGCTTGTTTATTATTCAAATCAAAATCATCATTGATTCTTACTTCTTATTTTCGTTTCTGAATGAGTGCCTTTTTATAACATTACCTTAATATTGTATCTCTGTCTTATTTCTTACCTGTTGTTTGATACTTGGTGTGGTTTGCTCTTGGTAATTGGATCATTATAATTGTTCTTGTTTTAGTTGAGGCTGTCTTTTTATCTTGATGTTATCCCTGAAAGGGGCGGGGACTGGATGTAAAAAAGCACATGAGTGCTTATCTATTATCCTCGAATAAAAGAATTTTGCCTTGCCTTGCCTTGCCTTGCCTTGTCTCTCTCTCTCTCTCTCTCTCTCTCTCTCCCTCTCTCTCTCTCCCTCCCTCCGTCCCTCCGTCCCTCCCCCCTCTCTCTCTCTCTCTCTTAGAGATCCTCTACAGCCTTGTTACTCTCAACATCCTTCTCTCTCTCTTATGCTTGCGTAACAATCTCACATAACAAGCCGGTATAAGACTAACTAAAAAAAAAAAACCTACAAAAAAACCCCCACGGTTAAACAAACGAAGACCTAACTAGGAACGGTTGATAAAACATAGTATTATAATTACTCTAAGTGCTTTCAGCTTTTTGAGCAAGCTAGCACAAGACCTCAACACAAAGGGACACTGTTACGAGTTTAATGTCATAGTGCTGTCTCTTGCTTAGGCTGAAAGGCACAGAGGGAGAAGTGTCACAGCAGCAGTTCTTGGCTTGATTCAATAGGCCTGTGGGGGATTCAGCACAGTGTAGTCGACATGACAGTTTCATCTGCCAGCATACAAACACCACAGCTCTTCTTACAACTAACTCATCTCCTCCTGTCTGTCACTATTTTAAAAAAAGATATTTTGATTGCAATGCATCAGGGTTTTAGAGCGTTTTGAGTTGAACCGGGTTCACTTTCACAAAATGAACCTGATTTTAAGTGCAAAGGATATAAGTATAAAGAAATAAAGCTTTTGGCTTGAGAAGAATGGTTCAAAGTAAGAAAAATTGCAAGTTTTAATTCAGTTCTTTCTCTGTGTGTTTGTCTGTCTGTCTGTCTCTGTCTCTTTGTCTTTCACCTCTCTCTCTCTTCTCTCCCCCTCTCTCTCTCTCTCTCTCTCTCTCTCTCTCTCCTCTCTCTCTCTCTCTCGTCTCTCTCTCTCTCTCTCTCTCTCTCTCTCTCTCTCTCTCTCTCTCTCTCTCTCTCTCTCTCTCTCTCTCTCTCTCTCTCTCTCTCTCTCTCTCTCTCTCTTTCTCATTCTCTCTGTATCTATATCTCTCAGTCTCTATTTCTCTCCCCTTATCTCTATCTGTCTGTATGTAAGTCTCTCTCTCTATCTCTCTCCCCTCCCTCCCCTCTCTCTCTCTGTGTCTCTCTCCCACCCCCTCTCTCTGTGTCTCTGTCTCTCACAGACAGCAATAAGGAGCGAGATGAATGAGGCAAGCGAGTCTTTCACTTATGAACATTCTCCAACTTTATTTATGCCAACACCCCAGACAAGCCATGCTGTCTCACACACCAACACGCCCCTGTCTTCTGACAACACAGCGATGCTGCACATGATGTCTTCAGCACGGAATTCCGCCCTGCGTCATGGGATGTCAACACGCTAGAAGCAGACGCAGTCTCTGATCAGCAATACGAAATTGACCTTGCTGATGTGTGTAGTGCATCAGACGCCACTGAGGACAACTGCTGTGACATTGCTCTACAGAAGGCGGGAGAGATTGGCTTGCAGTGTGGAGCTGATCAGGGACTATGTGGCACAGCTGACAGACAGATCGCTGCAGAGACGATTGAATACTTGTAGAAACCAGGATGTAAAACTGTTTGTTTGTTTCTGACAGTACACCTGACACTGTTATCTGTGAAAGTTACGACTCAGTCTCATAAGTCATCCTAGCAAGATCATGCTGCAGGTAGTCCTCAACAGACTGAAAAACCAAGCAGAAAAACTCCTGGCAGAAGAACAAGCGGGCTTTAGACCAAAACGCAGCACAATGGAACAAATTTTCAATCTGAGAATTCTGATAGAGAAGCATCTCCAACACCAAAAAGACTTGTACCACAATTTCATAGACTTCAAAAAGGCCTTTGACAGGGTATGGCATGACGGCCTCTGGCAAGTACTCAGGCACTTCAACATTGACAGCTGCCTAATTGAAGTCATCAAGGCTCTGTACGAGAACGCAAAAAGTGCAGTTTTCATGAACAACCACGTGGGCGAGTTCTTCAAGACCACGGTTGGGGTTCGCCAGGGCTGCCTTCTCTCACCTGTACTCTTCAACCTCTTCCTCGAAAACATCATGACAGAGACACTGCAAAACCACCACACTTCCATCTCCATTGGTGGAAGACCCCTTTGCAACCTCAGATTTGCAGATGACATTGACCTCATGGGCAGCAGCAAACAAGAACTGCAAATCCTCACAGACAATTTAACAGATCGAGCGAGCGCATACGGCATGGAGGTCAGTACAGAGAAATCAAAGATCATGGTCATCAGCGCAAGTAATGACATCACGGAAATAAAGATGAATGGAGAAACACTAGAAGAGGTGAGCCAATTCAAATACTTAGGCTCCATCCTAACAAAAGATGGCACATCAAACAATGAAGTGAAAGCTCGCATTGCAACAGCAACATCTGCTCTAGTCAGACTCGAGAAGATCATCAGAAGCAACAACATCAGCTTCGGCACCAAATACCACCTTTACAAATCCCTCGTGATATCTATCCTCCTATATGGCTGTGAATCATGGACTCTGACAGCAGAGTTAGACAGGAGAATCCAAGCATTCGAGAACAAGTGCCACAGAAGACTCCTCAAAATATCATACAAAGAACACAAGACCAATAACTATGTGAAAGAAGAAATCAAAAAGCGTGTGGGCCCCCAAGAGCCTTTGCTCTCCACCATAAAGAGGAGAAAGCTGATGTGGTTTGGTCACACCACAAGACACAACACCCTAGCAAAAACCATCCTGCAAGGAACAGTCGAGGGCAAGAGAAGAAGAGGCCGCCAAAAGAAATCATGGGTTGACAACATCAAAGACTGGACCGCCCAACCCCTACAACACCTCCTACTAGCCACACAGGATCGTGAAGCATGGAAAAAGATCTCTGTTGCGTCTTCTCTCATGTCCCCCTACGTCCTTTGGGACATGGGACTGAGTGAGTGAGTGAGTGACAGCTGTGGACTTTGGCTGATCGAAAAAAAAATGAAAAAGAGGATTGATGCCAGTCTCAATGTTCTATATGTGATTATGGGTGTTGTTAAATATCAGCTTGGGTATCAGCTTCTCTCTCTCTCTCTCTCTCTCTCTTCTCTCTCTCTCTCTCTCTCTCTCTCTCTCTCTCTCTCTCTCTCTCTCTCTCTCCTCTCTCTCTCTTCTCTCTCTCTCTCTCTCTCTCTCTCTCTCTCTCTCTCTCTCTCTCTCTCTCTCTCTCTCTCTCTCTCTCTCTCTCTCTCTCTCTGTGCCTATCTGTCTGTCCGTCCGTCTGTCTCTCTATCTGTCTATCTGTCTGTCTGTTTGTCTCTCTGTGCTGGTTTGCCTCTGATATCCCAAGCCTTGTTCCTTTGCCTCTCGCTTTGTATCTCTAGCTGCCATTCTCATATAATTAGCCTTTACTCTCGACATTACAATCAGCTTTGTCACAGATCGATAAGGAATTTGACGTTGGACCGTATTGTTTGAAGGGCAAGGCAGATTGTTTTGCTGGAATCTCCCCAGCATGCAAGGCGATAGAAGTGTCAGAAGAACACATCAAAGGGGATTCAACATGCCACAGGGGATTTCACACATTGCAGGAAACACATGCGTCTCATCTGCTGGGATTCGATAACAAAAATCCCCCTTAATCACAGTCATATCCCTTGTGCATTAGTTTTGATTTTCAAATGCATTAGTGTCATAGCAAGATTGATTTAGCATGACTTAATAAACGATGAGTGCAGCCATTTGTGCCTTTTTTAATTTGTGTTTTTTAAAAATGTTCTTTGCAAATAGTTTGAATGAATAGGATGGAGGGGAGGATAACAAGATTGTTAAATCAACATCAGTGTGTGATGTCATTATGTCTATTTTTATATTGACGGTATGAACTTTTTGATTTTTGTGTAACTATTTTGTAAAATTAAAATGCCTGAAATATTGTTTTGCCATTGGTAATCAAGTGCTTGTGTTCACATACAGACGCACATAGTGACACAAACACTGACAGACAGAGAGAGAGAGAGAGAGACATACGGACACACACTTACACACACACACACACACGCACACACACACACACACACACACACACACACACACACACACACACACACACACACACATACACACACACACACACACACAGAGTACCAAAAGCCTGTCTTTTGTTCTACAGTGATTGAGTATAGTGTTTATTCTGTCAAACATTTGTTATATATATATTTTTTTAATCTGACCTACAGACACAAAGATTCTGAAGGCTTCAATCAGTATGAGAGATAACTAGGAACAAGAAGGAAGAATGAACATAAGCAGTGGAATATAAAGTAAAACAAAAAATAGAAGTAAAGGTATTCCCATAACCCGTGCAGTCGCTGGGAGTGAGATGCTTAGAAACCTCAGCTTCTTTAGGAGCCAGCACTTTGAGGGCGGCTCCTATCTCCTCTCTCTTGCTGTCACCTCCTTCTTGCCTATTTTCTACCTTACAGATTCGTTTTTCTGTCTTTTTTTTTTTTACCAACAAAGACTTAACAGATGACAATTTTCTCCAACTCCGATATCGAACACTCAGGGCCTGACTTGTCACGCGCTTAACGGCATAACAACGTATTTTTGTGCATGTGGTAGACAACGATGGTTGCCGTTTGAGCATCCAAAGACGGCAACAATGACGATGAAGGCGACGACGACGACGACGACGGCAACGAGAACGAGGAAGAAGAAGAAGAAGAAGAAGAAGAAGAAGAGGAAGAGGAAGGAGAAGGAGAAGGAGAAGTAGAGGGAGTAGAGGGAGCAGAGGAAGAAGAAGAGGAGGAAGAAGAGGAGGAAGAAGAGGAGGAAGAAGAGAGGAGGAGGAAGAAGAAGAAGAGGAAGAAGAAGAAGAAGAAGAAGAAGAAGAAGAAGAAGAAGAAGAAGAAGAAGAAGAAGAAGAACAAGAAGAAGAAGAAAATACCATTATGGAAAAAACACTAAACCACACGCCTGTTGTCCATAAGGAAAACGTAGACCTTATCATAGTTCATGGTATGACTTCGTTTCCTTTCCCCATCACCAGATCTGAGCAGAACACTTTCCACTTGCATCTGCCATGGTGTTTATTGATTTTGTACTTTTCCTTTTCTGTACTGAACATTTTTTTCTTCATGACATGCACTTGCCTCTATGAGCCCTCTTGCTCTGATTTCTACAGCGAGAAATTTGACTTGGAAACCCTCCAGGTTCAGAATATCAATATTAGCTTGGGTCTTGAAATAGCTGGTGCATCCACACCCCATCAGTCAACAATAGCTTTTAAAAAAAGAGAGGACAATATTGGCTTAGGTTCTTGAAACCGCTTGTGTATGAACTTTTCTGCAGTTACCGCAACATTTACTCTAAAAAAAACAACACTAGGGCTGGGAGGAGAAAAAAAAAAGCTGCTGTAAACTGGTGTGGCGCTGGCATAACAGTAGCAATGGCTGTGCGTAGCTGTTCATATTTGGCAGGATTTGAAAGTAAGTACTTGTTGGGCTCTTCTTCCTAGTTAACTCAGATAACAAAAAAAGGGGAAGACAAAGCGGTGATGATCGATCTGCACTCTTCTTTAGCAGTCGCATTTTCCTTTATCTCTTCTTCAACTTTCTTCCTTTTTCTTTTCTCATTATCGCTTGTTCTTCATGTTCTTGTTGTTCTTGTTGTTGTTCATCTTGTTGTTGTTAATCTTGTTGTTGTTGTTGTTGCTGTTGTTGTTGTTGTTGTTGTTGTTGTTGTTGTTGTTGTTATTCTTTTTCTTCTTCTTCTTCTTCTTCTTCTTCTTCTTCTTCTTCTTCTTCTTCTTCTTCTTCTTCTTCTTCTTCTTCTTCTTCTTCTTCTTCTCTCCTCCTCCCTCCTCCTCCTAATATGCTCTTCCTCCTCCTCCTCCTCCTCCTCCTCCTCCTCTCCTCCTCCTCCTCCTCCTCCTCCTCCTCCTCCTCCTCCTCCTCCTCTCTCTCTCAGTTTGTGTAGGTACTTATGTATACGTGTGTGTATGAACGTGGATGTGTATGTGTGTGTGCGTGTATGTATGTAAGTGTGTGTGAGTGTGTGAATGTGTGTGTTTGAGTGAGGAAGAAAGTGTGTGTGTGTGTTTATGTGTGTGCGGGGGGGTGCATGAAAGAGAGAGAGAGAGAGAGAGAGAGAGAGAGAGAGAGAGAGAGAGAGAGAGAGAGAGAGAGAGAGAGAGAGGAGAGAGAGAGAGAGAGAGAGAGAGAGAGAGAGAGAGAATATATCTGAACCCATATGCCTCCTGATTATCACGAATCTGTCACGTTTTTTGTGGAAATTCCTCCCCCTTGACCATTCCAATTGTAAGGGTTAATCAAAGCTTATGAAAATAGGATTCTAAATCTCTCATGTAACCATGTTATGGTATCCATGACATGATGACCTTTTGAATTGTAGTTAAGGAAGTTCTCAGTATTTGAAATTGTGTGTGCTGTGCCCAGCCCCCCTCCCATTGTCCCCTTGTGAATGGGCATCTTGCTTATAACGATAAACTTGTGTCATTGTCATTCTCTCTCTCTCTCTCTCTCTCTCTCTCTCTTCTCTCTCTCTCTCTCTCTCTCTCTCTCTCTCTCTCTCTCTCTCTCTCTCTCTCTCTCTCTCTTCTCTCTCTCTCTCTCCCTCTCCTCCCCCCTCTCTCTCTACGCGTTTCCTTACCAGGTAGGAGTGCATGCTGCCTACTGTGGTCTTCAACTGTGCTTGTCATTTTTTTGCTGGAAGTTTGCCCACTGGCTTCAGCCGACACGTTTTTTCTCACTTCAGAGCAGCTCATTTGATTGTACAACAGGCTGCATGCTGGGTATGTTCGAGTGGAGGGCTTTCAAAGCTGTCACTCGGCGCGTTAACTAGCTGGCAGACTTGTCCAGAGGCTTCTGTGTTTCCCTCTAGTGTGCGTGAGGGTGGTGAATGATGTGTCAGGTGGGCGCCCAAAGATGTATGTGCCTGCTAGCGCACGGCTTTTCAAAGACAGTTGTATTCAGGACTAGTATATTGAGTACAACTGGGTGCTTTGAATGTCTGTGTGTATGTCATTCTTTCTGTCTGTCTGTCTCTGTCTGTCTGTCTGTCTGTCTCTGTCCCTGTTTCTGTCTGTGTCAGTATGTCTCTCTCTCTTTCTGTCTCTATGTCTCTCTGTCTCTGTCTGTCTCTGTCTCTCTCTTTCTCTCTCTCTCTGTGTCTCTGTGTCTCTGTCTCTGTCTCTCTCTTTCTCTATTTCTCTCTCTCCCTCCACCCTTCTCTCTCTTTTTCTTTTTCTATTTTTTCTCTCTATCTCTTTTCCTATATGTTTGTTTTTACATCTGTCTGTCTGTCTTTCTGTTAGTCTTTCTTAGTTTATTTTGTTTTCTCTATTTGTCTGTCTGTCTATCACTGTGTGGTTGTATCGCTGTCTCTCTTTGCCTCCGTATGTCTATGTCTGTCTCTCTGTCTCTCCCTTTCCCTACCTGTCTGTCTTTGTCTGTCTTTCTCTCACACCCTCTTGTTAGCTTGCTCTTTATTTCCGTTCCTTGCTCTTTTCTTTCCTATGTCTCTATGTTCTCTCCTTTTCTAAAATATTGTGAACAGACGAAGAAAAAACGAGTTTAGTACAAACACTTTACTATTTGTATTTGAGCGATATAAAAAGCTTTAAATCCGAAGGACAATAACATATTAACACGCTTGACTCAGACCAAACACTTTGCCAGTTATTGATGCAAGGATTGTACCAAGGTCTACTGTCAAATCGTTGAAAAGTTACATCGAGAATATCCTCTGCCACGATAAGCTCTTAACACAAAATAAAAACTTGCACTTCTGCTTCAGTGGAGAAAAAATCCTCTGAAGCCGCAGCATTGCTACCTATTTGGCAAAGTATTTGAACATAACCATATTTTCAGTCTTCTCATTTAGTGTGCACTTACAATCTCACAATGGTTCCCAGGTGGAATGAAGAAGTCATGGTACATATCTTGAAGAATTCCCTGGATGTCAAACTTGGTAGGGCACAACATCAACATGAACATCAATTACAAACAGCTTTCAATTCCTCAACAGCTTTCAATCGAGGAGACAGCATATGATATAAAAGCACAGCATGTTCATAAACAAATCATGCCATGATGCTTTGTATTCAACGTTTGTGAAATGTCAAGCACGGTTTAAGAAAAACACACACAAACAAAACCCCCAAAACATCACATGCACAAGATAAACCTCTCTTTCTCTCCAAGATGTTTCTGATGTTCTCGCCAAAGCCATTGTTGTGGCTGTTGTTGTAGTTGTTATTGCTGGTGCTGTTGGGTGGTTCTTTTGTTTGTTTTGTTTCCGTGTTTGTTTCGTTTGTTTAGTCCTGAGTTATGTACTCGTGCTTGTCTGCCTGTCCTGACCTTATCTTTCTGTGAAGATATTCCTCTCTTACTGCGTTGATTGTCTCATTTCTACATGTTCAGGTTGGGAGATGCATAAGCTATTATGACGCAAAGCCTTTTTTTTTCTCCATGTTTTGTGTTTCTTCATTGAATTTGTTAAATGTAGACAAGAAAAAATAAACAAATACTTGAAAAAAAGGTTTTCTTTCCTGCTTTACAACACACACACACACACACACACACACACACACACACACACACACACACACACACACACACACACACACACACACACACACACAGAGGCAATGTCCACAACCCTGAACACTGCTTCTATGGCACTTGTCACGTTCCCCAATGCTTGCTTTTTCAAGATTACATTTGGCTGATGTTTTCTTTTCTGGAGTTGCTCTATTTTATTCTTGGAGTTGGCAATTTCTTGATGTAGCAATGGTTTTGAATGATTCTTACAAAGCAAGTGTATGGGCAAACATGTTTTGATGGAAATTAAACCATAGTATGG
>CM060331.1:38184305-38194305 GCA_030674155.1 Stramonita haemastoma | reverse complement strand
ACAGCCGGGAAGGAAAGGAGATGTAGTGGAGGATTGACAGAAGGTGGGGGCAATGGGAGTAAGACGTTGAAACCAACGTTCTCTGGCCTGGAGAAGTAATGCTGCTTAGTTCTTTGCCTTGTCTCTGGCTGCTTCGATTTCTTTTTTTCTTTTTTTGCTCTGTATCTCTCTCTGTCTCTCTGTGTCTCTGTCTCTGTCTCTGTCTGTCTGTCTGTCTGTCTGTCTTTGGCTCTGTCTCTGTCTGTCTGTCTGTCTGTCTGTCTGTCTGTCTGTCTCCTCTTTCTCTCTCTCTCTCTCTCTCTTCTCTCTCTCTCTCTCTCTCTCTCTCTCTCTCTCTCTCTCTCTCTCTCCCTCCCTCTCTCTGCCCACTTTCTCTTTCTTTCTTTCTTTTCTTTCTTTCTTTCTTTCTTTTTCTTTCTTTCTTTCTTTCTTTCTTTCTTTCTTTCTTCCTGTCTGTCTTTCTTTCTTTCCTCCTGTCTGTCTTTCTTTCTTTCCTATTTCTTTCTTTCTTTCTTTCTTTCCTCCCTCCCTTCCTTCCTTCCTTCCTTCCTTCCTTCCTTCCTTCCTTCCTTCCTTCCTTCCTTCCTTCCTTCCTTCCTTCCTTCCTTCCCCTCCCTCCCTTCCTTCTTTACTTTCTTTCCTAACTTCTATCTTTCTGTCCTTCTTTCTTTCTCTTTATCTCTTATTTCAAATTTTTGCTGCTGTTCTCCTTCGTTTCAAACTTCCTCTCTTTATCACGTCTGTTTGATTTTCTCGCTTTTTCAATAAATAAAAGGCCCCCAGAGGAAAAAAAAATCCTCGCATGTTTCTCTATATATTCATAATGAGAAATGTTGGCTTATAAAAAAAAAATATTGTTCTACGAATGCTTATCAAGTTTACTTATTACATGTTAAAACTGCATCACCAAAGCAAAACAGAATAAAATCCTATCAGCACGAAGACTAATATTATTAGTGTTCAAAGAAAGGGAAGAAAAAAAAAGAAAACATCAGGTAACAGGAACATGAAAGAGTAAAAAGAAATGGAACATTGAACAACATTACATAGACTATAAAAAATATCAGTGAAATAGAAGGATATGACTTGGTTGAAAACAGATGGTTTAAACAAAATATTAATTCAGAAAAGATACACAGATGCATTTTGAAGCAGCAAAAAGCTACTAGCTTAAGTGACCAATCGCACTAAAGCGTGGGTGTTTATTGCGTGATGGGAACTAAACTGCTAAAGCCTACGTGAACACTGTTGTTTTTTGTAATGCTGTCTTGACATATTCTTCGGTCATGAACAGTTCTTAGCATAATGTGTTTATTTACGTTTTCAGAGTGCCTGAGCATGAAGTTGTTGAGACTTTTGAGTGAAATTTCTTTTCAATGAAAGATAATTGATGATTATTTTGTCTAATAAACTTAAAATTTTGAAAATGAATTGAATATCTTGGATTTGTTGAGAATGCTGAAAATGCTCACTATTTCTAATTTTAGCAACAGGGGTCAAGGGTCATAAACGAGTAAAGTCTTCACATGTAAAAAAAAATGTTACATTAAAAAAATTGGTTGATTCTGAACACAATGACATGATTACTTTTAACATTTGGCCCACAACTGCACATTTTAAAAGCATCTTGATATTGCTACATTGTTTTTGCTACAAAAATGTGAAAAATACTGAGACTGTTAATGTACCATCTTGAGAGAAAAGCTTGGTTTGAAAAGCTTGACGCACACATGCACACACATACACATGCGAGCGCACACACAAACCACACATACACATACAAACACATATCCTCTCTGATATCACTCTTTTATTGAAAGATGCTTAAATAAGAAAAACAACAACAACACACACGCACGCACACACACACACACACACAACACACACACACACACACACACACACACACACACACACACACACCACACCACACCACACATGCACATACATACAAATATACACACACATCCCCCCTCCCCCCCCCCACATGCATGTCTTGTTCAATGCTCCTTTTGCACCCATCTGCCCAACGCCCCCCCCCCACACCAGCACAAAGCAGCAGACTGTGCAGTCAGAGAAAAAGCCGGAAAGGAAAGAAGATGTAGTGGAAGACAGAACACCAGGCACTGGATAGTGGCCATTGGAGCCCACAGGCCCTGCAGCGAAATAATGCTGCCTGGCTTTTTGTCTTGCCTTTGATTTCCTCTTCTGTCTTTTCCTTCTATCACAATTTCTGTTTTTTGATTTTGTTTTTTGGTCTTTTTTCTTTTTCTTCTTTTCCCCCCTTTCTCCTGTTTCTAAATTGTGCTTTGTTTTTGTTTTGCTGCTTTCTTTGATCTATGTTTTTTTATTACTAGTTTCTCGCCTTACTTCCTTGTGTTTTTTTCTTTTTTTCCCATTTTTTTTCTCCTCCATTTTTCTTTTACTTGCTTTAATACTTTGTCACAGAACTAGTAAAAGAATAGAATCAAATGAAACAAAAAGGGAAAACTATCTCAATGAAAAGAAATACACAGAACAAAAGAGTAGATTTACCTTCACCTTCACCTGTCCCGTAGTCCTGTGGACCATGGGGACACAACTGAAGATTTTGTAACCAGCTTCCTCCACTCCCACTGCCCACAACAGATTAAAGCATGCAAAAAACCCCACCAAAAACACAATCGGAATGAAAGAACACTTCATTAAGTAGTGTGATCTTCATTAAGTTTAAAAAGATCATTACAAAAAAAACACACACATTAGCAAAACAAAAAGTAACAAAGAGATAAGGCTTCCTTGGCATACTCTAACGGCAATGCACAGGGCTGTGAAGTTAATATTGTGATCCTGACAGACCATGGGCTGATATATCTCTGCATAAAAGCCGGGTGGCCATGCTTTGATTCTGAGCTTGGCATCTGTCAGAGGATTTCTCCTGGCCACTGTGACACAAAGTGCCTAGGTAAGAAGTGTGAACATCCTTAGGAAAGTGTGCTCTGTGAAACAATGTGTGTTTTCAACATTTGCCATACTAAGTACTGCACGTTCTGCCGCTGTGTAGAAAAAGAAAAACTAAAAAAAAAGTAAATTCCTAATGCAAATACATGATGTAACTCCATGATGTAAATACATGACGTAAATGCATGATGTCAATGCATAATGTAAATGAAGATGCAAATGCATGGTGAAGATGCTTGATGTATTTACAAGGTAAATAAGTGACGAGAAACGTTGTCTTTTTGTCTCTGTCTTTCTTTCCTTGCTTTTCACCAAAGATTTGTATTCTCCTTTTAGCTACATGATATAATGTAGTCAAATAGCGTAAACAGAGAGAGAGAGAGAGAGAGAGAGAGAGAGAGAGAGAGAGAGAGAGAGAGAGAGAGAGAGAGAGAGAGAGAGAGAGAGAGAGAGAGACAGACAGACAGACAGACAGACAGACAGACAGACAGACAGACAGACAGACAGACAGACAGACAGACACACAGACAGACAGGCAGATAGGCAGGCACAGAAAGAGACAGACAGAAACATAGAGACAGACAGACAGACACAAGGACAGACCTCTATAGACACAGAATTCGAACTTTAAACAAGGGCAGCACAAATGAGTTCTACCTTTAGGAAGGTCATGATGCAATGGACTCACTTAAGAAACCTCTCTGGTAGGATGCTGACCTTTTGTCAGTGTTCTGATGTCACATTTAGTTGCTGAAAACTATCCTTGTTTGTTGTGGAAGTAGTTGAAAATAAATATATAAAAGAAAATCTTCTTAGACTGAAGGTGGGACAGTGGTGGATAGGAAAACGAAACACTAGGATGAAAAGGATTATATGTTTGTGTTGTCGTGTTTCTTGGCAGTGGGTTACTATACCATGACCTGTGGTTTGGGAAAACCAAAGAGCAAGGAATCTGTCTGTCTGTCTGTCTGTCTGTCTGTCTGTCTGTCTGTCTGTCTGTCTGTCTGTGTATTTGTGACGCTCCACCACGAAATGAGTCGCTTAGCACCTTACCTAGTTTTCCGCTAGCAGGCATTAAAGGCAGGTGGGGTCAAGTTGTTAACTTTAAGATTTTGATTGATTATAAAACTATAGCCTCTATTTAAAATTCTTTAAAAAAAAGTTTTGATTGCTACATTTGCATATATTTCCATCTGTGATTCTATTCATTCATCCATTTCTCTATTTTTTTTTAGTATCACTCCCCCTGACCGATGTAACTTTATGTGGAAGGACGTAAAATTTACTACTACTACTACTACTACTACTACTACTACTACTACTACTACTACTACTACTACTACTACTACTACTACTACTACTACACATACACACACATACACACACACAACACACACACACACACCCACACACACACACACACACACACACACACACACACACACACACACACACACACACACACAACACACTTACACACATGCATGTCTTGTCCAATGCTCCTTTTGTGCCCATCTCCCCCAACGCCCACCCCCACCAGCACAAAACAGCAGACTGCAGTCAGAGAAAAAGCCGGAAAGGAAAGATGATGTAGTGGAAGACAGAACACCAGGCACTGGATAGTGGCCATTGGAGCCCACAGGCCCTGCAGGGAAATAATGCTGCCTGGCTTTTTGTCTTGCCTTTGATTTCCTCCGTCTCTTTCTTTTTGTATGTCTTCTTTCCCTTCTTTCTTTCTTTCTTCTTTCTTTTTTTCTTTCTTTCTTCCTTTCTTTCTTTCTTTCTGTCTGTCTGTCTGTCTGTCTGTCTGTCTGTCTGTCTGTCTGTCTGTCTGTCTGTCTGTCTGTCTGTCTGTCTGTCTTTCTTTCTTTCTTTCTTTCTTTCTTTCTTTCTTCTCTGCTTCTTTTTTCCTATTTTTTGTCTGCAAAGTAAATATCTTCAGTTAAGCTTTTTTCCTCTTCTATTGGATTTTTCTCTTTCCCGCTCCTCCTTTTCTTTCTTTCTTTCTTTCTTTCTTTTCTCGGTTTCTGTTTGTTTGTTTCTTGCATTCTTGTTTTGTTTTTCATTCTATAAATATAGAAGAGTGAAGACACAGAAAATAAATTAGAACAAAACGATTGTAATTGACCAAACTAGAGAGTTTACATGTCTACCTTCTTTTTCCCATTGTACTTTTTTGTTTTGCTCTTGTATTTTTTTCTTTTATTTATTTTGTTTTGCGGGTTTAAAAAATCTTTCTTTTTCATCGACAAGTGAAATTCTAAAAATATAGAAGAGTGAAGACACAGAAAATAAATTAGAACAAAACGATTGTAATTGACCAAACTAGAGAGTTTACATGTCTACCTTCTTTTTCTCATTGTACTTTTTTGCTTTGCTCTTGTATTTTTTTCTTTTATCTATTTTGTTTTGCAGGTTTAAAAAATCTTTCTTTTTCACCGACCTTTTCTTTATTTCATTCCAATTTTTCATTAAAACAAAATAGCATACCAATATGAAAAAAATTAGTTACATGGAATGAAGTGTTAACTTGAGAAAAAAAAATATGCAGAGTTTCAAAAACGAATTGAATGAGATGAAATAGAAAAGAAAATGAAGTAGAAGAATAAAAGCAGGAATATCAAAACTGTCATGGAGAAATAGAATCTGTAATCTCCTAATCAGGAAGTGATACCAGGTCAGTATCTATCTATCTATCTATCTATCTATCTATCTATCTATCTATCTATCTATCTATCTATCTATCTATCTATCTATCTATCTATCTATCTATCTATCTATCTATCTATCTATCTATCTTCTCTCTCTCTCTCTCTCTCTCTCTCTCTCTCTCTCTCTCTCTCTCTCTCTCTCTCTCTCTCTCTCTCTCTCTCTATATATATATATATATATGTGTGTGTGTGTGTGTGTGTGTGTGTGTGTGTCTGTGTCTCTGTGTTTGTATATATATATATATATATATATATATATATATATATATATATATATATATATATATATATATATATATATATATATATATGTGTGTGTGTGTGTGTGTGTG
This sequence comes from Stramonita haemastoma, assembly GCA_030674155.1. NCBI lineage: Eukaryota > Metazoa > Mollusca > Gastropoda > Neogastropoda > Muricidae > Stramonita > Stramonita haemastoma. The sequence goes on along the minus strand of CM060331.1, from coordinate 38,188,322 downwards.
TGTGTGTGTATGTATATATGTATCGTTTCTCCTCTACAGCTTTGAGCTTCACCAATGGTGAGATGTTGCGCATGTCACCGTTTTTACCCACCACAAATGTAGCTATATTCCGACTTCGGAGATGGTGTCTCACACACAACACTTTTGTGCACCTGTTTCTTTAAATTTGTCATCTGTTCCCACAAACATGATAAAGCCTATACTCTCAGGAAAGCTGGAACAAGTTAGTAGTTTTTGACATGTGTGCAAGATACCCTGCATGTGTTATTACAGATAACCTCAGTTTATAATCTCTCAACTAGTGGACTTTTGAAAGACTGCAATCAGTACTGATTTTAAATCTTGCAGAAAATCCCTTAAAAACCGTGCATGGCGGCTTGACTCCAGACGGCCAGATCACGAGCACAACGCTCTAACCACTAGGCTATAACTAGTCTATACCGCCCCCCACCCCACCCACCCCCTGTTTTCGACTTTCAGCATGGCATCTGAGACACAAAGGTTGAGGGGAGGAGTCAGAATGTCCTTGGGAAGATGGGATCAAGGAAGGGATTGGTGAAGTACTGTGTGTGTTTTTAAACAGCGGCACTGCTCAGTATAGTATAGTATAGTACCCAGATACTGCCTTACCATTGTGCATGCACGAGAAGGAGAAAACCAGGTTGTAAAATGCAGCCTGTGATTACAGGCTGAGTAATGTCTCTTTCCTCTCACTCCCTCTTCTTTGTCTGTCTGTCTGTCTGTCTGTCTGTCTGTTTCTTTCTTACACACATATGCTAACAGACAGACAGACAGACAGACACACACACACAAACACACACACAGAGTATCTCTATCTCTCCCTCTCTTTCTCTCTCTCTAACTTATTTACACACACACATACACACACACACACACACTCACACACACACGCACATACACACACACACGCACGCACACACAGAGAGTATTTCTATCTCTCCCTCTTTTTCTCTCTCTCTGTAACTCACACACACACACACACACACACACACACACACACACACACAACACACACAACACACACACGTGCACGCGCGCGCGCGCAGAACATAATTCACATCCATCTTACAACAAGACTATTCTACAGGGGACACTGTCTCAAGGAACAAAGATGCAGGGGCGGACAGACCAAAAAAAAAAAAAGAACTGGACAAAGAACATCAAAGACTGGACCGGCCTTGACATGGCTGTTCTGCTGTGAGAGGCAGAAGACTGAATAGCAGGCTATAAACAGAAAACTGCCTGCCCACGCATCTTTTGTGTTCCTCAACGGTCATCTTGGTCGAAGGATGGATTGATTGATTGATTTATTGATTGACTGAACTAAGTAGAACATAACATACTTTTTTTTACGATATCCATCACTACTTTTAGTTTTCATTAACATCAACTTCTAGAAATGTTATATAACCAGCCGCAATGGTGTAGTGGTTAGCGCAGTAGGTTATGGACAGGAAGGTTGAGGGTTCGAGTTCTATTAGTCTTAGCGATGTTTTGAACTCTGGCCCGCTCCTTACCTAGAGTGAGTGTGTTGTGGGCTCGGTGGGAAGACTGGGGACCACACAGTCGAGCTTTATCTACCTCACGGACGCAAGTTTGAGAATGTTGTTAAGTTACCTGACCAACACTGCAGGTTTCTGTACCTCTCGGGCCTGGTTGACGCCGGGATTTTTTTTATGATAGTAAGCGTAGAGTAAAACCCTGTCAAGTAGTATCAAAGTGCATGCACTTCCATAGCAACATCATTATTTCATCCCCATTATCCCTGATCATACTGCAATATAAAAAAAGCTTCTAATTCGGTGGCCCCCGCTGCTCTGGTCTCATGGTGACCTCAGATTCGGTTTCCCCATAAACTTCTGTACTTGTGGCGAGTTTGTGTCAAAGCCTTTTGGTTGGAGGTTCGCGGGGAGACGGTCGTTGGAGGGACGTTGTGGTTGTCGCCACCTCAGGTGGGTGACTCACATAGTCTGGCCCCGCGACTGAGCTAATACTGTCGTTAGTAGAGGGCTTAGTTCTGTAGGTGGTGTCCTGCGTATGTTACCGCAGAACAGACAGCCCCGAACACCACCAAAATGATCTAGCGGCAGTGCTGGGCCCCTCTGGCCGACAGCCTCACGGCGTCCTGATATTGATGGGCTCCCTGCGGACTTCCGACCCCGAAAATGAGACATAACGAATCTGAGTATGGATGGGATGGGGAGATTGTAATGAGCGGCGTGGGAGCAGCAGGACATGAACCTCGGATACAATGAAGTAGCAATAATTTACATACATCATACATACATACATACGTACATACATACATACATACATACATACATACATACATACATATATATATACATATATATATATATATATATATATATATATATATATATATATATATATATATATATATATATAAAATTATTAGTTCAGAGATATTTGGAACGTTCGTATATGTTTCTTCAAGTGTTATAAAAAGGAACACTCAGCACCTACTTCAGACGAACATTTCTATACCTATTGATCACCCCGCAAAAATAAACTGAGCAGGATTTATTGAGATCAAATTATGGGCAAGGGAGATAGGGTTTCCGACAGGTAATTTTGTTAGCAGTTTAGTGGAAGATTAATGAGCAGCTGACGTAGATAGGTGCGTCAGGAACTGATAGATATTTTAGACATGGATATTTCTTTATGAAATTAATTTTCTTCTCCAAGGGTCAGTTAACTAGTTTTCGTTCACCTTTTCACCTTTATTCCTGTTTGTTATTATTTGATGTACTTTGAGGATAACGGAATAAGCACTCGTGGTTTTTTTTATACATCCAGTCCCGGTGAGTACGCAGTTTTTGTAAATTTTGTTGTAATAAGGTGGTTGGGGGGAGTGAGCGTTATTCATCTTTGGTTAAGAAAATACTTTGATATTATCGTTGATGTGAAAGTTCTAACACCTGTCCCATATTGCTGATACTAATTAATATAAGATGTTAGATACAGTGAAAAACAAATCAAGACATCCATGATGATGTGTCATTTCACCTGAGACAGTAGGAAGATCACTTTGAAAGTGTGTTCGTATCACAGAGACTAATTTGGTTGCCATCTTAGTTGGTCGTTTATCAAAAGTCTTAAAATGTTGTGTTCACAATCCTGTTCAATCAAAGATGAATCAAAACGAATGGATAACTAAAGAGGAACAAAATTGGGATTCTAGTGGGTGGCTGTTACATGGGTTTGCTTAATATAGGAAGAACGATATAGAATTTGAATTGCACCACATTGCTATCTTGTTAATACCGTTGAAGATAATATTGGATTGTTTAGACCAATACGATAGTTTGTTAAGACTTTGCTAGAAACACGTTTTGATTTTTAAAACATATTTTTGTTTCTTTCCCGTCAAGAGTTCTGCGGTTATGTAAGCGATCACTTGCAGACAGGAAAAAAAAAAAAAATGGGTAGGCGCTGCTCTTGTGGCGACGCGCTCTTCCCGGGGAGAGCAGTTCGAAATTTCACGCAGAGAAATCTGCTGTGACATAAAGTGGTATGAAATGAAATGGTCTAGTTTTACCCACCGTTCAGGTAGCCGCGTTCTGACTTCGGGGAAAATTGCACATTGTTTTTAGTAATTTCGATTGCATTGAGAGATCAGTTGTGACTTCAGCGCTTGATAGCGATTTTGGCAGGTCAACAATGTAAATGCTAGGGCTGAGAATGCTTAAGACCGTATCTTGGAAAACCCCATATCTTACTACTTTGTATTTGTATACCACGTTAAGTAAAGGCAAATTCCACTGCGTGATATTCGCACTGTCCTCCCTTGAGAGAGAGCGTGTCGCCACAAGAGCAGCACCACCCGTTAGTTTTGCCTGTCTGTATGTGTATTTGTTTCCCTATCAGAGAGGCTTTCTTTGTAGAATTTTGACAGATACAGCTCTATTCTTGCCATGGGTTCTTTCACGTGCGCTAAATGCGTGTTGCCCACACAGCCTCGGTCTATTGAAA
>CM060331.1:38164480-38176705 GCA_030674155.1 Stramonita haemastoma | reverse complement strand
TCCAGAAAGTGGGGAAGCAATTTATACTAACAGGTCTCTGGCATCCCCATGGGGGAAAAATCCATCTGATTTTTTTTGTTTTGACATCATCATCATTTCCTTTTCTATCCTTGACACCTAAACAACGAACCACGTCGTGTATATACTTCATGATATAATTTCTGCAAGTGTCCATGATGGTGATAGTGGTGGTCATCTCCGCTGTCTAAACTTGTCTTTCGTCTGGTACACAGCACTGGTATCCAGCAGGCAGTGTCCACCAGGACGGCTCGTTGTCCAGCCACGACCCACTGCTTACCCCTTAAACCCAGTCTATAATTTACACTGACCGTCCTAATGTCGGTATTCTCCTCCCGGTGATGCTCTAATGGCTCTCTGTACCAGCCCTCATGGGCCATTAATTAGGGATGGAAAAGATTCATTACCGTCATTAGAGTGTCTACTCAGAGGTGTGAAATTACATGAGAGAGAGAGAGACAGAGACAGAGAGTATTAAAACTAAGACGGAAAGAATGAATGAGAAGTACAGCAACATGTCCGCAATGTGATTTTATGAAGCATCACATGATTTTCAGGAACATTTTTACACATTTCAGTAATGTAGCAATGCTGACGGCCAGATCCAAGAAACATAAGATAAAACGCAAGCAAAAACAAAAAAAACAAACACACACAAAAAACCACTGCAAAGCTTTGTAGCTTGGTAGTTTTAAGTTTTGAATTAGACCTATTTATGATATTGTCAGTATATGAATCCCGGATACAGGAATGTTATTGATTCTGACTTCATTCACGGTCCTTTGACCTTAAAAAAAGTAATTTTTCGGTTTTATTTTTCGCTGCTGCTGTTCTTGCTTGTTTTATTTATCAAACTGGTATTTAAAAAAAGAGCATACCATTACTACTTAAACCCAGTGTACGATTCCTGTATGGGTCTCCAAGCATTTCGTTGTTGGTTTTATAAACGATGTTAAAACCTATTTAAACACTAATATTAGTTATAAAGCTACATGAAGATTTTCAATCTATATCATATCCAAATTATGATTTGATATACTTCAAAAGAAGAATTATTTTGCCGTGATATTTTTTTGTCTGTCAACAGTGAGGTATAACACATAGGCTTTTGTACAATGGCAGCCGTCAAAATAGTTTCACCACAGCTGCTGATAGATAGAGAAGAGTCTAGAAACAATCTGTGCAGCATTTCTTATGTCTCTCCCTAATTATTTGTAACATTCATATTCTTCCTTTACAAGATTCAGCGTTATGTAAATTCTAGAAATATTCTTGTTGTTGTTGTTGTTGTTGCTGCTGTTGTTTGTTTTGTTTTCTTCTCTTCTTCTTCTTCTTCTTCTTCTTCTTCTTCTTCTTCTTCTTCTTCTTCTTCTTCTTCTTTCTTCTTCTTCTCTTCCTTCCCTCTCCTCCTCCTCCTCTCTCCTCCTCTCCTCCTCCTCCTCCTCCTCCTCCTCCTCCTCCTCCTCCTCCTCCTCCTCCTCCTCCTTTCTTCTTCTTCGCCTCTTCCTCCCTCCTCCTCCTCCTCCTCCTCCTCCTCCTCCTCTCTTCCTTCTTCTTCTTCTTCTTCTTCTTCTTTCTTCTTCTTCTTCTTCTTCTGCTTCTTCTTCTGCTTCTTTCTTCCTTACTGTTCAAAGTGTCTGTGATGGTAATTCTGCTGGCCACCTCTCCAGTCACATTTCGTCGAGCGTCCTGCATTGCACAGCACCAGTGTCCACTATAATGGCTACTTGTCCACCCACAATCCATCAGTTAACCTCTAACCCAATCTGTATCCGCAGGCCTAATTTCGGCATTTCTCCACTCTGAGTGGTTCTATGGGACAGGGAGGGTGAGAAAAGGGAAATGTTGTCAACTCATTTACTGTCATGTGTTGTGTCTGTTCAGTTGTGTAGGTTCCCAATAGGCAGAAAAAAGAAAGACATGAATAAAGTAGGTAGAAAAGAAAGAAAGAAAGGATGAATGAAAGAAAGGATGAAAGACAGAAGAACAGAAAGAAAGAAAGAAAGAAAAGAAAGAAAGAAAGAGAAAGAAAGAAAGAAAGAAAGAAAGAAAGAAAGACAGAAAGAAAAAGAGTGAGAGAGAGAAAGAAAGAAAGAAAGATAGATAGGAAGAAAGAAAGATAGATAGAAAGAATGAAAGAAAGAGAGAGAGAGAGAGAGAGAGAGAGAGAGAGAGAGAGAGAGAGAGAGAGAGAGAGAGAGAGAGAGAGAGAGAGGATAGGAAGAAAGAAAGATAGATAGAAAGAATGAAAGAAAGAGAGAGAGAGAGAGAGAGAGAGAGAGGAGAGAGAGAGAGAGAGAGAGAGAGAGAGAGAGAGAAAGAAAGAAAGAAAGAAAGATAGATAGATAGATAGATAGATAGATAGATAGATAGATAGATAGATAGATAGATAGATAGATAGATAGATAGATAGATAGATAGATAGAAAGAAAGAAAGAAAGAAAGAAAGAAAGAAAGAAAGAAAGAAGAAAGAAGGAAAGAACGAAAGGAAGAAAGAAAGAACGAAAGGAAGAACAAAAATGAAATAAAGAAAGAAAAATGGGAAAGAAAGGAAATTAAAAAGAACGGATGAAAGAACAAGCAAGAAAGGAGAAAGAAAGAAAGGCAAAGAGAAGAGAAAGAGACACAGAAAGAGAGGCACACAGGCATAGAGACACACGGACACAAAGAAACGAAGACACAGAGAAGAGAGAGAGAGAGAGAGAGAGAGAGAGAGAGAGAGAGAGAGAGAGAGAGAGAGAGAGAGAGAGAGAGCGAGAGAGAGAGAGAGAGACAGAGAGAGACAGAGAGAGAACAGAGAGAGACAGAGAGAGAGAGAGAAGAGAGAGAGAGAGAGGAGAAGAGAGAGAGAGAGAGAGAGAGAGAGAGAGAGAGAGAGAGAGAGAGAGAGAGAGAGAGAGAGAGAGAGAGAGAGAGAGAGAGAGAGAGATGGAATTAACTGCCTGTGGAGGGGTATAAATGCTTCCAGTTAATTTTATCCCCCTGAAAAACACAATTATGAGCTAAGGTGAATAAACTTCTGTACATATCAATGTGAAAGATTATAAACATGATGTTTGATTTTGATTTCATTTTTGGACAGGGTGTTACATTTAATTTGGCATTTCCAACCTCTATTCTTATGTATGGCTGGCACACAGACACAGACAGACAGACAGACAGACAGACAGACAGACAGACAGACACACCACACACACACACACACACACACACACACACACACACACACACACATACACACACACAACACACACACACACACTTGGCTATACAGGACACCGTTACCCATGTATGGCGTGTACGCAATACTCAATAGTACGTTAGCTCAAACAGTGAATTATGTTGTAAACAGAGGTACCAGCATCTGTCTTGTATAATCCAGCATTTTGTTGTTTGAGTTCATTTTCTCTTTTGTATGCTTTCCTGCTTGTTTATGTGCTTCCTTATGTTTTTTTGTCTGGTTTTAACTCTCTGTCTCTGCTGTTCTATCTCTGTGCATCTCTGTCTCTCTCTCTATCTCTCTGTCTCTCTCTGTCTGTTTCTCTGTCTTTCTGTCTGTCCTCCGTCCGTCCGTCCGTCCGCGTCCGTCCGTCCCTCTCTCTCTCTCTCTCTCTCTCTCTCTCTCTCTCTCTCTCTCTCTCTCTCTCTCTCCTCTCTCTCTCTCTCTCTCTCTCTCCTCTCTTTTTCTCTCTCTCTCTCTCTCTTCTCTCTCTCTTCCTACCATCTGTGTGTGTGTGTGGGGTGTGTGTGTGTGTGTGTGTGTGTGTGTGGTGTGTGTGTGTGTGTGTGTGTGTGTGTGTGTGTTTTGTGTGTGTGTGTGTGTGTGAAGGGGGATTGTGGGGGTGGGGGGTGATTGTGTGATTGTGTGTTGTGTATTTTGTGTATGTGTGTAGTGTGTATGTGTGTATGTGTTGTGTATGTTGTGAGTGTGTGTGTGGCCGGGAATGTTTTTGTTGTGTGTGAGCTTGCAAAAAACAAAAAAAGTGAAGGAAAGAAAGACTTTCCAAAAAAGGGGTGATTACCTTGAAAAAGAGACAAAGGGAAAAAATTTAAAAAAAAACCCAAAAATAGGAAAAACCTTGAAAGCTGAAAAAATGAGAATGGACTACAGTTTTAAACAAGGAAGAGCATGAAAATTTGAAAAAACTTACATTGCGGTTTTTCCGTGGAAAACAAACAAGAGAAAAGGGGTTTTTTTTGGGGCCCGGGGCCCTTCCCCCCCCCCTTTTTTCCCCCTTTTTTTTTCCCCCCTTTTTTTTTCTTTTTTTTTTTCCCTTTTTTTTTTTTTTTTTCCCCCCCTTTTTTTTCCCCCAAAAAGGGGGTTTTTGGTTTTTTGGGGGGGGGTTTTTTTTTTTTTTTGGGGGGGGTTTTGTGAGGGGGGGGGGAAAAAAAAAAAAGGGGGGGGGTTTTTTTTTTTTTTTTTTTTAATTTGGGGGTTTTTTTTTTTTTTTAAAAAAAAAAAATTTGGGGGGGGGTAAAATTTTTTAAAAAAAAAAAAAAAAAAAAAAAAAAAAAAAGGGGGGAAAAAAAAAAAAAAGGGGAAAAAAAAAAAAAGGAAAAAAAAAAAAAATTTAAAAAAAAAAATTTTTTCCCCCCCAAAAAATTTTTTTCCCTGAAAAAAATTTTTAAAAAAAAAAAAGGGGGGGGGAAAAACAAAAAAAAACATTTTGGGAAAAAAAAAAAAAAATTAAAAAAACCCAACCCCCCCCGGGCTCCCCCCCAAAAAAAACCCCCCCAAAAAAATTTCCCCCCTTCCCCCCCCCCTTTTTAAAAAAAAAAAAGGGCCCCCCTTTTTTTTTTTAAATTTTTAAAAAAAAATTTTAAAAAAAAAAAAAAAATTTTTTAAAAAAAAAAAGGGGGTTTTTAGGGGAAAAAAACTTTATCCCTTAAAAAACAAAACCCCGGGGGCCTTTTTAAAAAAAAAAAAAATAAAAAGGGGAAAAAAAAACCTTTTAAAAAAGGGGTAAAAAAAAAAAATTTTTTTAAAAAAAAAATTAAACTTTAAATTTTTTTCCCGGGTTTTTTTTTAAAAAAAAAATTTTTTTTTTTAAAAAAATCCCAAAAATTTTTTTAAAAAAAAAAATTTTTTTCCCAAAAAAAAAAATTTTTCCAAAAAAAAAAATTTTTTTTTAAAAAAAAAAGGGAAAAGGGGTTTTTTTTGGGGGAAAAAAAAAAAAAAACCAAAAAAGGGAAAAAAGGGGGGGGGGTTTTTCCCCCCCCCAAAATTTTTTTTTGGGGGGGGTTTTTTTTTTTAAAAATTTTTTTTGGGGGAAAAGGGGGTTTTTAAAAAAAAAAAAAAACCCCCAAAACCCCCGGGGGAAAAAAACCCCCCAAAATTTTTTTCCCCTTTTTTTGGAAAGGGGAAAAAAAAAAACCCCCCCCCCAAAAAAAAAAGGAAAAAAAAAACCACCCAAAAAAAACCCAAAAAAAAAAAAAAACCCCCAAAAAAAAGGGAAAAAAAAAAAAAAAAAATTTTAAAAAAAAGGCAAAATTTTTCCGAAAAAAAAAATTTTTAAAAAAAAAAAAAAAATTTTTTAAAAAAATTTTTTAAAAAAAAACCCCCAAAAACCCCCCCCCCCCCTTTTAAAAACAAAAACAAAACCAAAAAAAAAAATTTTAAAAAAATTTTTTTTAAAAAATTTTTTTTTTTTTTTAAAAAAATTTTTTTTCAAAAAAAAAAAAAAAAAAAAAACCCCTTTTTTCCAAAAAAAAGGGGGGCCTTTTTTAAAAAAGGTTTTTTTTTTAAAAGGGGGGAAAAAAAATTTTTTTTAAAAAAAAAAAAGGGAAAAAATTTTTTAAAAAAAACCCCCCCCTTTTTTTTTAATTTTAAAAAAATTTTTCCCTTTGGGGAAAAAAAAAAACCCCCCCAAAAAACCCCCCCCCCAAAAAAAAAAAATTTTTAACTTTTTTTTTTTTTTAAAAAAAAGGGCCCTTCCCCCCCCCCCCCCCCCCCCCCCCCCCCCAAACCCCCCCCCCCCTTTTCCCCCCCCCTTTTTCCCCCCCCCCCTTTTTTTAAACCCCCCCCCCCCCCCCCCCTTTTTTTCCCCCCCCCCCCCCCCCTTTTTAACTTCCCCCCCCAAATTTTTCCCCCCCCCCTTCCCCCCCCAAAATTTAAAACCCCTTAAAAAAAAAAAATTTTCCCCCAAACCCCCCCCCCCCTTTTTTCTTTTTTTTTTAAAAAAGGGCCAAATTTTTTTTTAAAAAAAAAATTTTTTTTTTTAATTTTTAAAAAATTTTTTTTTAAAAAAAAAACCCTTTTTTTTAAAAAAAATTTTGGCCCCCAAAAAAAACCCTTTTTAATTTTTTTTTTTTCTTTTTTCTTTATTTTTTTTTTAAAAAAAAAAAAACCCCCCTTTTTGCCTTTTTTCCCCCTTTTTTTTTTTTTTCTTTTTTTTTTCCTTTTTTTTTCCCCTTCCCCTTCTTTCCCCCCCCCTTTTCTCTCTTTTTTTTTCCCCCCCCCCCCCCCTTTCCCCCCCTTCTTTTTTAAACTTCCCCCTTTTTTCCCCCCCCCCCCTTTTTCCCCTTTTTTTTTTCCCAAATTTTCCCCTTCTCTTTTTCCCCTTCTTTTTTCCCCCTTTCTTTTTTTTTTTCCCCCCTTTTTAAATTTTTTTTTTGGTTTTTTTTTTTTTTTTTTTTTTTTTAAAAAAAAAATTTTTAAAAATTAAAAAATTACCCCTTTTTTAAAAAAAAAAATTTTTTTTTCCCCCCCCCCATTTTTTTAAAAAAATCTTTTTCCCCTTTTTTAAACCCGGGCCCCCTTTTTTCCCCCCCCCCCCCCTTTTTTTTCCCCCCAAAAAAATTTTTCCCCTTTTTTTCCCCCTTTTCCCCCCCTTTTCCCCCCTTTTTTTGGGAAATTTTTTTTTTGGGGGGGTTTTTTTCCCCCCAAAATTTTTTTTAAAAACTTTCCCCCAAACCCCCTTCCCTTTTCCCCTTTTTTTTTTCCCCCCCCCCTTTTTTTGGGCCTTCTTTTTGGCCAATTTTTTTTAAAAAAAATTTTAATTTTTAAAAAAAATTTTTTTAAAAAGGGAAAAAAGGAAAAAAAAAAATTTAAAAAAAAAAAAAAAAAGGGGAAAGAAAAAAAAAAAAAAATTTTTTTAAAAAAAAAAATTTTAAAATTTTTTTAAAAAAAAGGGGGGAAAAAAAAAATTTTTTAAAATTTTGAAAATTTTTTAAAAAAAAAAAGGGGGGGAAAAAAAAAAAAAAAACCAAAAACCTTTTTAAAAAAGTTTTTAAAAAAAAAATTTTTTAAAAAAAAAATTTTAAAAGGTTGGGAAAAAAAAAAAATTTTTTTTTAAAAAAAGGGGGAAAAAGGGGCCGGAAAAAGGGAAAAAAAAAAAAAGAAAAAAGGGGAAAAAAAGGGGAAAAAAAAAAAAAGGAGAAAAAAAGGAGGGGGGGGAAAAAAGGGGGAAAAAGAAGAAGAAGGGGGAAAAAAAAGGGAAAAAGGAAAAAAAAGGGAAGAAAAAAAAAAAAAAAAAGGGGGGGGTTTTTTAAAAAGGGGGGGGGGCCCCCAAACCGGGGGCCCCCCCCCGGGGGGGGTTTTTTTAAATTTTTTTTTTGGGGGTTTTTTTAAAAAAATTTTCCCCTTTTAAAAAATTTTTAAAAAAAAAAACCCCCCCCAAAAAAAAAAAAAGGGGGGGGGGGGGGTTTTTTTTTTTAAAAAAAAAGGGCCCAAAAACCCCCCCCCCCCCCCCCCGGGGGGGGGTTAAAAAAAAAAAAAAAAAAAAAAAGGGGGGGCCCCCCCCCCCCCCTTTAAAAAAAAATTTTAAAATGGGGGGCCCCCCCCTTTTGGGGGTGGGGGGGTTTTTTGGGGGTTTAAAAAAAAAAAAAAAAAAAAACCCCCCCCAATTGGGGGATCCCTTTTTTTTTTTTTTTTTTTTGGGGGTTTTTTTTTTTAAAATTTTTTTTTTTTTTTTTTTTTTTTTAAAAAAAAAAAAAAAAAGGGGGGGTTTTCCCCCCCCCCCCAAAAAAAAATTTTAAAAAAAAAAAGGGGAAAAAAAAAAAAAAAAAAAAAAAAAAAACCAAAAAAAAAAACCCGGGGAAAAAAAAAAAAAAACCCCTAAAAAAAAAAATTTGGGGGGGAAAAAAAAAAAAAAAAAAAAAAAAAAAACCCCCCCCTTTAAAAAAAAAAAAAAGGGGGTTTTAAAAATTTTAAAACCCCTTTTTTTTTTCCTTTAAAAAGGGGGGAAAAAGGGGGGAAAAAAAAAAAAAAAAAAGGGGGGAAAAATTTAAAAAAAAAAAAAAAAGGGGGGGGTAAAAAAAAAAAAAAAAAAAAAGGAAAAAAAGGGAAAAAGAAAAAAAAAAAAAAAAGGGGGGAAAAAAAAAAAAAGAAAAAAAAAAAATTTTTTTAAAAAAAAAATTTTAAAAAAAAAAAAAAAAAAAAAAAAAAAAAAATTAAAAAAAAAAGAAAAAAAAAAAAAAACCCCCAAAAAAAAACCCCCAAAAAAAAAAAAAATCCCCAAAAAAAAAAAAAAAAAATTTTTTTTTTAAAAAAAAAAAACCAAAAAAACAAAAATTGCCCCTTAAAAAAAGAATTTTCATGAAAAAAAAACCAAAAAAAAAAAAAACCAAAAAAAAATAAAGAGAGTGTAAAAACCCGCCCACAAAAAACAACCACCCTTTTTTTTTTTTATTTTTTTAAAAATTTAGGAACCCCGGGGTTTAACGCCAAGCCCCAAAAATACCCCTTTTTGCCCCCCCGGGTTTAAAAAAATGTTCCCCCTTCCCCGAAAAATAGGGCGATATGGTCCCCTTTAAAAAAAAACTGGGGGACAAAAAATTAAAAAAAAAAAAACCACGCGTCCCCCGGGGGCTAGATATAAAAAAAAAAACCCCGAAAATTTTTTTACTTAAAATCCAATTACCCCCCCGAAATAAAAAAAAAACACTTAAAACGAAAAAAAAAATACACTGATTTAAAGGGAAAAAAAACACCAAAAACCCCCCACGTATTTATAGATTTCCCCCGGGACAATTGAAAAAAAGGCAAATAAAAACAAGGTAACCCAAGAAAAAGCTCTTTCCCCGCCTGAAAACTCATTTTTTGATTTATTTGCCATTTTCTATCTCTTTCCCCCTCCCCCCTCCAAATTCCCCTTCCCCCTTCCTCTCTCTCCCCCCCTCTTTCTCTCCCCCCTCCCCCTCCTTTTCTCTACCCCCCTCCTTTTTCTCTAAACTCTTCCCCCCTCTCTCTTTTCTCTCTCCTCTTTCCCCCAACAAAATTTCCTTTTTCGTGTTTTCCCGTTTTGTTGCTTTCCCCCCTTTCCCAAGCCAAGTTGAAATTTTGGCCTTAAAAACCCGTAAAAACATCAAACCGTTGACATTCCCAATTTCTCTCTCTGTTCTGTCTCTCGTCTGTCTGTCTGGCTCTCCCCTTTTCATTTTCCCGTCTGTCGGGATTTTTTCTGTTCTGTCTGTCTGTCTGCTGTTTTTCTCCCCCTTTTCCTCCCCTCTAACTCTCCCCTCTCCCCCCTCCCCCTTTTTTCTCTCTCCCCCTACTCCCCCCAACCCCCTCTCTCCCCTATCTCTTCCCACTCTCCTCCCCTCTCCCCCCTTTTCCCCCCCTTTTTTTCCCTTTCTTTCTTTCTCCCCCTTTTTTCCTTTCCCTTATTTTTTTTTTCCCTTTTTTCCTTTTGATTTTTTGGTTATTTTGTTGGGGGTTTGTTTTGTGCAAAGTTTCGTGGGTTTCCCCGGGGCGCGCGCAGTTTTGGTGTGTTTGTGATCGTGCAAAAAGTATGATGGTGGGTTAAAATTTAATACTAGCTTTAAAACAGAAAGTAAAGGGAGGCGGGGGTGGGTTGGGGGTAGGGGGGGGGGGGGGGGGGGGGGGGGGGTGTAGAAAGTATGATATAAAAATGCCTTTAAAACCGGAAAAAAGGGAAAACCCTTGAAAAAGAAAAGAGGAACGAAGCTGGAAAGGCTTTTGAGCAGAAAATATAAAAAAGGGAAACCTAGGAGGGAAAAGAAAAAAAAAACCCTAGAAGAAGACAGTGGGGGTCGGGGGTGGGTGGGACCCCAACCAACTTGAAAAGGGCAGTGGAACGGGCATTTTGAAGGGCATGAGGTAAAAAAAAAATATATTAAATTTCGTTTGAAATTTCGAAATAATTATAAGTGGGGTTTTTTACCACAAAGGGTCCTCTTTGGGGAAATTTAAGTCTTCAAAGTGAGGGGAAAAGTTTGAAAAAAAAAAAAGAGGGGAGAGAGAGAGAGAGAGAGAAAAGAGGGGGAGAGAGGAGGGGGGAGAGGGGAGAGAGAGGGGGGAGAGAGAGAGAGAGAGAGAGAGAAGGGGAGAGAAAACAATAGACAATTTGGTGACACATTTTACACGAGAGATAAAAGACAGAAATGAGAAAAGAAAAGAGAGAAAAGAAAGACAGAGAGACAGGAGAGAAGGGGGGGGTGGGGGAGGAGAGAGAACAGAAAAGGGAAAAAACAGGACATGTTTGCACAAATTTAATAAAAATGAAATAAAAAGAGTGGAAAAGGCAAACCCCTTAAAAAAAAGAAAAAAAAAATGACTTTAAAAAAAAAGAGCAAAAAGAAAAAAAAAAAAAATGGGGGGAAAAAGGGAAAAAAACTAAGGGGCTTTTTTTTTTGAAAAAGGGGGAAAAGGGAAAAAAAAACCCTTAAAAGGGGAAAAAAAACAAAAAACAAGAAGGAAAAAAATTAAAAAAAAATAAAAAATTTTTAAAAAAAAAAAAAAAACGGAAAAAAAAAACATTCCTGACCAAAAAAAAAACCACAATTTTTATCTTCAAAAAAGGTCTTTTTTTTTTTTAAAGGGAAAAAGAAATTTTTTTTTTCTTCTCCCTTGGGGTAAAAAAAAAAACTGAAAAAATTTTGATCAGTAAAATATTAAAAAAGGGTTTTGGACTGCAGTGTAAAATATGAAAGTGGAAAAGCCCCTGGAAGAAAAATTAGGGGGATACCTTTAAGAAAGAGAGTGAAACACTCTTTGAATATGAATTTGAATAAATCATTAAAAAATCAAAATGAAAAAAGACTTGAAAATATATGGTCAAAACATTTTCCCATGGGAGAGACAGAATGTTCAAAAAAAAAGGAATAAAAAAGGTTTTTAAAAAAAGAAAAAAAGATCAATTAAAAAACGACTTAGAAAAAAAAGACTTGAGTTTTGGGAGCTTAAAAAACAGCCTTTTAAAAAAAACGTGAAAAGAAGAGAATGCAAAGCTTCAAAAAAAGATTACGAAATTTTTGAAAGTTACAAATAAAAGTTTAAGCAGAAAAGGGGGAAAAAAATGAAAAAAAAAAAACAAAGCAGAAAAACCCCTTTAAAAGACCAGAGTGCAAAACCATAAAACCAAAGAAAAAAAGTAAATTTACAAGAGAACAACCGGGAAAAAAACAGACAACTTTAAAACGAAAAAGCAAAAATCCCCCCTTAAAAACAGAGCTAAAAACTGTCAGGGGAAAAAAGGGGACAATACAGTCTCTGCTGCAACGTAATCTTTTTTCCCAGCGACAAACAAAACCCTTTTAAAACCTTTGCATGATGCACACGCTAGGGGAAGGGAGATTAAGAATCCAAAAATTCGGTGGAACATTTTCTTTAATGAGAGAAGGTCGATAAAAATCCCCTCTTCAAAGGGAAATTTAAACAAAAATGTTTAATTTTTCTTTTTTTTTTTTATACATTTTTTTTTAAAAGCAAAAGCACAAAAAAATTGAGAAATTTTTTACCAAAGAAAGCAGAGGTGTTGGTGCTAATTCAGATCTTTTTTTCCATACCTTTTCTAAGTTTTAAAAAAACTTAGAATCCCAAAATTCCTTGTTCTCTATTGTTTCTGCACGCGTCTCCCTCCGGTAAACATGATTTTACGTATAGAAAATGTTTGGGTTTTTGACTGTGTGTGTGTGCGTCGTGCTGCGTGCGTGCGTGCGTGCTGAGGTGTTGTGTGTTTGTTGTTGCGTGCGCACTTGTGTGTTTTTTGTGTTTGGGGTTTATTTATTCTTTTATTTTAAAGAAATGTGCAAGCCCAATTTTGCTTTGTTTCCCAGTCCCTGTGGTATGCAGTTTTTAAATTTTGTAACCGGTTCCCAAAAGAACACAAGGTCTGCTTTTTGAAATAGAAAGGGGTTTTAACGTTGGTGCCAAGATGTTCTGCGGCATTGGCACATGGATCATCGGTTTAAAGTCTCATCCGCAGGACTTTTGGGGGGGTTAAGTCAGCACTGATGTTAAAATCC
>CM060331.1:38162257-38164380 GCA_030674155.1 Stramonita haemastoma | reverse complement strand
GGGTACTTGAAAACAGTCATACACGCAAACGTCTCATTCATGTGTGCAGTTTCAATCTCACAGTGATTCCCAGGTGGGATGGGTGAGTCAGAGTACACATTCTGGGTGACCCCCACAGTGTTAAGCTGAGGAACGCAACAACAACAACAACAACAACAACAACTCCCAAAGTTTGTTTACACAAGCTTCCACCACCCTAAACTGGCTGGCTTGTCCTTTTTCGTGTTCAGCATGTTATTTGGTGTGGGTTTTTTTCGGCATGTTGAAGATGGTTCCTTCTACATAACGTTGCCGCATTTGACCATCCATCCCCCAGCCCATACAGCGAGCAGCAGAGGAGATAAAGAGAGGCATGAAGCGGCTTTAGTAGGACCATTCCACTGGAGAAAGAGACACTAAACTGGGAGCTAGGACTAACGACATCACAAAGCACCGCCACATCGATCCTCCCATACTATGAAGACACGGCAAGAAAATAGACTGTGAGCTGACCAGCCGCCAGAATGCAGTGGTTAGCGTCACGTTGGGGGTTACGGGCTGGAAGGTCGCGAGTTTGAATCCCATAAGAGTCATATTTATTCATTCTTAGTTATTCATTCTTTTATATCAAGGGTAATGGAAAAAAAAACCCACTCATGTGCTTTTTTCATCCAGTCCCCGTGTGTATGCAGTTTTGTAAATCTTGTCATATGTCATAAGGATTTTTAGGGTTCAGGCCGGCTCCCACCAAGAGTGAGTTTTGCCTTGGGCTCATCTGGAAAACAGGGACAACACAGCTGACTTCTTCCACTTTACGGATTTTGATTGCCATTTTAAAAAGTGCTACTCAAATGGGTTGACAGTCACTGCAGTCGTGAGTATTTCTCTATGCCAGGATATATATATATATATATATATATATATATATATACATATATATATATATATATATATATATATATATATATATATATATATATATATATATATATATATATATATATATAAACGATTGAGAAAAAAAATGTATGTAGCCAGGTGCGATAGATCTAGTAACGGGTGCGGTAGATCTAGTGTGTGAGACAGCGCGACAGAGTTAATAGGATTTATCTCCCATGTATGTGTGTGTGTGTGTGTGTGTGTGTGTGTGTGTGTGTGTGTGTGTGTGTGTGTGTGTTTTGTGTGTGCATGTGAGTGTGTGTGTGAGAGTGAGCAAGTGTGAGAGATTTTGTTAATAACATTGTTTGTATGCCAGATGTAGTGTGCTAGACTTAGCGCGACAGGAGAGTTGATTAGATTATAGTCCATGCAAGTATTACTATTTTCGGACTCGATAGTAAATCGTGAGACACTTTGTATTTTTAATAGGTATAGTTAAGTTAGTGTTTATGTCCTCATACCTTGGCTTTCATACCTTGGTCTTCATCCCTAGCTTGGTCTTCACCTGTACCGGAATGCTGAGTAACGAATAAAGAATGACCAGCCACCTACCGTTATCCCTGAGTCTTCTGTTGCCCAGTTGCTATGAATTGTTGCTTGAGAGTTGTTGCTTTAGAACTGTTGTTCCTGTCTTTCCCTAATCTGTCTTATTCCTTACCTCTCGGTACCATTATATATATATATATATATATATATATATATATATATATATATATATATATATATATATATATATATATATATACCACAAATAATGATCATAATACCAGAAATAATGATCGTGAGCTGTATCTTCAAAAATGATGTCATTCCAAAGTTGTTGTTTTTTTTCATCATTGTTCCAGTCTGTTCTTGATCGCGGAGTCACAATGAGTAATACGCGCTACCATGGATGTGAGCTTCAAGACATTTCGAGCCTCAAGACATATTTATTTCAAGGCTGAAATCTTCCCCTCCGTTTCATCGTATAGCTGCCCCTGCTTTCAACAGCTAAATATCCACCACCTGCCAAAGTGTATAACTTGTGTGTGTGTGTGTGTGTGTTGTGTGTGTGTGTGTGTGTGTGTGTGTGTGTGTGTGTGTGTGTGTGTGTATTGTGTGTGTGGTGTGTGTGTGTGTGTGTGCGTTCGTGCATTTGACTTTGTTAAAACTTTCAATAGTTATTAGTTGGATGTGTAAGAGTTGATTAAATGTAAGAGCTTTAG
>CM060331.1:38154757-38157257 GCA_030674155.1 Stramonita haemastoma | reverse complement strand
TCTGTCAATGTCAGTCAGTCA
This sequence comes from Stramonita haemastoma, assembly GCA_030674155.1. Lineage (NCBI taxonomy): Eukaryota > Metazoa > Mollusca > Gastropoda > Neogastropoda > Muricidae > Stramonita > Stramonita haemastoma. Next base: position 38,157,236 of record CM060331.1, on the reverse strand, counting down.
GTCAGTCAGCCAGTCAGTCAGTGAATGAGTGAGAGGAGAGAGAGAGAGAGAGAGAGAGAGGAGAGAGAGAGAGAGAGAGAGAGAGAGAGAGAGAGAGAGAGAGAGAGAGAGAGAGAGAGAGAGAGAACAAAAAAGGCAAGAGAGAAGACAGACAGATGGACAAAGACAGAGGTGTGAGGAGGCAGAGAGACACAACGTAACAGAAACTTCGTGGAATAGAAAAAACGAACGGCACAAACGCGCGCGCACACACTCACACACATATACACCCACCCATAAACACACGGACGCACGCACGCACGCGCGCGCCCCCACACACACACACACACTCACACACACACACACACACACACACACACACACGCACGCACGCGCGCACACACACACGCACACACACACACACACACGCACACACACACACACACACACACCACACACACACACACACACACACACACACACACAACACACACACACACACACACACACACACAAACACAAACACATACGCACTTTCTCTCTTTCACTGAAGATAAACGTAGATAACAATTAAACCAATTTGAGAATTGAAGATTGCAAAATTAATGATATTCTTACCATAGAAAAAAAATTACGGACCTCTTTAATTTCAAGGTAATACAAAGTACAATAGCTATCATTAACGTTGTTCTGGCTCTTTACATAGTATTCTGCACAAATCAGAATAGTGAGATGCTTGTAACTTCAAAAATAGTGTATGTGTATAGGAATGATATTCCTTATCAATACACATAACCACCATTCTAATGTTGTCCTATGCAATATATGTCTTTCTTTTCAACTAAGCAATTAATCAGAAAAAAAGATCTTGTCTATGGTATGGCTTGTAATAGGTCTACAGTCGAAGACTTTTTACAGCTAGCATGCATTTTCACCACAGTTAACACAAAAAACAACTGAGAAACAATCATAGGTAATGAAGCCGATCACATTTTGCTAGAGGACACAATTAAAATTAATCAAATGTAATTTTTTCTCCCCAAAATGGTTTTATTTAGAAGCATGTTGATTTTTAAAATTACTTATTCTGCTCCGGAAGAAAACGGCGTGGGAAAAAAATCGAAGATCTGATAATATCATGCACAAAATATACAGCGATTTTTCTTTAATTTATATCGGGGAACAAAAAAGTGAGCTCAACATTTTATTTTGTGAAAATATGATCAACACCTAGGGCAGTTTTATATTCACTAGCAACAGTTTTTCTCAGATGATTTACCATCATAATCCCATTCCGTTTTCCAACTTTACTTTATGGTATAACACTTTCTGATCTTGTTTTAAGATCTGTTCAAAACCGCTCATGCACCAATTTTCTCTGCATGTCTGACTGTTTGTGTGTGTTTGTCTGCCTGCCTGTCCATCTCTCTGTCCATCTCTCTAGCTCTGTCCATCTCTCTCTCTCTCTCTCTCTCTCTCTCTCTCTCTCTCTCTCTCTCTCTCTCTCTCTTTCTCTCTCTCTCTCTCTCTCTCTCTCTCTCTCTCTCTCTCTCTCTCTCTCTCTCTCTCTCTCTCTCTCTCTTTCTTCTTGTATGTCGTTTGGTACTGCATATAGTTTTATTGTTTAGCATCTTTTTATCTTGATGTTATCCCCGAAAAGGGCGGGTACTGGATGTTAAAAAGCACACGAGTGCTTATCTATTATCCTCGAATAAAAGAATATGCCTTGCCTTGCCTTGCCTTGCCTTGCCTTGCCTTCTCTCTGTCTCTCTGTCTCTCTGTCTCTCTGTCTCTCTGCCTGTCTGTCTGTCTGTCTGTCTGTCTGTCTGTCTGTCTGTCTGTCTGTCTGTCTGTCTGTCTGTCTGTCTCTCTCTCTCTCTCTCTCTCTCTCTCTCTCTCTCTCTCTCTCTCTCTCTTTCTCTCTCTCTCTCTCTCTCTCTCTCTCTCTCTCTCTCTCTCTCTCTCTCTCTCTCTCTCTCTCTCTCTCTCTCTCTCTCTCTCTCTCTCTCTCTCTCTCTCTCGCTGTTACTATATGTACGACTTTTTCCAGCCATTTTTTCCCCTACCGCATTTGCATTTTTTGTTTCTGAATTGTATTTTGCCACGGTTGGTGTTGGTATTGCTTTTTGTTCCCTCCCTGCTTCCTTAAAAAAAAAGGACGGAAGGCTGCTGTGCATCCAAGTGTTCCATACGTACAATCATAGACAAAATGGTCGCAGCACATCTTAAGTGAGCAGTCTCTTAAGTGAATCTAAAGCCCCCATGACCTTTCTTCAAGGACAATCGATGTTGAGTTTGGCTGAAGTTTTTTTTACCTTTTGTTTCTTTGTTTCATGTCCTCTGGCTGGCCTGTATGGCTGTCTGTCTGTCTTTTTTTTATATTTTTAGTCTGTCTCCGTCTGTCTGTCTATTTACTTGTGTTTCTGTTTTTGTCTCTGTCCTTCTCTTCATTCTCCCTCGAACTCTTTCTCATTCTGTCTCTCTGTCTTTGTCTCTGTCT
>CM060331.1:38147257-38149757 GCA_030674155.1 Stramonita haemastoma | reverse complement strand
AAAATCATTAATCCCAAAACACCCCTTATAGCATTGTAGATATTTGGGGACAATAACATAAATGATAACAAATTTTGTGGAGACCTTAGGTAGGACTTCGCACCCGCGTTTGATGTCATTGATTCATGAACTGCATATGCAGAAAACTAATCGCTCAATGGATCTTGCTAACAGTATGATGCTGCTGATTCAGATCTTTGTATAAAAGACAACAATACATTTCACTCAACACCACAAAATCATGTACAACTACCTGTTAAATATGGGAATTCCACAAGGGATCTGGTTCTAGGCCCACTTTTATTTTCTATATATGTTATTGACCTTCCCTCTAATCGAAGAATCTTGTGAAAATTTTTGTGATGAACTAACATTCGATACTAGCCACAACAGCCTAAAACAAAATCTTCATACCTCATTCAAAAATATCGAAATGATTAAGCAACATGTGTTTGATTAAACCATATGTCACTTCCCCCACAAAAACAAAAACTGCTTATTACCACAGACAAAAAAGAAAAACATGACAACCTAGACTTCCACCCTATATCAGATCAACAATGAAACTATTGCAAGCAGTTGATAACCCCAAACATAAACTTCTAGCGTGTAATGATTGACAAAACCTTTAATGGATGATGCACAATAATAAATTATGCGCAAAACAGTTACCAAAAAGTGTACCAATTATGCAAATTAAAACTTTATCAAACATACATGCCATAAGAGTAAACCTACATGCATAAATTTATCTTTCATTAGTTATTGTTTACGCATTTTTATCCCAGCCAGTTGCCAATATATCAACACCCTCTAAACAGCTGTACAAAGAGCACCATCCAAAGCCGTTCACTTAAAATCATCTACTTAAACTAGGACAGCTATATGCAACACAGAGGTTCTTCCATTTTCAAAGAACAGTTCACCAAAACTACAGGCAATCTTAAGCCACCAAATCATGACGGGACTTGCTACCCAAAACCACCAATCTAACTAACCATAATTCTTCCCCGATTCACCCACAACCATACACAACCAACCACTGACAAGACTATATATTACAATAATCCTAGATACTGTTTGGCTATACTACTGGAACACTCAACTTCACCCTTGACCCCAACCCTGTTAACGATCAACAAACCGTACCCTCCAAAAAACCCCCCTCCCCACAAAAACCCCAACACAAATCTTCCACCCACCCTATCCACCAACCAATTATAAAAGTCTTATATACCCCCATCTATCAATACATAACCAACTCCCCCCCTCCCCCCCCACCCACAAAATCCAATACATAAACACCCCATCCCAATACATAACAAATTCCACCCATAACAATTCCCCCACCAAAAAAAAAAAAAAAAACAAAAAAAAAAAACCCACTACCCCAAAAACTAATCCATCCAACTTCAAATCCAACATATACAACAACATATCCCCATAACACAATCAAACCCACAAACCAATCCACAAATCCCCATCCAAATCAACATAACCCCCCCACTCAAAAAACAACCCATAAAAACAACCCACACAACAATCTATAATCTATTAACCACCCCAATAATAATAAATTAAAAAACAATACAAAAATAAATTTACAAAAAACTACCATTCCAAACAACCACAACCAATTCCATACAAATCAAAACACCAATTCCATAAATTAAACCCTCACATATCCAACATATATCCAAATATACCCAATCACCCATTCAATATACCATACAAAAAACCACTACAACACATCAAAAACCATCAAATCTAATCAAACCCCATTAACACACCCAAACCCATCATAAACTATCACAAATCACAAAACACACACCTAAAATAATAACAACTAAACAAAATAAAAAATAAAATCCAAAATAATAATAAACATATAATAATCAACCATTATTAAAAAAATAATAAAAAAAAATAAAAAAAATAATAAAATATAAATAAAAAAATAAAAAACATAAAATATAAAAACACACCACATTAAACCCAATCATCCCAACAGAATAAACCCTCCTAAAAAAACATTCCTAAAACCCCCCACCAAACAATCCATTTAAAAACATCATCCTACCAACAGATCCACATCAAACACAACACAACTCACACACAACAAACACACAACACACACACACCACACAACACAACACACACACCCCCCCCACACACACACACAAACCCCAACCAAACAAAAAAAAAAAACCTTTCCAACATTCCACTCTTCACATATATACTTACCCTAGACTTATCTTTGTATAGGTGTTTGAGTTCCTATGTTTGAATGAAATGGAATTCTATGTTTAAAATATAGATATGATTTTTAAATAGTTTTTTGTGTTTAAGGGTTTTACTTTGTATGTGTGTGCGTGGGTTTTTTTTATGCCTCTTTGCTTGTTTCCCCCCCTCCACACCACACACACACACACAACACACACACACACACACACACACACCACACACACACACACACACAAGGTACACCACACACACTCAC
>CM060331.1:38119757-38129757 GCA_030674155.1 Stramonita haemastoma | reverse complement strand
TTTCTATGCAAGTGCATTACATCCAGACTACCAAACCATTGAGCGCTGGAAAAAAAAAAACATGACAAAAGCAGAAAGAAGAGAAAAGCCCTAAGACAAAAGTAAAAAAAAGAGCATTGAAAGGGGAGAACAGAAGGAGAGAAGAATGGGGAAGTTATAGAACAGACAAGGAAAAAGCCTAAAAAAAAAGATGGACAAACCTCTAAAAAATGAAAGATAAAACAATCCTAAAAGAAGAAGTAAAAAGCCTATAAACAAAACATCAAAAGCCTTAAAAGATGATAGTGGAAAAGCCTTAAAGATGTGAATAAAAAGCCTTGAAAGATGGAAGAAAAAAAACCCTTAAAATTCTGAGTGAAAATACCTTGAAAGATGTGAGTAAAAAGCATTGAAAGATTGAAGTAAATAGCCTTGAAAGATGTGAGTAAACAGCCTTGAAAGATATGAGTAAATAGCCTTGAAAGATGTGAGTAAAAAGCCTCAAAATTGTTAATTGAAAAAGCCTTAAAACAATGTTTGTGAAAAAGCCTTAAAAGCGTTCTGTAAAAAAGGCCTTAAGATATGTGTGAAAAAATCTTTTAAAGCATTACGCGAAAAAATAACATTAACAGACGTGAACCAAAAAAGCCTGGAAAGATTGAAAGCCTTAAAAGATGTGAGTGAAAAAGACTTAAAAGAGGTCATCGAGAGAGCATAAAAATATTGAGCGAAAAGCCTTGAAAACGTCAGCAAAAATAACTTAAAAGATGTGAATGATACTCCTTAAAAAAGTCAGCGAAAATGTCTTAAAGATGTGAGCCAAAAATGGCCTGAAAGATGTACATAAAAAAGCCTTAAAGATATAATCATGTGAAAAAGCCTTGAAAGGTTTACATGAAAAAAACCCTTAACCATGTCAGTGGAAAAGTCTTGAAACAGATAATTATGTTGAAATAGAAAACCATAAAGGATAGGAGTGAAAAATCCCTAAAAGATGTTAGATAAAATACTTGAAAAATATGAGTTAAAAGAAAAAGCCGCAAAAAGTGTGAATGGAAACGCCGAGAAAGAAGTAAAAAAAGACTTGAAATATAGAATAAAAAACATGAAGAAACAAAAAAAATACGCCAGTGAAACCTAAACATTTAAAGACAAAATTCAAAATTTCTTGAAACATAACAATGCAAATACCACCCAAAAACACGTAAGAGAAAGATTTTTAAAAAACCAACTCTGCAAAAAGGAATAGCAAAATCTCAATCAAAAGCACTAAAAAAAAAGACATTACAAAATTTGCAAATGTTGGTGGGGGAATTGGCAATACAGTCACGTTAACAACATATATTTGGGAGAAAAATAAACCTAAAAAAATCGTTGTGCAAACACTTCGAAAGAGAAGAGTGGCAAACAATTAATACAGCGATTGAAATGTCAGCGTGAAAAGAAATCCTGGGAAAATGAAGAAAAAAATCTGTGAGTGCAGAATAAAGCTATTCATGATAAGGGTTTAAAAAAAGTGTTTGTGCATTTACAAAGCACGTTTACAACTCTTCCTTTAACCTTCGCCAGATCTCGTCTTAAAACTCACATGGAAGAGCTCCTGGGTTACTAGTCACCCATGTTTTTTTCATAGGTATTTCCCATACTACGCCTCGCCAGATTTCGTGGGTGACCAGTCACCCATGGTTTTCAAATGGATCAGACAGCAAAGCATCATGTAATTTTTTAAACAAAAAGCTGAATCTGAATCTGAAAAGGTGATATCTTAGATACCAGGTGTGTGGCGTTGATTAGATGTGGGAAATAAGAGCTCATTCATTTGATTTGAAAGTGAAAGGTTTATTAGCACCCATGTAAACTGAAATAGAGAGACTGACAAAGAAACACACACACACACACACACACATACACACACACACACACACACACACACACACACACACACACACACACACACACACACACACACACACACACACACACACACACACACACACAGAGAGAGAACTATAACAAATAGGCTATATGTTTTTTAGCATTAATACAGTATGTTTGTAGCATTCTAAACAAAATATATATTTCATAAATATGCGGTAAATGGCATCAGGTTTTAATATTGCAAATCAGCAAATTTGTGAGAAAAAAATCAAAACACATATCAGCAAGATCATAAATTCTTTAATATCTTTATCAATTTCACCATGAACTTTTCAGTCAGACTCAAACTGGTCTATTCATAACAAAAGCCCCCCTAAACCTTCACTCTCTCTCACTCAGTCCCATGTCCCAAAGGACATAGGGGGGACATGAGAGAAGACGCAACAGAGATTTTTCCATGCTTCACGATCCTGTGTGGCTAGAAGGAGGTGTTGCAGGGGTTGGGCGGTCCAGTCTTTGATGTTGTCAACCCATAATTTCTTTTGGTGGCCTCTTCTTCTCTTGCCTTCCATTGTTCCTTGCAAGATGGTTTTAACTAAGGTGTTGTGTCTTGTGGTGTGACCAAACCACATCAGCTTTCTCCTCTTTATGGTGGAGAGCAAAGGCTCTTGGGGGCCCACACGCTTTTTGATTTCTTCTTTCACATAGTTATTGGTCTTGTGTTCTTTGTATGATATTTTGAGGAGTCTTCTGTGGCACTTGTTCTCGAATGCTTGGATTCTTCTCTCTAACTCTGCTGTCAGAGTCCATGATTCACAGCCATATAGGAGGATAGATATCACGAGGGATTTGTAGAGGTGGTATTTGGTGCAGAAGCTGATGCTGTTGCTTCTGATGATCCTCTCGAGTCTGGCTAGAGCAGATGTTGCTGTTGCAATGCGAGCTTTCACTTCATTGTTTGATGTGCCATCTTTTGTTAGGATGGAGCCTAAGTATTTGAATTGGCTCACCTTTTCCAGTATTTCTCCATTCATCTTTATTGCCGTGCTGTCATTACTTACGCTGTTGACTATGATCTTTGATTTCTCTGTACTGACCTCCATGCCATATGCGCTCGATCGATCTGATAAACTATCTGTGAGGATTTGCAGTTCTTGTTTGCTGCTGCCCATGAGGTCAATGTCATCTGCAAATCTGAGGTTGCAAAGGGGTCTTCCACCAATGGAGATGGAAGTGTGGTGGTTTTGCAGTGTCTCTGTCATGATGTTTTCGAGGAAGAGGTTGAAGAGTACTAGATAACAACAAATCAAACAAACCAACAAAATCAAACAAAAACAGTAGAAAATATTTTCATTCTTATGAAAAACATCAGTACCAGTTTAGAGCCGAGACAAACATTTACCGGCATCAATACGGAGCTGCTAAAACTGATTTTGTTCTTGTATTTTGTTGCCCCTGGTCTCAACGATTGCTGGGAGTGGGAGGTGTTGCTCTTGGCAGTTCATCATCACCAGGTTCTTGGATGATAGTAACCTCTGTCTGCAGCATCAGACTGCAGTCTGGGCAGATGTGCATAGCGTGATCTCGACATATCCAGTTTTAGCTGGTAATGCAGGAACCTGTTGTTTTGCGATCAGCCTTCCAGTGGCAGAAGCCACAGCGGCCTTGTGCCTTGTTTTGTTTCTTTGAAATTGGGCTGGCGGTGGACTTTCTTGCAGCAGATGCCGACTAAGATGGGAGGAAAAAAGTGTTCTTGCCTTCAGATATTTCGGTTCCAGGTGTTCTCCAAAATGGCTTCTGATGCGAGAATGATGCCAGAACTTCCCGTAGCAGCCGCCCACTAGCCCCGGCGTGCGCGTGTGTAGAAACAAAGGCTACGGTATGTGTATGAGATGTGGGTGACCAGCCACTTACGAGCCCTAGCATGTCTAGGACAGAGCTGTTGTCTATATAAAAAAGTATGGGTGACCAGCCACCCACGGTATCTGGCGAGAATTATACAACATTTTTATGGTTTAATTACTCCTTTATTTATAAACATAAAATCTTTATATTCGGTGACATTATGCACAGATATATAATAAACAAAGTCATAAAAGTTTAGCGTGATAGAGTTAAAACTGACAAAGTTTATGACAATTTAAATGAGAGTCTGGATAATTTTTCACCCACAGAGTTTGGCGAAGGTTAAAATGTAACATTCCCTTTTTTTTAGCCAAAGCACAAATAAATGAATGAGGTTTGTATAGCGGAATGTAGTGGTGCTTCAGTGTGTTCTCTTCTACCTTTTATTTATTTATTTATTTATTTTTAGTTTCAATCAACCAAGAACTTCAATCCCCAAAATATGTTTTGACTGTCTGTTATCTGTCTGCATATCCGTCTGTCTGCCTGTCTCTCTGTAAGTGTGTCTACCTGTCTCTTTGCGCATACGTTAAATCCTGTTCCGCTTTTCGTAAGAGTAGGCCATCGTGTGCCGGTGGGAGCAGATGACATTTACAAAACTGCATACACACGGGGACTGGATGTAAAAAAGCACAAGAGTGCTTATTCCATTATCCTCGATATAAAAGGATAAATCAAATCAAATCTCTCTCTCTGTCTGTCTCTCTCTCTGTCTCTGTCTCCCTGTCTGTCTGCCTGCCTATCTCTGTCTCTCTCTGTCTCTCTGTGTCACTGTGCCATCATCCCCCCTTCATATATGGGCCAATGGCCTTTTTGTGAATACAATTTTCGAGTTCGAGTTCTGTGTCTCTGTCTCTGTCTCTCTCTTTCTTTGTCTGTCTGTCTGTCTGTCTGTCTGTCTGTCTATGTATGTATGTATATATATATATATATATATTATATATATATATATATATATATATATATATATATAATATATATATATATATATATATATATATATATATGTGTGTGTGTGTGTGTGTGTGTGTGTGTGTGTGTGTGTGTGTGTGTGTGTGTGTGTGCATAGTGGGAGTTGGAATGTGTGCGTACGTGGTTGCGTTTGTGTATGCTTGTATATCATACAACATGCACATTCAAGACAGCAGGCATAATTATAGTTGTGGATACACCGCTGCTTGTATGTATGCGTGCCTGCATACTTGTTTGAACTTGGAATAATGACACAACATGATAGAAAAAAAGAAGAAAAAAAACATCATCCCAGACAGACCAGTATTACTGATTCCTTTTTTTTTTTTTTTAAACCGTTTTTCTATCCTGCCAGTCGTGCCTGGGGCCAGGTTACTTCCTCTCTTCTTCTCTTCAGTGTTCACATCACCTGACAGAGGCAGCTGTTGCTGCTGCTGCTAGGCTCTACCATGTTCATAACCACTGCATTCTGGACTGAATATGTACAGCTAAGATTGTCATACTATTGATCATAGTGCACTAGTACTGAGGTGATTTTGATTTTTAGGTTGAATTACATGTGAAGCCTAAACTTTTTTTTCTAATTCTTTTTTTTTCCATTTTACTGGGTTTTTGTGTAGTGCAGGGTAGTATCTTAAAGAATAATAATACCAATATCTGTTCGAATACTTTACTATCTCAGTAAGCTGAGAAAGTTATGTAAGGTTAAAAGCCATAATTATATAAGAACAATATGTAGAAAAAAACATTTATCATATCAAAGAAACTAATGAAAATGCGCATATACTTTCATTTTTCATTTTATTCTTTTATTTTGAGGATAATAGAATGAGTATTCATTTGCTTTTTCACATCCCGTCCCCATGTGTATGCAGTTTGTAAATTTTGTCATCCATTCCCATCGGCAGAGAATCAGATGGTTTGGGCACCTGACACGCATGGCACCTCATCAGCTTGCCAGTAAAGCGTACAACATAAGGATGTCCGGGTACAAGGCAAGGGGAAGATCGAGTGAGACCTGGATCGAGGGTGGGAAAGAAACACTGAAGACCCACAACATCCCACCCACCCAGACCTTCAAACTTGCCGCAGACAGAAAGCTCTTTCTCCCCCTCGACACCCTAGATGGTACAAGGGGACGGATAAAGTAAAGCATTCCCACCGACACACAATGACCTACTCTTCCAAAAAACGGAACGGGTTTTAATCTGTTTGCAAGATGTTCTGTGTGAATTCACACACAGGACCTCGGTCTATAGTCTCATCCAAAGAACTTTTAGGGGGAGTTACAGTCGGCACTGATGTTAACTCCAGAGGAAATTTCCCTTTTTTCTTTGTCTTTCTTTTATTCTTTTATTTCTGAGGATTAGAGAATAAGCACACGTGTTTGTGTGTGTTTTTTTAAATCCAATCCACGTGTGTATGCAGTTTTGTAAAATTGGTCATCCGTTCCTACCAGCACACAATGGCGTATTCTCCAAAAAAAAATCTTCTTGCCATGAGAAAGGCGGACTCTGCAAGGTTTTACTTACCGAAGAGTGCTGCCTGAACAAAGCAGTGTAGTGTTTGAACAACTCCTCACTTAGTGCATAAGACAAGGTCAGGGTGCAAGGGAGTAGTGCAGCTGAATGACTTAAGCATTTCTGTGAAAAGGAATGGGTTATGGGTGTTTATAATGTTTCGAAATAATTGCAGAGAAAAAAAAAAGTACTCTCAGACACACAAATGTCCTTTCTTTTTGTGTCTCTGTCTCTGTCTGTCTCTGTCTCTGTCTGTCTCTGTCTCTTTCTCTCTCTGTGTATGTCTCTCTATCTCTCTCTATCTCTCTGTCTCTCTGTGTGTCTCTATCTGTCTCTCTTTGTACTTCTCTCTCTCTCTCTCCTCTCTCTCTCTCCTCTCTCTCCTCTCTCTCTCTCTCTCTCTCACTCTCTCTCTCTCTCTCATCTCCTCTCTCTCTCTCTCTCTCTCTCTCTCTCTCCCTCTGTCTGTCTCTCTCTGTCTCTCTGTCTGTCTGTCTGTCCATCCTTCTGTCTGTCTGACTGTTGGTCGGTCTCTCTTCACTTTACTCTACTCTGCTCTACTCTAATATACCTTACTCTGTCTCTGTATAATTAAGTGTTTTAGCAGTACTTAAAAATACTGTTTTTGTTTATTCTAGTGGTTCTTACAGCACTCTTGTTGCCATAAAAAAGAAACCATCTTCCTTTTATGTCTTCCGGTGTCCATGTCGGTAGCTAGGACAGTCATCAGTGCAGCCATAAATTATATCAATGAAAAACAATATTTGCACACATATGCATTACAAAAGAAAGCAAATGGACTTTTTGTCCAATTACATCAATTTTTATCATGCAGTACACAACACCAGTGTCCGCCATGATGGCTACTTGTTCACCCACAATCCACCAGTTTAATTAACCTCTGACCCAATCTATATCGGCTGACCTAATTGCAGCATTACTTTCTCCTCAATGAGTGGATCTAGCAGTTCTACAGGCCCTCCCTTGTGGTGGGCTACAAATCAGCAGTGGATGGGAAAGGCTGCTGAATCATCACTGTGAAAAGAGTGCCTAATGAACGCTTGTGGAGAGGCAGTACAGAAGGAAAGAAGGGAGGATGGAGAGGAGAGAGAGAGAGAGAGAGAGAGAGAGAGAGAGAGAGAGAGAGAGAGAGAGAGAGAGAGAGAGAGAGAGAGAGAGAGAGAGAGAGAAAAGAAGGAAAAACAGATAGGAAAAAGTAAAAAGAAAAAAAAAGGCCAACGCCACAACTGACACACTGGTAACCTTATCATACTGTTCCAAATTCGGAGCTCTCCGCATGGAGGTCTCTGGGTCTCTGTATCTCTGTTTGTTTGTCTCCCTGTCTTTCTGTCTGTCTGTCTATCTGTCCTCCCCCCCCCCCCCCCCCCCTCTCTCTCTCTCTCTCTCTCTCTCTCTCTCTCTCCTCTCTCTCTCTCTCTCTCTCTCTCTCTCTCTCTCTCTCTCTCTCATGCAGAAAGAGACAGAGACATAGACACACAGACAGAATAATGATGAAAGTAGGTCAACTGCGGCAGAGGAACATGGAACCCACATTTTCCTGATTACAAGATACATTTTTTTTCCTGTGGTGTAATACTGAATGATTTATGGTCAGTCCTCTCTACCAGGTCACACGATTCATGATCGTGCACTGTGTTATCAAGGCACAGGAAAATGCACTGTATGGAGAAATGATTTGATATTGGGATGTTTTATTAGTCTGTCATTACCTAAAGCTTGCCCTTTGGTCTCCTACTGGTATAAACCCGTGTATATATATATATATATATATATATATATATATATATATATATATATATATATATATATAATATATATATATATATATATATATATGATTGTATGTGTACGTATGTAATTTATGTTCTATATACATATAATATGCAAAGACATATATAATAATATATATGTATATAATGATATATATAAATAAATAACGTTTGAGTTATCATCTAGCTAAGACTGGCCTATTGGCTGGATACAGTCTTGTGCCCCCCCCCCCCCCCTTTTCACCCGATTCCCAATCTTAAGATAGGATCCCCAGACATAAGGCACAAAGGTTCACTAAATGTCAATTTGTTTTTTTTTTAACATTAATTTTAGCATATTTTATTCCTTTTGATAACTATCTTTTGATGGCAGCTTTCCTAGGCCACGAGATTATCCATTTTTTTGTGAATGTGTTTGACACTTCAAAATAAGGAAACGTGTTTCGCTGTAAGGTGCCAAGGAGAGTAAAGCATCAATCACCACGGGGACCTCTGATCAAGGCTCATCCAGGAGCAACACTTCTACTCAGGTCAGGCCAAAATATTGGCCCTTATTAACAAGAATGTCTAGAAATAAAAAAAAGTTGTCATTGGAAGATTTAATCATTACTGTGCATTTCTATTTACAACTTTAATTGGAATTTTTTTAATAAAATGTATAATAATTTTATTCAAAGTATTGGAGAAAACCTTAATCAAGGTAATATAGATGTTGTAATTGGTTGTGTTTTCATACACAGTTATTCTCTCTCTCTCTCTCTCTCTCTCTCTCTCTCTCTCTCTCTCTCTCTCTCTCTCCTCTCTCTCTCTCTCTCTCTCTCTCTCTCTCTCTCTCTCTCTCTCTCTCTCTCTCTCTCTCTCTCTCTCTTGTGTGCGTATCGAGAGCAGACTAACTGAATTTTTTGATTGTCCAATCGGTCTAAGACAGGGATGTGTGTTGAGTCCGATATTGTTTTCATTGTATATAAATGAAGTAGCTTCAGCAGTTGATACTAACGGTCTTCATGGTATACAGTTGTTGCCCAGTTTTCTTGAATTGTATCTTCTTTTGTTTGCTGATGATATAGTTCTGTTATCATATACTGCGGATGGTTTACAAAACCAAATTAATAGTCTATACAATGCATGTACAAAAATGTTTTTGAATGTTAACATCGACAAGACAAAAGTTATGGTTTTTCGCAAAGGTGGATTTTTGGGTAAGAAGGAAAAATGGAAGTTAGGTGGCAGTGTATTAGAAGTGGTTAATAAATACAGTTATCTAGGATTTGTTTTTACCACAAGAATGAGCCTGAACAGAGGTGTAGATGCTCTTGCCATGAAAGGAAGGCATGCATGTGTTGAATGCGTGAAACATATATCAAAACTAAATGACATTTCAAAGGATTGTTTTTTTCGAATTTTTGATGCGCAGGTACTGCCAATTCTCTTGTATGGGTCTGAGATGTGGGGTCTTCATAGACTGAACAATATTGAAAAGATACATACCATGGCATGTAAACGTTTTCTAAACGTTCCACTTAGGGTACCAAATAAATTTGTTTATGGAGAAATAGGACGTTATCCATTATATGTAAACAGTGCAGTCAGGTGCATTCGATACTGGTTTAAGCTTTTAAAAATGGACATAGATAGACTTCCCAAGCAAGCTTATCTAATGCTTGTTAACTTGGACGAATATGGCAAAACATGCTGGGTAACTTTACTTAAACATACCTTGTTTACTCTTGGTTTTGGGTATGCCTGGTTGGAGCAAGGAGTTGGTTGTGAACATACTTTTATATCGTTGTTTAAGCAAAGAATGATAGATGTATATTTACAAGAGTGGAATGGGTCTATAGTGGCTAAAGACATATATCAGACCTATAGACTGTTTAAAGCTGACTTTGGATGTGAACTTTATTTCGAATACATGGATATAAAATGTTTTAGGGATTGTTTAGTTACGCTTCGTCT
>CM060331.1:38107257-38112257 GCA_030674155.1 Stramonita haemastoma | reverse complement strand
CCTTGAGGAGCTCCACATAGAAGAGGAGTATTTAAGTAGATGAGTATTTAAGTAGATATACAATCACCCAGGTGTAAAAGGGGTACCAGCCTTGTGTTGGGGGTTAACCCTGCGATAGACTGGCGTCCTATCCAGGGGGGGAGTCTATGACTCTCAGTCGCTTAACGCCACAGAAACCGGGATAAGTACCGGCCTGATGAGCCTTAGACTCTGGACAGACAGACAATCACTAATCTCAACATGCAGGATAGAGTTGATTCACTTACACCGCTGTCAAAAGATATTCTGTTCTGCTACTAAAAACAAAAGGATAGATTTGACAGTATCCCATTATTTTACGTGTGTGCACAAGGGTTGTCGTTTATAGGCTCCATCCAAATTATTTACAGGTTAATGGAATCAAACCAACTGCTAGCTCCCTGGGAAAAAAAAGCTCAGCTCCTTAAAAACAAGCACTGTGGGGATTTCAATCTGCACCCTTAGCACTTAGATCATGAGTCTGAATCCCATACCCCCATGCTACCCCACTACCCCCAAAACCCACTGCCGTAGCCCCCATCCCCACACCCCTTTTTTCATTGGCCTCTAGTTCACAATTTACCAATAAGCAAATAGGTACTCACCATGCTTTGGAATTAGACATGTAAGCTCATTGTAGCAAAAAAGATCTATAATGCAAAGCTCAAGGTTCTCGCCTTGGAGAAAATGAGGTCATCAACCCCAACTCCTACAATGAGCGCACAGAACATGGAGTATGGCTACCCCAGAAAATGCGATAAACTCCGAGCGATGATGGTAGTAAACATGCATTCCAGGACATTAAGATTCGTTTCTCTGGGGATCACAACGACAGGGAACTACCGCGGTTATGGCGAACTAAAAGGGAAACGAAAGGGGGGGGGGGGGGGGGGGGGGGGGAATCATATAATTTATGTAGAAGCCGCCTAAAGGCTAGATAGAAAGATTATTCTAAGCCTAGTTTATGGGAGCACTCACAGAAACTGTACGCTTAGATGCGTTAAAATCTCTTTTCCTGGGAGGGGTACAACCGTGCATGTTTGTACAAGCTTTGACCGTGACCGTGCCCATGTTTTTTGTTTATGTTTTTGTTGTTTGTTTGTTTTTTAGAGAGGATTATATTCCTTGAAGCTTTTACAAACATATTTACTTTTTAATGTTGTTGTTGTATTTGTGGTTTTTTGTACGTATATTTTTGTTCTTTCAGTTATTGGCGGTGACTTGTTTAATCTCTCTATTTTAAACTAAATCTCAGGTCTGAATAAATGTTTCTACTTGTTTTTAGGTTTTGCAGGGTCCCCTACTAGCCACTGTCAAGAAAAGGAAGCTGGCATGGTTCGGCCATGTCACACGCCACAACACCCTCCCCAAGACAGTCCTACAAGGAACGCTAGAAGGTGGCAGACGCCGAGGCAGACAAACCAAAAGCTGGATGGATAACATCAAGGAGTGGACCCACCTGGACAGTCCAACACTCACTCGGAAGGCGGAGGACAGGGCTGGATGGCGACGGCTGGCTGCAGAATCGTCTCTCATGTCTCCTCAACGACCATCCCGGTCATGAGAAAAGAAGAAGAAGGGTCATCAGAAAATCTCCTAAGGTACTAACTCCCGATCTTTGCCTGCATAAAACCATAAGCAGAGGGCTATTTGAAACTACAGTAAACTAGTAGCAATGCGCCTACCTGGCTGGATGGTCGATTGGTTGGTTGGTTGGCTGGTGGTTGGTTGGCTGATTGGTTGGTTGGTTGGTTGGTTGGCTGGTTTGTTGGTTGGTTGGCTGGTTGGTTGTTTAGTTGGCTGGTTTGCTGATTGGTTGGTTGGTTAGTTGGTTGGTTGGTTGGTTGGCTAGCTGGCTGGCTGGTTGTGGGTTGGTTGGTCGGTTGGTTGGTTGGATGGTCGGTTGACTGGTTGGTTGGTTGGACAGTGGGTGGGTAGATGGGTGGGTGGGTGGTAGGTTGGTTGGTTGGTCACGTTGAATTGCGTATATTAGTTAATACCAAAAAGAGTCATACTAATGTTTAGTTGTGCAAAGAAAATATCAATGAAAATGTACAACACAGATCTCAATACCAGATCAGTTCTTATGACACAATAAAACCGTTACACACTGGGGAAAATGTAGAGATTCTTGGCTGCAATGAAACAGGCAACATCTATTTATGATAATAACCAGGGTCAGTGCTCAGACAATCGGACGTGAAAATAAATGAAATCGAGAAAAGGCGCTTCCATTGATACTTTAGTGGCTTCTGTACAAATCGTTAACATGACATCACAATATTTCTTTGGTTATTCTTTCTTTTGTACTTTTTTCTTCTCTTTATAGTTTCGTTCTTTCTTTTTATCTTTTTTCTTCTCTTTTTTCTTTCTTTCTTCTTTTTCTTTCTTTCTTTCTTTTTTTTTTTCTTTCTTTCTTTCTTTCTTTCTTTCTTTTTTCTTCTTTCTTTCTTTCTCTCTCTCTTTCTTTTTTCTTTCTTTTTCTTTTTTCTTTCTTCTTTCTTTCTTTTCTTTCTTCTCTTTTTCTTTCTTTCTTTCTTCTTTCTTTCTTCTCTTTTTTTCTTTCTTCTCTTTTTCTTTCTTTCTTTCTTTCTTTCTTCTTTCTTTCTTTTTTTCTTTCTTTTTTTCTTTCTTTCTTTCTTTTTTTCTTTTTTTTTCTTTTTTCTTTCTTTTTTTCTTTCCTTTCTTTCCTTTTTTTTTCCTACTTCTTACCGTCACTCAGTCTTGCGTATCTGGCTAAAACATTGTAAATTGCAAAGAAAAAAACAAACAAAGTAAAACAAAAAGAAAGATACGAAAAGGAAACCAAGATACTCTGACATGGTATGAAGGAATAGAAAATGATATCATTTCATGTTGATAGTAACCCCCAATAAAAAAAAATAATAAAGAATCACTTTTTCGGGTACCAGGGAAAAGGGTGCTGACAGTTTTTGGATAATTTTCTCCCATTAGCTCTAGTCTGACTGTCTCGAATAATGACCCCGTCGATTAGCTTTTCAAGGTTGGAAAAGGTTTGAAAACAAAATGGCACCTGGCCCATTTACATGAAGCTCCTGAAATCTGTTAGGTACTAGTTCGGGCCCGGACTTTGCTTTGGAATTTAAATCAAGGGTTTATTAACTTTTTTTACGAAGACTATCTTTTAAAGATCTTTTTCCTTTGAGTTTTCATTTGGGACAATTATTAATTATTTTTATTTTTTTCGTCTACCTTCCATCCAATATTTTTTGTCTTAAAAACCCCCCAAAAAAAAAAAAAAACCAAAGGGGGAACACCCAAAACCACGACACCCCAAATACAAAAAAAACCCCCAAACACAACAACACCCAAAAACCCCAAAAACAAAAACCCCAAAAAAAAAATAAACAACCCACCCAACACCCACCCCCCAAAAAAAAACCCAAACAACCAACCCCCGGCACCACCACCACAAACCCCCAAAACCCCCAAACTCCCAAACCCAACGCCAAACAACCCAAACCCAAACCCCCCACCACCCCCAAACACCCCCCCAAAACCCAAAACCAATCAACCATACACAAACCACTGGGGAAAAAAAACCACAAAAAAACCCCTTTTTAAAAACACCCCCCCAACCCAAAACCCACACTTTAAAAAAACAACCCCCCCCCCCCCTTCCACCCCCCCCCCACATCAAAACCAACACAAAAAACAAAACAACCACCCAAACTACCATAAAAATAAAAAACACTCACACACAAAAAAACACAACCCCCCCTTCGCACACAAACAACAAAACCCCAAACCCCCATCACCACACCCCCAACAAACAATAAAAACCCCAACCACAACTAAAAAACCCCCAAAAAAATTTCCCCTTTTCCCCCCCCCAACTTTTTTCCCAAAAACCCCCCAAACCCCCACTTTCCCCTCCCAACCCTCCACCAAACTCAAACCCGGACTAGACCAAAGCCATAATTCCGGGGGGGGGGGGGGGTTTGGGGGGGTATTTTTTCCCTTTTTTCTTTCTTTTTCTTTTTTCCTTTTTCTTTTTTTTTTTTCCCCCTTGCTTTTTTCCTTTTTTTCCCTTTTCCCCTTTTTCCCCCCTTTTTTCTTTTTCCCATTTTCCCCTTTTTCTTTTTCCCCCCCCCCCCCCTTTTTTTTTTTTAAATTTTTTTTTCCCCTTTCTTTTCCTCTTTCCCCCTTTTTTCCTTTTTTTTTTTTTTCTTTTTCCCTTTTCTTTTTTTTTTTATTTTCTTTTTCCCCCCTTTTTAAATTCTTTAAAAATCTTTTTTCTCTTTAATTTATTCTTTCCCCTTTTTAATATTCCTTTTTTCCTTCCCAATTCTTTTTTTTTTTTCCCCTTTTTCCATTTAAAATTTTTCTTTTCTTTTTCTTTTTTTTTTAACATTCTTTTTCTTTTTTCCCCTTTTTTTAACTTTTTTCTCCTTTTTTTTCCCTTTCTTTTTCTTTCTTTTTCCTTTTTTTTTTTCCCCCTTTTTTTTTCCCTTCCTTTTTCTTATTCCCCTTTTCTTTCCCCCCCTTTTTCTCTCCTTTTTTTTTTTTTTCCCCTTTTCCTTTCTTTTCTTTTCCTTTTTCTTTTTTCCCCCTTTTTTTCTTTTTTCCTTCTCTTCTTTTTTCCCCCTTCTTTTTCTTAAACCCTCTTCCCTTTCTTTTTCTCTTTTTCTTTTTCCCCCCCGGTAATTCTTTTTTCCTTTTTTCTTTTCCTCCATCTTTCCCTTCCTTTTCTCCCCCTTTCCCTTTTTTTTTTCCTTTTCTTTTTTTCATTTTCCTTTCCTTTTTTTTTTTTTCCTTTTGTCTTCCTTTCCCTTTCTTTTAAAATTTTTTCCTTTTTTTTTTTTTCCTTCCTTTTTTTTTTTTTTCATTTTTTTTTCCCTTTTTCTTTCTTTTTTTTTTTTTAATTTCCCAAAAGATTCTTTTCCTTTTTTTTTTAATCTTATCTTTCCTTCTTTTTCCCTTTTTTTTTCCTTTTCCCCTTTTTTTAAAAAATTTCTTTT
>CM060331.1:38095671-38103171 GCA_030674155.1 Stramonita haemastoma | reverse complement strand
TACTTCTTTCTTTTCTCTCTCTCTGTCTCTGTCTCAATTTCTCTGTCTCCTTCTCTGTCTCTGTCTCTGTCTCTGTCTCTTTCTGTCTGTCTGTCTGTCTGTCTGTCTGTCTGTCTGTCTGTCTGTCTGTCTGTCTCTCTCTCTCTCTCTCTCTCTCTCTCTCTCTCTCTCTCTCTCTCTCTCTCTCTCTCTCTCTCTCTCTCTCTCTATATATATATTATATATATATATATATTTGTTTATGTGTGTGTATGTGAGAGACGATATCAACCAAGCCAATGAGATACCACCATACGCAGTACTGGTCAAGTTATATAAGTAATGCTCTCAAAACTGCATTTGTAATGTGGATAGTCCTAGACTCTGTGATCCTAATATGCCCTATAGGTAAGTGCTAGCCAGAATCCGCTACATCAACATCATCAACAACAGCAACAACAACAACAACATCAACAACCACACGCGCGCACACACACACACACACACGCACGCACGCGTGCACACACACACGCACACACACACGCTCTCTCTCTCCTCTCTCTCTCTCTCTCTCTCTCTCTCTCTCTCTCTCTCTCTCTCTCTCTCTCTCTCTCTCTCTCTCTCTCTCTCTCTCTCTCTCTCTCTCTCGCACATATATAAAACAAATTAGTAGTAGTAGTAGTAGTAGTAGTAGTAGTAGTAGTAGTAGTAGTAGTAGTAGTAGTAGTAGTAGTAGAAGTAGTAGTAGTAGTAGTAGTAGTAGTAGTAGTAGTATGTAGTAGTAGTAGTAGTAGTAGTAGTATTGCTTTTATCATTATTATCATTATCATTGCTACATCCACCTAACTGCCAAGACTTTGAACCCAACGAATTCATAAACCCACAGGGTAAGAACTCAAAACAAAGCTTTCGTTTCATCCACTCAAAAGCTATATAATTATACTACTGTCCATCCACTCGGCAGAAGGTCCCGATCCAATTTAGAGATAAGCAAAGACATTGACAGAGAGCAATGACTGGACACGTCCATCCATCCATCCACCCACCTACCCACCAGGCTGCATTATTGAGACCTGCAGACTGTTAGTAACGGCGCAGAAACATGCAGCTCTGCCGTTGGGAACTGCTTATGGCCACTTAGCTCGTGAATAAGGTAGCACTATGGTACTAACCTCTTACATAAGAGTTTAGCGGGGGTTCGTGGTTCTTATCCCTCTATCAAAGAGGTTTGTTTTTATTGTTGTTGTTGTTTTTTAACGGTATCTGTTTAGCGACAATTTCTGTTTCTGTTTGTGTCTCTCTGTGTCTGTGTGTCTGTCTGTCTGTGTCTATCTGTCTATCTGTGTCTGTGTCTGTCTGTTCGTCTGTTTGCTTTTGTCTATCTGTCTGTCTGTCTGTCTGTCTGTCTCTCTCTCTCTCTGCATCTGTGTCTCTCTCTATTTCTTTTTGTCTGTCTCTGTCTCTCTCTCTCAGTCTCTGTCACTGTCTGTCTCTGTCTCTGTCTCTGTCTTTGTCTCTGTCTCTGCTTGTTTGTTTGTCTGTCTGTCTGTCTGTTTGTCTGTTTGTCTGTCTGTCTCTTTCTATGTCTCTGTGTCTGTGTCTCTGTCTCTATCTCTGTCTCTCTCTCTCCTAACATTTTTTATTCGAGGATAATGACATAAGTACTCATGTTTTTTGTCTTTTTTTTTTTTACATCTGCTCTTTGTGTGTATGCGATTTTGTAAATTTTGTCACCCGTTCCCACCAGCCCACTAAGACAATATGTGTGTGTGCGTTCGTGCGTGCGTGCGTGCGTGCGTGCGTGTGTTTCTTATCTTTACCGCACATATCTTAATGGCTACTTTTTTTTTCCTCTGAATAAAACTTCATGCTTCTGCCGCTAAATAACACGTGTGACAGTTGTAAGAAATAACACAAAATGGCAGGCAATCAGCACACAGAATGCGACACATACCTTATATGCGCATATGTCACGTATGCCGATATTTAACATGTGAAAGCTCTTCCATACTGACACTTTCATAACAAAGCAAAACTAAGCAAATGAATTTCCGTTATTTGTCACTTCGCACTTTTAAAGATCGCATTTGAAAAGGTCAAAACCACTACTACCATGAAATATTTAGCACCTTAGACCGAATGTGACGTGTCCGTTTTCTCCTCGTGGAGACGTAGATGCTACTATACATGTGGATCATTAACCCGTCAAAGAAAGAAGTCGTTCTAGAAAGTAAACCAAACAGAAAAGTTTGCATACCTAAGCTCTCAGAGTGTGTCATTAAACATACAAGAAGCGTTCCTGCCATACTGAATACACCGGGATTACATTCCAGGAAAGCTGAAAATTGAAGCAGACGTTTGTACCCAGACGTCAAGAAAGTCAGAAACACTTACCCTCAATGTAGACGTCTGATGAGATCGCCGTGTTACTGCCCTGTCTGTGACACCAAGATAGCTGTCTAGCAAACACCGGAGAAATGAGGTTAAATACCAGGAGAAACTTTCCGATACACTGTTTGTACGTACCTGTCAAAAAAGTTGGGAACACTCTCGTTCAATTTACGGAGAAGTTTCAACTACCTCAAAGCAATCTCTTTTCACTTGTAACACTTTCCTGTGGTAACTGATCGGTGGTCTAGGTAGGTAACGCGCCTGCCTAGAAAGCGAAAAGTCCGGGTCGGACTGTGCGGTGGTTTGAATCCCGTTTGGACCCAAAACTTTTTCCCCATCCATTAGACCATGAGTGGTGGTGTGGGCGCTAGTCTTTCCGTTGAAAGAAAAGATCAAAATCCTGCAACATACTTAAATTACATCACTTTGTTGAGCTTTTTATCTATGTCTATCTGCATTCCCTAATTTGCGTAGATGACGTAAAAACTAAGATAGCGTGCCAACAGGAATGATTGATTTCTTTTAACATCAGAACTAGAATATTTCACTATCTAAATGTCAAAGAGATTTACCACATACACACAAATAAACATTCCATTAAATTGGAATGCTTCATGCGACATTTTTTTTTTAAAAGAAAGGTGTGAGTTTGGAAATATGTCTATGTGTTATTTATAGCTTGCGTTTTGTGTTTATTTATCAAGTGATGGAAGAACACTCAGTGCTGACCATAAATAAACTCTATTCATTTTTTCTATGGCACATCTGCTCTCCTGATCTCACGCCACTCATTCTGATATCACCACCCTCGCCAAACCCAGGCTTGTTATATAATAATAATAATAATAATAATAATATAATAATAATAATAATAATAATAATAATAATAATAATAATAATATAATAGTAATACATGGAACTTATATAGCGGTGCATCTTGTAAAAACAAATCAAAGCGCTTATGATACTTTATGGCCGCACTTGTTCATGCCATGGCGTCACCAGGCCACCAAAACAGAAGACCCTGCACTGCTGCTGGCATGTTTTCAAGACGTCCATTTATTTGCACCAGCATATGAAGGGAAGGTGACCACCCACTAAACTCTTTACTCTATGCATGGTCACGAAGCTAGGCCAAGGGAGATTCCATGATGCTGTGGCACTTCTCTTAGCGTCCCTCTAACGACTGTTTCTCATCAATATTGGACGCTGAAGGCTTTGACACCAGCTCACCACAGGCACCAAAGTGTAAGGGGCACTAAAACGTGATGTCCCCGTGAGTCCAGAGTAAAAGGAACCATCAAAACAGTGACATTCTTAATGCATGCTGGCTGATGGTTTTGAGGACGATAATAATTTTAGCAGCGATGCTACGAAGGTGCACTTACTATAAAACTACATGACAGGGCTGTACTTTGCTTTTCATGTCTATCTATCTATCTATCTATCTATCTATCTATCTATCTATCTATCTATCTATCTATCTATCTATCTATCTATCTATCTATCTATCTATCTATCTATCTATCTGTCTGTCTGTCTGTCTGTCTGTCTGTCTGTCTATCCATCCGTCTATCCATCCGTCTATCCATCCGTCTATCCATCCATCCATCCATCCATCCATCCATCCATCCATCCATCCATCCATCCATCTATCTATCTATCTATCTATCTATCTATCTATCTATCTATCTATCTATCTATCTATCTATCTATCTATCTATCTATCTATCTGTCTGTCTGTCTGTCTGTCTGTCTGTCTGTCTGTCTGTCTGTCTGTCTGTCTGTCTCTCTATCTATCCATCCGTCTATCCATCCGTCTATCCATCCGTCTATCCATCCATCCATCCATCCATCCATCCATCCATCCATCCATCCATCCATCTATCTATCTATCTATCTATCTATCTATCTATCTATCTATCCATCCATCCATCCATCCATCCATCCATCCATCCATCCATCCATCCATCCATCCATCCATCCATCCATCCATCTATCTATCTATCTATCTATCTATCTATCTATCTATCTATCTATCTATCTATCTATCTATCTATCTATCTATCTCTTTGTCTGGCGACCGTGGGGGCACCCTTGAAGACTTGACAACCAGTTTTCTCCATTCCTCCCTCTGTTTTGATTTTCTAAATGTTTTGTTGAATTCTAGACCTGTCCATTCGCTGATGTTGTCCTCCCATCTCTTCCTTGGCCTGCCTCTTTTTCTTCCTCCTTGGACAGTGCCTTGCAGTATTGCTTTTGCAAGTCCATTTGATTTTGTGACATGCCCATACTATTACGTTTACGCTTCTTTAAGATTTACAGAAGATTTGCGAAGGGACCAATGGTTTGCTGGATTCTGTTGTGAACTTCTTCGTCGCTTATGTTGGTCTCATATCATCCAGCTCTGAGATATGCGGACACTGACAGGTTTCGTTAAGTAGCTTTAGGTATAGTTGTCAATACTGAGTTTGTCAAGTGAATGATTCCAGTTTGTATGGTACTGTGGTACTAGTCTTGCTTGTAGATCCATGGTAAACTGAACCCTGACCAGAAGTTGGCTGAAGTCTCAAACAATAACAACAACAATAACAAACACACACACACACACACTCACACACACACACACACACACACACACACACACACACACATACACACACACACACACACACACACACACACACACACACACACACACACACACACACACACACACACACACACACACACACACACACACCACACAACACGCACGCACGTGCGCGCGAAATACACGCATCGGTTAGTGACATAAGGCAAACGATACAGATTTCATGTGTAATAAAGATTTTTGAAAAGAAAGAAGAAAAGGCACAGGGCGAATACAGAAAGGCAGAGCATTCCTCGAAGAAGGGGGCGTAGAGAGAGGTAACGCAGGCCATAATTATTATCTAGCTCTGTCAGACGAGGTTTTCAAAAAGTGTGGGTCAGTTTTATTTATTTATTTTATTCATTTATTTATTTGAGCAGTTCGAGTGGCGAAAAGCAGTGTAGGAACTCGTAAGCTAAAGTCATGTTGTTCATTAACTTGTAGGACAATAGAAGTAAAGCAGGAAGAGGGGGGAGGGGGGGGTCAAGAGTTGAGGGGGAGGGTGGGGGAGGAGATGGCTGCCTCATCTTCTGTGACGTTCCTGTTCTGCTGCTCTTACGCCTCTCATTTAAATCTCTGGATTGAACTTGGGCTCGAACCCGCGGGCCATCAGATCGCTAACGTAACGCACAAAGCTCAGTCTACCGGGTTACTTGGTCCTCTTGACGTTGTGTGTGCTGAAATTACATGCCATGCCATTAAAAATGTAAACAGGATGTGGTGGCAATTAGTTTGAAAAAAAAGAGTTTACAAGTGATTCCTCTTGCAAAAGGCAATTCGCACCGGTCTGCAAAATGCAGAAAACACGTTTGGCTGACAGTAGGAAGTGGCACTCTTTTTTTCAGTAGGCATGTTGAAGTAGACAGACGGAACAAGACGTTTTGGCTTACATGTAAACACAAACATTGCGCAAGCACGAGCACCCACACATACACACACACACATACACACGCACACGCACATACACACGAGCACGCACACGCACACACGCACGCACTTACGCGTACACACACGCACTCTCTCTCTCTCTTTCTCCTTCTCTCTCTGTCTCTGTCTGTCTGTCTCTCTCTCTGTCTCCCTCTCTCTCTCTCTCTCTCTCTCTGTCTCTCTCTGTCTCTCTCTCTCTCTCTCTCTCTCTCTCTCTCTCTCTCTCTCTCTCTCTCTCACACACACACACACACACACACACACACACACACACACACACACACACACACACACACACACACACACACACACACACACACACACACACACACACACGTTTTTCATCTAAACTTTCAACGATTTTAATGAATTGACACTGCCCTCTCCTGCAACCCCTTTTTGCTTCACTCCATTCCTTTAAAGCTGGAAGCAGCAACCAATTAACCCTGTAGATAATTTAGCGCCATTGTGCTAACTGTGACATTTGAATGGCCCACTAGCACATACAATATTCACGTTTGTGTCACTGGTTTTTGTTGGTTGTTTTTTTGTTGTTGTTTTTCTTACTTAAGCTGGTGATGCACATCTCTGTTGCTGACTGGTTGCTGACCCTATGTTATAAAAAAAAACCATGGAGAGCTATAAAAAAGTAAAAAGTAGAGGTGTTTCCATTAGTCTGTGTGGTCGTAAGGGAGCGAGGCGTCAGAGACCTCGGCTTCTCTAGGGGCCAGCATGTTGAAGACGGTGCCTTTCTCCTCTCCCTCGCTGCTTTACCTTCCCTGACCCTAAAGAGGGCAGGTACTCTTATATAGTTGGGTGAACTGGGGGGACTGCATTGAAACCAAGGCGTGCAAACGATCACCCATCCACTTGGTAACCACATTCAATGCTGCTTATCCTTAGCTTGGTGGGTATGGCTGGTATCAAATCAATGCTAAAGCCACTTTTTCAAAGCATTTCCACACTGATTTAAATGTTACATGTGGTTGTTTGCATGAGTTTTGTTTGTTGTTCTTGGATGGTTGCCTGGTCGGTTGTATGCTTGGTTGAATGGGGTTTTGCTGTATATGGTTTTCATACATTAAAAAATATCACCTATTGACAGTTATTAGAACTTGCTATTTACGAATTAAGAAAATATAGATTAACACATAAAGAAATGCAAACAGGTAGATATACCATTCCCTTCCTAAACAAAATGTAAATCCACTATTCCCCTCCAAGCGCTTTGATTTGTTTTTACAAGATATAGCGCTATATAAATTCCATGTATTATTATTATTATTATTATTATTATTATTATTATTATTATTATTATTATTATTATTATTATTATTATTAATATTATTATCATTATCATTATTATTATTATTATTATTATTATTATTATTATTATTAAAACAAACCAGACAAACAAAATTTAAAAGCCAGCCATGGAGAATAGAAGACCAGCATCACAGACAACAATATTTGGAAAATGTAAAAAAAATGATCGACCAACAACTTAGTGTTTTAAAAATGTACCATAACAAACAAATATAATAGAAAATGTCATCCAGCAACTTAATGTT
>CM060331.1:38088171-38090671 GCA_030674155.1 Stramonita haemastoma | reverse complement strand
GTTTTTTACGGGAAGCAGAAACTAATTAACCCTATAGATAATTCAGAGCCATCGTAAAAACTGTGACGTTTTAATGGCCCATCGACACATACAATATTCATCTTATGTATCACCGGGTTGTTTTTTTTATCCACTTAACCTGAAGATATACATCATTGTTAAGGGCTCGATTGCATCTCCTGTAAGACAAGTGTTTAAGGTGAAATGGATCTCTCTCTGTCTCTGTCTCTCTCTCTCTTGTCTGTCTGTCTGTCTCTGTCTGTGTCTGTCTGTCTGTCTCTCTCTCTGTCTCTGTCTGTCTGTCTGTCTGTCTGTCTGTCTGTCTCTGTCTGTCTGTCTGTCTGTCTGTCTCTGTCTCTGTCTGTCTGTCTGTCTGTCTGTCTGTCTGTCTGTCTGTCTCTGTCTCTGTCTCTGTCTCTGTCTCTCTCTCTCTCTGTGCAAATCACCATAGATTCATTTCTACACAACATTTTTAAAAAATAAAAAGCTTTCGGGCCACTTTTGCATCTTTTATTTAATTTCATTTGCATTGCTTTTGGTTCTTTGGATTTAGTGGGTTGGCTATTGACACATACAATATTCATCTAATGTATCACCAGGGTTATTTTTCTCCACTTATGCTGAAGGTATACATCACTGTAAGGGCTCGATTGTAACTCCAATGTGAAAAGTGCTTAAGGTGGCATGGATCTGTCTGTCTGTCTGTCTGTCTGTCTGTCTGTCTGCCTGCCTGTCTGTCTGTCTGTCTGTCTGTCTGTCTATCTGTCTGTCTGTCTGTCTGTCTGTCTGTCTGTCTGTCTGTCTGTCTGTCTGTCTGTCTGTCTCTGTCTCTGTCTCTGTCTCTGTGTCTTTCTCTCCAAATTACCGTGGAATCATTTCTACCAAGATTTAACAAATTAAAACAAAACTTTCGGGGCACTTTTGCATCTTTATTATAATTGACTTTGCAGTGCGTTTGTTTCTTTGGTTTTAGTGGATGTGGATGAGAACTTTGTGTTGCTGCTATTGTTTTTCTTATCCAGTTACCTTTGCTTCGGTAAAAATCTGCTTTACTTCCCTGGTTTTTTTGTTTGCTGTTGTCGAAAGTTGTGTCATAATTGAAAGGTACACAGTAGTGTTCGGCATATTTTATGAAAATATAATTATGTAACGTATTATTTTTATCACAGAATGATACGTACTTCTTTTTATGTCTTTTGCCTCTTCTGTCTATCTATCTGTTTGTCTATCTGTCTGTATACCTCACTCCCTCACTCTATCTCTCTCTCTCTCACTCTCTCTCATTCTGTTCAAACACGTGCGGTTTTATTTATGGTTGAGCTACTTCCTTCTTTTTCTCGCGTATAAGAATGACTTGACACGACACAAAACGACATCGTGCACTTAAGAAAAACTGAAGTGAACATGAGAACGTTTACACCTGTACTTGGCCATCAAGTTATTGAGTGGACTACCATCAACTATAGAGAAGATTCAATGTACCCTGTGGATCGACAATTTGCTTAGCAACCAGATAATATTACAGGTAAAAGTGGTGTTTTAAGACTCAGGCCTGTGACCCTCCAAATTTTGGGCAACTGTGGCAGATTCTGGGTGAAACCTAAAACCCTAAGACCTGGTTCTCTAGGAGAAAACCTCCGAGTCAGATACATTGAAAGCGGAGATGGGCACAGCAGCAGCAGCAGCAGCAGCAACAGCAGCAGCAGCAGCAGCAGCAGCAGCAGCAGCAGCAGCAGCAGCAGCAGCAGCAGCAGCAGCAGCAAGAAAAGCAGGTGAGTAGTCAATTACGAAGAAATGCGGATCTGTCACCAGAGTTAAATACACTGCCCAAAATACAATACTCATAATGATGATACTTAACACCACACATTATGACAAATATTTTGTTGTTATTATTTAAATCCCTTTATTTAAAAAAAAAAAGGAATATAAACTTTAAAATGTTTTCTTTTTATATCCATTCTGCGTGTGCATTCGGTTTTGTAACTATTGTCATCTGTTCCCAACGGCGCAAATAAATTTCCTAAAGACGGAACGGGTATTAACATGTGTGCGAGATGTTCTGCGTGTGTTTGCACACGGGACCTCGGTTTATAGCCTCATCTGAAGGACTTTTTGGGGCAGTGGAGTCGGCACTGATGTTAACTCCAGAGGGAAAAGCCTTTGAACAGGCGTTTGGGGGGTGACTCGAACCTGGGCTTGTCTTCCGGCAGTCGGATGGTGAGTGCCATGTACAATACTCTGACCACTAGGCTACCCCGCCCCTCCATCCCCACCCACACTGACCAGTGTAAGGGTGATTATATTTGCGATGTCGTTCGTAAGGGATGTTGTGGAAACTAGACAGATTTTCACGTCTGTTTTATCTCTAACAAATTGAACATGAATGTTAAGCTCTGTACAGTTTATTTATTTATGATTATATTTCGATGATAATGGAATAAGCGCTCATGCATTTTTTTTACATCCAGTCCCCGTGTGTATGCAGTTTTGTAAATGT
>CM060331.1:38077064-38083071 GCA_030674155.1 Stramonita haemastoma | reverse complement strand
TTGTTGTGCCTTAGCGTAACAACAGCAACTTTTAATGTTAACATGTACACTAAATGGCTCCATGTTTTGTTTTACTTAAAACTTTTTACCTCTGAAGTCGAAATGCGGCTACGCCCAATAATTGGAGAGAAACACGGGTCGCATATGCACAACTATCATCATTGTGGAACTGTTTTTTTTTTATTATATTTCTAAAAAATATAAGTTATATCGAGGATAAATGGAAAAAGCATTCATGCAGACAGACAGACAGACAGACAGACAGGCAGACAAGAGCAGACAGACAGACAGACAGAGACAAAGAGACAGAGAGACAGAGAGATACAGAGAGACAGACAGACACACACAGACACACAGACACACAGAGAGACAGAGACAGAGAGAAAGACAGATAGAGACAAACAGAGACAGAGACAGAGATACACAGAGAGACACACAGAGAGAAAGACAGAGAGAAGTAACAACGTTATCTATGCTAAGTACTCACCAGATCCACTACACCCTAACCATGCTTTGGAGGCTTTGCCAAGAACATCCCTAGTCTGATCTTTCCTACAGGCTTCCCCCCCCCCCCCCCCCCCCCCCCCCCCCCTGTATCTAGCACTACTTTGCTGAGGAGAGAGGATGCG
Organism: Stramonita haemastoma; assembly: GCA_030674155.1. Classification (NCBI taxonomy): domain Eukaryota; kingdom Metazoa; phylum Mollusca; class Gastropoda; order Neogastropoda; family Muricidae; genus Stramonita; species Stramonita haemastoma. The sequence goes on along the minus strand of CM060331.1, from coordinate 38,082,442 downwards.
CAGGAAATTGCGACAGATACCCGCAAGCGACTTCAGCAACATAATCTAACAGTTTGGGTGTTTTCTTTGGTAAGTTACCGGCAGGAGCTAGGTGCGTTGATAAGAGCGTGTGACTGTCATCAGTCTTGTAGATAGATTAATGAGGTCGTAGACTCCAATTTAAGTGGGAACGTCAGGTAAGTTGAGAGTAGGGTTTTGATTTTGTTTCTTTTACGATCTCCATCTCATGAATTTAATGACTACTTAGTCATGTATATCAGCCTGTATCCAAACCTGAAGTGGGATAGGATCTGCCAAGTTCAATGCACTTACACGCTCGCGAGTGCGTGTGAGTGCGCGCGTGAACACACACACACACACACACACACACACACACACACACACACACACACACACACACACAACACACACACACACACACACACACAGGGAGACGGATAGCCTAGTGGTCAGAAACATTGCGCTGGCAATTTGACGACCCAGGTTCGATTCCGGTGGAGGATATTTTTCTCCTGGAGTTAACGTAAGCGCTGACTCCACTCTCTCCAAAAGCCCCGTGTGCGAACGCAGGCCGAACATCTTGCGCACACGTTAAATCCTGTTCTGCTTTTCGTAAGAGTAGGCCATTGTTTGCCGGTGGGAACAGATGACAAAGTGACAAAACTGCATACACTCGGGGACTGGATGAAAAAAACTCATAAGTGCTTATTACATTATCCTCGATGTAAAAAATAAACAAAATTAAACTGAACATACACACTGACACACATACACACACATACACACATACACACACACACTCACACTCACTCACCTCACACACACACACACACACACACACACACACACACACACACACACACACACACACCACACACACACACACACACACACACACACACACACACACACTTGAAAGCGTCCGTATCATCAATCTTCAGAGTCTGCAGTGACAAGAATTGAGGACTGAGGCCACCTGTGCTTGCTCCGACCCCCGATACTGCTGACCAATGAGTGGTCTGGTCACTCCAATGTCCTGTGTCTTTACAATTCCTGACCTTTCTGCCGCTTTTTCTACCAGTCTGTGCATTGTTAGCACTATAAAAGGCACTACTACTACTACTATTCCTTCCTTCAGAATAGATTATGCTTTTTGGATGAGACGATAAACCGGGGTCCCGTGTGTTACACATCATTATTTAGCGGACGTAAAAAAAACACGGCAATAAAGGGGGTGTCCCTGGCAAAATTCTGTAGAAAAAAGCCACTTTATAGAGAAACAAATACAGTTGCAGACAGGAAAAAAAAATAATGGGCAAGCGCTGCACTTGTGGTGACGCGCTCACCCCGGGGAGAGCAGCCCGAATTTCAAGCAGGGAAATCTGCTGTGACATAAAATGGTATGAAATAAATGAATAATTACTTTAGTGCGTGTGCATCGTTTTCTGGTCAATATATTCGAATGGATGCTGATATCCTTGTTAACTTTAAGCTAGCATTAGCTTTTTGTCACTAAGTAAGAATTGCTACTGCCTCTGAATGTATTCTAGTTGGTATCATTCTTTTTCTTTTCCAAATACAATTTTGTTACTATTGCTTCTTCTTCATTTTCACTATATTTACCAAAGACTAGCCAGTGTAGAGATATTTTTTTTAAACTCTGTTATGCTAAAGTAAGAGTTTCGAATTCAAATTCAAATTTAAATACTTTATCCTCTCATATCGGAGAATTTAATCTTATTGTTATCAAGACCTGACCAATTATTAGTATTTATTCATTTTTATTTATTTATTCCTTTATATCGAGGATAATGGAATAATCACTCATGTGCTCTTTGACATCCAGTCCCCGCGTGTATGCAGTTTTGTAAATGTTGTCATTTGTTCCCACCGGCGCACAATGGCCTACTCTTACGAAAAGCGGAACAGGATTTAACGTGTGTGCAAGATTTTCTGCGGGTATTTGCACACGGGGCCTCGGTTTATAGTCTCATCTGAAGGACTTTTGGGGAAAGTGGAGTCAGCACTGATGTTAACTCCAGGAGAAAAGTCCCCTCGAACGGGAAACGAACCCGGGTCGTCAAATAGCGAGCACAAGGTTCTGACCACTAGGCTATCCCGACCCCTTTGTAGTAGATACCTTCTGCTGTTTGTTACTCCCAGCTCTTATGTTCGTTGACTTTTGTGGATTGTCTTTGCACTCACTTTAAAAGATTATAGTCAAAACTGTTTCAAGCAATTTGTTACTGCTGTATCAAATCAGGTGAGGACATATACAAAATGTGGTTTCAATGTAGTTTGAGTCATTTTGTTACTGCTGTATCTTACTTCTTATCAGATATAAGAAAAACTACATCAACATGGAGTAGGCTTTATTGTCAGGAAAGAGATTGTGTCAAGCATCATCAGCTGCACACCAGTATCCAGCAGACTCATCTCAATCAGAGTTTCTGCAAAACCCCAGAATCTCACCATCATCCAAGTGTATGCTCCAACATCTGACTACGATGACGATCAGATAGAAGAATTCTATGAAGAACTTGAAAACGTCATCTCCAAAACGCCCAAAAAAGACATCCTTATTGTGGAAGGCGACTGGAATGCTAAGGTGGGACCTGATGCCTATGACACCTGGGCAGGAACCACAGGACGATTTGGACTGGGAGAAACAAATGACAGAGGACAGCGGCTGCTGGAATTCGCAAAGAAGCACAAACTGACTTTGGCTAACACACTCCACCCTCACAAGCCATCCAGAACATCAACCTGGCACTCACCAAATGGTCTGATTCATAATCAAATTGATTACATTCTGTCACCCCAAAGATTCAAATCCAGCATAAACAAGGCAAACACAAGAACATTCCCAGGAGCTGACATTGGCAGTGACCACGACCTTGTACTTACCACCATCAGGCTGAAACTGAAAGCAAAACAACAGCCAAAAAGCCCACGCATAAGATTCGACCTGGAAAAACTCAAAGACCCAACAGTGGTTGAGATCTTCCAAGCCAACATTGGAGGAAAGTTCGCCGCACTCACAGCCATCGACAATGATGTGAACACATTGGCCAACAACATCAAAGAAGTGCTAACGACAGCAGCAGAAGAAACATTAGGAAGAAGCAGAACAAAGAAACAACCTTGGGTGACAAATGAGGTTCTTGACCTCTGCGACAAAAGAAGAGAACTTAAAAAACAAAAGTTCACAAGTCAAGAAGCTTACAAGAAGTACATGGATAGCCACAGAGAAGTGAGGAAAAAGATGAGAGAAGCCAAAGAAGCGTGGATAGAAGAACAATGCAACAACATCGAAGCTGGAATGACCAAGGGAAACAGCAAAACAGCTTACGACACTTTGAAAGCACTAACGAAAACCACACAGCCTAAAGCCTCTGTTATTGAAGACAAAGAAGGAAATCTTTTAACGGAAAACAATGCCATCCTCCAACGCTGGACAGAATACTGTGAGGGATTGTACAACTACCCACTACGCCCAGATACCAACATAGTTTCTGACAAACCCCCTGAACACCAAGATAAAGACCCACCAATACTAAGGTGTGAAGTAGATGCAGCTATTAGACAATTGAAGAAGGGGAAGTCCCCTGGAATCGATAACATCCCAGCTGAACTCATAAAAAATGGAGGGAATGAAACAGCAAGGCGATTCACAGAACTTTGTCAGAAGATCCACGACACCAAAGAATGGCCAAAAGAATGGACACAGTCTCTTGTAATACCCCTGCCAAAGAAAGGAAACCTCAAACAATGCCAGAACTACAGAACCATCAGTCTCATAAGTCATCCTAGCAAGATCATGCTGCAGGTAGTCCTCAACAGACTGAAAAACCAAGCGGAAAAACTCCTGGCAGAAGAACAAGCGGGCTTTAGACCAAAACGCAGCACAATGGAACAAATTTTCAATCTGAGAATTCTGATAGAGAAGCATCTCCAACACCAAAAAGACTTGTACCACAATTTCATAGACTTCAAAAAGGCCTTTGACAGGGTATGGCATGACGGCCTCTGGCAAGTACTCAGGCACTTCAACATTGACAGCTGTCTAATTGAAGTCATCAAAGCTCTGTACGAGAACGCAGAAAGTGCAGTTTTTATGAATAATCACGTGGGCGAGTTCTTCAAGACCACGGTTGGGGTTCGCCAGGGCTGCCTTCTCTCACCTGTACTCTTCAACCTCTTCCTCGAAAACATCATGACAGAGACACTGCAAAACCACCACACTTCCATCTCCATTGGTGGAAGACCCCTTTGCAACCTCAGATTTGCAGATGACATTGACCTCATGGGCAGCAGCAAACAAGAACTGCAAATCCTCACAGACAATTTAACAGATCGAGCGAGCGCATACGGCATGGAGGTCAGTACAGAGAAATCAAAGATCATGGTCAACAGCGCGAGTAATGACATCACGGAAATAAAGATGAATGGAGAAACACTAGAAGAGGTGAGCCAATTCAAATACTTAGGCTCCATCCTAACAAAAGATGGCACATCAAACAATGAAGTGAAAGCTCGCATTGCAACAGCAACATCTGCTCTAGTCAGACTCGAGAAGATCATCAGAAGCAACAGCATCAGCTTCTGCACCAAATACCACCTTTACAAATCCCTCGTGATATATATCCTCCTATATGGCTGTGAATCATGGACTCTGACAGCAGAGTTAGAGAGGAGAATCCAAGCATTCGAGAACAAGTGCCACAGAAGACTCCTCAAAATATCATACAAAGAACACAAGACCAATAACTATGTGAAAGAAGAAATCAAAAAGCGTGTGGGCCCCCAAGAGCCTTTGCTCTCCACCATAAAGAGGAGAAAGCTGATGTGGTTTGGTCACACCACAAGACACAACACCCTAGCAAAAACCATCCTGCAAGGAACAGTCGAGGGCAAGAGAAGAAGAGGCCGCCAAAAGAAATCATGGGTTGACAACATCAAAGACTGGACCGCCCAACCCCTGCAACACCTCCTACTAGCCACACAGGATCGTGAAGCATGGAAAAAGATCTCTGTTGCGTCTTCTCTCATGTCCCCCCTACGTCCTTTGGGACATGGGACTGAGTGAGTGAGTGAGTGAGTATCAGATAAGATAAGGAAGGAAGGTGGCAGGACGGTTAAGACGTTCGCCTGCCAATATGTAAACCGCGAGTTTCTGGGTTCGTACCCAGCCTCGCCCTTTCTTCCCAATTTGACGAAAAAATCGAACTGAATGTCAAAGTCATTCGGATGAGACTATAAACTGAGACCCCGTGTGCGAACGCACGCAGAACATCTTACGCACACGTTAAAACACAGTTCCGACTTTCGGAAGAGCAGGCCTTCGTGTGCCAGTAGGAGCGGATGACAAAATTATA
>CM060331.1:38060491-38067991 GCA_030674155.1 Stramonita haemastoma | reverse complement strand
GATGTACATATATAAAATCAAGACACTGGAGGGTCTGAGCTGAATAGGTAAGATTGAAAAAAAGAGAGAAAAAAAACCCAGTCGATTCACGGCTGCTGAGATTAAATTTTGTCGTGACTTCATGAACCCATGAGATGGAAGTTTAACTCTCTGATCAACGTCACTGTAATGCTGGTCAGCAGAAATAGAAAACAAAAAAATTCAGATTGACTTATCTAGCTTAGTCGCTTATAGGGATCAATAGCCATTTTCCCAACATTCTCCTCTCAGGAAAAGGGTCCTAGTGAGGAAGCCTGCAGACAAGATCGGACTAGGGATATAGTGATGTGCCGGCATTGCCTCCGAAACCTAATATGGTTAGTGGAACTGATGAGTGCTTATATAGATAGATGAAGATGTCTTTCTCCATCCCCTCACAACCGCTCTCTCTTTCTCTTTTGTATCCAGTCACTGAGGTTTTTGTCACAAGAACTGCACAACTTGTACTGTATGGAACAAAATATCCCTGTAACATTTATGTATGTGATGCGTTTATTTACAAATTGAGCTTGGGGTCAGGTTGACGCCACAATTCTTTTTAAATCAAACATGAAAACCAAGAGCAGATAGCCAGTTTTTAAATTTCATGTAACAGCTGAAATAGCATGGACATACGATCTTAGATTATACAATGCATATACACTATGTTTCGTTTTTCTCTCCCTTTCAATCTACCATTATACTTCCACATAATATAAAATATAAACATTGATACTAGGCCCCAGACAGAAACAAGGAAGTAAAATTATTGCTCGGAGGCACAACGACACAAACCTCGTGCATTTATACAAAAGATTATTTTTAAAATCCAGTGCATTTAATATGCATTTTAAATCACGGTTCAATCTACGACATCACAAAAATATGACTGCCTTTCCAAAATCGAAGAACAAAAAATGTAACAAACGCAAAAATAGACACTTGGATTCATCTCATGAATTTATATTAGACAGAAACGCATTTGCCCCTTTTTCTTTACAAAAGTTCTCAACACCTTAGGCAATTCATATGCACTTTCAAACAGTTTTGTGGGTCAAATTCTCACCATCAAACCCAGCTGTTTTCTAACTGTCTTTTTCTGGTGTAAATCTTTCGTAGTGAAACTCGTTCTTAACTTTAAAGAAAACGCCTACTACACTAGCACATGCTCCAACCATCTGTTCCGTCTGTCTGTCTGTCTATCTTTCCTTTCACTCAGTATCTTTTCCTCCTCTATCTCTCACTCTTACTCCCCCCCCCCCACCCCAAGACTTACCACACACATGTTGTGTAGTTTCTGTAATATGTTGCACTGTGATTTTGCTGAAACATAGAACTCTGTCCATTTTTAGGGATGCACTCACACTGTGTGTGTGTGTGTGGTGGGGGGGTGGAGTGTGAGTGAGTGATGTGTGTGTGTGTGTGTGTGTGTGTGTGTGTGTGTTGTGTGTGTGTTTGTGTGTGTGTGCATACTAAGCACGTATGTAGCATAGCAGCATCTGTTCTGAGGTCGGCTAGTACATTGCAAAAGGTCCCCATACAGTGTCATGATTTCTATTCTAAAACATCAGTAGGCCTGTTACATTAGTAGTCATTTCGCTGACTCTGCATCTCATCTGTGTCTGTTTCTCTGTCTTGTCTGTCTCTTTTGTCTCTCTGTGTCTCTGTCGTCTGTCTTCTGTCTACTGTCTGTTGTCTGTCTGTCTGTCTGTCTGTCATGTCTGTCTGTCTGTCTGTCTCTCTGTCTTCTGTCTCTCCTCTTCTCTCGTCTCTTTCTCTCTCTCCCCTGTCTCTCTGCTGTCTCTGCTCTCGTCTGTCTCTCTCTCTGTCCGAGGAATGTGCTGGAGATCTTACTGTCACTGATCCATGTTTCCTGCTATCTTCTCATTGGGTCAGTTTCTTCTTCTCTCTCTCTCTCTCTCTCTCTCTCTCTCCTCCTCTCTCTCTCCTCTCTCTCTCTCTCTCTCTCTCTGTCCGAGGAATGGCTGGAGACCTGCACTGACCATTTTCTCTATTTCTCATGGCAAACTAACATGGTGGAGCCCATCCCCCTTCAGGTAAAGGGCATCTGTTGGATTCCTCAACGTTTCAATCCACTGAAATCTGACACGTCCATTTAATCTTCAGCCTGTATATACACCTGCAGGAAATTAAGACACAGGTACACCTGTGCTCTTAAGCTGGACCAACGAGATCGTAAAAGAAAGAGAAAATGTCCACCCTTTATTCTCCATACATCACTGCCTAGATTTGACCCCACGACTTCATGGCTTTACCTTTGGTATAAAAGTTTAACGTTCTCAACCGCTCAGCTGCAGTGTCCATCTGGGTTTGACTGTGATTCCGCTGGCAAACATGGAACTCTGCCCATTTTTTAAGGATGCACTCACACTCTGTGTGTGTGTGTGTGTGTGTGGTGTGTGTGTGTGTGTGTGTGTGTGTGTGTGTGTGTGTGTGTGTGTGTGTGTGTGTGTGTGGTGTGTGTGGCGGGGGTGGGGGGTACCTCGCCATATCGCAAAAAAAAGAACACAACTGAAAAAATTGTTGCTGACAGGCGTTTTACAATGATCAGTTACAATTTCCTGAATACTCTCCTCTCAGGAAATAATGTAAGAGACAAAGTGAAGAGGCCTGTACAGAAGATAGGGGCAGGAGTGGCAAAACCTCAGAAGTCTGATGTGCTTAGTGGAACTGGTGAACGTTAACATAAATAGAAGCATAACAATCTCCCCCCTCCATAATATTGCCACCTCCCCCCCCTCCTCCCCCCCCCCCCCCCCCCCCCCCCGTAGCAATCACTCTGGCTGTCGTGTGCAGAACTATACGACCAGTTCTGGACGAGCCATGGCAATGCTATCATAGGGTAATAGACACGGAGAGTTTGTTCTTCCAGTATATACTCATATAGTGGTTCCTTGGTGCGCTGAGTAAAACAGAAAGCATTTTCGGTGACTCCGTTAGGCTGGAGGTGAAAGCTCAACAAAAAGTAACTGTGACGACTGACCCCAACAATTACTCCCACAGTTCCTCTGAAGTCGGAGTACGGCTGCCTATATGGCGAGGTACTTGAAAACAGTCATACACGCAAACGTCTCATTCAGTGCGCAGTTTCAATCTCACAGTGATTCCCAGGTGGGATGGGTGAGTCAGAGTACACATTCTGGGTGACCCCCATAGTGTTAAGCTGAGGAACGCACAACAACAACAACAACAGCAACAACAACAACAACTCCCAAAGTTTGTTTACACAAGCTTCCACCACCCTAAACTGGCTGGCTTGTCCTTTTTCATGTTCAGCATGTTATTTGGTGTGGTTTTTTTCGGCATGTTGAAAGATGGTTCCTTCTACATAACGTTGCCGCATTTGACCATCCATCCCCCAGCCCATACAGCGAGCAGCAGAGGAGATAAAGAGAGGCATGAAGCGGCTTTAGTAGGACCATTCCACTGGAGAAAGAGACACTAAACTGGGAGCTAGGACTAACGACATCACAAAGCACCGCCACATCGATCCTCCCATACTATGAAGACACGGCAAGAAAATAGACTGTGAGCTGACCAGCCGCCAGAATGCATGCAGTGGTTAGCGTCACGTTGGGGGTTACGGGCTGGAAGGTCGCGAGTTTGAATCCCATAAGAGTCATATTTATTCATTCTTAGTTATTCATTCTTTTATATCAAGGGTAATGGAAAAAACCCCACTCATGTGCTTTTTTCATCCAGTCCCCGTGTGTATGCAGTTTTGTAAATCTTGTCATCTGTCATAAGGATTTTTAGGGTTCAGGCCGGCTCCCACCAAGAGTGAGTTTGCCTTGGGCTCATCTGGAAAACAGGGACAACACAGCTGACTTCTTCCACTTTACGGATTTTGATTGCCATTTTAAAAGTGCTACTCAAATGGGTTGACAGTCACTGCAGTCGTGAGTATTTCTCGGGCCCCCTTTATGCCGGATATATATATATATATATATATATATATATATATATATATATATATATATATATATATATATATATATATATATATATATATATATATATGTATGTAAATAATTGAGAAAAAAAATGTAGCCAGGTGCGGTAGATCTAGTAACGGGTGCGGTAGATCTAGTGTGTGAGACTAAGCGTGACAGAGTTAATAGGATTTATCTCCAATGTATGTATGTGTGTGTGTGTGTGTGTGTGTGTGTGTGTGTGTTGTGTGTGTGTGTGTGTGTGTGTGTGTGTGTGTGTGTGTGCATGTGAGTGTGTGTGTGAGAGTGAGCAAGTGTGAGAGATTTTGTTAATAACATTGTTTGTATGCCAGATGTAGTGTGCTAGACTTAGCGTGACAGGAGAGTTGATTAGATTATAGTCCATGCAATCATGTCGCTGCTAGTATTTCTATTTTCGGACTCACCAGTAAATTGTGAGACACTTTGTATTTTTCATAGGTATAGTTAAGTTAGTGTTTATGTCCTCATACCTTGTCTATGAGTTTCATCCCTAGCTTGGTCTTCACCGATACCGGAACGTTGAGGAACGAATAAAGAATGACCAGCCAGCTACCGTCTTCCCCTGAGTCTTCTGTTGCCCAGTTGCTATGAATTGTTGCTTGAGAGTCGTTGCTTGAGAACTGTTGTTCCACTCTTTCCCTAATCTGTCTTATTCCTTACCTCTCGGTACCATTATATATATATATATATATATATATATATATATATATATATATATATATATATATATATATATATATATATATATATATATATGAATGAATGAATAAATAATGATCGTGAGCTGTATCTTCAAAAATGATGTCATTCCAAAGTTGTTGTTTTTTTCATCATTGTTCCAGTCTTTTCTTGATCGCGGAGTCACAATGAGTAAGACGCACTACCATGGATGTGAGCTTCAAGACATTTCGAGCCTCAAGACATATTTATTTCAAGGCTGAAATCTTCCCCTCCCGTTTCATCTTATAGCTGCCCCTGCTTTCAACAGCTAAATATCCACCACCTGCCAATAACGTGTGTGTGTGTGTGTGTGTGGTGTGTGTGTGTGTGTGTGTGTGTGTGTGTGTGTGTGTGCGTGTGTGTGTGTGTGTGTGTGTGTGTGTGTGTGTGTGTGTGTGTGTGTGTGTGTGTGTGTGTGCGCGCGCGTTCGTGCATTTGACTTTGTTAAAACTTTCAATAGTTATTAGTTGGATGTGTAAGAGTTGATTAAATGTAAGCGCTTTACTTTGTTCTTGCAAGACATAGCGCTACATCGATTCCATTGATGATGATTATGATTGTTGTTGTTGTTGTTATTATTATTATTATTAGTAGTAGTAGTAGTAGTAGTATTAGTATTAGTATTAGTATTATTATACGACCACCAATATGTCCCTCCAGCGACCCTTGCCCATGAACCTCCAGCCCAGAAGGCCCTGGCACAAGCTCACAATCAGCACGGTGTATAGGGAATCCAAAAACTGAGGTCGCGATGAAGTCAGGGTCACTAAAGCAACCGAACGAGAGACAACGTTCTGTTTATGCGTGATGTTCAGTGGTACCAACTCTGCTGTAACGATGCTTCTGTGGAAGTGCATGTGCTATGAGACTACATACACACGGGGACTAGATGTAAACAAGCCCACGAGTGCTTATTCCATTATCCTCGATATGAAAGAATTTTTTAAAAATTTGTTTAACAGGGCTGCATTTTAAGCTCACGATCAGCAGAGGAAGGAGAAAATTGAGAATGTGGAAAAAAATAACGAGGTCAGATAAAAATGGCTTGGAGATATTGAAATAAACAATATGCGTTAATATCAAAAGGTTGAAAAACACAATTTATCTGCAGATTAAAAAAAAAAATGTTACTCTGTTTCAGCATAAAAATTGTTGTCGTAAAAATCGACGACATTTGTTTTCAAAATGGAAATCTACACACTACTATTTGTATTAAGAATTTATATATAAAGCAAACACACTTGCTCTCAACGTTTTTACCTCCACCCCCTACACAAAAAAAAGTTTTTAACACCAAAGGCACAATGCATTCACTTGTCACAGTTTGTCTCAGTAAAACACTTAGCACAGACTCGTTTGTCTTAGAACAGTCCTTTTCGGGTGCAAAACTTTTTACTTTTAAAGCGTGTTTTTCAATGTTGACAGAAAACGCCTACAGCACTCCGAGTGTACTGCTCTCTTTTTCTCAACTTGTTTCCACCTGTATGTCTGCCTCTCTGTTTGTTTCTCTGTCGGTTTTTTTTTGTCTGTCTATCTGTCTTACTCCCCCCCCCCCCTTCTCTCTGTCTGTCTGTCTGTCTATCTGTCTGTTTATCTGTCTGTCTGTCTGTCTGTCAGTCTCTCTCTTTCTCTGTGTCTCTCTCTGTCTCTGTCTCTGTCTCTGTCTCTGTCTCTCTCTCTCAGTCTCTCTCTCTCTCTCTCTCTCTCTCTCTCTCTCTCTCTCTCTCTCTCTCTCTCTCTCTCTCTCTCTCCTCTCTCTCTCTCTCTCTCTCTCTGTCTCTCTGCCTGTCGAATGAATTAACATTTATCTCGCCAAATAGGGCTTTCTTGACAACTGCTCTATAGTGTCTGTCAGTTTTTGCACAAAGGAATCCATTGGAAATGGATTCCAGTGTCCATGTGTAGGTGCGTTCACAGTGTATGAGTTCAAATGTTTTTCCGTGTGTGCGTGCGTGCGTGCGTGCGTGCGTGCGTGCGTGCGTGCGTGTGAGTGTGTGTGCGTGTGCGTACGCGTGAGTGTGTGTGTACGTGTGTGTTATTTTGATTTCTTTTATTTGATTTGATTTATTCTTTTATATCGAGGATAATGGAATAAGCACCCTTGTGCTTTTTTTACATCCAGTCCCCAGTGTGGGTATGTGTGTGCGCGTGTGTACGTAGCACGCGTGTGCATACATATGCGTGTTTAAATATTTTTGCTTGCTTTCTCCCTACACTCCGACTTACTGTATATTTCCATATGCAATCACACGATCGAGTAGCTTAAGAGAAATCAACACATGAGAGATATCTGCCTGTGAGACTTCACATGTGTATAGTATAGCAATTTTGGAGAAACATTTGATATGCACGCAGGCATTCCAATTCGTATGTATTTCACGGTATACCCAAAGCGAATCCAGAAAAGAACATCACAATGCAAAAAAACAACAACAACACAACAACGAAAAACAAAACCCACTCTGAGACATATCTTAGGGGCCCATATCCTATCAGACAGGAACACTTGCGGTCAATTTTTTTTTTTTACAGAATAAAAGAGTCTTCAGCACCTAAGGCAGTCTGTCTGTCTTCACTTGCACCAGTGTCTGTCTGTCTCCCTGGCTGATTCTTAGCACAAAGCCATCAGTTTGAAAACTGTCCTTTTTTGGGTGCAAAACTTCCTTGTTGTTAAAAGTTCGTGTTTTGCTTTTGTTTTTTTTACAGTATGTGGTACGCACATAGCTACTAGACTACAGATATAGTGTTTTTCTCTTTATTTTTCATT
>CM060331.1:38045491-38050491 GCA_030674155.1 Stramonita haemastoma | reverse complement strand
CTCTCTCTCTCTCTCTCTCTCTCTCTCTCTCTCTCTCTCTCTCTCTCTCTTTCTCACTGTGTCCGTTTGTCTGTATGTCTGTCTCTCTGTGTGTTTCTCCGTGTCTCTGTTTCTGCCTCTCTGTGTCTGGCTCTTCTTCTCCGCTCCTCTTTCTCATGCTCTTATCTCTCTCTCTCTCTCTCTCTCTCTCTCTCTCTCTCTCTCTCTCTCTCTCCTCTCTCTCTCTACTCCTCTCTCTCCTCTCTCTCTCTCTCTCTCAGCTCTCTCTCTCTCACTCCTCTCTCTCTCTCTCTCTCTCTCTCACTCTCTCTCTCTCTCTCTCTCTCTCTCTCTCTCCTCTCTCTCTCTCCTCTCTCTCTTCTTCTCTCTGATAAAATCTGAATGTATGGAAGTGTTTTTTTTTGTCCTTTCTTATCAGAGCATAGAAGTCCTTAATTACGAACCGTCCCCCACATGTCCATTAGATTACGGGCAACAGAGAAAAGAACGGTCTCAGCAGTGGTATGCTTACAACCAATCAGCGTGACTGTAGAGATCTGTCAGATACTATGGCGATGTAGCGAGCCATCCTGCCGGGTATGGCTAACGACCTGTCAAAAGCAGGGAAGCACGACAAAAAAAATCAATAGAAAATGTATTTACAGGAAAATGGGGTAACCACGCAGAAAACTGAATGTTCGGCTTCACTAGACTGACAGCCATGATTCTTTGAGAGCTGTCTTGTGTGATTTGGAAGAAATTATTTGTCACTGTGTTTTATTTGTAGGAATGAAGCATACAAATTACTGGGAAGGTTCTGGATTCAGAAACAATACACTGTTATTTGTTTTAGCATCAAGAGTAAAAATTAAAAAAAACATTGCTTGATTGTGTTTGTAGGTTATGTTTGGATACAATGTTATCAAACATGAAAGAAGTATTTTGCGTATACAGATGGTAGGATATGCTGATTCGTATTGAAATCAAATAAAGCCATGTCAAAGCGCCATTTTCTTTTTTTTTACAGTCAAATAAAGACCATGAAGAAAATACAGACAAAAACGATCTCAACCCGTTAACAATGCTACATAGGGCAATTTGGAAAATGAATTAAAAAAAACAATTATTGTTGGTATTTGTAGTTGCTATATATCATTCATCGACTTAGTGATGAAATTTCTAGTGGTCATCATTGCAATCAGTCACATTTTGCCCTACACGACACAACACTGGTGTCCATGGATCCACTATGATGGTTACATGTCCACCCACAATCCATCAGTTAACCATCAGCCAAGTTTGTATCCGCTGACCTAATTTTATCTTCTGTGAGTGGTTCTAGGGACCCTGATGCTGTTTACTAAACATTTTGCCACCACAAAGATGAAAAAGAACATAATTAATATGAGTAAGAGAAAAAAGATTGGAGAAGAGAGAGGAGAGGAGAGAGAGAGAGAGAGAGAGAGAGAGAGAGAGAGAGAGAGAGAGAGAGAGAGAGAGAGGAGAGAGGAGAGAGAGAGAGAGAGAGAACATGTGAACATGTAGCAAGTGTTTGTAAACTGTCACATATAATGTGTAAGACAGTAATGAAACATGGTATGGATTTCATTTTGGACAAGGTAGTGCATTTTTCTTGTAGCCTTGGACGTTTATTGTAATGTATATCTGTAAAATGGGCAAAAACAAGACAGCATTAATGTAGCAGAAGCGATACCGGTTTGGAGTCAAGGCCGCGGATCAGCCATGACAACTTGCACGCGCGCGCGCACACAAAACACACACACACACACACACACACACACACACACACACACACACACACACACACACACATGTACACACACATGCACACCCAAAAACTCACACATGCACGCGCACACACACAAACACATAAACACCAACACACACTCACACGTGCCACACATACACACACACACTCACACAAACACACACACAACACACACACACACACACCACACACACACACACACACACAACACAACACAACACAACACAACACACACACACACACACACACACACACACACACACACACACACACACACACACACACACACACTCACACACACACACACACACACTTAAATACACACACAACACACAAACACACACTTACACACACACTTACACACACACACACACACACACACACACACACACACACACACACACACACACACACACACACACACACACACACACACCACACAGGGGAATCATCCATGCTGTGCGTGTGTACGTAATACACGACAGGCAGCTGCCATGCTATACAGTGAATTATGCTCTCGTAAAAAAACAAACAAATAAAACAAAACAAAATCTCCAACAAATGTGTTTTTCATGTCTGAAATTGTTGTTGTTACTGTACATGTTTTTATGTATGTGTTTCACTCTTTGCTTGTTTATTTTAGTTGTTTGCTGGTGTATTTTTCTTTGATTGTATTCATTCACTGTTTCTGCCTGAGTCTGTCTGTGTGTGTGTGTGATTTTTTTCTGTCTCTCTTTGTCTACATCTCTGTGTATGTCTGTCCCTGTCTGCTTATTAATTTTATCTCTTTTCTGTTTCTGTTTGTTTTTCTATTCCCCCCATCTCTCTCTCTCTCCTCTCTCTCTCTCTCTCTCTCTCTCTCTCTCTCTCTCTCTCTCTCTCTCTCTCTCTCTCTCTCTCTCTCTCTCTCTCTCTCTCTCTCTCTCTCTCTTTCCCTCCCCCCCCTCTCTCTCTCTCTCATCACTTTCAGTGTCTTTGTGTGTGTATGGTGGAGGGGGGACATGTGCACATTTATAATGGTGTTTGCATGTGAGCACTAACGAAGAAAAACATGAAGTTACTAAAAAAAAAAAAAAGATTGAAATAGAGATGCTTTAAAGGAGGAGACTAGAAAACCCATAAAAATTAAGCTTGAAAGGCTTAGATAATGAAATACGAGACGAGAGGAAAACAGTGTGCAGCAGATATCAAAGATAACACCTTTAAAATGTTAGTAGAATGGTACTCAAAGGTGACTGTAAGAACAGAAAATTAACGCAATCATGTTGAGATGTCATACATATGACTCTCTTACCCAAACCGAGGTTTTCTTTTAGGAAATATAGATACTTTGACACTGAATATGTTTTGATCTTCTTCGATTCTGAAGAGGTAGGTACAAAGATTAAGAAATGAGAAGAAAAAAAATGGGAACAGAATACCAAAGGTATACAGAAGAAACTGAACAAAAGAGCTTTGAGACACGAAAGAGGAAGAAGAAGAAAGCTTTGAAAGAGGAGAGGAAAGGTGGCCTTCACAGGATCTCTTTACCAAAACAAATCTGAAGTATATCAAATGTATGTTATGTTTGAGAACGTTTGATTGTCTGGCTACTTCTGGTAGTTTGATATGTTTGGAGTTTGACAAAAAGCTTGATATGATACATATACAGATAACGTTGATCATAATGGTATGTTGTTTGTGAGAATGTGTGACCTCCCCCCAACTCTCTTTTGCATGCTCTGTCTGTCTGTCAGACAGACGTCTCCCTCCACCCTCCCTCCCTCCCTCCCTCCCTCTCTCTCTCTCTCTCTCTCTCTCTCTCTCTCTCTCTCTCTCTCTCTCTCTCTCTCTCTCTCTCTCTCTCTCTCTCTCTCTCTCTCTCTCTCTGTATCCCGTTTTCTTCTTTTAAAATATTGGTTGAACTGTTGTTGGTGGTGATGCTGGTATGTAGGGGTAGGGAGGGGTTTCTTAGCTTTATTCCATGATCAGGGCAAGGGCCGGATGAAAAATGTATGTAATGCTTACTCTGTAACCCTTGAAAAATAAAGATCATTCATTCATTCATTCATTTATTCATTCATTCATTCATTCATTCATTCATTCATTCATTCATTCATTCATTCATTCATTCATTCATTCATTCATTCTCTCTCTCACTCTCTCTCTCTCTCTCTCTCTCTCTCTCTCTCTCTCTCTCTCTCTCTCTCTCTCTCTCTCTCTCTCTCTCTCTCTCTCTCTTCTCTTTTATTCTTTATTCCCTTATTTGTTTGTTTTCTGAACAGAAAATGTCTACCTCTGCTTCCTTTCATTTTGGATCAGAATCGATACAACGAGGAAGAGATGCACACACAATAATTATCACCGGCAGCAGCTTTGCTATCGAGTTGAAAACGAACAGCGCATGGGACTTTGTAAAAGATAATTGTGTAGGGAACAAACTTCCTCTGCTCTTCCAGTTATCCAACTACCATCATTTGCAGCATTTCGCTAGCTTATTAGGCAGGCAGTTCTAATCCATACCTTACAAAAATAAAATAAAAAACTTTAGGAGAGGAGAGCATGAACTGCTTCCAAATTATCGATAGGGTCCTATCAAAGTGTCAACATGGTTTTTGTTTTTCTCTGCTTTTTTGTTTATGTGTGTGTTTTCTTCCTAGATTCTTGTACCAAGAATCTGTAAAAAGATTCAAGCACATCGGCTAAAACTTGTATAATCCATGTGTTGTTTTTTTCTTTTATTCAATTTTAAGGTGTAAAGGTATGTTCGTGTGCTAGGTGGTTTCTTTGTTATTTTGTTTTCTTCTTTTATTATTGGGGGGGGGGGGGGGGGGGGGGCGGTTGTTTTGTTTTTTTGTTGTATGTGTGGTTGTTTATTTCTATGTGTTGGCTTGTTTGCTAGATGTTGTTAAAGATTCAAATACATCAACTAAAAATTTTATATATACTATTTATTTCTATCATTTAATTTCAGGGGGTAAATGTATAATTGTTTGATGGGCGACTTGCCTGTTATTTTGTTTGTTTTCTTCTTTTATATATTATGCATTTTATTGTTTTCTTATTTCATATAGTTGATTTTGCTTTTTGTTTGTTGTTGTTGGCGTTGTTGGGTTTTTCTTAGTTTTTTGTGTTTTGTTGTTGTTGTTGTTGTTTGGGTTTATTTTTTTTGGGGGGTGGGTATTTTACATTCAATCTGAAAGTACATTCAATCTGCAAGTACATTCGATCTGAAAGTATATTCAATGTGAAA
>CM060331.1:38025491-38035491 GCA_030674155.1 Stramonita haemastoma | reverse complement strand
GTGCAGGCTGGTAGAGAACCTCTGTCTTCTTCAGGCTGACTTCGAGTCCGAAGAGCTGGGCTGCCTCTGCAAAACAGGATGTTACATGCCGCAGGGCGGTTTCTGTGTGGGCTACAAAGGCAGCATCATCAGCAAAAAGTAGCTCTCGAATTTGTTGCTCCAGGGTTTTGGTGTGGGCCTGAAGACGCCGCAGGTTGAATAGGCTGCCATCTGTGCGGTAGCGTATGAAAACTCCGTCTTCGTCATCAAGATCTTCTGTGTAGTTTATAAAAAGTAGATATAAAGCGCATAAAAGCGAAAAGCAAAAACCAGGCCTTGAAAGAGAAAGGCTAAAACTTTTTTTTTTTTTTTTTAATTAAAGAAGAGAATAACTTTAAAAAATCATACCAATTTAAGTCACGGCAGATTTCTCTGGGTGAAACTCGGGCTGCTCTCCCCGGGGAAGAGCGTGTCGCCACAAGAGCAGCGCCACACATTTTTTTTTCTGTCTGCCGCTGTATTTGTTTCTCTCTCCAAGCGCCTTTTTTTCCACATAAGTTTGCAAGGGACAACTCTCTTGTTGCTGTGGGTTCTTTTACGTGTGCTAAATAATCATGTGTAGCACACAGGATCTCGGTTTATCTTCTCATCCGAAAGACGAGCACCCAGACTATTATTCATGGTGTAATGGATGGGGGAAATGTTTTTGGCCCAAGCGGGGATTGAACCATTGCACACTTCCGATCCGGACTTTTCACTTTCTTTGCAAGTGCATTACATCCAGACTACCAATCCATTGAGCGCTGGAAAAAAAATATGACAAAAGCAGAAAGAAGAGAAAAGCCTTAAGACAAAAGTAAAAAAAAAAAAGCATTGAAAGGGGAGAGCAGAAGGAGAGAAGAATTGGGAAGTTATAGAACAGACAAGGAAAAAGCCTCAAAAAGATGGACAAACCTCTAAATAATGAAAATTAAAACAATCCTGAAATAAGAAGTAAAAAGCCTATAAACAAAACATTAAAAGCCTTAAAAGATGATAGTGGAAAAGCCTGTAAAGATGTGAGTGAAAATACCTTGAAAGATGTGAGTAAAAAGCTTTGAAAGATGTGGTAAATAGTCTTTAAAAGATGTGAGTAAAAAGCCTTAAAAATATGAGTAAATAGCCTTAAAAGATGTGAGTAAATAACCTTGAAAGTTGTGAGTAAATAACCTCGAAAGATGTGAGTAAATAGCCTTGAAAGATGTGAGTAAATAGCCTTGAAAGATGTGAGTAAAAAGCCTTGAAAGATGTGAGTGAAAAAGCCTCAAAATCGTTAATTGAAAAGGCCTTAAAAAGATGTTTGTAAAAAAGAAAGCCTAAAAAGCGTTATGTAAAAAGGCCCTTAAAATATGCGTGAAAAAAAACTTTTAAAACATTATGTAAAAAAATAACATTAACAGACGTGAACAAAAAAAGCCTAGAAAGATTGAAAGCCTTGAAATATGTGGGTGAAAAAGACTTAAAAGATGTCATCGAGAGAGCATACAAATATTGAGCGAAAAGCCTTGAAAATGTCAGCAAAAATAACTTAAAAGATGTGAGTGAAACTCCTTAAAAATGTCAGCGTAAATGCCTTAAAAGATGTGAGCTAAAAATGCCATGAAAGATATAACTGAAAAAGCCTTTAAACGATATAATCATGTGAAAAAGCCTTGAAAGGTATACATGAAAAAACCCTGAACCATGTCAGTGGAAAAGTCTTGAAACAGATAATTATGTTGAAATAGAAAACCATAAAGGATAGGAGTGAAAAATCACTAAAAGATGTTAGATAAAATACTTGAAAATGTGAGTTAAAAGAAAAGCCGCAAAAAGTGTGAATGGAAACGCCGAGAAAGAAGTAAAAAAAGACTTGAAATATAGAATAAAAAACATGAAGAAACAAAAAAATACGCCAGTGAAACCTAAACATTTAAAGACAAAATAAAAAAAATTCTTGAAACATAACAATGCAAATACCACCCAAAAACACGTAAGAGAAAGATTAAAAAAAAACCAAATCTGCAAAAAGGAATAGCAAAATCTCAATCAAAAGCACTAAAAAAAAGATATTACAAAATTTGCAAATGTTGGTGGGGGAATTGGCAATACAGTCACGTTAACAACATATATTTGGGAGAAAAATAAACCTAAAAAATCGTTGTGCAAACACTTCGAAAGAGAAGAGTGGCAAACAATTAATACAACGATTGAAATGTCAGCGTGAAAAGAAATCCTGGGAAAATGAAGAAAAAAATCTGTGAGTGCAGAATAAAGCTATTCATGATAAGGGTTTAAAAAAAGTGTTTGTGCATTTACAAAGCACGTTTACAACTCTTCCTTTAACCTTCGCCAGACCTCGTTTTAAAACTCACATGGAAGAGCTCCTGGGTGACTAGTCACCCATGGTTTTTTCATACGCATTTCCCATACTACGCCTCGCCAGATTTCGTGGGTGACCAGTCACCCATGGTTTTTACATAGACATTTCCCTTACTACGCCTCGCCAGATTTCGTGGGTGACCAGTCACCCATGGTTTTCAAATGGATCAGACAGCAAAGCATCATGTAACTTTTGAAACAAAAAGCTGAATCTGAATCTGAAAAGGTGATATCTTAGATACCAGGTGTGTGGCGTTGATTAGATGTGGAAAATAAGAGCTCATTCATTTGATTTGAAAGTGAAAGGTTTATTAGCACCCATGTAAACTGAAATAGAGAGACTGACAAAGAAACACACACACAAACACACACACACACACACACACACACACACACATACACACACACACACACACACACACACACACACAGAACTATAACAAATAGGCTATATGTTTTTAGCATTAATACAGTATGTTTGTAGCATTCTAAACAAAATATATATTTCATAAATATGCGGTAAATGGCATCAGGTTTTAATATTGCAAATCAGCAACTTTGTGAGAACAAAATCAAAACACAGATCAGCAAGATCATAAATTCGTTAATATCTTTATCAATTTCACCATAAACTTTTCAGTCAGACTCAAACTGGTCTATTCATAACAAAAGCCCCCCTAAACCTTCACTCTCTCTCACTCAGTCCCATGTCCCAAAGGACATAGGGGGGACATGAGAGAAGACGCAACAGAGATCTTTTTCCATGCTTCACGATCCTGTGTGGCTAGTAGGAGGTGTTGCAGGGGTTGGGCGGTCCAGTCTTTGATGTTGTCAACCCATGATTTCTTTTGGCGGCCTCTTCTTCTCTTGCCCTCGACTGTTCCTTGCAGGATGGTTTTTGCTAGGGTGTTGTGTCTTGTGGTGTGACCAAACCACATCAGCTTTCTCCTCTTTATGGTGGAGAGCAAAGGCTCTTGGGGGCCCACACGCTTTTTGATTTCTTCTTTCACATAGTTATTGGTCTTGTGTTCTTTGTATGATATTTTGAGGAGTCTTCTGTGGCATTTGTTCTCGAATGCTTGGATTCTCCTCTCTAACTCTGCTGTCAGAGTCCATGATTCACAGCCATATAGGAGGATAGATATCACGAGGGATTTGTAGAGGTGGTATTTGGTGCCGAAGCTGATGCTGTTGCTTCTGATGATCCTCTCGAGTCTGGCTAGAGCAGATGTTGCTGTTGCAATACGAGCTTTCACTTCATTGTTTGATGTGCCATCTTTTGTTAGGATGGAGCCTAAGTATTTGAATTGGCTCACCTTTTCCAGTATTTCTCCATTCATCTTTATTGCCGTGCTGTCATTACTTACGCTGTTGACTATGATCTTTGATTTCTCTGTACTGACCTCCATGCCATATGCGCTCGCTCGATCTGATAAACTATCTGTGAGGATTTGCAGTTCTTGTTTGCTGCTGCCCATGAGGTCAATGTCATCTGCAAATCTGAGGTTGCAAAGGGGTCTTCCACCAATGGAGATGGAAGTGTGGTGGTTTTGCAGTGTCTCTGTCATGATGTTTTCGAGGAAGAGGTTGAAGAGTACTAGATAACAACAAATCAAACAAACCAACAAAATCAAACAAAAACAGTAGAAAATATTTTCATTCTTATGAAAAACATCAGTACCAGTTTAGAGCCGAGACAAACATTTACCGGCATCAATACGGAGCTGCTAAAACTGATTTTGTTCTTGTATTTGTTGCCCCTGGTCTCAACGATTGCTGGGAGTGGGAGGTGTTGCTCTTGGCAGTTCATCATCACCAGGTTCTTGGATGATAGTAACCTCTGTCTGCAGCATCAGACTGCAGTCTGGGCAGATGTGCATAGCGTGATCTCGACATATCCAGTTTTAGCTGGTAATGCAGGAACCTGTTGTTTTGCGATCAGCCTTCCAGTGGCAGAAGCCACAGCGGCCTTGTGCCTTGTTTTGTTTCTTTGAAATTGGGCTGGCGGTGGACTTTCTTGCAGCAGATGCCGACTAAGATGGGAGGAAAAAAGTGTTCTTGCCTTCAGATATTTCGGTTCCAGGTGTTCTCCAAAATGGCTTCTGATGCGAGAATGATGCCAGAACTTCCCGTAGCAGCCGCCCACTAGCCCCGGCGTGCGCGTGTGTAGAAACAAAGGCTACGGTATGTGTATGAGATGTGGGTGACCAGCCACTTACGAGCCCTAGCATGTCTAGGACAGAGCTGTTGTCTATATAAAAAGTATGGGTGACCATCCACCCACGGTATCTGGCGAGAATTATACAACATTTTTATGGTTTAATTACTCCTTTATTTATAAACATAAAATCTTTATATTCGGTGACATTATGCACATATATATAATAAACAAAGTCATAAAAGTTTAGCGTGATAGAGTTAAAAACTGACAAAGTTATGACAATTTAAATGAGAGTCTGGATAATTTTTCACCCACAGAGTTTGGCGAAGGTTAAAATGTAACATTCCCTTTTTTTTAGCCAAAGCACAAATAAATGAATGAGGTTTGTATAGCGGAATGTAGTGGTGCTTCAGTGTGTTCTCTTCTACCTTTTATTTATTTATTTATTTATTTTTAGTTTCAATCAACCAAGAACTTCAATCCCCAAAATATGTTTTGACTGTCTGTTATCTGTCTGCATATCCGTCTGTCTGCCTGTCTCTCTGTAAGTGTGTCTACCTGTCTCTTTGCGCATACGTTAAATCCTGTTCCGCTTTTCGTAAGAGTAGGCCATCGTGTGCCGGTGGGAGCAGATGACATTTACAAAACTGCATACACACGGGACTGGATGTAAAAAAGCACAAGAGTGCTTATTCCATTATCCTCGATATAAAAGGATAAATCAAATCAAATCTCTCTCTCTGTCTGTCTCTCTCTCTGTCTCTGTCTCCCTGTCTGTCTGCCTGCCTATCTCTGTCTCTCTCTGTCTCTCTGTGTCACTGTGCCATCATCCCCCCTTCATATATGGGCCAATGGCCTTTTTGTGAATACAATTTTCGAGTTCGAGTTCTGTGTCTCTGTCTCTGTCTCTCTCTTTCTTTGTCTGTCTGTCTGTCTGTCTGTCTGTCTGTCTGTCTATGTATGTATGTATATATATATATATATATATATATATATATATATATATATATATATATATATATATATATATATATATATATATATATATATGTGTGTGTGTGTGTGTGTGTGTGTGTGTGTGTGTGTGTGTGTGTGTGTGTGTGTGTGTGTGTGCATAGTGGGTGTTGGAATGTGTGCGTACGTGGTTGCGTTTGTGTATGCTTGTATATTATACAACATGCACATTCAAGACAGAAGGCATAATTATAGCTGTGGATACACCGCTGCTTGTCTGCCTGCTTGCCTGCATACTTGTTTGACATGGAACAATGACACAACATGATGGAAAAAAAAGAAAAAAAACATCATCCCAGACAGACCAGTATTACTGAATCTTTTTTTTATTTTAACCGTTTTTCTATCCTGCTAGTCGTGCCTGGGGCCAGGTTACTTCCTCTCTTCTTCTCTTCAGTGTTCACATCACCTGACAGAGGCAGCTGTTGCTGCTGCTGCTAGGCTCTACCATGTTCATAACCACTGCATTCTGGACTGAATATGTGCAGCTAGACTGTCATACTATTGATCACAATGCAGTAGTACTGAGGAGATTTTTTTTATTTTTAGGTTGAATTACATCTGAAGCCAAAACGTTTTTTTTTTTCATTTTTTTTTCATTTTACTGGATTTTGTGTAGTCTGGGCTGGTATCTTAAAGAATACTAATACCAGTTCGAATACTTTACTATCTCAGTAAGCTGAGAAAGTCATGTAAGGTTAAAAGCCATAATTATATAAGAACAATATGTAGACAAAAACATTTATCATATCAAAGAAACTAATGAAAATGCGCATATACTTTCATTTTTCATTTTTATTCTATTATTTTGAGGATAATAGAATAAGTATTCATTTGCTTTTTCACATCCAGTCCCCATGTGTATGCAGTTTGTAAATTTTGTCATCCATTCCCACCGGCAGAGAATCAGATGGTTGGGGCACCTGACACGCATGGCACCTCATCAGCTTGCCAGTAAAGCGCACAACATAAGGATGTCGTGGTACAAGGCAGGGGGAAGACCGAGGAAGACCTGGATCGAGGGTGTAAAAGAAACACTGAAGACCCACAACATCCCACCCACCCAGGCCTTCAAACTTGCCGCAGACAGAAAGCTCTTTCTCCCCTCGACGCCCTAGATGGTACAAAGGGACGGAGAAAGTAAAGTATTCCCACCGGCACACAAAGACCTACTCTTCCCAAAAGCGGAACGGGTTTCAACCTGTTTGCAAGATGTTTTGTGTGAATTCACACATAGGACCTCGGTTTGTAGTCTCATCCGAAGAACTTTTAGGGGGGTTAGAGTCGGCACTGATGTTAACTCCAGAGGAAAACTCCCTTTTTTTCTTTTTCTTTCTTTTATTCTTTAATTTCTGAGGATTAGAGAATAAGCACACGTTTGTTTGTTTGTTTTAATCAAGTCCACGTGTGTATGCAGTTTTGTAACTTTGGTCATCCGTTCCTACCAGCGCACAATGGGCTATTCTCAAAAAAAAAAACTTCTTGCCATGAGAAAGGCGTACTCTGCAAGGTTTAACTTCCCCAAGAGTGCTGCCTGAACAAAGCAGAGTAGTGTTTGAACAACTCCTCACTTAGTGCCCAAGACAAGGTCAGGCTGCAAGGGAGTAGTGCAGCTGAAAGACTTGGGCCTTTCTGTGAAAAGGAATGGGTTGTGGGTGTTGATAATGCTTCGAAATAATTCCAGAGAAAAAAAATGTACCCTCAGACACACAATGTCCTTTCTCTCTGTGTGTCTCGGTCTCCTCTCTCTCTTCTCTCTCTCTCTCTCTCTCTCTCTCCTTCTCTCTCTCTCTCTCTCTCTCTCTCTCCTCTCTCTCTCTCTCTCTCTCTCTCTCTCTCTCTCTCTCTCTCTCTCCTCTCTCTCTCTCTCTCTCTCTCTCTCTCTCTCTCTCTCATGCAGAAAGGGACAGAGACATAGCCATACAGACAGAATAATGATGAAAGTGGGTCAACTGCGGCAGAGGAACATGGAACCCACATTTTCCTGATTACAAGATACTTTTTTTTTTCCTGTGGTGTAATGCTGAATGATTTATGGTCAGTCCTGTCTACCAGGTCACACGATTCATGATGGTGCACTGTGTTATCAAGGCACAGGAAAATGCAGTGTATGGAGATGTGATTTGATGTTCGGATGTTTTATTAGTCTGTCATTACCTAAAGCTTGCCCTTTGGTCTCCTACTGGTATAAACCCGTGTATATATATATATATATAATATATATATATATATATATATATATATATATATATATATATATATATATACATATGATTGTATGTGTACGTATGTAATTTATGTTCTATATACATATAATATGCAAAGACATATATAATAATATATATGTATATAATTATATATATAAATAAATAACGTTTGAGTTATCATCTAGCTAAGACTGGCCTATTGTCTGGATACAGTCTTGTGCCCCCCCCCCCCCCCCCCCCCCCCCCCCATTTCACCCGATTCCCAATCTTAAGATAGGATCCCCAGACATAAGGCACAAAGGTTCACTAAATGTCAATTTGTTTTTTTTAACATTAATTTTAGCATATTTTATTCCTTTTGAAAACTATCTTTTGATGGAAGCTTTCCTAGGCCACGAGATTATCCATTTTTTTGTGAATGTGTTTGACACTTCAAAATAAGGAAACGTGTTTCGCTGTAAGGTGCCAAGGAGAGTAAAGCATCAATCACCACGGGGACCTCTGATCAAGGCTCATCCAGGAGCAACACTTCTACTCACTCACTCACTCAGTCAGTCCCATGTCCCAAAGGACGTAGGGGGGACATGAGAAAAGACGCAACAGAGATCTTTTTCCATGCTTCACGATCCTGTGTGGCTAGTAGGAGGTGTTGCAGGGGTTGGGCGGTCCAGTCTTTGATGTTGTCAACCCATGATTTCTTTTGGCGGCCTCTTCTTCTCTTGCCCTCGACTGTTCCTTGCAGGATGGTTTTTGCTAGGGTGTTGTGTCTTGTGGTGTGACCAAACCACATCAGCTTTCTCCTCTTTATGGTGGAGAGCAAAGGCTCTTGGGGGCCCACACGCTTTTTGATTTCTTCTTTCACATAGTTATTGGTCTTGTGTTCTTTGTATGATATTTTGAGGAGTCTTCTGTGGCACTTGTTCTCGAATGCTTGGATTCTCCTCTCTAACTCTGCTGTCAGAGTCCATGATTCACAGCCATATAGGAGGATAGATATCACGAGGGATTTATAAAGGTGGTATTTGGTGCAGAAGCTGATGTTGTTGCTTCTGATGATCTTCTCGAGTCTGACTAGAGCAGATGTTGCTGTTGCAATGCGAGCTTTCACTTCAGTGTTTGATGTGCCATCTTTTGTTAGGATGGAGCCTAAGTATTTGAATTGGCTCACTTCTTCTAGTATTTCTCCATTCATCTTTATTTCCGTGATGTCATTACTCGCGCTGTTGACCATGATCTTTGATTTCTCTGTACTGACCTCCATGCCGTATGCGCTCGCTCGATCTGTTAAATTGTCTGTGAGGATTTGCAGTTCTTGTTTGCTGCTGCCCATGAGGTCAATGTCATCTGCAACTCTGAGGTTGCAAAGGGGTCTTCCACCAATGGAGATGGAAGTGTGGTGGTTTTGCAGTGTCTCTGTCATGATGTTTTCGAGGATAGAAGAACAATGCAACAACATCGAAGCTGGAATGGCCAAGGGAAACAGCAAAACAGCTTACGACACTTTGAAAGCACTAACGAAAACCACACAGCCTAAAGCCTCTGTTATTGAAGACAAAGAAGGAAATCTTTTAACGGAAAACAATGCCATCCTCCAACGCTGGACAGAATACTGTGAGGGATTGTATAACTACCCACTACGCCCAGATACCAACATAGTTTCCAACAAACCCCCTGAACACCAAGATAAAGACCCGCCAATACTAAGGTGTGAAGTAGATGCAGCTATTAAACAAATGAAGAAGGGGAAGTCCCCTGGAATCGATAACATCCCAGCTGAACTCATAAAAAATGGAGGGAATGAAACAGCAAGGCGATTCACAGAACTTTGTCAGAAGATCCACGACACCAAAGAATGGCCAAAAGAATGGACACAGTCTCTTGTAATACCCCTGCCAAAGAAAGGAAACCTCAAGCAATGCCATAACTACAGAACCATCAGTCTCATAAGTCATCCTAGCAAGATCATGCTGCAGGTAGTCCTCAACAGACTGAAAAACCAAGCGGAAAAACTCCTGGCAGAAGAACAAGCGGGCTTTAGACCAAAACGCAGCACAATGGAACAAATTTTCAATCTGAGAATTCTGAGAGAGAAGCATCTCCAACACCAAAAAGACTTGTACCACACTTTCATAGATTTCAAAAAGGCCTTTGACAGGGTATGGCATGACGGCCTCTGGCAAGTACTGAGGCACTTCAACATTGACAGCTGCCTAATTGAAGTCATCAAGGCTCTGTACGA
>CM060331.1:38012991-38017991 GCA_030674155.1 Stramonita haemastoma | reverse complement strand
TGCTAACCCACTACCCCCAAACCCCACTGCCGTAGCCCCCATCCCCACACCCCTTTTATTTTTATTGGCCTCTAGTTCACAATTTACCAATAAGCAAATAGGTACTCACCATGCTTTGGAATTAGGAATGTAAGCTCATTGTAGCAAAAAAGATCTATAATGCCACGCTCAAGGTTCTCGCCTTGGAGAAAATGAGGTCATCAACCCCAACTCCTACAATGAGCGCACAGAACATGGGGTATGGCTACCCCAGAAAATGCGATAAACTCTGAGCGATGATGGTAGTAAACATGCATTCCAAGACATTAAGATTCGTTTCTCTGGGGATCACAACGACAGGGAACTACCGCGGTTATGGCGAACTAAAAGGGAAACGAAAGGGGGGGGGGGGGGGGGGGAATCATATAATTTATGTAGAAGCCGCCTAAAGGCTAGATAGAAAGATTATTCTAAGCCTAGTTTATGGGAGCACTCACAGAAACTGTACGCTTAGATGCGTTAAAATCTCTTTTCCCTGGGAGAGTATCAACCGTGCATGTTTGTACAAGCTTTGACCGTGACCGTGCCCATGTTTTTTGTTTATGTTTTTGTTGTTTGTTTGTTTTTTAGAGAGGATTATATTCCTTGAAGCTTTTACAATACATATTTACTTTTTAATGTTGTTGTTGTATTTGTTTGTTTTTTTGTACGTACATTTTTTGTTCTTTCAGTTATTGGCGCGTGACTTGTTTAATCTCTCTATTTTAAACTAATCTCAGGTCTGAATAAATGTTTCTACTTGTTTTTAGGTTTTGCAGGGTCCCCTACTAGCCACTGTCAAGAAAAGGAAGCTGGCATGGTTCGGCCATGTCACACGCCACAACACCCTCCCCAAGACAGTCCTACAAGGAACGCTAGAAGGTGGCAGACGCCGAGGCAGACAAACCAAAAGCTGGATGGATAACATCAAGGAGTGGACCCACCTGGACAGTCCAACACTCACTCGGAAGGCGGAGGACAGGGCTGGATGGCGACGGCTGGCTGCAGAATCGTCTCTCATGTCTCCTCAACGACCATCCCGGTCATGAGAAAAGAAGAAGAAGAAGGGTCATCAGAAAATCTCCTAAGGTACTAACTCCCGATCTTTGCCTGCATAAAACCATAAGCAGAGGGCTATTTGAAACTACAGTAACTAGTAGCAATGCGCCTACCTGGCTGGATGGTCGATTGGTTGGTTGGTTGGCTGGTTGGTTGGCTGATTGGTTGGTTGGTTGGTTGGTTGGCTGGTTTGTTGGTTGGTTGGCTGGTTGGTTGTTTAGTTGGCTGGTTTGCTGATTGGTTGGTTGGTTAGTTGGTTGGTTGGTTGGTTGGTTGGCTAGCTGGCTGGCTGGTTTTGGGTTGGTTGGTCGGTTGGTTGGTTGGATGGTCGGTTGACTGGTTGGTTGGTTGGACAGCGGGTGGGTAGATGGGTGGGTGGGTGGTAGGTTGGTTGGTTGGTCACGTTGAATTGCGTATATTAGTTAAAACCAAAAAGAGTCATACTAATGTTTAGTTGTGCGAAGAAAATATCAATGAAAATGTGCAACACAGATCTCAATACCAGATCAGTTCTTATGACACAATAAAACCGTTACACACTGGGGAAAATGTAGAGATTCTTGGCTACAATGTAACAGGCAACATCTATTTATGATGATAACCAGGGTCAGCGCTCAGACAACTGGACGTGGAAATAACTGAATTCGATACAAGGCGCCTCCATTGATACTTTAGTGCCTTTTGTACAAATCTTTAACATGACGACACAATATTTCTTTGGTTATTCTTTCTTTTGTACTTTTTTTTTTCTCTTTTTAGTTTCGTTCTTTCTTTCTTTCCTTTCTTTCTTTCTTTCTCTCTTTCTTTCTTGCTTTCTTTCTTTTCTTTCTTTCTTTCTTTCTTTCTTTTTCTTTCTTTCTTTTTTTTTTCTTTTCTTTCTTCTTTTTCTTTCTTTCTTTCTTTCTTTCTTTCTTTCTTTCTTTCTTTCTTTCTTTCTTTCCTTCTTTCTTTCTTTTTTTTTCTTTCTTTTCTTTCTTTCTTTTCTTTCTTTCTTCTTTTCTTTCTTTCTCTTCTCTTCTTTCTTTCTTTCTTTCTTTCTTTCTTTCTTTCTTTCTTTCTTTCTTTCTTTCTCTTTTTTTTTCTTCTTTTCTTTCTTTCTTTCTTTCTTTCTTTCTTTCTTTCTTTCTTTTCTTTCTTTCTTTCTTTCTTTCTTTCTTTCTTTCTTTCTTTCTTTCTTTCTTTTTTTTCCCTACTTCTTACCGTCACTCAGTCTTGCGTATCTGGCTAAAACATTGTAAATTGCAAAGAAAAACAACAACAAAGTAAAACAAAAAGAAAGATACAAAAAAGGAAAACAAGATACTCTGACATGGTATGAAGGAATAGAAAATGATATCATTTCATGTTGATAGTAACCGCCAATAAAAAAAAAAATAGAAGTCAGTTGTCGGGTACACTCGGATATAGGCGGCTGACAGTTTGGATATTACTCTATTAGCTCTAGTCTGACTGTCATCGAATAATTCACCTGTCGATTAGCTTGTCAATGGTTGGAAATAGGTTAGTAGAACAAAGTGGTCAGCTGGCCCTTTCACATGAAGCACCGTTCTGAGAATCTGATTGATGTATTGTCTGGATGAATGAGTGGTTAAGTACTAGTTCGGGCAGGACATTTGCTTTGGAATCATATCAAGGTTGATTAACTTTTTTGCGAATGTACTATCTTATGATATGATCTTGTTCCTTTGATGTTTTCATTGGTACATTGATTTATTTTCATTTTTACGTTTACGTTTCATCTCAATATGGTTTTTGTCTTTAAAAACTCATACACACCGTTTTTGATGTGTTTGTGAGTGTACACGCACGCACGCACCTACGCACACACACAAATACACACACACACACACACACACACACACACACACACACACACACACACACACACACACACACACACACACACACACACACACACACACACGCTGTTATTATAGTCACAGTCACATCAATCCTCAGTCTGGAACGACCACAACTGTGAATTACTGCCTCTGACAACATGCCCCCACACCGGTAACTCTTCATCATTAACGGCTATGCCACTTCGGAATATATTTACATTCTTGTTCTTGTTCTTGTTCTTGTTCTTGTTCTTGTTCTTGTTCTTCTTCTTCTTCTTCTTCTTCTTCTTCTTCTTCTTCTTCTTCTTCTTCTTCTTCTTCTTCTTCTGCATCCTCTACTTCTACTACTTCTTCCTCTACTTCTTCATGTTCACCTCCTCTCTCATTTTCTTTCTCTTTCTCCAACTCCTCCTTGTTGTCCTTATTACATCATGGCTACAAGTTTTGGCTGTAGTTGTTTTTTTTTTCTCTTAAGAGAGTCATTTCATTATATCCGCGTGTGTGTGTGTGTGTGTGTGTGTGTGTGTGTGTGTGTGTGTGTGTGTGTGTGTGTGTTGTGTGTGTGTGTGTGTGTGTGTGTGTGTGTGTGTGTGTGTGTATGTGTGTGTATGTGTGTATGTGTGTGTGTGTCTGTCTGTCTGTCTGTGTGTCTGTGTGTCTGTGTGTCTGTGTGCTGTGTGTCTGTGTGTGTCTGCGTGTGTGTCTGCGTGTGTGTCTGGTGTGTGTCTGTGTGTCTGTGTGTCTGAGTCTGTGTCTGAGTCTGTGTGTGGGGGGGGGGGGGGGGGAGGGAGGGAGGGGGGGTTGTAATATGTAGGTAGTTATAAGTCCTAATGTTCAGGCTGGGACGATGATGACAGCTGTCAACTAGCCCTATGTGAAGATTGGCCTCACAGCACAGTCTACATTGTGAAGGATCAGGTTACCCAAGGGTTGTTTTCTTCTTTGTAATAATCGTACCTCTGTTTGCGAGACAGTGTATTGTCTCTACGCTACAACAAGGTTTCTTTTATAAGTTTGTTGTTTTATCCGACATTATTTTTGGGTCAGTATGTAGCTAGCTTTTTATTGTGGTTGGGTCCTTGATAATTATATCTTATCTGATGCAATGCTTACAAATAAGAGTACTTTTTAATGGCTATTGAATATAGCTTACTGACGCCATTATAGCTGTGATTGGGATGTTCTCGTTGCTATCCAGTGATGTTGTACTGCTTTCCATTTGCTGGTTGTTTATTGGTGAATACGTCTACTTACTAATTATGCACTGGCCAGATAGATGTTATTATATCAGTCATGGTTTTGACCCGTTTCATAGTTCATCCACACACCTACAGATGACCTGGCCGATGTCCATCATGCTCACGATGTGCTAATCTTTTTTCTGTATCTACAGCTCCAAGTGTAGAGCTGTCCGTTCTCTCCCAGCAAAGTAACTTAAGTACAGCTTGTTTTATGGTCATCCTAGCTCCCACTACCAGACCCTGGGTTGGGAGAAATGGATGATAAAATAGGGTTCATTGTCCTGAAGGAACAAGTGTTGCCTTGTCACTAAGCTAGAAAGCTAGAGATAGAAAGCATCCCTCATAGCACAAGGCTAACACAGCGAGGTTCTTCTGAACTATGAACATTCATGGACCTGATCCTAGTCAGGAGCATATGTTATTTGTGATTTATGCTGAGCTGCAGTTAGTTAATCATGGAAATCAGCTAAAGGACACTGTAGATGTCTGAGGCCTTACAGAAACTATACATGGAGGATACATGAAAGGACGTACAAAGTACACTTTTGGTGTCTCAAATGTAAGCAGTCTCAACGTCGGAATACGGCTACCTTAATGATGGGCAAAAACCCTGGTGACATGATGCAAATTTTCATCGTTGGTGGGTCCCTGAGCTCTAGCCAAGGAACAAAGAGCAAAATCAAACCAACCCTGAGTAGTGCCCATACCCACTGATCATTTTGCAGCGAAGGAATATAATTCTCTAGGATTTTAGTGTTCTTTGAATTGCTATCTTTATATTTTGGTGATACTATTTTGTTTTTACTTTCACATCTATGCTTGAGCATAACCCAGCTGTTTT
>CM060331.1:37997991-38000491 GCA_030674155.1 Stramonita haemastoma | reverse complement strand
ATGACTTGACACGACACAAAACGACTTCGTGCACTTAAGAAAAACTGAAGTAAACATTAGGACGTTTACACCAGTACATGGCCATCAAGTTATTGAGTGGACTACCATCAACTATAGAGAAGATTCAATGTACCCTGTGGATCGACAATTTGCTTAGCAACCAGATAATATTACAGGTAAAGGTGGTGTTTTAAGACTCAGGCCTGTGACCCTCCAAATTTTGGGCAACTATGGCAGATTCTGGGTGAAACATAAAACCCTAAGACCTGGTTCTCTAGGAGAAAACCCCCGAGTCAGATACATTGAAAGCGGAGATGGGCACAGCAGCAGCAGCAGCAGCAGCAGCAGCAGCAGCAGTAGCAGCAGCAGAAGCAGCAGCAGCAGCAAGAAAAGCAGGTGAGTAGTCAATTACGAAGAAATGCGGATCTGTCACCAGAGTTAAATACACTGTCCAAAATACAATACTCATAATGATGATACTTAACACCACACATTATGACAAATATTTTGTCGTTATTATTCAAATCCCTTTATTTAAAAAAAAAAAGGAATATAAACTTTAAAATGTTTTCTTTTTGTATCCATTCTGCGTGTGCATTCGGTTTTGTAAATATTGTCATCTGTTCCCAACGGCGCAAATAAATTTCCTAAAGACGGAACGGGTATTAACATGTATGCGAGATGTTCTGCGTGTGTTTGCACACGGGACCTCGGTTTATAGCCTCATCTGAAGGACTTTTTGGGGCAGTGGAGTCGGCACTGATGTTAACTCCAGAGGGAAAAGCCTTTGAACAGGCGTTTGGGGAGGGGATGGCTCGAACCTGGGTTTATCTTCCGGCAGTCGGATGGTGAGTGCCACGAACAATGCTCTAACCACCAGGCTACCCCGTCCCTCCATCCCCACCCACACTGACCAGTGTGATGGTGATTGTATTTGCGATGTCGTTTGTAAAGCATGTTGTGGAAACTAGACAGATTTTCACCTCCGTTTATCTCTAACAAATTGAACATGAATGTTAAGCTCTGTACAGTTTATTTATTTATAATTTTATTTCGATGATAATGGAATAAGCGCTTATGCATTTTTTTTACATCCAGTCCCCGTGTGTATGCAGTTTTGTAAATGTTATCATCCGTTCCCATCGGCACACAAAGATCTGCTCTTCCGAAAAGTGGAACGGGATTTAACGTGTGCGTAAGATGTTCTGCGTGCGTTTGCACACGGGACCTTGGTCAATGAATTAAGAGTCACTTTGAAACATACATACTGCAAGAAATAGAGAGGCAAGCACATAGGGAAAAAAGATAGGACAAATTCCCAATGAATCACAAAATAAGCAGCCAGCCCCAAACAATGAGAAGCCAACATAACTAACAAAAAGGAATGCAGAAAACAAAGCACAACAACAAAACAAAAAACAACAACAGCAATAACCCTGCTATATCAGATAATAATAATAAACAGCTCATACAAACAAAATTAACAAGGAAAACAAACATAAAAACAACAACCAAAAAAATGAAGAAAAATAACAAAAAAACATGCCAACCAACTAACTAACTAACTAACCACACAGAATGATAACTATCAGCACATTATGGATCATGACCCTGACTTCAAAGCTTGGAGCATGCATGGGATACATCAGGGAGGGAGACACGCCATTATCTCAGACGATCTGTGCATTATTTACTGCTGCACGCTGGTTCCCGTGACGTCGGCATTGACCTTGACATTGTGGGTATTTCCGTTCTCACGTTCTCACACGCTATGCTGCTTTCTTGTTATTTTGTTTGTGTCTGTCTGTCTGTCTGTCTGTCTGTTTGTCTTTCACAGAGAGAGAGAGAGAAAGAGAGAGAGAGAGAGAGAGAGAGAGAGAGAGAGAGAGAGAGAGAGAGAGAGAGAGAGAGAGAGAGAGAGAGAGAGAGAGAGAGAGAGAGAGAGAGAGATTCTTTTATGGGGGAGGATGAAATAAGCACTCTTCTGACGCTCCACCACATAAGGAGTCGCATTGCACCAGAGGTCAATTTTTAGTTATTGACATGCTATTAATTTTCAATGAAATGGCTATACAACGCAAAAAAGAGACTGAAAATCCAACAACTCAATCAAACGTTATTACAATTTGAAATGATAGACTGCAGGAAATGTCAAAATGCGAAATTGACGATTTTATCATCCTAATAGGTGGTCAAAATGAGGGCTTCGCTATTTTCAAAGCACATTTAAAGACAAAAGGAAACAGAATTACTCCTTGATATTTCACTACAAGGTAGAATAAGTGTTATAGTTTTATAATAAATCAAAATCTTAAAATCGACAACCTCACCCCCACATGCCTTTAATGGCTCCTCGCGAAAAAGTGCATTATGTGCTAAGCGACTCACTTTGTGGTGGAGTGTCACTCATGTGAGTTTTTTTTACATCCAGTCCCCGTGTGTATGCAATTTTGACAATTTTGTCATCTGATCCCACCGGCACACAATGGCCTACATTTAC
>CM060331.1:37982991-37992991 GCA_030674155.1 Stramonita haemastoma | reverse complement strand
AGAACGAACAAGTGATGTTGCTAAATGTTTCAGTATCAAAGGGTCTTGACCCCACTTTTGCTTATTGATGATTTTCAAAAGGTTAATGCTTTTTCTGGCTTTATTGATTATATATTCTATGTGTGAATTCCAGCTAAGTTTGGAAGTAATGATAACACCAAGGAATTTCACAGATTGCTCATATTGAATGACGTCATTTTCTAATCTAAATGATGGAAGATCATTGGGATTACTACCGTTATTAAAAAGTACCATATGTGTTTTTTCTGGGGACATTGTAAGCCCATTTTCTGAAATATACCAATTGACTTTGTTAATTTCTGTTTGATATACCTTTCTTATGTGATTTAAAGCCCTCTTGGGGGTTGTTCGTTTCATTGTTACATTCATCCACATACAGATGTCATCTGCATATTGAGCAATGGTTACTGTGTTAGAAATATGATTAGGTAGATCATACAATAAGATATTGAACAAAATCGGTGCTATCACTGAGCCTTGAGGTAGACCCATCTGTAGAGGTCTAAAATTTGAATATGTATTCCCTACCCGTACTTGCATGCTCCTTTCACTCAAGAAACTTTTTATATAGAAGTAAATGTGTCCCGACAGTCCTATATGTTTCAGTTTATACAGTAATTTGGCATGCCATACTTGATCGTAGGCTTTTTTTATGTCAAAAAATGTTGCAAGAATATTTTTTCTTCTTGCAAATTGATATTTAATTTGAGTGGTGAGTTTCACTAAATGGTCGATTGATGATTTTCCTTTCTGAAAACCAGTTTGGTTAGCTGGTATTATATCATTTTTACAACAGAAGTGAACTAATCGTTTTAAGACTACTCTTTCCATAAGTTTACAGACATGGGATGTCAAAGCAATAGGTCTGTAGCTTTTCTTGTCATTTCGAGGTTTTCCTTGCTTTAGTATTGGTATAACAATTGATTGCTTCCAAATTTGAGGCACTTCACCTGTGATCCAACATTTTTGAAAAATGTTGAGTAAGAAAGCAATCCATTGTCCTGGTAGATGTTTTAACATATCATTTGAGATACCATCAAGTCCAACAGATGACTTTTTATTGGGCAGAGAAGATAAAGCATCCCGTATTTCATTTATAGTTAAAGGAGCATTAATAAAATGATTATTATCAGATTCTGGATCCCTGTACTTGTCCTTAGTTTCTTCTTTCGTTCTGTGAAAACGTAAGTTTGGAGATAAACCTTTTATATTCATAGACTCAGAAAACGTCTCTACAAATGCTTCTGCTTTTTTAAAGTTGTTAGGGAACTCTTCATTATCCAGTTTTATTGGATAAGAGGGTAATGTAACTCCGTTTTTCATGTCATTAAGTTTTTTCCAGATTGTCTGCTCATGTTTATGGTCTGAGATTTCTTGATTACAAAAGGAAGACCAGTACTCTCTTTTAGATTCAGCTATAACTTTGGCGCTGTTTTTCTTTGCTTCTAACAGATTTTTGTGACTTATCGGGGATTTTCGACGTGCATACATTTTATATTTCATTTTTTTATTATTAACTGCCTCTTCACAAGCTGCAGTCCACCAAACATTCCCAGTGTGCTTGTTTGACCGATCTGATCTAACGGAGGGGATGGATAGATCTGCAGCTCTTAGAACTGTGCATGTGAACAATGAGTAGAGTTCATTTATATCTTTATTTTCTATGTTGCTCAAATCAGCTCTGGACAAAAAACTTTCAAAAATATTCCAGTTTGCTTGTTTGTAGTTAAATTTTGGGATCTTGTCAGTCTGCTTTTCACGCTGTTCTAATTTAGAGCCAAAACTAATGATGATAGGAATGTGGTCACTACCCAGAGAATCTTCATATGTGTTCCATTCGCACTCTGGCGCTAAAGCAGGAGATATGAAAGTAAGATCAATGGCTGAAGCCCTGTGAGTAGAAATGTCAGGGATGCGTGTTATGCTACCATCATTGAGTAGGTATAATGATGAGTCAACGATATTTTCTACAAAACGATTATTACTAACTGAGGTGCAGCCTTTGTCCCAAAAGGGTGAATGGGCATTGAAATCTCCAGCGATTAGCCATTTGTCATTAGTCACTGAGAGATTGTGAATCCACTCTGTGTTAATTTCATTTGGACCTTTAGGCAGGTAGACT
Source organism: Stramonita haemastoma (assembly GCA_030674155.1). Taxonomy (NCBI): domain Eukaryota; kingdom Metazoa; phylum Mollusca; class Gastropoda; order Neogastropoda; family Muricidae; genus Stramonita; species Stramonita haemastoma. The sequence continues at coordinate 37,990,848 of CM060331.1, read as the reverse complement.
GATACAACACGCAAAATTAGATGATTATTGAATCTTACTCTCACTGCACATGTATGTAAATCTGGTATATGAGAGGGAGCTGGGGAGGGAACTAAATTATAATCTATTCCTGTTTGTATGTAAATTGCCACATTGATTTTGGTAGCGTTATCTGTTTGCTGACATACAGGTGGATAGTAATACCCTGCTAATATTGGCAACTTATCTTTGTTTACATTAAGTGATTGTAATAACAAAACTTGATAATTGTTCTTAGCAAGATGCTGAACTAGGTAAGGCAAGTTAGAGGAGATAGATCTAGAGTTCCATTGCATAAGCTTGATAGAGGAAGTTGTAGGTGACATTTCTGTGTAACACAACAATGAGAAGGAAAACGGGGGAGTGGGGATTATTAACTTATGAAAAAGAGACCAGGTCTCTAGAAATGAAAGGGCTGATTAATATAGTAATCGGATATAAACCAAAACACATTCACACCGGGTGGGGATGGGGGAGGTGTCCTGAAATAATAAAGTTAAAATGTACGTCTTCAAATGTAACGGCACTGCTCTGTAATACTGGCGAGCCAAAATATTGATGAACAGAGCTTATGCAGTTTATATACACAAAGATGATGTTGAACTGCTGGATATTCAGAGGTGATCATACAACAGTTCGTAACGGTTCCGCCATGGGTTACGGTTTCCTGCCTGGTGTCCACTGTGGTAGAAAGAGGGTGGCTGTCTCTGGGCAGGCAGTGCATGTCGTTGTTGTTGTCTGGTGGGTTGTCGTCTGGTGGGTCTCCGTGGTAGTTCCCAAAACAAGTTGCGAACGTGTCTTCCAATATTTGCTGCGAGGATAGAGGCTCCTTTTCTAGTGGGGTGGAGTTTATCTTTTCTTAGGAAGTCCACGCTGGTTTTCAAGTTGTTGTGGGACACAAGGGATGTCCGACAGTTCTCGTATAGATCTGCAGAGATCAAAGCGTTGAATAAATTTCGTTTCACTTCTAGTTGATCGTCTGCAGTAGGTGCCACTTTGCTGACAATCATCCTTGTCTTTGGATATTTTCGGCTGATGTTTTTGATGCTGAATAAAAGGGATGTGCTGGCATTTGGTGCATCTTTTATCTTCAGATCATTGATTCCACAATGAATCAGGATGGCATCAGGGGGCTGGCTCAGTCTGGAACAGGTGGTGTGCACAGCTTCTTCGATGTTGTTTATAGTGTGGCATTTGTTGGTGAAGGCCTTGATTCCGTATGATCGGCCAAGTCGCCTCCTGTCTACGCCATTCATCACAGAATCATGAATGATCACACACACAGGGAGATCTTGTTTATTTGAGAGCTTTGAAGATTCTGGATGAGCAGGTGAGAGCTTTACGTCACTTACTTTGGCGACGTCATTATCACTATTCTGTATGACGTTTCTATTTTTCTTCCTTTCCTCAGATTCTTTTTTCGAATTTTTAGGTTTCTTTTTATCCGCATGCACATTTGTTTGCTCATGTGTTTTTTGCTGGCGGTAAGGTGTTTGTTTGAGTACTTCGGCATAAGAATAAATCATATCCTGTGTGCTAGTTTGTGTGCACGCATCGACACTGACCTGTTCGGAGAGAGATGTGGCTTCAGTTTGAGCTTTGATCTGCTTCTTCTGCTCTCGAACGGTCGTTTCAAGCGATGTAATCCGTGCACACAAAGTGGTAATAACACTGCCGAACTCATTGATTTTCTCAGCCAGATCTGCCATTGTCAGCCCTTTTTGTAGATGTAGATTGGCTGTGGGGTCAACAGATCTTAAAACTGGCTCAGTTCGTGGCAGATCTAAATTTCTACTAGGTCGTCCGCCATAGGCTTGGCCTGCATCGGCATCGGCGTCTTTGGTCTGGCTGATTTCAGCTTTCGTAGAGTTGATGGTGGGCCTACTTTTTCCAGCTGGCTTCACAGATGTTGCTTGCGTAGCTTTAGAGGCGCCTCCCATGCTTCTTGTCCTCGTCATATTTGTGTATTCTGCATGAAGCTCTGGCAGTTAAAAACTAACTCCAGGCTCCGTCCGCCATCTTGATGACGTGTCGTGGTTACGTGTGTGTGTGTGTATGTGTGTGTGTATGTGTGTGTGCGTGAGTGTGTGTGTGTGTGTGTGAGTGTGTGTGTGTGTGTGTGTGTGTGTGTGTGTGTGTGTGAGTGTTTGTGTGTGTATGTGTGTGTGTGTGTGTGTGTGTGTGTGTGTGAGTGTTTGTGTGTGTGTGGTGTGTGTGTGTGTGTGTGTGTGTGTGTGTGTGTGTGTATGTGTGTGTGTGTGTGTGTTGTCTGAAACCTAAGCTCTTCTGAGGGACTATTATGATTCATGGACCCCTAAGTGAAATGTGTTCTCAATTTTACATAGCCACCTGTGTGTGTGTGTGTGTGTGTGTGGTGTGTGTGTGTGTGTGTGTGTGTGTGTGTGTGTGTGTGTGTGTGTGTGTGTGTGTTTGTGTGTGTGTGTTTGTGTGCGTGTGAAAGAGAGAGAAAAAAAAAGAAAGAGAGAGATAGAGAGAGAGAGAGAGAGAGAGAGAGAGAGAGAGAGAGAGAGAGAGAGAGAGAGAGGAGAGAGAGAGTATAGTGTTGTCCATTATTTTATATCTAGCATAAAGAAATAAGCACTCATGTGCTTTTTTTACATCTAGTCCCCGTCTGAATGCAGTTTCTTTTAATCTTATCATCTGTTCCCACCGGCACGCAATGGCCTACTCTTACAAAAAGCGGAACAGGATTTAACGTGTGCGCAAGATTCTCTACCTACGTTTGCGCACAGGGGCTCGGTTTTATAGTCTCATCTGAAGGACTTTTGGGGAGAGTGGAGTCAGCACTATTTGCATCCATCTAAATGCATATGCACAAACATCCGACCTTAAAGGGTTACAATGTGTAAGGAACACACACACACACGTACACACACAAACACACACGTACACAATCACACACACACGTACACACACATGCACGCACGCACGTACGCACGCACACACACACACACACACACACACACACACACACACACACACACACACACACACACTCTCTCTCTCTCTCTCTCTCTCTCTCTCTCTCTCTCTCTCTCTCTCTCTCTCTCTCTCTCTCTCTCTCTCTCTCTCCTCTCTCTCTCTCTCTCACGCCCCGTTCGAGGGGATTTTCCCCCTGGAGTTAACATCGGTGCTGACTCTACCCTCCCCAAAAAGTCTTTCGGGTGAGACTGTAAACCGTGGCTCCGTGTGCGAACGCACGCAGAACATATTGCGCACACGTTAAATTCTTTTCCACTTTTTGTAAGAGAAGGCCATTTGATGCCGGTGGGAACAGATGACAATATTTACAAAAACTGCATACACACGGGGACTGGATGTAAAAAGCACAAGAGTGCTTATACCATTATTCTCGATAGAAAAGAATAAAATCAAAATCAAAGAATAAAAAAATAGAGTCAAGCAGAACAATATGTTGCAGTCTTTAATAGGATAAAATGAAATTTGGCAAGGAATCCTCTTTAATCTGCTGCTGCAATTGCTTTTCTTCTTTCTCATCACGATACTTCTGTCCCTCCTCCCCCCCCCCCCCCCCCCCTCTCTCTCTCTCTCTCTCTCTCTCTCTCTCTCTCTCTCTCTCTCTCTCTCTGCTGGTTTAATAATCCTGTTGGAATCATAAACAAGCCAGAAGCAATTTGAACCAAAAAATACAAGCTGGAGGTGGGTTTGGGGTTTTTATTTTTTGGTTTTGCTTTGTTTTGTTTGTTTGAAACTTTTCAACTCAAATTGTGACAGTTTCCTAAGTGTGTGCATGTGGGCTTCTTGAATCAATCAGTTGGGTGGCACGTTTTTAGTTTGTTTTATTCTTTTTGTTTATTGCATGGTTTTATTTTGTTTGTTTGTTTACGTTTCTGTATTTTGTTTGAATTTATTCTTTTTTGTTTGGGTTTTTTATAACTTTATTTTGTGCCTGGTGTTACTTTCGTTATTGTTATATACAGGTTTTTCTGTTGTAATTTCTTTTTGTTTATCCTATTTTTTGTCGACTTGCTTCTGTTCAGCTTGGTTTTGAGCATTTTATTTACCTCTTCCTTTTTGTTATATGTTTTATTTTTTAAAAGTTCTGTTTGATCAGCTTAAAAATGTTTACATGTTATTTTTTGGGTTTTTCTGATATTTTGTTTATATTATTTCTTCTAGGTTCATTTCATTGTTTTCTTTTCTGTGTTCGCTTGTGTGCTTTTATGTTAGGTTCCATTTTTTTATTTGTTTGCTTGCCTTTATTAGTTGGTTGTCTTGAGGACATGAGACGGGATAGCTCAGTGGTCAGAGCACTTGCGTTCCCCAAGACAGTCCCCTAGTCCACCCTGCTGTGAATGGGTAACTGCCCTATTTAGGGTCAGAGAATGTAAAGCAGCGAAGGAGAGGAGATGGGCACTGCCGTCAAATGCTGGACCCAAGAGAAGCTGAGGTCTCTGGCACCTTGCTCCTCAACGACCACATAGGCTAGGGGACACCTTTGCCTTTTTTTTCTTTACCTATCTTGAGGACAGACTGTTGTCTGATAAAATGGTTTGCTGGCAGCCTAATTAATGAGCATCACAGCGACTGGTTGACTGTTGAGCTTTTGGCTGCCCGCTTGCTAGCTGTTCGAATAAGTGACTGGTTTCTTGGTGGGACTGTAGACTAGTTTTAGTTATCAATTTCGTTAGACTAAGTGGACCAACTTACTATGGATTGCGAGAGATAAGCTGTAGGATCAGCATGTCAAGGAGACACGCACGGCCTGAAAATTATTTTGAGCACAACCTTTCATGAAAGAGTCAAGTCAAGCCAAGTCAAGTCAAGTCAAAAACACTTTAATCATCCCATGAAGGCATTACAATAATGACAGGCATATTGATAACACGCGATCGATAATCTCCGAAGACACAAGAGCTACATTCTGTTGGTTTAGATATTCCAGAAACTCAAATAAAAAATCACAAACACCCACATCACCACTACGAGGACACACATCACACACATATACACACACGCGCGCTCGCGCACGCACGAAACACGCGCCCACACACACACACACACACACACCAATGTAGGAACATGAGCTGACTGTATCTTAACAATAAATTCCATATTTTTTTCTAAAGAAAATCGAAGCATATAACGATAGCATGTGAAGCAACCAAACAGGATAATAGACGAATGTAGTAACAACATTGAGTGGATGCCGTAGAGGAAAAAAAAAGCAACTAAATTGATATTATTTAGATGGATCGGTGGTCTAGGTGGTAACGCGCCTTGCCTAGAAAGCAAAAAGTCCAGGTCGAGTGTGTGGTGGTTCGTATCCCGTTTGGGCCCTAAACTTTTCCCCCATCCATTAGACCCTGAGTGGTGGTCTGGGCGCTAGTCTTTCGGATGAGACGATAAACCAAGGTCCGTGTGTTACACATCACTATTTAGCGCACGTAAAAGATCCCATGGCAACCAAGGGGTTGACCCTGGCAAAATTCTTATACCACTTTGATAGGGAAACAAATGCAGTTGCATGCAGGAAAAAGAAAAAAAAAGGGTAGGCGCTGCACTTGTGCGATACGTTCTCCCCGGGGAGAGCAACCCGAATTTCACGCAGAGAAATCTGCTGACATAAAGTGGTACAAAAAAAAAAAAACAAAAGATTTGCTTTGATTAACCTGCATAGCTACGAGATGTTGTGTTTTCATTTTACACAGACACGATATTTTGACAGCATCTCTTGTGGAAAGCTGACAAATTTTCATAGAATTGCAGTAAAACTTGCAGACTTAAGTTGCCTTCAGTTCTTCTTCTTCTTCTTCAATAAAAAGGATAATTCAAAGCTAAAAGTGCAGGAAGCAGGAAAAAAAAGGCAAGGAACAAAAGGTTGAAAAGATCAGATGGAATAAAGAAAGAAGGGCGTGCAATTTGGGCAATACCAGCATCTGATTCAACAGAATCCAGCAAATCACATATCTTGTCAGGATTGCCAATCAAACATTCCAAAAGAAGACATATAACACACAGTGGCTAGGAGGTTTTTTTTTTTTCTGTGTGTGCTTTCCCTCTGGTCCGAAACCTCTGTTATGACGATGTCCGAAATGGTTGTTCTGATGCTTTGTTTTGTGGTTTCCTTTGTTTTTTTGGAAGTATTTTGTTTGGTTTTCTTTTGGTTGTGCCTTTCTTTTATAGCCTGTACATTGTTTTGGTTTCTCTTCCCCTTCCTTCTTATTCTTCTCCTTTAATGGTAGCAACATGCAATTTTCTGACACACTTTTCGAACAAAGTGTATTTTTCTTTTTCTTTAAAAACATAAACAGATATTTACTACAGATAAATACGAGAACTATTGAAGACTCTGAATGTACAACTATGCTTCTGGAATATGCAGTAAAAGCTACCCACAGCAACAAACCATCTCTGTCTCCGCCTTTGTTGATTCTGATGAAAAGCCCTTCTTTCTCTTCTTGATTCAAATACAGAATTTGATGCCATTAACATACTCTGCTCTTAGACAGACTGATTAATAAAGTCAATCAATTTTAAAAATGGCATTAGCAAGGCTTTCTTCACATCAAAAAGTTAGGAACCAGAAGATGCAGACAATAACATAGCTGTGTCTGCTTATGCACTTCTTCTCTGTGGTCTTCCTCAAGGATCTCTGTTCGGTCCCAGCTTCTTTTCCTTTTATGCAAGGCACCTCTCAGTTTACGCCAGAGACTTTCCTCCAACAAAAACACAATGTTGCACTTGCTCTTATAAGACGTGGTGAGAGTTATCAGAAAAATAAAATCAAGAAATGGATTAATAGCTGGCTATTGGCTAGGGTGCTTGTTTGTGGTTTGGGAGGTCGATTGGCAACTTTCGTTTTCAGTTGACAGAATGATATACCTGGCTGAGAGAAATAGTTTCCATTAAACGCACATGGTCTGAAAATTAGGAAAGAGGGGTGCAATCTTTACTCAGGAGATAAGGAGGAGTTGGAGACCCCATGGCAAGAAAATCTGTACTCAGAATTATTACTCTTAAAAGTTATTTCATAAGCAAAACTTCATCACGGGCCAAACAAAAAAAAACACGAAAAATATCAAATAAAGTGATGGCATTACATTGTTGCTCACACTGCTGATTGGAGCAGCAGCCTTAGTTTTTATTTCTGCGTACACAGAGACATGGAAACATACATACACATACACACACACATTTGTATACACGACTGCAAATACAACTGAGAGCGCGTGAGAGACAGTTCTTGAAGACATATGTGTTGACAGATATGGATAGGGGAGAAAAGTAAAGATAACCTAAAGACGAGGAAAAGGTAAAGGTAAAGGTGTTCTATAACCTAGGCGGTCTTAGGGGGCAAGGCATCAGAAATCTCAGCTTCTCTAGGGGCCAGCATATTGAGAGCAGCGCCCATCTCCTCTCCCTCGCTGCTTTACCTTCCCTGATCCAAAAGAGTGCAGGAACCCATTTACAGCTGGGTGAAATGAGGGGACTGTAGTGAAGCCAAGGCACGCAAACGGTCACCCATTCAACGGGTAACCGGTAACCACGCTCGACGCTGCATTTCTTGACTGGGGAGAAAGCGAGCACTCTGACCACTTAACCATCCCGCCCCCAAGTAGGTTGTTTTTATTATTTTTTTTTTACTATTGTTTATAGCCACGAGATCTTTTCTTTTTCATGTTATGCGTCATAAAACATTAAGTTATTCTTGGCTGAAAGCCAGCAATTTTTCTCTAGGGTTACAACGAAAATTGCAAACTTAAGTTGTGTTTAAATCCGCCCCCTCAAGTAAAAAAAAACAAAACATAATTCAAGAATAATGAAAGATGGGGAGAGGAAATAAGGCAAAAGAAA
>CM060331.1:37967991-37977991 GCA_030674155.1 Stramonita haemastoma | reverse complement strand
TTTTTCAACATATGTTCTAAGCATATTTTCTTTCTCTTTTTATCATTGTCTTTTGAGGGCAGCTTCAAAAGGCCACAGGAATATCAAATATTCCTTTGAATGCAATTGACACTTTTAAATTTTGAAAAGTGTCTTGCTGTAAGGTACCACAGCAGGTGGAGTTTCAATCACCGCCGGGACCTCTGATGAGGGCTCATCCAGGAGCCGAAACTCGAGTCAGGTCAGGCCAAAGGCATGGTTCTTACACAGAAATGCCTACAATGCTGCCACTGAAAGACATTATTCTCTAGAATTTATTTTTTATTTTTTTTTTTTTTAAATTTAAATCTTTGATAAGTCATTTTCAAAATGATTGAGAAGTTGGTACCTGCACTTGTCTTTCCTCACTACTTTTTCCTCAATAATATTATATATATATATATATATATATATATATATATATATATATATATATATATAATATGAGATAATATGAAACAGTTTTGTATGCTCATTGTGTAAAAATGATAAATTCGACGAAGTTCATACTTTGCTCTGCTGTTAAGCCAGTTTTTATTTCAGGCAAAGATATATTACTTCTAGATTTTATTTGAAACCATGTATATTTCGAGCAGTCAAGCTGATATCAAGTCAAAATGAATATTTACCCAACAATGCATGCTTAGTACCTGTATTCAGTTTACAGAAGATAGTCTAAGAGTGTTAGGAATGACTATTACTAGTAAAATCTACAATTCTTTTACAATGGAATAAGAAATGATGCTTGTAACAGAATTGCTATTTCATATTTTGTGGCGAGTGAATTTTTACGTTACTTGTGTTATGTTTATCTGTACTCAATCTATTACCCTCGTAAAATAATAATGCGTTTGCCTTTGCGTTTACCCCCATTCAAAAGAGGTATAGCTTATACTGAATGAACTTTGTTTTCAATTTCAACTTCTTTCTCTCACAGTTGCATGACTGCAGTTGTAACAGGGGGGGGGGGGGGGGGGGGGGGAGGGGGGGAGGGGGGGGGGCTGAGGCAGTTCTCAAACGTGTCACAGTTGAAAAGATCTGAATGGGAAAAAAAATCAAAATAAATCCGGTGTATTTATTTCCATTATTTTGCACAGCAACAAGGTATTTTCTTTTTGCGTTATGGAGCCATTGACTATTAAGTTACTTTTAGTATAAAACCAGCGGTATTATTCTTATAGGATTGAAACCAAAAAAACTAACTTGCGTTGTCTTTGATTCCACCCCCCCTCAGGTAAAACAAAAATCCTGAAAACCAAGGATAAAGAAGGATGGCCAAAGGAAACACCGAAAAATGCAAATAAAGAAGGATGGGAAAATAATTCAACGAGAAAGGAAGAAAGAAGGAAAGTGAGAGAGAGAGAGAGAGAGAGAGAGAGAGAGAGAGAGAGAGAGAGAGAGAGGAGAGAGAGAGGAGAGAGAGAGAGAGAGAGAGAGAGAGAGAGAGAAAAGCAGTAAGTGCTTTTATGGCAATGCCAGACATCTGATCCATCAGAGTCAAGCAAATCACATATATCGCCAGGGTCGTCACTCAAACATTATCGTGAAGAAGAAGAAGACACATAATAGAGAGTCTGCTAGAAGCCGCTTCTTATTTTTGAAGCTTCTATTATGGAAATAACCAAAATTGTCTTTCTCAGCTTTATTTTTTGCTTTGTTTTGCTTATTTTGTAATTGTTTCCGTTTGGTTTTTGAATGGAGCATTTTCTGCCCTTCATGTTATAGCTTTTGAATTATGTTTGTTTTCCTCCTCCTCCTCCTCCTCCTCCTCCTCTTCCTGCTCCTCCTGCTCCTGCTCCTCCTCCTCCTCCTCCTCTTCCTGCTCCTGCTCCTCCTGCTCCTCCTCCTCTTCCTGCTCCTCCTGCTCCTGCTCCTCCTCCTCTTCCTGCTCCTCCTCCTCCTCCTCTTCCTGCTCCTGCTCCTCCTCCTCCTCTTCCTGCTCCTGCTCCTGCTCCTCCTCCTCCTCCTCCTCTTCCTGCTCCTGCTCCTCCTGCTCCTGCTCCTCTTCCTGCTCCTCCTGCTCCTGCTCCTGCTCCTCCTCCTCCTTCTTCTTTTCTTCTGCCTTCTTGCATTCCTCCATTTGTCAGCAAAATGCCATCAATGTGCTGACGCAGTTTTCTAAAATAAGGATTATTTGCTTAGATTTGAAGATAAACAAACAAACAAACAAGCAAAAAAACAAAAAAAAATCAACCATAGGACGTCGCAACGCTATGTTTTCTTTTTTAACACACAAATTGAGGCCATATTGCTCGCTCGCTTGAATGCAGCATGTAGAGAGAGACTGATAGACTGTGAGCTAGTGATGTAGATAGATAATCATGAAAATGATAATAATATATGGAATTTATATAAAGCTGAATCTTATAAAGCAATCAAATCCATGTACTTGTAATAAAATCATTTACACACGCATGCCACCATCCACAAATATTAGGAATTAGCAGATATCAAATCCACACACACACACACACACACACACACACACACACACACACACACACACACACACACACACACACACACACACACACACACACACACACACACACACACACACACACACACACACGGTATCGGTTTCTTATAGGATAATGATTTTTACTAGTTATATGAATTGCAAACTTAGTGTTTAAACTGTTATTTCTTTCTTGTCATTATTCGTGTTCTACGGTTTTAATTTTTTAAAATCTATTTAATGCAGATAATTAGCTATGTACTCAGCCCAGCCCAGCCCAGCCCCCTCCCCGTACCTCCATACACACACTCTCTCAGCCATATGCACTTTCCCGTCTGATATCACTATTTAGTGGAAGGACGTTAAACTGAAGAACTAACTAACTAACACACACACGGGAGAAGGGATAACCTAGTGGTCAGAACATTGCGCTCGCAATTTGACGAACCTGGTTCGATTCCCGTTCGAGGGTATTTTTTCTCTTGAGTTCACATATGTGCTGATTCCACTCTTACCAAAAGTCCTTCGGATGAGACTATAAACCGAGGCCCCAGTGTGCAAACGCACGCAGAACATCTTGCGCACACGTTAAATCCTGCTCCGCTTTTCCTAACAGTGTGCTACTGTGTGCCTGTGGGAACAGATGACAAGATTTACAAAAAAAACTGCATACACACGGGGACTGAATGTAAAAAAAAAGCGCACCAGTGCTTATTCTATTATCCTCGATATAAAAGAATAAATCACAAAAAAGAAACACACACACATATGCATACACACACACACACGTACACACACACACACGCACACACACACCACGCACACACACACACACACACACACACACACACACACACACACACACACACACACACACACACACACACACACACACACACACACACACGTGCGTGCGAACACACTTAGGTAGACAGTAGGGCGGCGGAGTTGAAGGAGGCTGTTGAAAACTGGAGACAGAGAGATCCGATAAAGGGATAAGTGTGAAACGCGGTGTGAAGAGACTGTCCTGTTTATAACACAAGAAAACTAAACCCACTAAGTAGCTTCTTTTGGAATGAGGTGGGGCAGGGGGATTGTTTCCAATTCGGGCGACATATTTGTCCTTGCCCGGGGGAACTCACATAGAAATGTGATATATTGTAAATCCTAAAAGACATAAATCCCATACATGATTATTACCATCTTCATCATTATTGTTGTATGTCACAAATTAGCGTAGCATTGTGAACATGTTCTCTTTTTCAAAATAAATCCCATGCATAATGATCATCTTCATCATTATTGTTGTATGTTACAAATTAGCATAACATTGTGAAACTGTTCTCTTTTTTTTTTGCATCCCGTTTATATCTTAAACTACAACCTCAACAGCTTGATTATTACAATTGTTTATGTCCCAGGCGGGAACAAGATTCTATCATCTGCTCTTCATAGGGGGTGTATAATAAATATATAATGTAGTTTAAGAGGCCTTGTAAAGGTTGGGTGATCTCTTTTTTCACAGCAAAAATCAATGTCAAGGACTGCATGATGGTAGTTGGAAATGGGCTTTTGTGCAAAAACTACTCAGCAGGTCAGTTTTCTGGCAAGGACGGAAACAATGAATTCAGAACCATAAAACAATACAGTTTTTATTGTTTTGTGACGTAGCCAGTAAGGGGAGAGTACTCACTATGCCTCCATCTTATTTTGTAGAATTTAAGTACATTTTTTGCTTATCCCTTGTGTGAATTAACTAAGTTTGAATGAAGTGGGTTTTTTTCTGCAAACTTTGAGGCAGAACTGATGTCTTTTATCCCAAAACAGTCAAGATTAGACACAGTCTAAAAAGAATGTAAAAACGTGAAGAAGAATAGAAGAATGTAAAGGAGAAGAATGCAAAGAAGACGAAGAAGAATGCAAAGAAGACGAAGAAGAATGCAAAGAAGAAGAAAGAAGAAGAAGAATGCAAAGAAGAATGCAAAGAATTCAAAGAAGAAGAACAAGAACAAGAAGAAAAGGGGAAAATTGATTTAAAAAAAGAGAAGAACAAAAAGGATAAGAAAGGAAGCCGTGCAACATGAGAAACAGCAGGACACAAAAAGGGAGAGAATGAAAGAAAAGGAAAAAAAAAGAATAAGTCAATGTTCGGCACACATAACTTAATGGATAAATGATGTCACAAACACACATACACACACACACACACACACACACACACACACACACACACACACACACACACACACACACCACACACACAACACACACACATATATATATATATATATATTATATATAATTATATATATATATATATATATATATATATATATATATATATATATATATATATATATATAAAAAAACACACACACACAACACACCACACAACAAACACATCACCACACACACACACACACAAAACACACACACACACACAAACACACACTAACAACTAACACACACACAACACACACACACACACACTACACACATATCGTTATACACACATAACACACTAACACATGGCCACACTACACACATCATGGGTACGTTAACACCGACACAACATCACTTGCTTACACACACACTCACGCGCTACACACACACACACACACACAACACACACACACACACACACACACACACACACACACACACACACACACACACACACACACACACACAACACACACCACACACACACACACACACACACACACACACACACACACACACACACACACACACACACACACACACACACACACACACACACACACACACACCACACACACACACACACTCACGGGCGGGATAACCCAGTGGTCAGAACATGGCGCTCCCAATTTGACCACCTGGGTTTGATTTCCGTGCGAGCGGATTTTTCCCCTGGAGTTAACATCAGTACTGATTCCACTCCCCCGAAAAGTCCTTCAGATGAAAATATAAACCGAGGCCCCGTGTGCGAACGCGCAGAACATCTTGCGCACATGTTAAATCCTGTTGCTCTTTTCCTAAAAGTAGGCCATTGTGTGCCGGTGGGTACAGATGACAAGATTTACAAAACTGCATGCACAAGGGGACTGGATGTAAAAAAGCGCATGAGTGCTTGTTCTATTATCCTCGATATGAAGAATGAATAAATGGATTCACACACACACACAACACACACACACACCACACACACACACACACACACACACACCACACACACACACACACACACACACCACAGCATGCTCACGCACAAACACTTGCATATACTTGTACCCATGAGTATAACAGAGTGCGGGGAAGCACTTTTAGAAAAAAAATAACAGCTGAAAACAACGGGATATGGAAGAAAAAAACTATCAGGATAAATGCTTTCATTTTTTTTGTAAAATGAGGTATTTTCTTTCAATCGGGGTAACAATAAATTATATCTAGAAGGAAAGTTATCCCACTTTTTAAAAGATTGCAATCCATAAAAATAAACTTAAGAAACGTTTAATTCCACCCCCTCAAAAAATATAGACAAGCCAAGATTAAAGAAGAACGGAAACAATGAAAAGGGCAACAAGGAAAAGGAAAAGGAAAAAGAGAAAAGAGAAAAACAAAAAAGAGAAGAAAGGCTGAAATTAAAAACAGAGACAAGCAAACAAACAAAGAAAAAAGGAAGAAATAACGACAAATATGACGTGCATTTATAGCAATATACCACACATATAATCCACCCTAATCAATCAAGCAAATCTTAGATATCGCTATAAACGTACTCAAATATTCAAGAACGAAATACTTGACACACCTTTAGAAATAACATTGTTATATTAATTTTGTATTTATTTTCTTTAATTCTAAAGCTCCTGTATGGTAAATATTCAAATGTGATGTTCTGGAGCTGGTTTTTTTTCGATTTGTTTATCGCATACTTTTTCATGTTACCAGCCCTTCTTGTTTTAAGTTTTGAGTCTTTTTTTTTGCTTGTTCTTTTCTTCCGTCCCATTTTTTTCTCTCTCAATCATTAGCAACATGCTAGTACCCTATTAACAAAAATATTTTACTTAACTTTAAAAAAATCTTTTTAACAACATATTGACTTCTGCATCACGAAACATTAGAACTTACTACATACTCCTGTGTACACATCGTGTGTGAAACAGACTGACGTACTTGGAGTTAGTTGGTCATGCAAATAGACAAGAAACAAGGAACCCGTCTTTGGTCTGGGAAGGAGAGTTTTGCCCTTTGTTTTATACATGAGACTGGATAGCTCAGCAAGTCAGAGCACTCGCTTTCCCCAAGCTAAGGTTAAGCAGTGTTGAACGTGGTTACCAACCTGGATGGGTGACCGTTTACGCGCCTTGGCTTCAGCACAGTCCACTAGTTCACCGAGCTATAAAGGGTACCTTCCCTATTTAGTGCAGGAAGGTAATGCAGCGAAGGGGGAGGAGATGGCGCCGCCCTCATTATGCCGGTCCCTAGAGAAGCTGAGGTCTCTGACACCTTGCTCCCCAAGGACTGCAAAGGTGATGGAAACACTTTATTATCATCCATGGAAACTGGAAAGTGAGTGATGTCTCAATGCCAGGAACTGGCAAAGCTTGCTGCTAGTATTTGGGTAACTGATTGTGCCCGACACAGGGTATTGGAATAGGACTGTTCTTTTTTATCGGTGCATGTAGCAACACCTGATTTGTGGAATGTTCTGTTCTGCTGAGTTTTTCTATGTTCGTCTTTTACCTAACTGTTCCGAGCGCTTAAAATCCAAGAGAAAAAAGCATACTATTTGTACATGTTATAGTTGTGAATAAATAATATAATTAAAGAGTAGTTTGTGAGGTCAGTGACTAAATGTTCAATTTCAATGACTTAAAGGACAGGAGGTTAGTAGAGGCAAAACCGCAGGTCTTTATCCAAAGACTGCTTGAAAAGTCACAATTATTATTATTGCAAAAAAAAGAGTGAATTAAGTAGAAAAAAAAGAATTTTTTGTTTGAATAAGCAGGACAGAAGATACGACACATATCATGCCTTCCTTTTTTTGTATAGCTATTTTTCCCGCTTGTGTCATGTTTTTTGGATATGGTTGAAGGAGCTCTACACGAAACATTGCTTTGTAGAGGCGGGAAGGTGAGGAATCAGTTTTTTGGTTTCTAAAATCGCAAAGAAAGAACTGCCACAAAAAGTTGGCGGAGGGAAAACAAAGAAGAGAAAGAGGTAAAAAATAAGGAGGAGAGACGAAAAGGGCAGGATGCAAAGGAGATGTGAATGAATAACAAAAAGAAAAAGGAGAAGAAATGTTTAGTACACACACTCACCACACACACACACACACACACACACACACACACACACCACACACACACACACCACACACACACACACACACACCACACACACACACACATGCACGTACACACACACAAAACCCCACGCACGCACGTACGCACGCGCGCATCGCGCGCGTTCATACAAATCAGAATGCATCAGGCAGCAAGGGCAAGGAGAATCAATTAGGGGACAGGGTGATCATTTACTTTTCATGATTGGGTCTGAAGGAAACGAATGTGTCTTTAAACAGGGTTTGACAGGGACAAATAGCAGAATGACGTAAGGGCAATGCGTTCATGAGATGGAACCCAAAATAGATAGTGCACAGCCAAGGAGAGGAAAAAAGAAGAAGAGAAGAGAAGAAGAAGAAGAAGAAGAAGAAGAAGAAGAAGAAGAAGAAGAAGAAGAAGAAGAAGAAGAAGAAGAAGAAGAAGAGAAGAAGAAGAAGAAGAAGAAGAAGAAGAAGAAGAAGAAGAAGAAGAAGAAAGAAGAAGAAGAAGAAGAAGAAGAAGAAGAAGAAGAAGAAGAAGAAGAAGAAGAAGAAGAAAGAAGAAGAGAAGAAGAAGAAGAAGAAGAAGAAAAAAGAAGAAGAAGAAGAAGAAGAAGAAGAAGAAGAAGAAGAAGAAGAAGAAGAAGAAGAAGGAAGAAGAGAAGAAGAAAAAGAAAGAAAAGAAGAAGAAAAGAAGAAGAAGAAGAAAAGAAGAAGAAGAAGAAGAAGAAGAAGAAGAAGAAGAGAAGAAGAAGAAGAAGAAGAAAGAAGAAGAAGAAGAAGAAAAGAAGAATGCAAAAAGAAGAAGAAGAAAGAGAATGCGAAGTAGAAGAAGAAGAAGAAGAATGCAAAAAAGAGAAGAAGAAGAAGAAGAAGAAGAAGAAGAAAAAAGAAGAAGAAGAAGAAGAAGAAGAAGAAAAGAAGAAGAAAAGAAGAAGAAGAAGAAGAAGAAGAAGAAGAAGAAGAAGAAGAAGAAGAAAACAAGACAACAACAACAACAACAGACAACGACAAGGATGCAAACAACAACAACAACAACAGCGTGCGAAGAAGAAAAATAAGTTGTGCTGACTCCTACATATTAGATTAAATAAAATTATGATCTAAAATTCCATCTCTCTCAACCCTTTTCAAGTGATTATTTCTTGTGGCTAATTTGCGGTCCATTTTTTCTGTCTTCTCATTTTTCTTTCAGTTTAGATATTTTTTACAGAATGAAAACAGTGTCTATTCTATCTGCCTATCTAAAATAGGAAAGAACCTCTACTTCAGTATCTGTATTTAAAATGGAGTCCTTTGTATCCAGTTTAAATGAAAACCAACAGTACAGTTAGCATCTTTTTGAGCAGAATAGAACGCCAGGCTGGTTTGATGCAAAATCAGTTGTGATGATTGTTTTTATATTGAAAATCTGGCTACTGTTTCACAGTGTTACTTTGATTCTATCTTTTTTTTTTTTGGGGGGGGGGTGTTTTTTGTTTTTGTTTTTTTGTTTTTTATTTTTTTGGGGGGGTGGGGTGGATGGGGGGGTAATGAAGACTGTCAATTTAAAAAATGAGGGGCAGCTATAGCAAAAAGTCAACTGGTAAGAATACGGCTAGGCTCAACTAGATAAATCTATCTATGAGTTCAGAAACGACGCGGGTTTTTTTTATAACTTCTCACTGGCTGACAAAGTGCATCCTGCAATGTTTTTGTTGTAAGATTGATCATTTCTGCTGAATTTTTTTTTCAAAGCAATCTTATGACATAACTGCTGAAATTAATCTAAATTACAGATCAAAATGGAGCTGTAATTCGTATTTTGTACACTACAGCCAAGCAAGCCATTCTTCTTTTTTTGTGTGAAAACCACTTAGTTAAGAGCAGCTTTTTAAACGCCGATACTGTATGTAAAACCCTACTTGTCACTATTTGGATTTTGCTGTCCTAAACCTAAAAATCGGTTTGATTTTATTATTTGGACATTTATAACTGTTTTTAAAAGAAAGTTTACCACAATTGCTAAACCGTGATATGAACGCTAAATTCCAGTATGAACTGAGAACGACCCATGTTTAAACAGAACTAAAGGCTGTTGGCTGTGCAACTTGTGCTCTGTTGTTGATTTTAGGGACATACCTTTTTCTCCTTCCTGATTTGGACACAGCATTTGACGCCATTGCCCATACTCGATCTGAAACAGACACAGTAATAAAAATCAGTCTAGGACA
>CM060331.1:37942991-37947991 GCA_030674155.1 Stramonita haemastoma | reverse complement strand
ACGTTATAAATTTCTTTAAAAAATAAACGGTTCAAACTGTGTTTAGGAATTCTTAATGTACTGGGTAAAGAAATTTGCTACAAGGCGTTGATATCTTTTGTCATGATTACGCACACTCACTTCTAGTATTGGTACGTTTTAAGAGCCCCAAAAGGATGCTTTTTGGCAAAAAAAACTTGTCTTAAATTAATGACAGCAGTATACGTAATCCAGAACGCTTTACCCACGTCATTAAAGGATCCTCCAACAGTCTGGACACACCATTCACACTTGGCTGTCGTCATCCCGGGTGCTGGCAATGGTTAGAAATCAGGTTTGTGTCGCCTTCGGGAACCCTGTGAGTGTGCTTAAGCTGCAAATGACACCAGGAGCTGGAGGTGTTGATGGGAGGAACTGAAGACAGAACTGGATTTTACCACCCCCCGACTGAATTCTGGCTGCCAGAAATTGGCAACGATACTTGCCATCTTACGGTGATGCTTGCCATCTTACGTTGATGCTTGCCATCTTACGTTGATGCTTGCCATCTTACATTCATGCTTGCCATCTTATACTGATATTTGCCATCTTACATTGATGCTTGCCATCTTATACTGATATTTGCTATGTGACATTGATGCTTGCCATCTTATACTGATATTTGCCATCTTACATTGATGTTTGCCATCTTATACTGATATTTGCCATCTTACATTGATGCTTGCCATCTTACCTTGATGCTTGCCATCTTACATGCTTGCCATCTTACACTGATACTTGCCATCCTACATACTTGCCATCTTACATTGATGCTTTCATTTTGCACTGATACTTGCCATCTTACATTGATGCTTGTTATCTTACATTGATACTTGCCATCTTACTTTGATACTTGCCATCTTACATTGATACTTGCCATCTTACATTGATACTTGCCATCTTACATTAATACTTACTATCTTACATTAATACTATCTTACATTGATACTTAGTGTATTACACTGATGTTTGCTGTCTCAGACTGATAGTTGCCATCTCACATTGATACTTGCGATCTTACATTGATGCTTGCCATATGACACTTGTACTTGCCATCTTCTATTGATGTTTGCCATTCTACACTGATGTTTCTCATCTTAGACTGACATTCGCCATCTTAGACTGATGTTTGCCATCTTACACTGATAAACGTCATCTTAGACTGATGTTTGCCATCTTACACTGATAAACGTCATCTTAGACTGATGTTTGCCATCTTACACTGATAAACGTCATCTTAGACTGATGTTTGCCATCTTACACTGATAAACGTCATCTTAGACTAATATTTGCCATCTTAGACTGATACTTGCCATCTTAGACTGATGTTTGCCATCTTACACTGATACTCGTCATCTCACATTCATAATAATTATTCTACCGTAACTGAAGGAAGTGGAGAATGCAATGAGGAAAGAAAGAGATAGTCAGACATGAAAATATTATAACAATAAATGGATGACGGTTCTCTTGCGGCCTCGTGCTTTCCCTACGGACAGCTGCCTAAATATTTCACGATAGAGAGACTAGTGGCATGCAAGGCTGAAAGCTTTCTCTTAGTATTATTATTCTATTCGGCTGTGTGACTTTCTTCTGGTCCCTTTAACTCAATCAAGGTCAGGCACTGGAAGTCTGTCCAAGTACATCTGAGATTAAACCCTGCCCAGACACCAGGCCCGTGGCTGTTTGCAGATGGTCTGAGTTACTGCTGGAGAGTAATGAAGAATGGTACGGGGGGGGGGGGGAAGAGAGAGAGAGAGAGAGAGAGAGAGAGAGAGAGAGAGAGAGAGAGAGAGAGAGAGAGAGAGAGAGAGAGAGAGAGAGAGAGAGAAGAGAGAGAGAGAGAGAGAGAGAGAGAGACAGAAACAGACAGACAGACAGACAGACAGACGACAGACAGACAACAGACAGACAGACAGACAGACAGACAGACAGACAGACGACAGACAGACAGACAGACAGAGAAACCGACCCTGCACTAAGATTAACACTTACACTGACAGTTTTGTTGACTATTCAGCATTACAGTCCTGCAGACAAAAGAGGGGATGGAGTAAGCTCTCCTTTGTTTAACATAGTCATAGTTGTCTTTTTTTTTCTCTCACTCCACACTACCATCTACCACTGCAAAATCTATTTCCTACGCACACGACTCTCTCTCTCTGTCTCTCTCTGTCTCTCTCTGTCTCTCTGTCTCTATATCTGTCTGTCTGTCTGTCTGTCTGTCTGTCTGTCTGTCTGTGTCTCTGTCTCTGTCTCTCTGTCTCTCTGTCTCTGTCTCTGTCTCTGTCTCTCTCTGTCTCTGTCTCTCTCTCCTCTCTCTCCTCTCTCTCTCTCTCTCTCTCTCTCTCTCCTTCTCTCTCCTCTCTCTCTCTCTCTCTCTCTTTGTCCTCGCCATAGTAAGTGCTAAATTTTCACTGCTTTCATTTTGCATTACACTCACACCACTGCCCCATCACCTGGTGTATTGTGGTCCAAGGCCAAGGTACCATTAAACCATTTCAGTGTTCAGTGTTTCAGTTTCTCTCTCTCTCTCTCTCTCTCTCTCCTCTCTCTCTCTCTCTCTCTCTCTCTCTCTCTCTCTCTCTCTCTCCTCTCTCTCTCTCTCTCTCTCTCTCTCTCTCTCTCTCTCTCTTCCCATTGTGTTTGTGTGTGTTTGTGTTTGTGTTTGTGTTTGTGTGTGTGTGTGTGTGTGTGTATGTGTGTGTGTGTGTGTGTGTGTGTGTGTGTGTGTGTGTGTGTGTGTGTGTGTGTGTGTGTGGTGCGTGAGAGAGAAAGAGGCAGACATACAGACAGACAGACAGACAGATGGATAGACAGACAGACAGGTAGATAGGTAGATAGGTAGATAGGTAGATTGGTAGGTAGTAGGTAGGTAGGTAGGTAAGTAGGTAAGTAGGTAAGTAGGTAGGTAGACTGGTAGGTAGGTAGATAGGTAGGTAGATAGATAGGTAGATAGATAGGTTATTATTAATACCCTTTGCCACTATCATTACAACCACAATTCCAGAATATCAATTAATACCTTTTGCCACTATCATTACAACCATCATTTCTTCAGACAGACAGACAGATAGGTAGATAGGTAGATAGGTAGGTAGGTAGGTAAGTAGGTAAGTAGGTAAGTAGGTAGGTAGGTAAGTAGGTAGGTAGACTGGTAGGTAGGTAGATAGGTAGGTAGATAGATAGGTAGATAGATAGGTTTATTATTAATACCTTTTGCCACTATCATTACAACCACAATTCCAGAATATCAAATTTATCGTGTACCTTTTGACAAAGAAAAAAGATAAGGCAGACAGGTTTTTCAACACATTTATGGTTGCAGTGTGCTAACCAGAACACTTCTGTTTCAACAGTTGCAATAATCCTGCAGATAATACATTGGATTTTTTTTCTAAGTCTTCAGCTTTGTCCCCAATGACCTTCACAATTCACAGTCGATCATAGGATTCCAATGCTAAGTGACAGACACACACAGACACACACAGACATATCAACATCAAAACACTCATCATCTTATTGTTATTTGCTGACTGCAGGGATTCACACTTAGGGGTATTTATAAATGTCCATTATGTCCCCAAAGTTGGAATGCAGCTACCTTCAATGGTGGGGGAAAAGGGGTTACATATACGAAAATCCTACTGTCAGTGAATCTTGAAGCTCTAACCAGGGAAAGAAAAAGCAATACAAAAAAAACTTATTCTGTCTCACCTATCCCATCTGGTAGTTTACTGTAGATCCATAAGTATGAACAAGATAAGATGTTTGCAAGTATGTCTGCTATCAAATACCTTACAGGTTTAGGCAGCCATACTGAGATTTTGGAGGATAGTTGTCCTTTCCTTAAATGACGGGTACAAAAGCAGACACAAAAACAGAGAGAGAGCGAGAGAGAGAGAGAGAGAGAGAGAGAGAAGAGAGAGAGAGAGAGAGAGAGAGAGAGAGAGAGAGAGAGAGAGAGAGAGAGAGAGAGAGAGCGAGAGAGAGAGAGAGAGAGAGAGAGAGAGAGAGAGAGAGAGGAGAGAGAGAGAGAGAGAGAGAGAGACAATGATAATAGTTTATTGTGTTGTAAGCTTTTCAGCCCATTCACAAGGGGACAGTGGAAGGGGACTGGGCACAAAACATATATTCAACAATAACGAAAAAAAAGAAAATGGCTGCAGCCCAAGATATCTTCATGGCATGGATTCCACATCATGGTACAAAGACAGAGATCCAGAGTCAGATAGATCATTGCAGGAAAGTTTTCAGTCAGGTTGGCCACAGGCTCGTGCTATTTACACAAAACACGTGAGGAAAATCTGAACTGGTGGAGTACATGTATGCGATGTCCCATTACACACACACACACGCACGCGCACACACACACACACACACACACACACACACACACACACACACACACACACACACAACACACACACACTTACTGCCAAACAGGCGGTCACAATCTCAATTACCCAAGCTGATATTTGACAACACCCATGATCACATGTAGAACATTCAGACTGGCATCAATCCTCTTTTTCATTTTTTTACGATCTGCCAAAGTCCACAGCTGTAGCCTAGAAAAAATAACACGTTCTTCCTCAATCAGGTGTTTAATGTTTCTTTTTACAAACCAGTAGAAACCGGATGGTTCGTCAGAGCCATCTGTCCACTCAAACTGGATCACCAAGTCATCACTTTCACAGATTACAGTGTCAGGTGTACTGTCAGAAACAAACACTTTGCCAAACTCCTGGTTTCTACGGGTGTCCCTCGGTCTTCTCTGCAGCGATCTGTCCGTCAGCTCTGCCACGTAGTCCCTGATCAGCTCCACACTGCAGTCAATCTCTTCCGCCTTCTGTAGAGCAATGTCGCAGCCGTTGTCCCCTGTGGTGTCTGATGCACTATACACAGCAAGGTCAAGTTCGTGTTGCCGATCGGAGGCTGTGTCTGCTTCTAGCGTGTTGACATCCCGTGACGCAGGGCGG
>CM060331.1:37940063-37942891 GCA_030674155.1 Stramonita haemastoma | reverse complement strand
CCCTGTGGGGGCACTATGAAGACGGGGGGCCAGGGCCCGACGTTATGATGATTATGATTTGCCTAGCTAGCTTGAAACAGAGTGTATCTGTCATAGTAAGGATGGGTTTTTTTTCCCCATTTGCTCAGAGAATGGGTCAGATTTAAGGGGAAAAAAGGAAGGAAGGGGGGAGAAAGGAGGGAGGGAAGGAAGGAAGGAAGGAAGGAAAGGAAGGAAAGGGAAGGGAAAGGAAAGGAAGGAAAGGGAAAGGGGAAGAAAGAAAGAAAGAAAAAAAAAGAAAGAAAAAAGAAAAAAAGAAAGAAAGAAAGAAAAAAAAAAGAAAGAAAAAAGAAAGAAAAAAGAAAGAAAAAGAAAGAAAAGAAGGAAAGATAGATAGATGGATGGACGGACGGACGGACGGACGGACGGACGGACAGGCAGACAGACAGACAGACGGACGGACGGATGGATGGATGGATGGATGGATGGATGGATGGATGGATGGATGGATGGATGAATGGATGGATGGATGGATAGATGGATGGATGGGTAGATGGATTGATGCATAGATGGATTGATGCATAGATGGATAGACAGATAGATCGATAGATCGATCGATCGATCGATCGATCGATCGATCGATCGATAGATCGATAGATAGATAGATAGATAGATAGATAGATAGATAGATAGATAGATAGATAGATAGATAGATAGATAGATAGATGCCATGCACATCTAACTCACCCTGTCTGCATGGAATGGAACCATCCTAATACCATAGAACGATCACTAAGTATAGTGCTCCAGCGACCAAACCATACCGCCATGTTTAATTCATGTATTTTACTTCAAATCCCATAATGAAATGGTGGCTCGGTCAATGGCACTAAATTGCCATGCAGATATCAAGTTAGAGCAACACGACAGCAGCCTCTTCATAAATCTGTCCACTTCTGTCCACATCCTTTACGAGGAGGGCACCTCGGGGGCACCCAATGGGGCCAGAAGGTCCAGCAATGACGTCGGTCCATCACTCTCTCCAGAGCCCTGTCCCTTTCCCCAGACTCTGAAGACCAAACAGACTGGACACTCTGAGTGACGGGGGTCAGACAGAGAAGAGGGGATTTACGAGTCACTGCTTGTTGGAAATAAGATGACAAGGGTTGAAAAGGCCAGGAGATAAATAGCTTTACCTGATAATCATGACACACTGATTACAGTGTTGGAATCCTGGTGGGGAAAGTCGTAAGCTGAAATCCCACAGGGATCATAAGTTTTTCTTGACTCTGGTGGGATTTTTTTTACCCAGAGTGAGCTGAGAGGGGTGGGGGTGGTGGTTTTCGTTTTTGCTCTGGGTTCAGTAAGAAAACTAGAACTGAGCATCATCCACTTTGTAGATATTATTTTGATGGTTTTACCTATCTATCTATCTATCTATCTATCTATCTATCTATCTATCTATCTATCTATCTATCTATCTATCTATCTATCTATCTATCTATCTATCTATCTATCTATCTATCTATCTATCTATCTATCTACCTGTCTGTCTGTCTGTCTGTCTGTCTGTCTGTCTGTCTGTCTGTCTGTCTGTCTGTCTGTCTGTCTGTCTGTCTGTCTGTCTGTCTGTCTGTCTGTCTGTCTGTCTGTCTGTCTGTCTGTCTGTCTGTCTGTCTGTCTGTCTGTCTGTCTGTCTGTCTGTCTGTCTATCTATCTATACCTTAGTCTGGCGACCGTGGGGGCACCCCTGAAGACTTGACAACTAGTTCCCTCCATTCCTCTCTATGTTCCGCCTTTCTAAAAATTTGGTTGAGTTCCAGGCCTGTTCATTCGTTGACGTTGTACTGCCATCTCTTCCTCTTTTTCTTTCTCCTTGGACAGTGCCTTGCAGCATTGTTTTTGGAAGTCCAATCGATCTTGTGACATGCCCGTACCATTTCAGTTTACGCATCTTTACGATGGATAGAAGGTTTTCGTAGGGACCAATGATTTGCTGGACTCTGTTATGCACATCTTTGCTGCTTATGTGGTCTCTGTAGGAGATGCCAAGGAGTCTCCGGAAGCATCTCATTGCTACCGCCTGTACTCTTCTCTCCAAATCTGCAGTCGGGGTCCATGATTCACAGGCATGCAGGAATGTGGATATGACAATGGAGCGCATTAGTCTCATCTTGGATTTGACTGAAATATTTATTTATCTTTCCAGATAGTGTTCAGTTTTGACAGTCCTGTTATTGTCTGTGCAGTCCTGCATACTAACCTCTGGTTTGGACGTACCTCTTGTCTGATACAACGGCTCCCAAGTACTTGAAGCTTTGAACCGTTTCCAGCTTCTAGTCATTGACCCTGATATCAGTACTGATACCCTTGGAGTTATTGGTCATCAGCTTGGTCTTCTCTGCACTGATTTCCATGCGGCATAAATCATGGAAATTCAAAGAATTGATGTATAAACCATAATATCAGCATCTTCCTTTAGCAAAGCAGACCATGTGGATCCCACAATGATGAACGATCCCTACGTGGCTGCAGGACTTCCCTATGTAGCCCTGTGCGTTTCCCCCGAGGAAGTGCAGATGAATTGATTGGACACTGTGAGTGATTGAAGTTGTAGAGAGAGGGAATGACAGATCGTCATGTTAACGACATAATGAAATGGGTGAAAAGGCCTAGAGACTAGGAAGATGGACTGACTGTGGCGAGCTACAGACAGGGGGGTACTATGTTATAGTCATCAGTGGGTCCATAGTTAACCAACCGGGAAATAAGAAAATGTAAAGACAGGAGGAAGAATGAAAGAAAGCATTAAAGAAATAAAGGAAGGAATGAAGAAAGAAAAACTAGAC
>CM060331.1:37927563-37930063 GCA_030674155.1 Stramonita haemastoma | reverse complement strand
ACGCGCGCGCGCTCAGAGCTATACCTCCATTAATTTTATGTCGCATCTTCAGACTCAGAAGTCTGCGGAGAGCCTATAAATGGTGGATTGGTGGTCTAGAGGTAACGCGCCTGCCTAGAAAGCGAAAAGTCCGAGACGGAGTGTGCGGTGGTTCGAATCCCGTTTGGGCCCACAACTTCTCCCCTATCCATTAGGCCATGAGTCGTGGTCTGGGTGCTTGTCTTTAGGATGAGAAGATTAACCAAGGTCCCATGTGCTACATATCATTATTTACCGCGATTAAAAGAACCCCCAGCAACAACAGGATTGTTCCTGGCAAAATTCTGTGGAAAAAGAAAACCACTTTGACAGGGAAACAAATACAGTTGCAGACAGAAAACATGAAAAAAACTAGATGGCGCTGCACTTGTGGCGACGCGCTGTCCCTGGTGAGAGCAGCCCGAATTTCACGCTGAGAAATCTGCTGTGACATAAAGTGGTATATTTTTTTTTAAATAAATAAATAAATGTCACGCCGCTGCGGGAAAACAAGCCAGAGGGACCCTGCAATGCTATGGGGTCGCCTTGATGGTGTTATAAAAAAAAAAGTAAAGGTGTCCCATAACCTGTGTGGTCGTAGGGGAGCAAGGCGTCACAGACCTCAGCTTCTCTAGGGGCCAGCATATTGAGGGCGGCGCCCATCTCCTCTCCCTCGCTGCTTTACCTTCCCTGACCCTAAAGAGGACTGGTACTCATTTACAGCTGGGTGAAGTGGTGGTGTATATCGGTGCCTATTCTGATCTGGTATTTACATGCAGGGCACACAGTACTATGTCTCCTTACTGATGACAGTAATTTCTTTGTCGCAGAGCCAGACTGAGTGAGACCCCCACCTGGAATACTGGCGATCACATCGCCCCTCCAACTTCCTTCTCACGTACACTTCCATCCCAAAGGCCCTGACACACATACTCACCACATGCACAGAATTGTTTGAAACAAAAAAAACAGAAACTGGGGTCACCATGAGACCAGAGCAGCCGAGGCCACCGAATCGGATACAACGTTCTTTTATAGTATGATGATCAATGGTGATGAAGGTGATGTAATCCTGCTGCTATGGAATTACGTTTGCTTTTAATCTTCGTGACTGCGCTGTTCTCGTTGCTTCCTATCATACTATATCCTGTCAACAACCGGGCCTGAGAGATTACAGATCCATACAGTGTTGGTCAGGCAATTTGAGCAACACTCTTAAACGTGTGTCTGTAAAGGGAATGAAGCTCGATTGCTTGGTCTTATTCTTCCTAAATGAATGAGCCTAGAGCAAACTCACTTTAGGTGGAAACCTGTAGAGGCCTAAAAAAAAAATCTTCAGAACTCTGATGAAATTCGAACCAGCAACCTTTCAGTCTCTAAACCACGGTGCTAACAGCTTTGGCATAGTGGCTGGTAATCGCCGTTATAATAAATTTATGATTTGAAATGTTATGATGTTATTAGTTTTATCCATGACAATCTCAAAGCATAACAACCTGTACTCTTCTGTAAAAGAGATTATTTTTATGATCCTCTGAAAAAATAAGTACCGCTAGTAGTAGTAGTAGTAGTAGTAGTAGTAGTAGTAATAATAAATAATAAATGGAATTTATATAGCGCTATATCTTGCAAAGACAAATCAAAGCGCTTGCATTCAACCAATTCTTGCACATGCAGCCAACAACAATTTAGATTTTTAACAAAGTCAATACACACACACACACACACACACACACACACACACACACACACACACCACACACACACACACACACACACATAGAGGTTAAACACTTTGGCAGGGTGGTGGATAGTTCGGCTGTTGAGAGCAGGGGCAGAAGATGAAACAGGATAGGAAAGTCTTAGCTTTGAAACAAGTGTGTCTTGAGGCTGGATTTAAATGTGTCATAGGTAGGCTTTTTACGAAGGGAGAGAGGGAGATCGTTCCAGATCACTGGACCAGAAACAGAGAAAGCACGACGGCCGATGGTGGATTGATTGAATCTAGGTATTTGTAAGCGCAGTGTATCTGCGGCAGAGCGGAGGGAACGAGAAGGAGTGTAAGGGTAAAGACATTCACAGAGGTAGGAGGGTGCTGTTTTGTGAAGACATTTATAACAGAGAGTACTGATCTTATAGTTTACTCTCTGTGGCACAGGCAGCCAGTGGAGAGATTGCAAGAGAGGAGTAATGTGCTCAGATTTTTTCTTTCTGAGGACCAGTCGAGCTGCAGAGTTTTGTATACGTTGAAGGGAGTGGATAGATGATGCTGGTAGACCAGCCAAAAGAGAATTGCAATAGTCGAGACGTGAAAGAATCAGAGACGTGACGAGTTTAGATGTTGCATCAGTGGACAGGTACTTTCGAATTGCACTAATACGTCTTAATTGATAGTAGCATGACTGGCAGGTCTGGGTGATGAATTTTTGCATGGATAGTGTGTTGTCGATAACAACCCCTAGATACTTTACAGCAGTGGAAA
>CM060331.1:37920063-37922563 GCA_030674155.1 Stramonita haemastoma | reverse complement strand
TAATTTACTTTGTGGAATAAAAGGGAAAAGTCTTCAATACAATCATAGTTTTCAGAATTTATCATTCCTTTCCCCGTGGAGATATCGGGGAGGGAGTGGGGGGAGGCTGTTATTATAATAGCATCCCCCACTTTATGAAATATATGCGCTAGGAATTCTCTCTTTTTTTTTTACCCTTCCCCTTGTTTCTGCCCTGTTTTGTTTTTCCTGTCACATCTTTTATGTCTATTCTTTGTCTTCTTGGTCCATTTTTCCGGCCTTTTTTTCCCCAGAAAGATTTAACAGATAACAATTCTCAGATGTGCAGGGCTGACTTGTCAGGCGCTTAACGGCAGCCCAACGCATTTTAGATCATATGGCAGACAACAACAGTTGCTGTCTGAAACTTTGAGAACAAAGAAGAAGAAAAAAAATAAGCTATTCAACTTGCAGTGTCACTCAGGTTTCATATTCACAGCCTGTGGGAGATATTTTCTGATCGTGGTAGGACATTTTCTTGTTTATTCTGAGATGTTTTACCAGCTGCATAATTCAGGGCTGCAGTAAAGCCGAGAGGCGTGGTTGTAGTAATAGCAGTAGCTGTTGTTCCTCTAAAGTATTCTTATGTTCAATACCCATAAGTTAATGCAGATAATGCTTCTCCACCTTCACCGTCACCTGTCCCGTAGTCCCGCGGACCGTGGGGGCACAACTGAAGATTTTGCAACCAGCTTTCTCCACTCCCCACGGTCCTCTACCCTCAGAAGTAGATCGTTCCACCCAAGGCCTGTCCACTCTGTGATGTTGTCTTCCCATCGTTTCCTGTCTGCCTCTTCGTCTCCCTCCCCTTACTTTTCCCTATAAGACTGTCTTGGCCAGTCCAGATGATCATGCGACGTGCCCGTGCCACTTTAGCTTGCGGTTTTTTTTTGTTTTGGGTTTCTTTACTGTCGATAGGAGCTCTTCATATAGACCGATTGCATTCTTTATTCTAGTGTTCACTTCTTCATTAGAGGTGTGATCTCTGAATGAAATGCCAAGGAGTTTGCGAAAGCATCTCATTTCCATTGCCTGTATCCTTCTTTCGATTTCTGCTGTAAATGCGTACAAAAATATGGACAGATTATGCAGTATGTTGCAAATCCATCCCTTACTACTAGGCGTTCATCAATATTTGAAACAAAGAAACTGAAACATAGAAACTTAATGGCTGTTGTTGATTTTAAATCCCTCTGGGTCCAAAGGTAACCCAGGAAAAACATAGGTATGTGAAAATGTAACTCATTACCCACTACCTTAACAAACAACAACATGTGTATTTCAGGGAAGAAGACAAAACAACATAATTTTGTCACGTCAAAGTATACACCAAAAACATTTGGTTAAAGTGCAAAATAAGCTCACGAAGAGACACAACAAAAAGGAAACGAAACAAAACAAAACAAAACCCAATCAAACAACAACAAAAAAGTATCAGGGAAAAAAACACAGAACAAAAATACTCAACACCATTCTCTTGATTAAAACAGAATTGTTTCCAAATCGAATTCGCCCTTTTCCCTTTCTTTCATCAGACAGACAAGGAATGTACAAAGACGAAACCTGATTCACTGGTCATCACCATCTTTTCATTTTCCGAGAGACTGTACTGCTTTCTTTTCTGTGTCTCTAGTCTGGTGCTTTTTTGTTGTTGCTTTTTTTATCTTAGAGCTGGTTGGCTTTGATACACAAACATCTTCACGTAGTTGCTCTTTAAGGCTCTCCATCAATCTCCGTATAGTTGCTCTTTAAGGCTCTCCATCAATCTCCGTATAGTTGCTCTTTAAGGCTCTCCATCAATCTCCGTATAGTTGCTCTTTAAGGCTCTCCATCAATCTTCGTATAGTTGCTCTTTAAGGCTCTCATTCTACCCTTTTTCACTACAATTCGGTCTAACTCTATCAAACGGGATGGCCTGTTGGTCAGAGTGATGCACTCGTGATCTGCTGACCCGGATCTCCTTCGAATCTCCTTCAAGAGGATTTTTCCTCCGGAGTTAACATCAGTACCGACTCTACTCCCCCAAAAGTCCTTTGGATGAGACTATAAACTGAGGTCCTGTGTGCGAAGCACGCAGAACATCTTGCGCACACGTTAAAACATGTTCCGCTTTTCGGAAGAGCAGACCATTACATGCCGGAGGGAACGGTTGACAACATTTTAAAAACTGTATACACACGGGGACAGGATGTAAAAAAAAAAGCGCACGAGTACTTATTCAATTATCCTCGACATAAAAGAATAAATATACAAAACAGTGGACGTGCATGTCTTTTCACAAAAAAATGGCTATAGCTTTAACAAGTTTAACTTTCAGTAATGCCTGGTGACTTTTCCCACACTCTACTTTAGCATGTGAGCAGATCTGCCAGTACTGAAGTATGTAAAATTTCTGCTTGCCCTCTCTGGATCATTACATCAAACTCCTGCTTACCAATTCCTCCTCTTAGACAATTTTGGGGAGTTGTAGTGAGGCTCAGTT
>CM060331.1:37917830-37919963 GCA_030674155.1 Stramonita haemastoma | reverse complement strand
GTGGTGTGGTGTGTGTGTATGTGTGTGTGTGTAAGTGTGTGTATGTATGTTGTGTGTGTGTGTGTTTGTGCGTGCGTGCGTGTGTGTTCGTACGTTTGTGCGTGTGTCTGTCTTTATGTCTGTCTGTTGATCTATCTGCTTGTCTCTCTGTCTGTTATTTTGTTTTGATATATGCTGGTATATGTGTCTTTGTCTGTGTTCCCGTGCATTAATGTTACAGGCAAAAAATACCAAAAAATAAATAGCAACACTAGAATACTGAGAGAGAGACCTGCAATAGACCTACACTGCACTCTGCAATTTGTTCAATAGTATCACTAGAATACTGAGAGAGAGACCTGTAACAGACCTACACTGCACTCTGCAGTCTGTTCAGGGCAGAGAAGCTTATCAGTGACAGCAGCAAAGTCTGTGCTGTCCGCAACGCTGTACGTGTTCAGACCACGCTAATAGACGCTATCTCTCTCTCTCTCTCCTCCCCCTCACGTCCGTCCACAGGATCTGCTTGCACTGGTCTGCTGAATATTCCCAGCAGAATTTGGGCCTGGGTGATACTTGTCCTCAGCACTGACAGAACAAAGAGTTTTGGGAAGAAAAGGATGGGTAGGAATGTAGTCAGGGTTGTTTGAGGTGTTTTGGGGATTTGTTTTGTTTTGTTTTGATTTGATTTGATTTGGGGGGACGTTTCGGGGTTTGGTTTTGTTTTGATTTGTGGGGATGTTCAGAATGTGTAGGCTACAGTTTCCAGTGGGTTTTTTTTGTGTGTGTTCTTTTATTCCTTTATATCGAGGATAATGGAATAAGCACTCATGTGCTTTTTTTTTTACATCCAGTCCCTTTGTGTATGCAGTTTGTAAATCTTGTCATCTGTTCCCGCCGGCACACGATGGCCTACTCTTACGAAAAGCGGAACAGGATTTAACGTGTACGCAAGAAGTTCTGCGTGCAATCGCACACGGGGCCTCGGTTTATAGTCTCATCCGAAGGACTTTTCGGGGGAGTGGAGTCGGCATTGATGTTAACTCCAGGAGAAAAATCCCCTCGAACAGAAATTGAACCCGGGTCGTCAAATCGCGAGCGCAATGTTCTGACCACTAGGCTATCCCCCCCCCTCCCTCGTGGTGTTGTGTGTGTGTGTGTGTGTGTGTGTGTGTGTGTGTGTGTGTGTGTGTGTGTGTGTGTGTGTGTGTGTGTGCGTGCGTGCGTGTGTGCGTGCGTGTGTGTGCGTGCGTGCGTGCGTGTGTGCATGCGTGAGTGTGTGTGTGTGTGCATGCGCGTGTGTGTGTGTGTGCATGTGCGTGTGTGTGTGTGTGTGTTGTGTGTGTGTATGTGTGTGTTATGTGTGTGTGTGTGTGTTTGTGTGTGTGTGTGTGTGTGTGTGAGACAACCTGTGGGGTTTCTTCTAAATGCTGTATCACCTACTTAGATGTCTAACCATCTGTTTGAGCTTAGACCCTGGCGAAGCTTGTATTGTTGTTGTTGTTGCTACTGCTGCTGCTGCAGATGTGGCTATTGTTGCTAGTAGTAGGAGGAGGAGGAGGAGGAGTAGGAGTAGTAGTAGTAGTACTAGTAGTAGTAGTAGTAGTAGTAGGAGGAGGAGGAGGAGGAGGAGGAGGAGTAGTAGTAGTAGTAGTAGTAGTAGTAGTAGTAGTAGTAGTAGTAGTAGTAGTAGTAGTAGTAGTAGTAGTAGAGTATGTTGTGTTGTGTGTGTGTGAGAGGGGGGTGATTAGAGGACTATGTATGTGGGGGGGAGGGGGGCGTGTGTGTCTGTGTGTGCGCGTGCGCGCGCGCGTGTGTGTGTGTGTATGAGCATATAGGGAAACGTACTAGTTTATGTCGTTCGAGAAAAAATACAGTTTTACTGCGGTCACTTTTTATATTCAGATTTAGTATCTTATCTAACACCCTATTTAATTTGGGGTAGGAGGGGGGTGGGGGGTGGGGGGTGGTGGTAGTATCCTGGAGAAAGCTGAACACTGAGTCTAAAAGCTTGAAAGGGTCAAGGACTGGGATCAAAATCGAAACAGATGTGTACCATTTTTTTTTTATTGCTGCCCATCACGCAAGGCAGTGTCAGTGACAGTTAATAATTCAGCACCTGAAGCGGACTTTTCATTTGCCTACCTTCAGACT
>CM060331.1:37882830-37892830 GCA_030674155.1 Stramonita haemastoma | reverse complement strand
CAAACTTTGAGACAGAAAAAGCACCACGAAAAATCTTCTACACTGCGTTACCCCATCATCTATACAGAAAAAAATATCAGACACGACTGCCCTCTGACACCACAGTGACAGACAATAATAAAAAGGGATCATCTCACAAGGTCTGTAGTCCTCTCTGGGGGGATCCAGTCATTCATCACTGGTGCAGCAATCTGACCGCAAAATCCCCAAAGGTCAGATCCCGTTTCATCCCAGGGTCTGTGCGAGTGTACAATCTCTACACTGAACGGTAAAATGCATTGACGTTGGGGGAGGGGGGATATTTTTCATGTGTGTGTGGTGTGTGTGTGTGTTGTGTGTGTGTGTGTGTGTGTGTGTGTGTGTCTGTGTCTGTGTCTGTGTCTGTGTGTGTGTGCGTGTGTGTGTAAGTAAGTAAGTAAGTAAGTAAGTAAGTAGGTAAGTAAGTAAGTGTTTTTATACACGCACTAACACACTAACGCACACACAAATAATACGTATATATATATATAGAGAGAGAGAGAGATAGATAGATAGATAGATAGATAGATAGATAGATAGATAGATAGATAGATAGATAGATAGATAGATAGATAGATAGATAGATAGATAGATAGATAGATAGATAGATAGATAGATAGATAGATAGATAGATAGATGTGCGTGTGTGTGTGTGTGTGGAGAGAGAGAGAGAGAGAGAGAGAGAGAGAGAGAGAGAGAGAGAGAGAGAGAGAGCAGAGAGACAGAGACAGAGACAGAGAGACAGAGAGACAGAGAGACAGAGACAGAGACAGAGACAGAGAGACACAGAGAGAGACAGAGACAGAGACAGAGAGAGAGAGCACTCGCTTTCCCCCAGCCAAGGTTAAGCTGCATCGAGTGAGGTTACCAATTGGATTGGTGACCGTTTGCGCGCCTTGGCTTCAATACAGTCTCCCGAGTTTACCTAGCTGTCAATGGGTACCTGCCCTCTTTAGGGTCAGGGAAGGAAAAGCAGCGAGGGAGAGGAGATGGGCACTGCCCTCAATATACTGGGCCCTGGAGAAGCTGAGGTCTTTGATACCTCGCTCCCCTACGACACCCAAGGTATGGGACACCTTTACCTACAATAAAGATAAAACCTTAGTTTAAACCTGAAAGTTAGAGAATTAAGAAAAAAACGGGGAAAAAGGGTTTTACAAAATAGAAGGACGCAGAGAAAAAGAACGAAACAAACAAGAATAGTTTTTAGCAATCAGTGTCGAACATGCATCACATTAACACAAAAAGCCCTGAGATTAGGCTTTGATTGTGCAAAGTCCGGCCATGTTTTTTTCTCGTGACCTTGGGTATTAGCTTTGAACAGACAATTTGTTTGTTGGTGTTTGTGTCTGTATGTGGTCACTCTGTCTTTCTTTGTATCTGTCTGCCAGTCGCTCTGTGTTTATCTGCTTTTTTTCCCTGTCTGTGTTGTGTGGCTTTTTGGAGTTTGTTTATACGTCTGTCTGTCTGTCTGTCTGTCTGTCTGTCTGTCTGTCTGTCTGTCTGTCGGTCGGTCGGTCGGTCTGTCGGTCGGTCGGTCGGTCGGTCGGTCGGTCGAGTTGTGCAAGCTTCTTTGCCAATAATTATGAGAATCAGTTTGTTGCTCTGATTGTTTGTTGATTTATCTGTTCCTCTCTCTCATATATATATATATATATATATATATATATATATATATATATATATATATATATATATATATATATGTGTGTGTGTGTGTGTGTGTGTGTGTGTGTGTGTGTGTGTGTGTGTGGTGTGTTGTGTGTGTGTGTGTGTGTGTGTGTGTGTGTGTGTGTGTGTGTGTAGGTAACCAGTTACAACTTGTTTGTCATCATAAAAATAATTTTCCCAAAGATACAAAAAATACATCACAAGATATAAAAAAATATCTTTGAAGTCAGCATATGGATAATTATTGAGTAAGGATCGTGCCTTTAGCCTGACCTGACTTCAGTTTTGATTCCTGATTGAACATTCTTCAGAGGTCCTGGCAGTAACTGAAACATCACTCACCCTCTGTGGTACTAAGTAAGACGCTTTTTATTATTTATAAGTATCTATTGCAACCCTAAGAATAGGTAGATATTCTTGTGGCCTACCACCGCTGCCAAAACGCCCCATGAAAACAGAAAGAAAAAGAAAATATGTTGGAAATAAATGGGATATAAACAAATATAGCTTCAAATTTACAGTTAATGATTCTTTGTGCCTTCTGTTTGGGGAAGATTTTTGTAAAAGATGAAAGGGAGATCACAAAGTATGTACCCAGCCACTGAGCCTGTCTTAGCTGGATGACAGTGATAACCCAAACATTACAAAGCACTAATCTATAGGTAGGTAGGTAGGTAGGTAGGTAGATAGATAGATAGATAGATAGATAGATAGATCGATAGATCGATAGATCGATAGATCGATAGATCGATAGATAGATAGATAGATATGTGTGAGTGTGTTTATACAAAACCAGACACATACACACACAAACAGAAAGATATTGAGAGAGAAACAGAGTGACATGCATGTGTGCACGCCTACATATACATACAGAAATTCATACATTATACACTCATACATACATAACAATGCAATCACTCATACATATATATCCACATACGGGCACGCATACACACATTTATTCATACATCATAATTCCATCCATCCATCCATTCTTCCATCTGTACATGCGTGCATCCATCCACCCATCCATCCATCCATCCATCCATCCATCCATCCATCCATCCATCCATCCTTCCATCCATCCATCCGTCCATCCATCTATGCATGCATGTATGTTTGCTTGCTCGCTCGCTCGCTCGCTCGCTCGCTCGCTCACTCACTCACTCACTCACTCACTCACTCACTCACTCACTCACTCACTCACTCACTCACTCACTCACTCACTCACTCACTCACTCACTTACTTACTTACTTACTTACTTACTTACTTACTTACTTACTTACTTACTTACTTACTTACTTACTTACTTACTTACTTACCTTATTATCTTTCTGTTCGTTTTTACCTCTTTTTCTTTCTCTCTTTTGTGTCTCTAGCTTTCATTTTATTTTTGCCTTCTTTATGAACCTCATAAAACAAACAGACATGGAAGCCAAAAACAGATCTAGGGAGAAAAAAAGTGCAAAGAGACATGACCACAGAAAAGATCAACACAAAACCAAACGACAGGAAAGCAGGAAAAAAACTGAACTACTCACAAGGTCTCTGTTTTATTTTGGTTGGGCTTTTTCTCTCTAACGGGTGATATATAACCATCGATCATCCTGCATAAAAAAAAAACACGAATGTAATCAAGGTTTTATTATGTTTTACGTAGCAAAGTCCCTCTCTTGTGTTTTGAAACTTGCTCTTCTCTTTTGCTGTCCACACGTTTCATGCCTGTGTGTGTGTGTGTGTGTGTGTGTGTGTGTGTGTGTGTGTGTTGTGTGTGTGTGTGTGTGTGTGTGTGTGTGTGTGTGTGTGTTGTGGGGTGAGGGAGGGGGGTTTCAGGTTGCGCAGTTCTTCATCTTATTGCTGCTGCAGCATCTATTTTGCATCCTGTTATTGATTCCAGGTTTTACAACTTCACTTATGTAGAGCATCTTTGCATACTGAAGGCTGCGTTGGTGTCTGCGTGTATCAGGGAACAAGAGATAAACAATACTGGACAGCACAAGACTGTGGAAGTGGAAAGCACAGTCGGAGGCTAGAACATTGCACAGGATGCTGTTTTCAATTCACAGTGACCCAGGGCAAAAGATGTGTCTCTTGCCAGAGGTGGTATGCAGGATTGCACAGACAATAACAGCACTGTCAAAACTGAACATCATCTGGAAAAATAAAAATCTCTCACTCAACTCCAAGATCAGACTAATGCGCTCCCTTGTCATATCCATATTTCTGTACACCTGTGAATCGTGGACCCTGACTGCAGAATTTGGAGAGAAGAGTACAGGCAGTAGAGATGAGATGCTTCCAGAGACTCATTGGCATCTCCTACAGAGACCACATAAGCAACGAAGACGTGCATAAGAGAATCCAGCAAACCATTGGTCCCTTCTAAAATCTTCTATCAATCGTAAAGAAACGTAAACTTAAATGGTATGGGCATGTCACAAGATCAAATAGACTTTCAAAAATTATACTGCAAGGCACTGTTAAAGCAGGAAGCAAAAGAGGCAGACCAAGGAAGAGATGGGAGGACAACATCAGCGAATGGACAGGCCTAGAACTCAACCAAATTTTGAGAAAGGCAGAACAGAAACGAATGGAGGAAACTGGTTGCTAAGTCTTCAGTGGTTCCCCCACAGTCGCTAGCCTGAGGGAGGGAGGCAGGGAGGGAGGAGGAGGGAGGGATGGATGGATGGATGAATAGATAGATACAGAGATACATAGACAGACAGACAGACAGACAGACAGACAGATGCATGCATGCATGCATGCATGCATGCATGCATGCATGCATACAGACAGACAGACAGACAGACAGACAGACAGACAGACAGACAGACAGACAGACAGACATACATACATACATACATACATACATACATACATCATACATCATACATACATACATACATACATACATACATACATACATACATACATACATACATACATACATACATACATACATACATACATACATACAATGGGTAAAAATGGTCGCATAGGCAAAATCTCTCCATTTGGTGAACCTTGCATTTCTGGCCGAGCAATGAAGGAAAAAAAGTCCAA
The DNA here is from genome assembly GCA_030674155.1 of Stramonita haemastoma. Lineage (NCBI taxonomy): Eukaryota > Metazoa > Mollusca > Gastropoda > Neogastropoda > Muricidae > Stramonita > Stramonita haemastoma. Next base: position 37,888,074 of record CM060331.1, on the reverse strand, counting down.
GGGTGATAAATTAGCACTGACATGACATGTTGTTGTTTTTTTTACATCCAGTTCCCGTCTGTAATAGGGGTTGATAATCGTAATCTAAAAAGACACATACACACATAAGATTACAAGAAAAGAAATTGAGGTGTTTTTTTTATATTCTACCACAACAACATAAATCATAACTTTTACGAGCGAATGTAAACTTGAGGGAGAAAGAAAGAGAGGGTTATCTAACAGTTCCCGTTCTCATTAATCAACACTAATTATAAACAAAAAGTCAGGGGGCAGGATAGCCTAATGGTCAGAGGGCTGTGCTAGTGATCTGACGGCCCAGGATCGAAGAGATATTTTTTTTTCCTGGAGTTAACATCAGTGGCTATTCTACTTCCCAAAAACTCCCTCGGCTGAGACTATGTAAACTAAGGTTCCATGTGCGAATGCATGCAGATCATCTAACATTCTCATTAAAACCCGTTCCGCCTGTCGGAAGAGTTAGGCCACTTCGTGCCGGTAGGAACGCATGCACACTGATGTTGCGTTTAGATACCATCCTCTGAATCAGAGTATGGCAACATAAATGGTGGGTAGATGGTCGAATAAGCAATATCTCCACATTTGGCGAACTTCAGAGCTTTAGCCGAGGATCAAAAACAAAAATCAGTGATGGTGATGTTGATAGTAAGAACTACCACCAAACTTTTCATTTAGCCTACCCAGTAGGTCACCCAGAACATGCTCTCTCTCTCTCTCTCTCTCTCTCTCTCTCTCCTCTCTCTCTCTCTCTCTCTCTCTCTCTCTCTCTCTCTCTCTCTCTCTCTCTCTCTCATTACACCTGGGAATTATGTATATATATATATATATATAATATATATATATATATATATATATATATATATATATATATTATATATATATATATATATATATATATATATGACGTAATAAGGTGGAGAAAAACAAAATTAATTAGGCTAATCAAGTAAAACTTCTGCATCATTATGAGAAATTATTAAATTTCAAGAATTTCAAAACCAAAAAACTCACACTGTGATACATTTTTGCTTCAAAAACAGCATTTAAGGAGTTACTGTAGAAGGACCATGATTGTCTTTGTCGTGGCCTAATCTAAAACCTAGCTTCTGGTCGAGCAGTCTTCAGGTGGGGAGCCTTACAGCGAGAAACTTCTTATAGTTTAGAAGATTTCTCGCATTCCCAAGAGCTTTTCGTAAGAGTAGGCCATCGTGTTTCGGTGGGAACAGATGACAAGAATTTCACAACTGCATACACACGGGGACTGAATGTAAAAAAGCACACGGAGTGCTTATTCCATTACCCTCGATACAAAAGAATAAATAAAATAAGTAAATAAAATGAAATAGATAAAAGAGCAAGTAGATATTCTTGTAGCCTGCAAAAGCTAATATCAAAGTTTGGAAATAGGAAGAGGGGGGAATATATGTGAAAATTATCGTTACAAACAGAAAACAAAAAAAAATATTCAAAAAAAAAAAAAAACCAACAAGCGAATTTTGTATACTGTGCGTCCGGGGGATCCTTTCAAAAAAGTTTCAAGGGAGATCATAAAGTTTGTACCCTGCCAAAGGGCTAGACTTTGCTGGATAATGGTAATACCCCAAGCATCGGCAGACACTGTAAGTGCTGGAACAGGCAAGAAAAGTTGAAGGAAAATAACCTATACATGGATGAGAGAGAGAGAGAGGGGAGGGGGGGGGAGGGAGGGAGGAAGAAGAAGAGAAAGTGAGGAGGGGGAGGAGGGAGGGAGGAATACAATTTATATATGTATGTATGTATGTATGTATGTATGTATGTATGTATGTATGTATGTATGTATGTATGTATGTATGTATGTATGTATGTATGTATGTATGTATTAGAGAGAGAGAGAGAAAGAATGAAAGAGAGGGGGAGAAAGACAGAGACAGAGACAGAGAGGGGGAGGGGAGGGGAGAGAGAGAGAGAGATAGAGAGACAGACAGACAGACAGACAGACAGACAGACAGACAGACAGACAGGCAGGCAGGCAGACAGACAGACAGACAGACAGACAGTCAGAGAGAGAGAGACAGACAGACAGACAGACACAGAGAGAGACAGAGAGAGAGACAGAGAGAGAGAGAGACAGACAGACAGACAGACACAGAGAGAGACACAGAGAGAGAGAGAGCATCGTCTAATATCAATGTTAAATGTAAATACTTTCAAAAATTAAGGAATTAATATATAAACGGTAGCGACACGCAACTCTTTGACATATTTGTCAAGCATGAAGAGAAACCCCACCCTGTTTTAGCAAGGAGTCCCTGTCTCAATACAGAGCCAACCTGATTTCATGGAATCACAAAGCAAATGCGAGCATCTATAAAGTTTTTTGTGACACAGAAAGGGAGATAAAACAGGGTTAAATTTGCAATCTTATTGACCTCTGTCATGACAAGCACAGAGGATTGCTTCTTGTCCAGGGTCCACTGATGTCAACCCTTCACAACACGTGCAGAAAGAAATAACAGACTTGTCGTTTTCTACCATGGCTTTATGAATGCATTATCATTTTTTAAAATGAACTAGGTTCTATCTGACGAATGAAGTGTCAGAATTGTCTGCCCTTGTTTTCTCTCAGAGCAGCAGAAAACTAGACATTTCTTGATAGCAACTGTCTGTGAGATCAACGATATCCTCACTGTGATTAGTTAGCATAAAACCAGTTTCAAAACCAGTCATCTGAAAACCATTTGACAGGAGAGATATCGAAGATATCAGCATTTGGCTATCTAACCATCGTGGAAAAAATCTAAAATGTATTTTTATCTTCTGATAGTTTTCAAACTAATCAAAGATATGATTTTACAATGGCTCAAGTTTAGATTTCAAGCAATAAATCGGAACAGTTTCTAATGAATTATTCCCGTGGATTTTGTAAAACATGATTATTTAACTTTGGTGTGACAGTTATGAAATTAACCATGCAAAACATTTTATCATATTTATCTAATACTTGCCAGAACATTAAAAAAAAACCTATCGCACAACGAGTAAACAAAATTGATTTAAAGCTTAGGAACTAACAATCACAGAGACAGCCTTGTTTCATATCTAACAATGATGTTACAAGCTTTTTCTGTAAAATGCACAAACTGCCAAAGTAAATAAATTTAGGTAAGGTAAAGGTGTCCCATAACCTATAAGATCGTAGGTGAGCGAGGTATCAGAGACCTCAGCTTCTCTAGGAGCCACAGTATTGAGGGCGGCGCCTATCTCCTCTCCTTCGCTGCTTTACCTTCCCTGACCCTAAAGAGGGCAGATTCCCATTTACTGGGTGACTGTACTGAAGCCATAGTGCGCAAAAGGTCACCCATCCAATTGGTAACAATACTCAATGCTGCTTAACCTTAGCTTGGGGAAGGCGAGGGCTCTGACCAGTGAGCTATCCCGTCCCCAAACCATTTAGCTTGCCTAAACAGCTTTAGCTTCTTCAGTGGTACTGCTCATCTGAATGGTCTTCTGTTTGCTGTTCCAGAGCCACGAAACAGCATTACAAACCAGTCTTTGATCATAGATGTGTGTAGGGGGTGCGTGCGTGTCGTTGTTAATCTGTTATCATCATGTTGATTGTTTGTTTAATGCTGCTCCTGCTGATGCTGATAATGATAATGATGATGATGATGATGATGATAGTGGTGGTGGTGGCGACCGTGAGCAAGATGACGATAATGATGACAACAAGGACAACGGTGATGATGTTTTCCATGACGATAATGACAACTACGACGACAATGATCACGAGGATGAGAACAACATCGACCACAACCACCACTACCTTCACCACCACCACCCTCATCACCATAACGACAACGATAGCGATGACGACGACAAAGATGACAATGACAACAATGCCGACGACGACTACGACGATGGCAACCACAGTGCCTACAATGGCGAAGATTTTTATCTTCGTGTTGGAAGGCTTTTGTTTTTTTCTGTTTTTTTATTGTTACCAACAAAGATAGAGATAAGAGAGTTCATTTGCATCGCGTAAGGGATTTTGTTTTCTTTTGGAAAAAAAAAACCAGGCATCTTAGATGTGTTAAACATAAATCACTAAATAAAAAAGAAAACAAGAAAAGAAAGTTGACCCAAGAATAGCTATAAAGCAGAGGACAAGTAAGGAAGGAGAAGGAAAAAAAATCTTCAATAATATCAATGCTTTTTGGTGGCAACTTTTGCTGCGTAATTTATCAATCTCTGGGCCTGACAGTAATGTGGTTGTTTCTCTTCTATTCTAATTTCCAACCATGGTTTTGTTTGATTTCATGTTGTTTCTTGGTGTTTGCCTTCTCGTTCTTGCTCTTTATCTTTCTGTCTTTCTAGCTGTTTGTCTCTCTGACTGTCACTGTTTGTCTGTCTTTCTGTCTCTGTTTCTCTGTCACTGTCAGTCTCTCTGTCCTTGTCTGTCTCTGTCTCTGTCTGCCCGTCTCTGTCTCTGTCTGTCTGTGTCTATGCTTCTGTCTCTGTCTGTGTCTCTATCTATCTATCCATCTATCCATCTATCTATCTGTCTATCTATTTATCTATCTATCTATCTATCTATCTATCTATCTATCTATCTATCTATCTGTCTGTCTGTCTGTCTGTCTGTCTGTCTGTCTGTCTGTCCTGTCTGTCTGTCTGTCTGTCTGTCGTCCGTCCGTCCGTCCGTCCGTCCGTCCGTCCGTCCGTCCGTCCGTCTATCTATCTATCTATCTATCTATCTATCTATCTATCTATCTATCTATCTATCTATCTATCTATCTATCTATCTATCTAACTATCTATCTATCTATCTATCTATCTATCTATCTATCTATCTGTCTGTCTGTCTGTCTGTCTGTCTGTCTATCCCTCTGTCTATATCGATATGCATATATCATATATCACAGTATTTGCATTCACACTCAGAAATATGCATTATATTTATGTATGTATATATATATATATATATAATATATATATATATATATATATATATATATATATATATATAATGTATGTATATATATATATATATATATATATATATAATATATATATATATATATATATATATATATATATATATATATATATATTATACATATATTATTCTATACATGTATGCTTCTCTCTCTCCCTCTCTCTCCCTCTCTCTCTCTCTCTCTCTCTCTCTCTCTCTCTCTCTCTCTCCCTCCCCCTCCCCTCTCTCTCTCTCTCTCTCTCCTCCCC
>CM060331.1:37877565-37882730 GCA_030674155.1 Stramonita haemastoma | reverse complement strand
AACACACAAAAACAAAAACACACAAAACACAAAAAAAAACCCACACACACACCACTCCAAAAACCACACACCGCGCCCCCGCCCACAAAACCCTCATTTCAGTAATGTTTGAGGAATTTTTAATCAAGGCCAGGAGTAGACTAGGCCACGAGGGGAAAGGGGGGAAAAGCAAAACTGCAGTGTTTGACCTTTTGGGGCCTCTGCAATTTGTCTCCAAAACTTCCGGGGGAATCTGGCCAGGGGCTGCCTGTTCACCTTTTTTCGACACCTGGGCTTTACTTGCTGAGAAGTTCCCGCCATTGAAATTTGCGTATATTAATACATACTGTATGTTTATATTATTGTATATATAAAATATATTTTTTTCAAATAATTAAATATAATAATAAAAGACAGACATATACTAGAACTACAGAAAAAATTTTTCGCAATATATATAAATATATATAATATAAATATATATAAAAAAATATATATTTTTTTAAAAAATTATAATTTTATTTATTTTTATTATTTATTTAATTTTAATTTGAAAAAAACCCCCAAGCCCAATGTCGCATTGATAATCCGGATATCTACCAAGAAGCGATGAAAAAACAAAACACTTTTTACCCTGGGATCACAAAGACCTGGTTGGGCTGTGAAGGAGATTAAAAAACGCGGGGAAACATGACGGAGAGAAAAAGATGAAGCAGCAAAAAAAAAAAAAGGGGATTATACTGCCTGTATGGCAAGATACTTAAAAGCAGTCGAACTCAAAAACTTTCTTTCAGTAAATCCTGGGTGGAATGAGTCAAGTCAATTCAAGCCAATTTTTTTTTTTCCAGTGATAAAACAGTGTGTATGTTCTGATGAACCTTAAGATTTAAGAAAGCTGAGAAATGCCAACAACATAACATAATAGCAACAATAACAACAACAACAATGAAATCAAAACAACATTAACAACAACAACGCAACAACAAAGAGGAGCAGAAAGAAAACTAAGCTTGAATCCCCAACCTACAGTAACATGAAGCAAAATCTGATGAGGAAACTAGGGTAAAACAAGATCCCCACTACAATAGCCAGGCAGAATAGACATGAAACTTTTTGCAACAGGATAAATATGCTTGACACATTTTCACTATAAAAAAAACCCCACTATATCAAATTTCAATGGGGTTATCTTTTTAAATCCATTTAATTTTTCTTGAAAATTCTTGAAGATCATTCAGAAAAAGAATCAAGGCGCCTCGGTGACGCTGTAAGATATTGAAATGGTTTTTGTACCTGTGTTCAATTACTTTTTAATATTTTTATCTGATTTCTTTACAGCATTGTTCACGTAAATCAAAATAACTGTCAGGTGAAAAACTAGTCTGAATCTATATGATGTTATAAGTCTTGTTGTGTGTGTGTGTGGTGTGTGGTTTGTGGGGTGTGTGTGTGTGTGTGTGTTTTGGTGTGTGGTGTGTGTTGTGTGTGTGCGCCCCCGCCCTGGTGCGTTTTTGAGCACGCGCGCGCTCGTGTGGTGTTGTGTGTGTGCGGTGTGTATAAGTCTGTGTGTATTTTGTCTGTGTGTGAATTAGTGAGTGTGAGTGTGCTCCTTGTTTGTGTTGTGTTTTGTTGTGGTGTTCCGCTGTTTGAACCCCCACCCCCAATCCCACCCAGTTCTGTTTTCTGTATTTTCCCCCTCAACCGCCCCCCCCCCCTCCCCGAACCCCCCCCCCCCCCCCCCCAGGCTCTTTTTCGAACATATTATGTAATCCCCTTATTTTTTCGTCATCTTCCTCTAATTTCACTCCAGGAAGTTTTCTTGTCTTACAATATAAAATTATCACTGGCAAATCCCTATACAATATTCCCCTCGTGAATTTTTTGGGTGGTTTCCCCCAAAACTTTTTTTCTTCCTATCTTGCCTTGCCTTTTGTGTGGTGTGTGTGTGTGTGTGTGTGTGTTGTGTGTTGTGTGTGTGTGTGTGGTGGGGTGTGGTGTTGTGTGTTGTGGTGTGTTTGTGTTGTGTTGTTGTGTGTGTGTGTTGGTGTTTGTGTGCTGTGTGTGTGCGCGCTTGTTGTGTGTGTTGTGTGCTGCGGCGCGCTTGTGTGTGGTGTGAAATGTGTTAAATGCCGGGTTAGATATTAAATTGAAATAATCTACAATAATCACAAAGATTGGTTTGACAACAAATTTCATCGGGTTAAATTAACATAACTGAAATTTTGTACCACCAACAGTACAACTTTGTAAATATTATGTATTTTGCACTGTTATTTCCCATATAACAAAAATCACAGCCCTCAATTACCGCCAATCTAACTTGCTTTTTTTTTTAAAACTACAACGTCACAAATCTACATGTAATAAAAACTGAAGAAAACCTAACATACACTGAGAGCTACTAGCTGTGTCTAGACATATGTTTTGCACAATGATAGTACTTATAAAAAGTATCTTCATTTGGAACAAAATGAACCTCGTGGATGATTGTAAAAACGAATTCAGATAAGTGCAAGACTTCAAAAGACATAACTCATCAGAACAGACAGAGAGGACAAATTAAAGATGGTGCTGAGTTACAGTGCTAAAGAAATCACAAGTTCCTTCAAATCAAAGAGTTGTACGTGACTGGTGGAACTACTAGAAGGAGAGGACAGATCTGACAGCTAGATTACGTTTAACTGTATAAATTTTTAAATCAACTTCATTTTGTGTCACTCAACAAAGTCGTGCATATGTCGTGGAGATTGGTTTTACTTTCTGACCGTCACTTCCTGCGAACAGTCTAACATGCCCAGCCAACCATTGCCGGTATAGAAAAGGAGAGTCCTTGACATTGAGACAGTAACAGGCACCGTCCCTGACACGCCAGCCAATCCAGTGCCGGCAAGGAGGCTGCATTAGAGTCACGTGTTTTCTTACTTTGACTCACATGTTTCTTACTTGCATTGCTGGCAAATTCAATCACAAACAATAAACAGAAATTTTACAAACCACACAAAATGCAACAAGAAGAAAAACAAGCTGAATATCAAACTGACAGACAGAATACTATGCGAAGACCACCACACAATAAAGAGCAGGGCAAAAAAAAAAGATGTCGCTTTAAAATAATAGCAAAAATGCCGTTCTGATTGCAAGACAAGAGGAGTAGCATAATATGGACAAACACGCACACAAAATGACAGCCAGGACACGGCTACAGAGCCCCGCAGACTGGAAGCAGATGGTTAACTTGATTCTTTCCAGAAACACAGGGCGTGGCCTGGCACAGTGCTAGAGGCACAAGACAGGAACCCCTGGAGGGAGGGAGCCGTAGGGAGGGCTGCTACAGAGGCAGGGCAATAACTTGCAGTGGATGGACAATGCCTACGTGCTAAATGGATTCAACCACTTTGTAATTACTTGCTAAGCTGATGCAAATAGCCGATCTGTTTTCCCTCTCAGTATAAAGAAAACATTCGGTGGTGTGAGTAATTCTAGTCCCTCTGTCCTTTTTTTACATTTTTCTCTCTAAATTCCCCGCCCCCCCCCCCCCCCCCCCCCAAAAAAAAAAAAAAAAAAAAAAAAAAAAAAAAAAAAAATCCACAACTAAACTTTTTAAGCCTTATTCACAACCAGTCTGCACTAATAGGCTGTACCTGTACATCATATACTGTAACAAACTAGGTGAAGAGTTATATGGTTTGGGCTACAAACATTTGTTCATGAGACTAATACCACCCACAAGTTTTTGTTTATATGTACTTGAGCATGTTTAAAAATCATGTCCATGTGTTTTGAGGGTTTTGAATGTAATGTTATACTGTCTTAATCTGTACTGTGTTGAAGTGCATCCAAACTTGTAAAAGTGACTTAGCACAGTTTGAAATTAGATGGAAAGCAACAGTCTTAACACCCATGTTTCCTCAACATAGAAAAGAAGAAATGGAAGAAGAAAGGAAAGAGAAAAGAAGAGAAATGAAGGAAGAAGAAAGAAAGAGAAAATAAAGAAAAGAAAACAAAAGAAAGAAACGACAGAGAAAAAGAAAGCAAATTAAAACAGAAATAGAAAGAATCAATCCATATATATACATGAAAAGTGAAAGAAAAGGAACAATAAGAAAAGAAAAATAAACAATCCATACAAAAATCAAAAGGCAAAGATAAAAAACAAGAGGAATAAAAACAAAAGAACAGATCAATCAATCATCAATCAATCAATCAATCAACCAATCAATCATCAATCAATCAATAAATCAAGCAGCCTATCACCAAACAAACATTTCATCAATCCATCAATTTCAACAGACAGATTCGAAGAGAAAAACAACAACAACAACACGAAAAAGTGACAGAAATACATAGAAAGTAAAAGTGAAAAGAAAGGCTTTCAAAAAAAAAACAACTCTGATTCAGCAGGCCAAGAACATTATTTCGGAAGCAATCAATGCAATGATTGCCTTCTAATTAGCCACTCCTCTGTTTATAGTTCATTGTTTGTCATAAGGCTATGCTTTTCTGTTGTTTTTTTTGGTTTCCCTTTCATAATGTCATTCTTTTCCTTCCCGCTTGGGTTTGTTATTGTTGTTGTTGTTGCTGTTGGTGTGGCTGTTGTTTGCGTGTTGTGGGCTGCTGATGACGTGGTGATAGCGACATGAATAGGGTATGGTGTTGCTGCAACAGTTATCGTTGTTGTTGTTGTTTGTTGTTGATGTTACCAGAGTTGATCTTGTTGTTGAATTTTTGTTGTTTTGTCCTTGAAAATGGGGCGGGGGCGGGGTGCCTGTATGCCTGTTTCTTTGTCAGTCTGTCTGTATGCTTGTCTCTTTGTCAATCTGTTTTGTATATGCTTGTCTGTTTGTTGGTCTTATTTTATCTAATTGGCTGTGAGTTCATTCCTACAAATAGTGCTAACCCTTCTATTTAGAATTCACAATGCTTTTCCTGCATGCTGTTTTCTATTGCTGACATGGTTTTGTTGTTGTTGTGTTGTTTGTTTTTGGTCTTTTTTTTCTTTTTTTCTTGGGGGGGGGGGGGGGTCAGCACATTAGAAAGTCTCCTTTTTGGCCCCTGGCTACAACAAGTTAGTTGTATCTGTTACCTGCGTCTGCCATCCGACTCCCCTTCTTTCCTTTTATCTCTTGTTTTCTTTATCTCTGATGGGGACGGGATAGCTCAGTGGTCAGAGCACTCGCTTTCCCCCA
>CM060331.1:37855065-37857565 GCA_030674155.1 Stramonita haemastoma | reverse complement strand
TGAATGAAACCATGTGAGAGCTGTGCCTGTGATGCCAAACGTTTTTTGAAGACGGGAGAGAAGAATTGAATGGTCTATAGTGTCGAAAGCTGCAGATAGATCGAGAAGAGTGAGAAGGGATATTTTTCCTGTGACAGAAGCGTGTAGAAGCGTATTTAAGGTGTGAACTAGGGTGGTGTCAGTGCTGTGGTTGGCGCGATAGGCAGACTGGAAAGGCGGAAGGAGGCTGTTGGAATGAAGGTGGCTGTTGAGTTGTCTGAGAACGACTTTTTCAAGGACTTTTGAGATAAAAGGTAGGTTAGAAACAGGTCTATAGTTCTTCAGAATGTTAGGATCGAGATCGTGCTTTTTTAGTAGAGGTGTGACTATAGCGGTTTTGAGAGCTGGTGGAAAATTTCCTGAAAGAAGTGATGAATTTACTATTTTCGTGATCGTAGGTGTAAGCTGTGGAATGCACTGAGTGAAAAGGGAAGCAGGTACAGGATCGAGATCGCATGATTTTATGGTCATTTCTCTGAGAATTGTCTTAATTTTCTTTCTCGGTTGTTGGACAGAAGAAAAGGAGAGGAGTGCCTGTAAATTGGGGATCAGGAGGCACAGGTTGGAAAGAAGTTTGATCCAGTTTGGAACTGATGTTGCGGACTTTGTCAGAGAAGAAAGAAGAAAATATTGCAGGAAGTTCAGAGTGGCTATGGACAGTAGGAAGAGGGCTTGCCTTTGTAGATCCAAGAAGAGTTGAGGTGAGGGAAAAAAGGGATTTCATAGACGTGGCATCAAGAACTTGAGCGGAATGTATGTATGTATGTATGTATGTATGTATGTATGTATGTATGTATGTATGTATGTATGTATGTATGTATGTATGTATGTATGTATGTATGTATGTATGTATGTATGTATGTATGTATGTATGTATGTATGTATGTATGTATGTATGTATGTATGTATGTATGTATGTATGTATGTATGTATGTATGTATGTATGTATGTATGTATGTATGTATAAGCTCGTTCCCTCGCTATTTCTGTCTGTCTGTCTGTCTGTCTGTCTGTCTGTCTGTCTGTCTGTCTGTCTGTCTGTCTGTCTGTCTGTCTGTCTGTCTGTCTGTCTGTCTGTCTGTCTGTCTGTCTGTCTGTCTGTCTGTCTGTCTGTCTGTCTGTCTGTCTGTCTGTCTCTCTCTCTCTCTCTCTCTCTCTCTCTCTCTCTCTCTCTCTCTCTCTCTCTCTCTCTCTCTCTCTCTCTCTTCTCTCTCTCTTCTCTCTCTCTCTCTCTCTCTCTCTCTCTCAACAATCTACAGTAATTTTGGGGGCACTGCCCCGAATGTCTCAGCCTTTGTCTCTGGTGCAGTCCGGTGGAGCCCATCCTTCTTCACGCACACAGTGCATGCTGGGTATGTCCTTGTTTCCGTAATCCACATAACATTGGCATAAGTGATGGGATCTTTAGATTGTAAAGGTTTTTTTTTTAAATTCTATTTTATGCCACTTTATGTCACAGCAGATTTCTCTGCGTGAAATTCGGGCTGCTCTCCCCGGGGAGAGCGCGTCGCCACAAGTGCACTGCCTACCCATTTTTTTTCCTTTCTGCAACTGTATTTGTTTCCCTATCAGAGTGGCTTTTTTCTACATAATTCTGCCAAGGACAACCCCCTTGTTGCTGTGGGTTCTTTTACGTGCGCTAGACAGTGATGAGTAAAACACGGGACCTCGGTTTATCGTCTCATTCGAAAGACTAGCACCCAGACCACCACTGATGGTCTAATAAATGGGGGAAAAGTTTTGTGCTAAAACAGGATTCGAACCACCGCACACTCCGACCCGGACTTTTCGCTTTCTAGGCAAGGCGCATTACCTCCTAGACCACCGATCTACTGGTGATTTTGTGAGTGTATGTATGCACGTAGGAAACTAAGTCATCGGCAGTTCTGCGCCTGAAGTCATTATGGGAGACAGTTAAACTCCTTACCCTAATCAGCTACCGCCGCCAAGATTCGAACCCACGACTTCATGAACCCACAGTAATGGAGGTCCAAAAAATAGTTTTGCCTACTCAATCATAGCGACCGTTTTCTTTATTCTTTTATTTCGAAAAGTATGGAATAATTACTCATGTTGTTTTTTTAAATACATCCTGTCTCCCTGTGTGTTTATGCAGTTTTGTACAATTTTTGTCATCCGTTCCCACCAGCACACAATGTCCTACTCTTCCGAAAAGGGGAACGGGTTTTAACGTACGCGCAAGATGTTCTGCGTCCGTTCGCACATGGGACGTCGGGTTTATAGTCTCATTCAAAGGACTTCTGTGGGGAGTGGAGTCAGCCCTGATGTTAACTCCAGGGGAAAATTCCCCTACAAGGGGAATCGAACTCGGGTCGTCAAATTGCCAGCGCAATGTTCTGACCACTAGGCTATCCCGTGGATAGTGGAGCTAGGTACATAAGTGCGGTACTCGGATAGTCGGGAGATTGGTTCGGAAACTTGATCTTTCCAGGGTCCCAGA
>CM060331.1:37842565-37845065 GCA_030674155.1 Stramonita haemastoma | reverse complement strand
GGAAAATGATTTCAGCCAAATGAAATTGTAAAAAAAAAAAAAAAGGATGTGACTGTGGAGACTCGATTCTCTTTAATCAACATTAGCATACGTAATGAATGATGACAAATAACAAAAAAACATTGCTAATGGTTTTATAAGATGTCGAATTGAAAGACAAGAATAGTCATATAAAAATTAGGGTAAAAATATTGAACTGTTCTCGTTTTACGATCCATGGACTCAAAACAATTTCAGAACTGACGACAAACCTTGAGAAACGTTGGACTATTTGGAAAAGTTGAAAGCTATCTATCTATTAAATGAGCATGAGCTAGCATCCTCCGAAGTTCACATTACCTTAGCAATGATATCTGGAAAAAAAAAGGAAACGGTTGTATGCCAGATACGTTTATAAAAGCCATACGATCAATTGAGATCTGATCAGATCAGATATGCACACCGCGGGACGCGAGTTTTCTAGAATAACCAGATTCAAATCTCTTGTGAAAATTGCTTGTCCCAATCCACTCACTGCACAGACAATCCGCTTTACAGGTTCACTTCCAATTTTTTTTTTTAAGCCAACTTTTTCTTTCTTTTTTCTTCAAACACACAGACAGCAACATATGAGTGAAAATGCGTTGCACTGCCATTAAGTGCCTCACAAGTCAGGCCCAGCGCATCCGACTTCGGCGTGAGAGAGAGAACTGCGTATACCTGAAGGCTTTTCTGGAGGGGAAAATTAAGAGAATTAACCCCAAAAGGCAGAAAATAGACAGGTCGGAGGTGGCAGAAAAAATGGAAACAAGGCAAAAACGAAGAGTGGGATAGAAAAGAGGAATATTTCTAGCATAGATTTTCCAGAAGGTGGGGGATACTATTTATATTGACAGACCCCCCGACATCCTCATGGAGGGATGGAGGGGGGAGGGCGAGGGCGGGAGGTCCATCGCAACCAAACAAAATGTTCGGTGTTTGACAGAAAATGGGGGTGCGATTAGCCTTTCTCATACGGGAAAAAAAAACTTTTAACATTAGCCACCACCTAATTGAATAAACATTCATATGCTTTTATTTTACACCCAGTTCCCGTGTGCACGCGGTTCTGTAATTTTTGTCATCCCTTTCCCTTTGACTGATATGGCCTACTGCTCCCAAAGGCGGGAAAGGTTTTCACGTGTGTCGCAGTGCGTGTGTGGTGTGTGTGTGTGTGTGTGTGTGTGTGTGTGTGTGTGTGTGTGTGTGTGTGTGTGTGTGTGTGTGTGTGTGTGTGTGTGTGTGTACACATGTGTGTGTACACATGTGTGTGTCCGTGCATGCATACGTGCGTGCGTGTGTGTGTGTGTGTGTGTGTGTGTGTGTGTGTTGTTTGTGTGTGTTGTATGTGTACGTGTATGTGTGTGTGTGTGTCTATATTTTGTTTCTGTTGATTGTTAATGTTGCTTCATATGGTTCGCAATCCACATTAACTTCTCTGTTTATAGAGATGATAAATATTAGTGTTAGTATTGGTATAAGTATCGGCAAACATACAAATCAGCACACACCAACTACCTGAACTCGAGTCTTAAAATGCACTTGTCCATGTTAAATTGATTAAGATTTTTTTTTTTTAATCTCTGCCTTGATCTTTTGTCGTGGATCCTTCCTGGGTTTACTATACTACTCTTATTTACTATTTTGTGCTAGCCTTAGCTTAGCCACCAAACATATTGAAAGCATTTCACTTACACTGATTTCTTCTTGGAACATACTAAAACTGGAAGTAAGACAAAAATGTGAAAAGATACCATTTTTTGTATACTTCTACTCGTATAATACAATTAAACTCATTTCACCAAATAATTGGATACCAGACACATCTTCAGACCTGAGCAATATGCCAGAATGATCCAAAAAGGATTTAATGTGTATCAAACTAGACTGTCCCTCACTTCCTTGGCTAACAAACATACGTATAGTTTAGTTAGTGGCAGATTGATCCACTTAACCCTTTCAATTTCCTTGCTTTTATTGAAAAAAAAAAAACCCAGACAGTTCTGTTTTAGATGTTTATGGGACTGTGAAATCTGTTTAATGGGAAACAGGTTGAACGAGAATCAGGAATAATGTCTGTAAGAATGAATCGGATCAGCACGGAATGAATGCTGGCTTAGGTGTTAGTTGACTACAATTAGAAATCTTGATGAGACTAACACAGTAGGCGGGGAAACAGCCCATTGAATGAAACAGAGAATGGCCGAAAGGTAACAAAATCTGTAAATTAAATCACATAACCATTTATACGTGGTTTAGTTGAGATAATCGAAAGGATGTTTAAGAAAACTTTGTTACAGTAGATTGCTTTGATTTAGAATGTTGAGGGCATTGTTGTTCTAATCCCATTGAAGCCGGAGCTGGTGTTCTTTCTTTTTCTTGAGAAATCCACTAGATTATAAGACATGGTCTAGGTTCAGTCTTTAGAAAGAATACTACACCAGCGTCTCGAGTGTAACACAACATCTAGCTCATGTTGAAT
>CM060331.1:37822878-37827878 GCA_030674155.1 Stramonita haemastoma | reverse complement strand
GTGGAGCCTGAGGCTGTTTGCAGGTAGTCTGGAGTGCTATCTGAGAATTGAAGAGGGGGGAGAGAGAGAGAGAGAGAGAGAGAGAGAGAGGAGGGAGAGAGAGAGGAGAGAGAGAGGAGAGAGAGAGAGAGAGGAGAGAGAGAGAGAGAGAGAGTGGGGGGGGGGACCAGGAGGAGAGAGAGAAAGAGAGAGAGAGAGAGGAGGAGAGAGAGAGAAGAGAGAGAGAGAGAGAGAGAGAGAGAGAGAGAAGAGAGAGAGGAGGAGAGGAGAGAGAGAGAGAGAGAATGGAACAGAGAGAAACAGAGAGAGGGAGAGGGAGAGAGATTGAGAGAGAGAGAGAGTGGGAAGGAGGGAGAGAAAGAGAAAGAGAAAGATGCGGACAGACAGACATAAGGACAGAAAGAGACAGAGGCAGACCAAGAGGCAGACAAACAGACATAGGGGCAGCGCAGAGAGAGAGAGGCCTACAGACACAGGCAGACAGAGAGAAACACACAAGCACACACACACACACACACCACACACACACACACACACACACAACACACACACACACACACACACACACACACACACACACACACACAGCGAAACACACTTACTGACTAATTGTGTCTATCTGCGTATCTGCCTCTGAATTTGTCCTTGTCTCTTACACTGTCTGTCTCCCTGTCTGCCAATCTGTCTGTATCTCTTCTTGCCATACACACACACGCGCGCGCGCGCGCGCCACGCACGCGGACACACACACACACACTCACACACACACACACACACACACACACACACACACACACACACACACACACACACACACACGCATCACACACACACACACTCTATCCAAATATCACGGATGGTATAATGATAATAAAGACAGTTGTAAAGAGATGTACACCTGTGTTCCCTAAGGACCATACAAGGACCTTGATACGAGGTCCACTGCATTAATCAGAGAACACTTTCGCACTCTGGGTCAGCACCCTATTTACACCTCAGAGTGGCAGACGAAGTTACTGGAAATGTCCTCATGGCTAGGCTGTCTTGCACCCTGTAACCCTCCCGAGAATGGCAACATTGCCAATGTGGCGGAATTGATGTTAGATGGTAATGGCTTCAGCCATAGAGAGGGTGAAAGGAAATTTGTGGAATTTTTGTGCAGATCTCTGCTACCAGACTGTGACCTGTACTCCTGAAGTCGTAGTATGGTTGCCGATACTGTTAGGTACTTGAAAACAGTCATACACGCAAACTTTGTCATCTGATGTAGTTTTTTTTTTTATCTCACAGGGATTTCCAAGGGGATGAGTGAGTCAAGAGTGCACATTCTGGGTGATCCCCAGGGAGTTATGCTTGGATGCACAACAACAATAACTGCAGACATTGATCCTTGACCTTTTGTAAGGGTCAGGTTTTTAACAAGGAGGCAGGGCATGCGTGAAAACGTAGTTAGAGCTTTACAATGAAAGAAAGAGAATAAAGTACAAAGATTTGAGTAAATGTCAAACCATGCTGAAAATAATGTGTTGAAAAATCCACGGTAGGTAAATGGAACATCATATAAAAATAAGATGATAGGAAGATAATGCAATCCTTGATTAGATACGATGCAGTGATTCAAAGTTTAAGAAAATATGATATTTAGTTAACTTCTTCCAAATAAAATAGGCAAATCAATTTTAAAAAGAAACCAATGACGATAATAACAATCATGGTTTTGTGACAGACTGTTCAAAAAAGACAAGCCTAAATGGAACATTTCATATGACTAGAATCTTTATTCATCCACTGGATATTAATTTGCAGTCTGTTTTTCTTTCCAAATCATAACACAACAAGCCCAAGATTCCACGTTCATATATAATTTTCAAACACTACAACGCTCAACTTGTTTGAGTTTTTATTTATACTTCATTGTTGAGTGTATCTAAGCGTAAGCCTAACAGACACTTTTGAGCTGTTCAGAACTGAATGATCATTGAGCATGCAAACACATCGTTGGTTCTGCTATCTCTCCTAGTGTTCTCTGTATCCTTCTCTATTCTCTTCAGATTGAACCCCAGTAGCTGCTCTGGTTCGTTGGAGGAGATCGTGGCAGTGGTTTACACTGAGGGTAGCACACAATGGCCGATGGCCGGGGGGATGTTTGCTGCCAGTCTGGAGTACTGTCTGAGTACACTGAATGAGAGGGAGAGAGAGGGGGGGGAGAGAGAGAGGGAGAGAGAGGGGGGAGGAGAGGAGGGAAGGAAAGGGGGGCTGACAGACAGAGACATAAACAATGGACAAGAGAGAACAGGATGACAGAGGACAGACACAGAGACAGGACACAGATAAGCAACAAATAGAGAGACAGAGAGACGACGATGGGCAAGACAGAGAAACAGGCAGAAGAGAGAGGAGAAGAGAGAGAGGAGAGAGAGAGAGAGAGCGAAAGAAGAAGGATACAGAGAAAGAAAGACGAATATGACACAGAAGAAAACGTGGCAGACAGAAACATGCAAACAGGTAGAGAGAGAGAGAGAGAGAGAGAGAAGAGAGAGAGAGAGAGAGAGAGAGAGAGAGAGAGAGAGAAGAGAGAGAGAGAGAGAAGAGGAGGAGATTTATACCTCTTGCGCACACGTAAAACCTGTTTCGCCGTATTCCATGTCTTTGAAATAAAAGAATTCCCACACACACACACACACGCACACGCACCACACACACACACACACACACACACACACACACACACACAACACATACACACACACGCACGCACGCACGCACACACACACACACACACACACACACACACACACACACACACACACACACACACACACAACACACACACACACACACACACACTGCCTTCAAGCGCCTGAAAACTCACAAACAGTGCATCCAATTTCAGCATAAAAGAGAGAATTGTTATCTTTTTCAGTCTTTCTGGGGGAAAAAAGGCAAGATAATAGATTCAAAAGACAAAAACAAAAACACAAAAAAGTAGAGGACAGGAAGAAAAGGAACAAAGCAGAAACAAAGAGAGGGATTGAAAAAGATGGGGGAATTTGAAGGACATAATTCCCAGCTGTTGTGAAATTAAATTAACGTCCCAGCGGAGATTTCCGGGACTGTTAATTGCTAGGAGGTGGGGAGATGTTATTTACACTGACAAGCCCCTGATATCCCGTTGGAGGAGAGCAAATTGTCCGACTGCCATTTCAGTGAGTCAGTGAAGCAGTGGTTTCAACTCTTGTCAGCAGCGTGTGGAGGAATTTAACCTTCGCCAGACCCTGTCGGTGAAAAATTACCCAGACTCTCATTTAAATTATCATAACTTTGTCCGTTTTAACTCTAGCAAGCTCAAATTTTATGACTTGGTTTATTATGTATCTGTGCATAATTCCACCGAGTATGAGGATTTTACATGTATCAATAAAGGAGTAATTAAACAATAAAAACGTTGTATAAAGAAAGCAGACTTGAAATTGCCTTAACTTCTTTTTGTGTATACTACACCCATGCAGAGGTTTATTCATTTATTGTGTTTAATTTATTTATTCTATTCTTTTATATCGAGGATAATGGGATAAACACTCATGTGTTGTTGTTTTTTTCATCCAGCCCCCGTGTGTATGCAGTTATGTAAATATTGTCATAATATGTTCCGGCTGGCACACAATGGCCTACTCTTATGAAAAGCGGAACAAGATTTAACGTGTGCGCAAGATGTTCTGCGTGCGTTCGCACACGGGGCCTCGGTTTTTAGTCTCATCCAAAAGACTTTGGGGAGAGTGGAGTCAGCACTGATAACTCCAGGGGAAAAATCCTCTCCAACGGGAATCGAACTCGGGTCGTCAAACTGCGAGCGCAATGTTCTGACCACTAGGCTATCCCGTCCCCCTGGTGATCACACAAGCTAGCTCGGTGCCCCATAACTCACGTCAGCGCTTGGTGGGTTACAGAAACGTCATATACCCAGCATGCACCCTGCTGTGCCTTGAGAGGGATGGGCTCCAGCATAATTCAATTTGTCAAGAGACACGGGGTGAACAAGACAGTGCTATGTTCCATTGACTGCTTGCAGTGTTATGGAAGCACTGAACTAATTTTGGAGGGGAGCTAACTTTTCTTCGGATTTTTGCTATTGCTTTTTTTGATTGGTAGAGACTACCCTGGTTCTCTGCTTATCTCCTTGCTTTGGTATGGCTTCTGTCGGCCTGTCTATCTGTCTGTCTGTCTGTCTGTCTGTTTGAAAGCATTCAACACACAGACGTAGCATGAAAGACAAACCCAGTGACTTGCAAAAGATGTCTCTTTGTTCACAGTAAATACAAATACAGTTATTTCCTGCAGTCCTTCATAATTTTGGGGAAAAACGCACACACACACTCTGTGAAACCAGAAAAAGACAAGTCATTCAATGGAAAACACACTGCAGGCTCAAGTTTGTAGGCAGACTCTCTGGCAACTTGGTACACTTGCCTGGCAGGAGAAGAACTCACGCTGTAGATGTAATATGGCGGGATGGGTAAAAAAAAAGGCCAAACCACAGACCTCGGGAAGTGTGCAGTAACCAAACACTGATTGGTCGCCTAGGTTCCCCTGCCATGTGTCAATTTTGGAGACGTGACCAGGACCGTGATACCTCTCACTTTCTTTATTCTTTGAGAGATAACATAAGTTGACCACGTGTTCACCACGTTGGATCTTTTTTTCGTTTTTTGTTTTTCTTTAATTCAACAAAATTTTATTTTTGTCCAGAATAATGTTGCAACCAATCAATGAAATAAGTAAAAATCAAGCAATGTTATTATATGAATACTCAAGCATTTTGTGCAGAAATGAGCTGCAGCTGAACTAAATTGGGTCAAAAAGATGAGGGGGGGGGGAATAAGACACTTGTGCGTTATTTTTTTTCTAAAGATTGTTCCAGTCTTACGTAAAAGAGATAATCTGTTTGCTCTGCATGTTTGTTTGAGTATACCCTGTAGCTCTTTGGTATCTTGTCACGATAT
>CM060331.1:37805378-37807878 GCA_030674155.1 Stramonita haemastoma | reverse complement strand
GAAGAGGGAGGAAAGAGAGACAGAGAGAGAAACAGGGGAACAATGAAAAACAAGAGAGAAAGAAAGTATACAAGGAAATGAGAGAGAGATAGAGAGAGAGAGGGGAGAGAGAGAGAGAGAGAGAGAGAGAGAGAGAGAGAGAGAGAGAGAGAGAGAGAAGAGAGGAGAGAGAGAGAGAGAGAGAAGAGACTGACAGACAGACAGACAGACAGAGACAGACAGACAGACAGACAGACAGACAGAGACCGAGACAGACAGACAGAGACCGAGACAGACAGACAGAGACAGACAGACAGACAGACAGACAGACAGACAGACAGGGTTAGAGAGAGACAAAAAGAGACAGACACAGACATACTGACAAAGAAATACAGAGAGAAAGAAACAAAGGCACAGACGGAGAGAAAGACAGATCATGATTAGAATTTTAAAAATCTATCTATCTATCTATCTATCTATCTATCTATCTATCTATCTATCTATCTATCTATCTATCTATCTATCTATCTATCTATCTATCTATCTATCTATCTGTCTGTCTATCTATCTCTCTATCTCTCTATCTATTTATCTGTGTCTATCTATCGATCTATCTATCTATCTATCTATCTATCTATCTATCTATCTATCTATCTATCTATCTATCTATCTCTCTATCTCTCTATCTCTCTATCTCTCTATCTTTCTATCTATCTATCTATCTATCTATCTATCTATCTATCTATCTATCTGTCTGTCTGTCCGTCTATCTATCAACCCATATATCTATGTATCAGTTTTTTCTGTCTTTAACAAAAAAAAGAACCCCCAAAAACACAAAAAACCTCAAACCGCACACGTGCAAAACACCAATACGGTTACCACCACTAATGTTGTTTGCAGGAAAGGGAAGAAACTCACACGTGTTTGGAGGAAATGGGCAGGAAATAGATGGTGCGGCCAAATAGCACCCAGACATGAAGATATACATCCATGGCGAGCAGAGACACTATGAAGTGATTTAGATGGGGTCTGGACGATTGTGGGGTGTGCAGATGTGGAATATTGCCATCTTTAAGGACCTTGATTGCTGAGTGGCTCTAGTGTTAGCTGCAAAATGTCTTTGACAAATAGTATAGGATCAACTCGATGTTTACATCGGGTCTTTGACCCTTCGGAAGATATAAAAAGAAAAAGGAACGGTGTGGGAAATGCATCACAGTGTCTACGTAGCAAAACTCTGTAACATTTTAGATAAAACCACTTCTTTTACGTAAATCTTTGGTTGTCAGTGTATTCTGTTTACCTAACTATTGTGATTAGTTAAAAATGCAAAGTATATGAGGTGTTTTTTTTATAATTTCCAATGACCCTATTTCAAAATTCATGACCAGTCATTGTTTTTATTTTCCTTCCAAAGCGATTAACTGGTCATTAAACCTCAATTCGATTTTGTTGCATAATCTGTGATAGATAAGATAAGCTTCAGATAATCCACAACTAGAATTCAACGATCAGTAACGTAAAGAAGAAACGATGATATACTGCCTTAGGCATAGACATTCCCAGAGACAGACAAAACGGTATTAGCACACTGTTAGACAGTAGCTCAAACTAGCAGCTACTATGGAGAGAGAAAGGGTGTGTGGGGGGGGGGGGGGGGGGGGGGGGGGGGGGTTGAGGGAGATTGATAAGAGAGATTGATAGAGAGATAGGGAGAAAGAGAGAGACAGACAGAAACAGACAGAGACCGAGAGAGACAGAGAATAAGTGAGAGAGACTGATAGAGAGAAAGAGAGAGAAAGAGAGAGAAAGAGAGAGAGAGAGAGAGAGGAGAGAGAGAGAGAGAGAGAGAGAGAGAGAGAGAGAGAGAGAGAGAGAGAGAGAGAGAGAGAGAGAGAGAGAGAGAGAGAGAGAGAGAGAGAGAGAGAGAGAGAGGAGAGAGAGAGAGAGAGAGAGAGAGAGAGAGAGAGAGAGACTGATAGAGATTTAGAAGAGAGAGAGAGAAGATGGGGAGAGGGAGAGAGAAGAGAGACGACAGACAGGAAGAGAGAGAGAAGAAAGAAGAGAGAGAGAAGAAGACAGAGACAGAGAGAGACAGAGAGACAAGACGACAGAAGAGAGACAGAGAAGGGACAGAATGAAGGAACAGACAGACAGAAGAGAGGCAGAGAAGAACAGAAGAGCAGAGCAAAAAAGATACAGGCAGAGAAAGGCACACAGTAAGACAAAGAGGCATAGAAACAGAGGCATGGGGTAGTGGGGGAAGAAGTAAGTGCAAAGAACCCTATTTGTTTGCTCTATTAGGCTGAGGGAGAAAATCGATCAGGTAACCTCGTTGTCTCCATCACACAGGCACAAGGAGTCTGACCCCCCACCCTCTCCCCCCCCCCCACACCCTTCCTCGTCTACTTCTCTTACTAATTTAGCTGAGGGGGTGGGGGTGGGGAGGAGGGGTGTGTGATCGTGTGAGTTACTGTGTTTTGTTGACATAAATATGCTAATACACACACACACACAC
>CM060331.1:37790378-37792878 GCA_030674155.1 Stramonita haemastoma | reverse complement strand
CATTCTGTTGTGCGCTATGCGCGCGCGTACACACACACACACACACACGCACACACACACACGTGCGCGCGCGCACACACACACACGTACACACATACAGACACACACACACACACACACACACACACACACACACACACACACACACACACACACACACACACTGGAGTTAACATCAGTGCTGACTCCACTCTCCCCAAAAGTCCGGATGAGACTTTAAACCGAGGCCCCGTGTGCGAACGCACGCAGAACATCTTGCGCACACGTTAAATCCTGTTCCGCTTTTCGTAAGAGTAGGCCATTGTGTGCCGGTGGGAACAGATGACAATATTTACAAAACTGCATACACACGGGGACCGGATAAAAAAAAAGCACACTATTGCTTATTCTGTTATCCTCGATATAAAAAAATGAAGAAAGAAAATAAAAAAACACACACATCTCTTGGGAGCTTTTTACTGAGGATGTCCATTTCTGTGCAAGACCTGCTACTGCCTTTGCCACGAAGGAACATAGCAGACTGCATGCAGCATACACACGCTGAAGGTTCGTTCTGCAGTTCATTCCCGCCAGTATCTGCAGCCATAGAAAACAGACATATCTATCAGACATCCAATACATCACAGAGGGATTGATTCACCCCCCTTCACGGAACATCTAAGTGGATTTCTTCCTAAGATGTGGTGTAGCACCAATGGAATTCTCCGCACTTTTGACACCTTTTAGGAAAACAACCCAACAACAACCACAAAAAAACTGATAGCGCCACTTGTGGCCAAGCTCTCTCCCAGTGTACCAGAAACGGTAATTCAAAATCCTTGTTCATATATCAGTAATGGTGATAATCATGTACAATTTATCACTCGCGAACTTAGTGACATCCCACATTAGCATAAAACCACTCTCAGGTTTGGTTTAGTTTGTCCTGAAAAGCTGCACTTAAAAACGTGATTTTAGGCTGCATGTTTTTTTGCGAAATTATTCAAAGTCTGTTTTGAAGTTTGTGGGCTTGTGTAATGTCAAATGTTCGGGGCTGTCTCAAAAAGGCTTGGTGAGCGTGATGGAAGGGTCAGAACAGAGTGAAGCGGTTACATCATATTCGTTGGCTTCTAAAATGCAATTTCATGTCTTGTATGGATTTGATAAGGAACGGAGATGAGGAAGGGCGGAGGGGGGAGGGAGGGAGGGAGGAAGGGAGGGGAGTGTTGTGGGAGATGGAATTTGCAATGAGGTCACTGCCTTGTCAAGGGTACGGTGATTCAATGGCATCTGCAATGTTATTGTATTAGAATTTGAAAAAAGGAAACGATATTTTTCTGCATATTTTTCTCTCTCTCTGCCCCCCTTCCCCCCCCCCTCCCCCCCCCCCCCTCTCTCTCTTCTCTCTCTCTCTCTCTCTCTCTCTCTCTCTCTCTCTCTCTCTACTCCTCTCTCTCTCTCTCTCTCTCTCTCTCTCTCTCTCTCTCTCTCTCTTCTCTCTCCTCTGATAGCCTAGTGGTCAGAACATTGCGCTGGCAATTTGACGACCCGGGTTCGATTCCACTTGAGATTTTTCTCCTGGAGTTAACATCAGTACTGACTCCACTCTCCCCAAAAGTCCTTCGGATGAGACTTTAAACCGAGGCCCCGTGTACAAACGCACGCAGACTATCTTGCGCACACGTTAAATCCTGTTCCGCTTTTCGTAATAGTAGGCATCTTGTGCCAGTGGGAACAGATGACATTTACAAAACTGCATACACACAGGGACTGGATGTAATATAAAAAAAAAAGCACAAGAGTGCTTATTCCATTATCCTCGATATAAAAGAATAAATCAAATCAGAATCAAATTAGCATTGCTTGTTGTATAAAGGACAATGCGTTACGCTGCCATGAAGCGCCTGATAAGTCAACCCCAGCGCTTCCAACTTCGGCATGGAAGAGACGGATAGCCTAGTGGTCAGAACATTGCGCTGGCAACGACCGGGGTTCGAGTCCGGTCGAGGAGATTTTTCTCCTGGAGTTAACATCAGTGCTGACCCCACTCTCCCCCAAAGTCCTTCGGATGAGACTTTACACCAAGGCCCCGTGTACGAACGCACGCAGAACATCTTGCGCACACGGTAAGTCCTGTTCCCCTTTTCGTAATAGTAGGCCATCGTGTGCCGGTGGGAACAGAGGACATTTACAAACTGCATACACACGGGGACTAGATGTAAAAAAGCACAAGAGTGCTTATTCCATTATCCTCGATATAAAAGAATAGATCAAATCAATTCAAAATCAAATCAATCAAATCTCTCTCTCTCAATCTCTCTCTCATCCTCCTCTCCCTCTCCTCTCCCCCCCCCCTCCCCCCTCCTCCTCCATCTCTCTCTCTCTCTCTCTCTCTCTCTCTCTCTCTCTCTCTCTCTCTCTCTCTCTCTCTCTCTCTCTCTCTCTCTCTCTCTCTCTCTCTCTCTCTCTCTCTCTCTCTCTCTCTCTCTCTCTCTCTCTCACTCACACACACGCATCTGGT
>CM060331.1:37772878-37782878 GCA_030674155.1 Stramonita haemastoma | reverse complement strand
TAATTAACATAACTCATAATTATGTATCCCCAACAGTACAACATTGTATGAATATTATGTATTTTGCACTGTTACTTTACCATATAACTAAAAAGCCCTCTATTACCAGGCTATGCTACCTGTGCTATTTATGTGCTATTTATTTTAACTGCAACGTCACAAATCTACACGTAGTAAAAACTGAAGAAAACCTACACTACACTGAGAGCTACCAGCTGTGTCTAGACATAGTTTTGCACAATGATAGTACTTTAAAAATATCTTCGTTTATAACAAAATGAACCTCTTGGATGATTTTAAAACGAATTGAGATAAATGCAAGACTTCAAAAGACATAACCCATCAGAACAGACAAAGAGGACAAGACTGAAGATGGTGTTGAGCAACAGTGCTAAAGAAATCACAAGTTCCTTCAAATCAAAGAGTTGACGATGAGTAGGTGGAACTACCAGTAGGAAAAGACAGATCTGTCAGCTAGATTACGTTGAGCTTATAAATTTTTAATCACCTTGATTTTGTGTCACTCATAACAAAGTGTGTGAATACGTGCGGGGAGAATGTTTACTTTCTGACCGACACTTCCTGCGAACAGTCTAACATACCCAGCCAACCATTGCCGGTATAGAAAAGGAGCGTCCTTGACATTGAAACAGTAGCAGGCACCGCTCTCTAACACGCTCAGCCAATCAGTGCCGGCATAGAAGGCCGCATTTAGAGTCACCTGTTTCTTACTTTGACTCACGTGTTTCTTACTTTGCATTGCCGGCAAATTCAATCACGAACAATAGACACAAATGTTACAAACCACACAAAATGCAACAAGAAGAAAAACAAGCTGAATATCAAACTGTCAGACAGACTACTATGCGAAGACACCAGAACAATAAAGAGCAGGGCAAAAAAAAAGATGTCGCTTAAAAATAATAGCAAAAATGCCGTTCTCATTGCAAGACAAAGAGGAGTAGCATAATATGGACAAACACGCACACAAAATAACAGCCAGGACCTGGCCACAGAGCCCCTGGCAGACTGGTAAGCAGATGGTTACTTGATGCTTTCCAGAAACACAGGGGCGTGGCATGGCACAGAGCTAGAGGCACAAGACAGGAAACCCATGGAGGGAGGGAGGGCTGCTACAGAGGCAGGGCAATTATCTTGCAGTGCATGGACAATGCCTACGTGTTAAATAAATTCAACCAGCTTTGCAATTACTTGCTAAGCTGATGCAAATAGCCGATCTGTTTCCCTCTCAGTATAAAGAAAACATTCGGCGGTGTGAGTAATTCTAGTCCCTCTGTCCTTTTTTTACATTTTCCTCTAAATCGCCCCCACCCCCCCAAAAAAAGATCCACAGAACTAAACTTTTTAAGCCATATTCACAACCAGTCTGCACTATAGGCTGTATCTATTCATTAAATACTGTGACAAACTAGGTGAAGAGATGTATTATTGGCTACAAACAGTTTCTTCATGAGAGTAGATACGCCCACATTATGTGTTCATATGTACTTGAGCGTGTCAAAAATCATCTTTATGTGTTTTGAGGGTTTTGAATGTAATGTTGATGCTGTCTTAAGTCTGTATTGAAGTGCATCCAAGCTTGTAAACGCAACGTAGCACAGTTTGAAACTAGATGGAAAGCAACAGTCTTCACACTCACAGAAAGAAGAAATGGAACGAAGAAAAGAAAGGAGAAAAGAATAGAGAAAGGAATGAAGAAGGGAGGGAGAAATAAAGAAAAGAAAAAAAAAAGAAAGAAACGACAGAGAAAAAGAAAGCGAAAGTAAAACAAAAGAAAGGAACAATCCATAGATAAAAAAAAAGAAAGAGTGAAAGAAAAGAAACAATAAGAAAAGAAAACATAAACAATCCATACAAACATTTAAAAAAAGAAAACAAGAAAAGGAAATAAAAAAGAACAAATCAATCAATCAATCAATCAATCAATCAATCAATCAATCAAGCAGCCTAATCACCAAAACAAACATTTCATCAATCAATCAATTTCAGACAGACAGATTCGAAAGAAAAAAACAACAAAAAACGAAAATAGTGACAGAAATACATAGAAAGTAAAAGTGAAAAGAAAGGGCTTTCAAAAAAAACCCCCTCTTGATTCAGCAGGCCAAGAGACATTATTTCGGAAGCAATCAATGCAATGATTGCCTTCTAATTAGCCACGTCCTCTGTTTATAGTTCATTTGTTTGTCATAGGCTAGTGGCTTTTCTGTTGTTTTTTGGTTTCCCTTTCATAATGTCATTCTTCCTTCCCGCTTGGGTTTGTTGTTGGTGGTGGTGGTGTGTGTTTCTGTTGTTTGCGTTGTTGTGGCTGTTAATGTTGATGACGTGGTGAAAGCGACATGATAGTGTATGTTGTTGCTGCTACTGTTATCGTTGTTGTTGTTGTTGTTGATGTTACCAGAGTTGATCTTGTTGTTGAATTTTTGTTGTTTTGTCCTTGAAAATGGGGGCGGGGGCGGGGGTGCCTGTATGCCTGTTTCGTTGTCAGTCTGTCTGTATGCTTGTCTGTTTGTCAGTCTGTCTGTATATGCCTGTCTATTTGTTGGTCTATTTATCTAACTGGCTGTGAGTTC
Organism: Stramonita haemastoma; assembly: GCA_030674155.1. Classification (NCBI taxonomy): domain Eukaryota; kingdom Metazoa; phylum Mollusca; class Gastropoda; order Neogastropoda; family Muricidae; genus Stramonita; species Stramonita haemastoma. Next base: position 37,780,284 of record CM060331.1, on the reverse strand, counting down.
ATTCCTACAAATAGTGTTAACCTTTCTATTTAGAATTCACATGCTTTTCCTGCATGCTGTTTTCTATTTGCTGACATGGTTTTGTTGCTGTTGTTGTTGTTGTTTTGCTGTTTTGTTTTGTTTGTTTGTTTGTTGTGTTTTGTTGGGGGGGGGGGGGGGGGTGGGTTCAGCACATTAGAAAGTCTTATTTTTGGCCCCTGGCTGTTTAACAAGTTAGTTGTATCCGTTAGTGTGCGTCTGGCCTCATCCCCCTCTTTCCTTTTATCTCTTTGTTTTCTTTATCTCTGATGGGGACGGGATAGCTCAGTGGTCAGAGCACTCGCTTTCCCCCCAGCCAATGTTAAGCAGCATCGAGCGTGATTACCAGTTGGATGGATAACCGTTTGTGTGCGCGCCTTGGCTTCAGTACAGTTCCCCCCAGTTCACCCAGCTGTAAATGGGTACCTGCCTTCTTCAGAGTCGGGGAAAGGTAAAGCAGCGAGGGAGAGGAGATGGGCGCCGCCCTTAACATGCTGGTCCCTTGCGAAGCTGAGGTCTCTGATGGCTTGATCCCCTACGACCACCTAGGTTACGCGGCATTTTAACCTTCTCTTTTCGGTCTTTTTATCCGTCTGTGTGTGTGTTTTTTTCAATTTTATTTAATTATTTATTTATTTATTCTTTTATATATTGAGGATAATGGGACAAGCACTCTTGTGCTTTTTTTACATCCAGTCCCCGTGTGTATGCAGTTTTGTAAATGTCATCTGTTCCCACCGGCACACGATGGCCTACTCTTATGAAAAGCGGAACAGAATTTAACTTGTGCACAAGGTGTTCTGCGTTCTGCTTGTGTGTGTGCTTGTGTGTGTGTGTGTGTGTGTGTGTGTGTGTGTGTGTGTGTGTGTGTGTGTGTGTGGTGTGTGTGTGTGTGTGCGTGCGCCCGCGTGTGTGTCAAATCAAATCAATCAATCAAATGTATGTGTATGTCTGTGTGTGTATGTGTGTGTATGAATAAGAGAAACAGACAGACAGACAGACAGACAGACAGACAGACAGAGAGGCAAAGGGAGAGCACACAGAGACACAGAGAGACACACACAGACATTGGCTAGGACATTAAGAGATAGAGACAGAGACATTGAGATAAAGTGAGAGTCCTAGAGAAAACACACACACACGCACACGCACACACACACACACACACACACACACACACACACACACACACACACAAGCACACACTCAAATACGCACACATACACAAGCACACACACGCAAGCAGACACACAAGCAGACACACACATGCACCCCCCACCCCCACATTCACACACACACTGACAAACACACACACATACACACACAAACACACACACACATACACACACTGACATCACACACACACACACACACACACACACACACACACACACACACACACACACACACACACACACACACACACACACACACACACACACACACACACACACACACACAGGCAGTTCTTAATGCTTGCTTGCTTGTCATATTTCCTCTTTTAAAAATGTTAATTGTTAATGAAAAATGTTTTGAAATGTAAACAAAAATTAGATTAAAAGAGGTAGAATTGTATAGGTATCAGTTGCATTCTAGTTCATCTCTCCCTCAAAAAAAAAAGAAAGAAAGAAAAAGAAATACTAACATTACGATATCTACTTTAAAGATACAAGTTTTATCGTGGAATATCAGAAGTATTCATGGGAAAATTGATGGAATTAACACAAATAAACTTAAGGATGTAGAAGTAGAAAATATGTTAATGCGCTATGATTTAATCTTCTTACAAGAAACGCACTTAGAAAAAAAAGACACGGATAGCATAATGCTCCCTGGGTATATATCTGTACACTACTGCAGACCACCGAACAGTAAAGCATCAGGTGCTTCTGGTGGTGTTTCCATTTTTGTAAAGGAAAAGTATCGTCAATTTGTAAAATTTTTGCCTCAAAATAATGCTGATATAGCATGGGTACAAATCTTAAATGGTCCTTATGACAGTGATACATGTATAGGTGGAGTGTATATCCCACCTGAATATTCTTCCTTTGGAAAACGTCACACAATGAACATATGGAATAAACTAGAACAAGACGTTTGCATATCTATCTAAACAAAATACTATCATTCTCTGCGGTGATTTCAATGCAAGAACAGGTTGTTTAGAAGACTTCATTCAAATGGACTATCCACAAAACTATTATGAGTTACCATTCAATTACAGTTATGATAACTGTTATGAACGGTGCTCTATGGATAAAATATTTCAAAGAAATGGTAAAAGACTTATAAATATATGTGTTGATTATGAAATGAGGATATTAAATGGTCGCACACTGGGAGATCTGCAAGGACATTTCACATGTTTTCAGCCACAAGGTTGTAGTGTTGTCGATTATTTTGCTTGTTCTAAATCTATCCAAAAGGAAGTGCGCCATATGAAAGTCGATCAATTAACAGAGTACTCTGATCACTGTCCAGTCCATTTAGACATTTCAATACCAAGAATAGATAACTATAAAGTGTTAAAAAGGAATGATCTGAGAAAAAATAGACACAGTAATACTAAAGATAATAAGAAAATTACAAAGAATGCTTTACCACCCAGTTTTTACTGGGATGAAAATTCAAAACAGAGATTTCAAACCTCTTTTAAACTGTCGCCCGTACAGTCACGTATAAAAGATATAAAACGCAAAATGTGTATAACATTAAACACATATAACCAAAATGAAGAAGATATTGATTCAGAAAATGTACAAAAGTCATTAAATGAGTGTGCTGAAAATTTGTCGGTAATTTTCACTGATGCAGCAAGATTAAGTTTGAAACTTAAAAAACGAAACATTTTAATAAAAAAGAAAAACAGTAAAAAGTGGTTTGATGGACATTGTGCAGAAATGAAAAAAGAAATAAAATCTTTACTTAACGCCATCAATCGGTATCCATTCAAAGTTGCTCTTAGACAAAAGTATTTTTCAAAGAGAAAAGAATACAATAGACTTTTAAAAGAGAAAAAGAGATCGTTCAAAAGCAATCTTGTTTCGAACCTGCATAACGCAATAGATAAGGATCCTAGTGTATTATGGAAAACTCTTCAACAATTAAGGATAAGTGAAGAAAAAAATACAAGAGAAACAAATTTCCTCAATAACACAAAATGGATGGAACATTTAAAAAAGCTGATAGGAAAAGAACCTTCTGTCAATCAAAAGAGAAAAGAACAAGTGCAAAACATGTACGAACTACTAACAAGACGCGAAAACCCGTACTTAGACAGGCCCTTTACTAGAAAAGAAATCACGGAAGGAATAAAAACTTTAAAAAACAAAAAATCCCAGCAAGGATGGTATATTAAATGAAATGATCAAATCCATCACCCCAGATATACTAGGTATACTGGAGTTACTTTTTAATGTTGTTCTTGATACAGGGTTGTATCCACATGAATGGAAAGTAGGCATCAATATTCCTATTCACAAAGGTGGATGCCTCCTAAAGCCTGAAAACTACAGAGGAATCACATTGACAAACACTTTTGGTAAATTATTTTGCCAGATACTGAACAATAGAATATGCAACTATCTAGAAGAAAATAACAAACTTGCTAAAGAACAAGCTGGATTTCGAAAGAAATGTAGAACTTCAGACAATATTTTCATTTTAAGTAAACTAGTTGATAACATATGCAAAACAAAAGATAAAAGGTTGTATTCTTGTTTTGTGGATTTTCAGAAGGCTTTCGATAGCATTTGGCATCAAGCTTTAATGGTGAAACTGCATGCAATTGGAATAACTGGTAAATGTTTCAATCTGATTGAAGATATGTATACAGATGCCACAATATATGCAAAAGTAAAAGATACGTTATCTGAAGAAATAGAAGTAAAAGTTGGGTCCATCAAGGCAACACACTAAGTCCCACACTCTTTAATATCTACATTAACGATATCTTTCAACATATAGGAATGATTGATTCTCCATATATAACGAAAAATGATGTAGTCCTCAGGTTTAATGTATGCAGATGATCTTATATTGTTATCAAATACAAAATCAGGTCTCCAATCAAAACTGGATAAATTACATGAGTATTGTCTAAAATGGGGACTCCAAGTAAACAAAGAAAAAAACCAAAGTTATAATCTTCACAAAATCTGTACCTAAAATTCCTATTCATTTTAAATGTGGACAAAACCTAATTGAAACTACAGATAGGTATAAATATCTAGGTATAGTTTTTCATCAGTCAGGAAAGTTTGATGTGGCCCAGGAACACTTAGTCAAACAAAGTAACAAAGCTATTTATTCGCTGAAAAGAGCTCTACAAGGAGGTGTACTAAAAATAAATATTGTTATGCAGTTGTTTGATGCCCTAATAGTGCCTATTTTAACGTATGGAAGTGAAATATGGTTTCCTTATGGTTGTGATGTAAAAGATAACTTCAAAATAGATGATTTATTTAAAATGTGCTTAACCAGTCATTTCCTTTTGAAAGCACCCACGCAAAATTTTGCAGACAGATATTAGGAGTTCACAAAAAAACAATGGTCTTGCCAGTTTTCGGAGACTTAGGCAGATACCCATTAACGTTAAAAGTTATTAGTCATTTAATCAATTTTTGGATTCACATAATAGATTCAAAAGAAAATAGCTATTTGAAATTGTTATATAATGAAATGCACCAAAACAATGAAAAAGATCACTGGATTTATATAATCAAAACAATAATTCATAAGATTGGATTCAAGCATGTGTGGAATAATCATAGTACATTAAATATGAAAAGATTATGCTATGCTATAAAAAACAAAACTTGAAGAATTATACAGACTGTTTTGGAATCAACAAAAAAAAGTTATTTTCTAAGCTGAATTTTTACAACTCTGTTTTCACATGTTTACAGATTGGAGCCGTATCTTTTGATATGCAGGAATGAAAATTATAGGCGCCTATTCAGCAGATTTCGCACCAGCTCCCATGATTTAATGATAGAGCAAGGGAGATATATGAATATACCAAAAGAAGAAAGAAAATGCAAATGGTGTAACAAAAAAGAAGACGAGTATCACTTACTTGATGTTTGTACATTATATGATGATTTAAGAAAAAAATTTCTATCTAATGTCAATATTAAGGAAATGAATAATATGAATAACTACAAGAATCTGAGTAAGTTTTTCAACAACGAGACTGTCTGCTAGATATGATCAAATATGTGCATGATTCTTTTTCCAGAAGAGCAAGAACATAGATACATTACATATGTAAGAATCTACATCTTTTAAGAATGTTAAATACGTTTACGTTTGGTGTCAAATAAGTCTCGTTCTGACTTAATGGCAATAAAGTTTTCTGATTCTGATTCTGATTCTGATTCAGGCAAAAAGTAGATTTTACCAGGTCATAAAAGAAAAGAGGGGGGGGGTGAAGTGAGGGGGGGGGGAGGGAGAATATGGCCTGAGGGAGGATCAGACATTTGGAGGATGAAGAAAAAGGTGCCCTGGATTTAGACTTGCCCTATAGGAAATGTCGCCTTGTTTTGGAGAGAGAGGGAGACCGTATAGAGACAGTGCTGCTATAGTGCTTGTATGTGTGTGTGTGTGTGTGTGTGTGTGTGTGTGTGCTTGTGAGAGAGAGAGAGAGAGAGAGAGAAGAGAGAGAGAGAGGAGAGAGAGAAGAGAGAGAGAGAGAGAGAGAGAGAGAGAGAGAGAGAGAGTGTGTGTGTGTGTGTGTGTGTGTGTGTGTGTGTTTGTTGTGGTGTGTGTGTGTGTGTGTGTGTGTGTGTGTGTGTGTTGTGTGTGTGTGTGTTGGAGAGAGAGAGAGAGAGAGAGAGAGAGAGAGAGTGTGTGTGTGTGTGTGTGTGTGTGTGTGTGTGTGTGTTTCAGTTGTGTGTGTGTGTGTGTGTGTGTGAGAGAGAAGAGAGAGAGAGAGAGAGAGAGTGAGTGTGTGTGTGTTGTGTGTGTGTGTGTGTGTGTGTGTGTGTGTGTGTGTGTGTGTGTGTGTGTGTGTGTGTGTGTGTGTGTGTGTGTGTGTGAGAGAGTGAGTGGTGTGTGTGTGTGAGAGAGAGAGAGTGAGTGTGTGTGTGTGGTGTGGTGTGTGTGTGTTGGTGTGTGTTGTGGTGTGTGTGTGTGTGTGTGTGTGTGTTTCAGTGTGTGTGTGTTTTGTGTGTGTGTGTGTATGTGTGTGTGTGTGTGCGCGCGCGCGCAGGCGTGTGTGTGTGTTTTTATTTATCTATTTATTTATTTATTTATTCTTTTATATCGAGGATAACAGAATAAGCAATCATGTGCTTTTTTTCATTCGGTCCCCGTGTGTATGCAGTTTTTGTAAATTAATATTGTCATCTGTTCCCACCGGCACACGATGGCCTACTCTTACGAAAAGCGGAACAGGATTTAACGTGTGCGCAAGATGTTCTGCGTGCGTTCGCACACGGGGCCTCGGTTTAAAGTCTCATCCGAAGGACTTGTGCGTGTGTGGTGTGTGTGTGTGTGTGTGTGTGTGTGTGTGTGTGTGTGTGTGTGTGTGTGTGTGTGTGTGTGTGTGTGTGTATGCGTGTGTGTGTGTGTGATTCTGTGTGTGTGAGAGAGAGAGATACACGTAAATAAGCCAAATGTGTACTGTGGCCAAGAGGATAACAATAAATGGAGAACATGACCAAGTATTTATTTATCATTTTGTTCATTTATTTACTTATTCTTTTATATCGAGAATAATGGGATAAGCACTCTTATGCTTTTTTTACATCCAGTCCCCGTGTGTATGCAGTTTTGGAAATGTCATCTGTTCCCAACGGCACACGATGGCCTACTCTTACGAAAAGCGGAACAGGATTTAACGTGTGCGAGTAGAAGGCTAATGTTGAAATGAATGTTTTCCTACAGTTGCGTGCTGCTAATTTTGAGTTTTGTCAATTTCTTCCTTCTTTTCTTTTGTTTTCTTTCCTATATACATGTGATATGCAAGCTGTAATCCATGCAGTAGACCACCCACCCCCTCTCCACACCACTGGAATGATCCATTGGAAAGGCAATGACCAAAACGAATGGTTCCAGTACCGTGGCAGGAGCCACCAGAACGTTGCCATATACAGCCCCGAGCCGCCCTGGGACTCCAACTCCCCGATATTTCCTCAGGTGGTGTCTAAACATGACACCTGTGCGCATGCTGTTTTTTTTTAAAAATAATTTTGTTATCCGCTCCTACCGGCACACGATGGCCTGCTCTTCCGAAAGGCGAAACGGGTTTTAACGTGTGCGCAAGATGTTCTGCGTGTGTTCGCACACAGCCTCGGTTTATAATCTCATCCGAATAACTTTGACATTCAGTTCGAATTTTTCGTCAAACTGGGAAGAAAGGGCGAGGCTGGGTACGAACCTAGAAA
>CM060331.1:37747878-37750378 GCA_030674155.1 Stramonita haemastoma | reverse complement strand
AACAACAGTGTCCAGAGACCGTGTGGCTGCTGTTATAACTGCTGTTTTTCTCCTATCATTTTCCCAGTTGTTTATGTGTTTTAATGAAATGGGATGCTAAAGAGGATGAGGTAAATGCAAAATGATTCCAGGCAACTGACTTTTAAAAAAGGATGCCATTATGAAGATTCTTTTCTATTTCCTGAGAATTATCCGCAAACCGGTTATCTTCACAAGGGATAAAAACGGTCGCATGACGCAAAATCTCACCTTGAATATCAGAACTCTAGCTGAGGACGAGAGAAAAATAATTATGCAAACAGAATTTATGATGGGTAGGAGAACAAACGAGCCAGCTTTGATAATCCTGTTTTAAACCGAGCTATGACATTTTGGGAATCATCCAGAATATGAACTCTATCTCATTTCTCACATCGGGGAATCATTATGAGGCTGTAAATGAACACTGGGTGACAAATAGCTTTTTTCTAAGCAACCTGCGATAAATCACGCTCTTATTTCAAACGATTTTGTTTTAATGGAGAATGCATGTTATAGCGTTAATAGCTTGTCATGGCCAAAGATACCCTCCACAGAACATTTCAATGTAAAATAGTATTCTAAGGTAGTCTTTGGTACTCTACTTATACTAATAACTACACCTTTTCCCGCTGCCAGGAATAAGTTAACTAGTAGTTAGAACAAAATTGTCACTACGGTTACATTTATTTTTTTTTATTTTGTGATTTTTTATCTTTGCTCTGTGAAGACTTTTGTTGTTTTTTAAAGCGCTTGTTGTTATTTTTGTTGCATTTGATACTGTTGGTATGACTGTTGTGTGGCATTACTTTTCCCACGTTGCTACCTCTCCATTTTGATTGTTGCTGCTGCAGCTGCTATATTATTTCTGCTGATATCTGACATGATGTAAATGTCTATATTATCTCTGTTGTTAAAGCTATTACTGCTTCTTTAATTGTTCATCATTTTGCAGCTATTTATTCATCAAGGGACATGTAGCACGAAAAGATAATGAGTGACAGGGAAAACGATTTCAACCAAATGAAATTGTAAAAAAAAAAATAAGGATGTGACTATGGAGACTCGATTCTCTTTAATCAACATTAGCATACATAATGAGTAATGACAAAGAAAAAAAAGCATTGCTAATGGTTTTAAAAAATGTCGAATTGAAAGACAAGACTAGTCATATAAAAATTAGGGTAAAAATATTGAACTGTTCTCGTTTAATGTTCCGTGGATTCAAGTAGATTTCAGAACTGACGGCAAACCTTGAGAAACGTTGGACTGTTTGGAAAAGTTGAAAGCTATCTATCTATTAAATGAGCATGAGCTAGCATCCTCCGAAGTTCACATTACCTTAGCAATGATATCTGAAAAAAATAGGAAACGGTTGTATGCCAGATACGTTTTATAAAAGCCATACGATCAATTGAGATCTGATCAGACCAGATATGCACACCGCTGAACACGAGTTTTCTAGAATAACCAGATTCAAATCTCCAGTAGAAATTGGTTGTCCCAATCCACTCACAGCACAGACAATCCGCTTTACAGGTTCACTTCCTTTTTTTTTTTAAAGCCAACTTTTTCTTTATTTTTTCTTCAAACACTCAGACAGCAACTACTGTTATCTGTCATATGAGTGAAAATGCGTTGCACTGCCGGCCATTAAGTGCCTCACAAGTCAGGCCCAGCGCATCCAACTTCGTCGTGAGAAAGAAAACTGCGTATACCAGAAGGCTTTTCTAGGGGGGGGGGGAATAAAGGAGGATAAACCAACAAGGCAGAAAATAGACAGGTCGGAGGTGGCAGAAAGAAAGGAAACAAGGCAAAAACAAAGAGTGGGATAGAAAAGAGGGATATTTCTAGTATAGAATTTCCAGAAGGTGGAGGATGCTATTTATACTTACAGACCCCCCGACACCCTCATGGAGGGAGTGGAGGGGGGAGGGGGAGGGCGGGAGGTCCATCGCAACCAAACAAAATGTTCAGTGTTTGACAGAGAATGGGGGTGCGATTAGCCTTTCTCATACGGAAAAAAAAAAACTTTTAACATTAGCCACCACCTAATTGAATAAACACTCATATGATTTTATTTTACACCCAGTTCCCGTGTGCACGCGGTTCTGTAATTTTTGTCATCCGTTCCCTTTGAATGAAATGCCCTACTGCTCCCAAAGGCGGAAAAGGTTTTCACGTGTGTCGCAGTGCGTGTGTGTGTGTGTGTGTGTGTGTGTGTGTGTGTGTGTGTGTGTGTGTGTGTGTGTGTGTGTGTGTGTGTGGTGTGTGCATGTTTGTGTGTACACATGTGTGTGTACACATGTGTGTGTCCGTGCATGCATACGTGCGTGTGTGTGTGTGTGTGTGTGTGTGTGTGTGTGTGTGTGTGTGTGTGTTTGTGTGTGTGTATGTGTACGTGTATGTGTGTGTGTGTGTCTATATTTTGTTTCTGTTGATTGTTAATGTTGCTTCATATGGTTCGCAATCCACATTAACA
>CM060331.1:37732878-37740378 GCA_030674155.1 Stramonita haemastoma | reverse complement strand
TAGGACAGGCCCGGCCATCCAAGTCGACTATCATTTTTGAATTATAATATTGAAAACTTGTATAATAAACTAAAGGATGTTTCATTTATGAACTATATAAATAATTTTGATTTCGTTTGCCTCACAGAGACGTTCCTTGATCATACTTTTGATTACAGTGGTATTTTTCCTGAGTTTCTAAAGTTTCATGTTCCTGCTAAAAAACTTTCCCATCATGGAAGGAATTCTGGGGGAGTGGTTTTGTTAGTAAGAAAGTTTTTAGAAAATTATGTAGAAGAAATTAAAATAGAGTGTGACAACACTATTGCCATAAGGATAAATAAGTGTATTTTCAGTCTAGATAAAGATGTTATTCTGATAGCTTGTTATATTGTACCAGAAGGTGGTCCTATCTATAATGAAAAAATAATCAAGGATGGTGTTATTTTATTAGAGGAATCATTATCACAATATTTTGAAAAAGATGATTTTCACTTTATGATTATAGGAGATTTAAATGCCAGAACAGGTCATGAACAAGCCGACCTTGAAATTATGTCTAATTATTTTGATGATGTTGAGTATGATACTATGGATGATGATCTTCATGTGCGTTCTTCCAAGGATGATGCCATAAATAATTTTGGCAGGTCCTTGCTAGATTTATGCTTTTTGTTTGATATGATTATTTTGAATGGTTGTTGTAAGGGAGATAATCAAGGAGATTATACATTTGTATCTCCCAATGGTTGCAGTGTTATTGATTATGTTCTTGTACCTAGTCATTTATTATCAAGTTTTGATTTGTGTATTGGAGATTGTGTTGATTCATGGCACCTCCCAGTTGAAACAATGTGGATAGGGAATAGTGATTGTACTAGAGCTGAAATTAAAGAACATAAGAATGAAGACAAAATTATATGGTCTGAAGATTTTGCTGAATTATATAAACAAGAACTTGATAGTATTGAATTCCAAGAAACTATACAGACAGCTTCCCAGCTATTGAACACTGATGTAAATGACAGTTTAGATCATTTTATTCAAGCGTTATGTGGAGCTGCTGCATGCATGGTTAGGACAGTTAGTCATAGGAGAAAAACAAGTAATGATTGGTTTGATGCTGAATGTGAAAAGAAAAAGAAAGAAGTTAAAAGATTATTAAAAAGATTTCAGCGCTGTAAAACAATGGAGGATAAGACAGAAAAAAGAAAAATGTATACTACTGCAAGAAAAGAATACATCATTTTAAGAAAAGCAAAAGAAAGAGAGTTTGAAGAAAAGAGACTGAAAAAACTTAGAGATTCCTTTAATGACTCAAAAACTTTCTGGTCTATTGTAAGATCAGTTAATCGTAAGTCTATGGTACATAATGAAATAACTATTGAACAATGGCATGACCATTTTGTAAAGGTTTTTAATGACTTTGGTCGTGCAGAAGCACAAGAGAATGTTTATACAATGCAAGAAGATAAGGAGGAGTTTGAACCTTTATTCAATAATCCTATATTGGAGAGTGAAATCATTAGTAGCATAAGACATTTAAAAACGGGAAAAAGCGCTGGCCCTGATAAAATAATTGGAGAAATGCTTAAACATGCAAACAGAACTGTAATTACATTCCTTGTGCAGTTGTTTAATCATCTGTTTGAAAGGGGTGCTTTCCCTTTAGAGTGGGCAAAATCTATAATAATACCAATTCATAAAAAAGGAAATATCAATATTGCTGATAATTATCGCGGAGTAGCTCTTACCAGTGTTTTAAGCAAACTCTATACTTACATTTTGAATAAAAGACTAACTAAATGGGCAGATGACGAAGAAAAAATAATTGAAGAACAAGCAGGATTTAGAGCAAAGTACAGCACTGTTGATCATATATTTACTCTTTATTCTCTAGTGCAAAAGCATTTGCTTTCCAATAAAAAACTTTTTGTTGCCTTTGTCGACTTTAGAAAGGCCTTTGATTCTGTGAATCGAAATATACTTTGGAATATATTACGCAAAAATGGAGTAAATGGTAAATTATATATGGCACTTAGAGCTGTCTATAATTCAGTATTAGCGTGTGTTCGGGCTGGAAATGAATATTCTGATTTCTTCGAATGCCCCAAGGGAGTGAAGCAGGGGTGTATTTTAAGCCCACAAATGTTCTCATTTTTTATAAACGAACTAGCGGTCGAACTGTCAAGGAAAGGCAAACACGGTATTCAGTTTATATCTGGAGCAGTAGAGGTATTTTTGTTACTTTTTGCTGATGATATCATTCTTTTGTCTGAAACGGTTATAGGTTTACAAAATCAGTTAAACATATTAAAGGAGGAAGCAGATCGGTTTGATCTAACTGTAAACATGGATAAAACAAACATTATTGTCTTTAGGATGGGTGGGCATTTATCAGTATATGAAAAATGGTTCTATGGAAATGATGAAGTCAAAATAGTTAATACATATAAATATTTAGGCATGGTATTTTCAACAAGACTTAGTCTCAATTTTGCTTGGCAGGAATCTTGTAGGAAGGGGAAAAAAGGTGTGATAGAAATACTTAAAACACTACGAAAGCTTAACTCGATAGACTGTTCTTTATTTTGGAAGTTATTTGACACTCAAATAGAACCTTTGTTAACTTATGCCTCAGAAATATGGGGATTATATGTAAATACACAAATGGAAAAAGTCCATACATTTGCTATAAAACGGTTTTTGAATGTGCCAATTCACTCCTCCAATACTGTACTCTATGGAGAGACTGGAAGATATCCTCTCTATATAAGAACTTATGTAAAGTGTATTAAATATTGGCTAAAGTTGTTGAAACTTCCACAGACACGTTTATGTAGACAGGCTTATGATATGATGATTATACAGATGGAGTTAGGTAAAGACAACTGGGTTTATCAAATTAAAAAAGTTTTGTCAGAACATGGTTTTGGGATTGTGTGGCTGTCTCAGGAAGTAGGTAATGAGCGCCAGTTTCTTTCTGAATTCAAAGACAGGCTCATTTGTTCTTTTAAACAAAACTGGCACTCGGATATGGAGAATAAAAGTAAATATAGCTGGTTCTTCTCGTTTAAATGTGTCTTCCAGACAGAAAAATATCTGAACATAATTACAGATAAATGGCACAGACTTAATTATGTAAGATTCAGACTAAGAACACTCGGGTTTAATGCAAATAAAAGATGGTTCCAGCCTGAGACATCCACACAATTACCGTGTCCACTATGTGGTCACGGTGTTGATGATGAAATCCACTTTTTGTTTCAATGTAAAGCATACGAAACACTACGTAACAAGCTTGATTTCTTAACGGTACAGCCAGCAGCGAGTCCAGATATAGTCTCTATCCTGTCGTCTGATAATGAACATCTTGTTAAATCTATAGCAAAGTATATTGCAGAAGCACAGAAAATAAGACAAAGACAAGTCACTACTAATGGCATTAATATATCAGGACAGAATTAATTAATATCAAGAACAATGTTTGTTTCGAGATAAATGTTTTTGGACGTTGATGTACTTTGTAGCATGAAATTTAAAAGGATGGTCGATTCTGAACCAGTGTGTATTTTTGTTTGTTTGTTTGTTGTTGCTGCTAGTGTTTGTTTTTTTCTTTGTATTTGATTTGCAATAGGATTGACGCCAATATTATGATTAGTGTGTTATTAATGTGATTATCCTTTTTTTTCTCTAAACTTAGTTGTTATTGATCACGTATGTCACTTTTTATGTAAAACTTCCACAACGGATAGTTGTGTTACCTCCCTTGTCAAAAGGCCAAGATGAGCAATGACAATAAACTGTTAAAGCGTTAAAGCGTTAAAAAGCGTCTCTCTCTCTCTCTCTCTCTCTCTCTCTCTCTCTCTCTCTCTCTCTCTCCCTTTCTCTCTCTCTCCCTCTATGTCTCTCTCTGTCCTCTCTCCTTCCTCCCTCCTCTCTCTCTCCCTCTCTCTCTCTCTCTCTCTCTCTCTCTCTCTCTCTCTCCTCTCTCTCTCTCTCTCTCTCTCTCTCTCTCTCTCTCTCTCTCTCTCTCTCTTCTCTCTCTGTCTTTCTCTGTCTCTCTCCCCTCTCTCTCTGTGTCTTTCTCTATCTCACTCTTCTCTTCTCTCTCTCTCTCTTCTCTCTCTCTCTCTCTCTCTCTCTCTCTCTCTCTCTCCTCTCTCTCTCTCTCTCTCTCTCTCTCTCTCTCTCTCTCTCTCTCTCTCTTCTCTCTCTCTCTCTCTCTCTCTCTCTCTCTCTTCTCTCTCTCTCCCTCTCTTTCCTCTCTTCCCTCTCTCTCTCCTTCTCTCCCTCCTTCTCTCTCTTACCTGCATGTATGCTATTTACAGACAGTCAAACAGTCCAACAAAGAGATAAAAACAAAACAAAAGGGGGAGGGTACAGAGAGAATAGAAACAGCATTGAAAGCACAATGTACTTATCAGCAAGTACAACAGGGGCAAATTTAATTCACACTACCAGCTTCACACTGTCTTTATATGCCATCATTGCGCTTTTCTTCATTGCAAGTTTAATTTTTATTTTTCGTTTATCCTCTGTGATTTTCTTGTTCTGTACCGTTCTTCCCAAGCCGCTCATTCCGAATCCTCCACCCTAGTCATACCTAGGCTCGTCTTTACGGAAGAGTAGGCTACTGTGTGCCAGTTGGAACGGATGACAAAATTAACAAACTGCTTACGCACGGGAACTGAATGCAAAAACAGCACATGAGTGCATATTCTATAATCTTCGAAATAAAAGAAAGAATGAGTGAATGAACGTATGTCGCGTCCTCCAAAATCAGAAGTTCACCGGGAATTTATCATTGGTTGGCCGCCGTGGGGTCACCAGCCAGAAGGGCTCTGCAGTAAAGGTGGGTCACTTTGTTGGAGTTTTGTGATGCCTTGTTAGAGCTAATACACGCAGGATAGAACTAACTAAGCCACCTACAAACATCTATAGCACACAGCTACGTCGTTGGAGGAGCCTGAGTAAGACAACAATCCGGAATGGTTGCCACAGCAATGTACCACCAAACGACCTCTCGAGAACCTTCAACCCAAAAGGTTTTGACCTTAACTCACCACAGGGACATATAGAGAATGAGAAACCAAAAACTGAGATTTACCCTGTGACCTCAGCAACGGGGACCTACAGAATCTTTTATGGATGAAAAAAGCACATGATTGCTTATTCTGTTATCCTCGATATAAAAGAATTTAAAAAAAAAAAAAAAAAAGGCATGAATAGCAATGGTTATTAACAAGGATAATGCGGTGGTGCTGTTATGGAAATGCCTGTGATTTGAGACTTCTTGACAGGGATGTATTCTACGTTTTCTGTCATAATACGTCCCGGCATGAACAGGGCCCCACAGTAGCTTTGCTGATTTAATTTGAGCGAAACTTGAAACTCAAGTAATGTGAGCATCACTTTCAAAAAATGCATGCATAAAGTAGATTTTAAAAAAAATTGACTGTGTGGTCAGAGTCTTTCCCAAAGTCCAAAAGCAAATTCACTGTGAACAGAGTGAAGCCAGATTCCTAAAACAAATCCTGCTATGTCTCTTATAGGATTCGAACCCACGACCTACCAGACTGGACACTAACATTAATTTACCCTAACGTTACCTGTGCGCCAAAGCGGCTGATCTCTGTATTCCACTACTGCTGCTGCTGCTGTCATTTATAACATTAATGCGCCAACCTGTCATTATTTTTGCATTATTTCGTTACTGTTGGTGTTGTCTGACGTGTGATATCATTTAATGCCCAGTGTCTACTTTTTAAATTTTTTTTATCTTGTTTGTTGCTGTGTTATCTGACACATTACTGCTGATTGTTGTCAGTCTCATCGTAACAATAAAAGCCTGCACAGTGTGTCGTCGCTAGTATCACCGGATATCTGCTTTCTATTGTTTTGCAGTTCTTTCTGTTGTTTTTTTCAGGAAATGTGCCACAACAGAAGATGAAGGAGATGGAAAATGATTTCAGACAACAGGAATTTTGCACAAAAAAAATGTATGTCAATGGGATGATATAATTTACTTCTGAACATGTGTTCCTTTCTCGTAATATAATAATTATTTGCGCAATTTAACTTGTGATGATAAAAAGGCAAAACTCACCAGCATAGTAAACACAGTTTTCAATGTATCAATTTTGATACGTGTAGAATAAAACAGAATTGTTTCTCATTCTGGTTTTGGTGTCAGGCGTTCCCCAGCTTAAAACCCCAGATATTGCTGATTATGTGCACTTTATTTCCTTCACCAGACTTGAGATTCCCTGTGAAACTGTTGTTAGTACGCATTGAATGCATTTTCGTGCGTAACTATTTTTCGGTGCATCACCATTAAGGCAGCCTCATTCCAACTTCAAAGATTTTCTTCTTCTTCTTCTTCTTCTTCTTCTTCTTCTTCTTCTTCTTCTTCTTCTTCTTCTTCTTCGCATTCTTCGCATTCTTCGCATTCTTCGCATTCTTCTTCGCATTCTTCGCATTCTTCGCATTCTTCTTCGCATTCTTCGCATTCTTCGCATTCTTCTTCTTCTTCGCATTCTTCTTCTTCTTCTTCTTCTTCTTCTTCTTCTTCGCATTCTTCTTCTTCTTCTTCTTCTTCTTCTTCTTCTTCTTCTTCTTCTTCTTCTTCTTCTTCTTCTTCTTCTTCTTCTTCTTCTTCTCTTCTTCTTTGCATTCTTCTTTGCATTCTTCTTTGCATTCTTCTTTGCATTCTTCTTCTTCTTCTTTCTTCTTCTTCTTCTTCTTCTTCTTCTTCTTCGCATTCTTCGCATTCTTCTTCTTCTTCTTCTTCTTCTTCTTCTTCGCATTCTTCTTCTTCTTCTTCTTCTTCTTCTTCGCATTCTTCGCATTCTTCTTCTTCTTTGCATTCTTTGCATTCTTTGCATTCTTCTTCTTTGCATTCTTCTTCTTCTTCTTCTTCTTCTTCTTCTTCTTTGCATTCTTCTTCTTCTTCTTCTTCTTTGCATTGTTCTTCTTGTTCTTCTTGTTCTTCTTGTTCTTCTTGTTCTTCTTGTTCTTCTTCTTCTTCTTCTTCTTCTTCTTCTTCTTCTTCTTCTTCTTCTTCTTCTTCTTCTTCTTCTTCTTCTTCTTCTTCTTCTTCTTCTTCTTCGCATTCTTCTTCTTCTTCTTCTTCTTCTCTTCTTCTTCTTCTTCTTCTTCTTCTTCTTCTTCTTCTTCTTCTTCTTCTTCTTCTTCTTCTTCTTCTTCTTCTTCTTCGCATTCTTCTTCTTCTTCTTCTTCTTCGCATTCTTCGCATTCTTCTTCTTCTTCGCATTCTTCTTCTTCGCAATTCTTCGCATTCTTCTTCTTTGCATTCTTCTTCTTCTTCTTCTTCGCATTCTTCTTCTTCTTCTTCGCATTCTTCTTCTTCTTCTTCGCATTCTTCTTCTTCTTCTTCTTCTTCTTCTTCTTCGCATTCTTCTTCTTCTTCTTCTTCTTCTTCTTCTTCTTCTTCTTCTTCTTCTTCTTCTTCTTCTTCTTCTTCTTCTTCTTCTTCTTCTTCGCATTCTTCTTCTTCTT
>CM060331.1:37710378-37727878 GCA_030674155.1 Stramonita haemastoma | reverse complement strand
CGAACACCTGGACTGGCCAAGACTGTCCTACAGAGGACAGTAAAAGGGAGGGGCAAGAGACAAAGAGGCAGACAGAGGAAACCATAGGAAGACAACATCAGAGAGTGGACAGGCCTTGCGTGGAGTGATCTGCTAAGGAGAGCTAGCAGTGGACCATGAGGAGTGGAGGAAGCTGGATGCAAAATCTTCAGTGGTCCCCCCCCCCCCACGGTTCGCAGGACTGGGACAGGGGAAGGTGAAGGGGATGGAGGAGGAAGGTGGCTGGCGTGGTGTTGTCACATTACGTGTCCTTACTCTCCTGCTCAGAACAGTTCGCGGGGATCGCTAGGGGGAAGGAAGATGCAGGGACACAGAGATGAGGAGATGGATGAAGAACTCGATGGAGATCATCAAAGATTGGACTGGCCTTAAAGTCAGTGTGACGCAGAAAAATGATGCTGAAGACAGACCAGCCTGGATAAAACTGTCGACCAGTGCAAAGCGTCCTTCGTGACCTTGCTGATTGGTTAATCGATTGATTGATCGATCAATTGATCGATTGATTGATTGATTTGTTCATTGGTTGATTGACTGACTGGTTTTTTTGCTTAGTCCGGGTTTTTTTTTCCTCCCTCCATTCCCTGTCCACTTCTCTTGTTTCTGGTGCTGCAATTATCCTTTTTTTTCCTAAGTTTTTACTGTAGCAGTTTTGATCTCCCCTTCCAGTGTCTAAAATGTCCCTATTATTTTCTGTAATTAGCGGTGGTCCTTATTTTCTGTGATTGGGAAATGGCCGAATTTTCTGTAATTACCAGTTAAGGTTTCCATTTGCCTATCCCTACACGACCACATCTGCTTTGTTTCAGTCACGTCTTAAACTTCAAATTGCCCGTGACAGGTTCATGGTCATCTTGAAGCATCAAAAGTGGGAACCAGTTTTCCCATATCCGTTTAGTGACAACTGTCAAGATAATTCATTTTAACCAAACATATTACGAAACACGCAGAACATCTTGCGCACACTTTAAATCATGTTACGCTTTTCGTAGGAGTAGACCATTGTGCACCGGTGGAAACAGATGATATTAATTACAAAACTGCATACACACGGTGACTGGATGTAAAAAAAAAAGCACACGAGTGCTTATTCCATTTTCCTCGATATAAAAGATATAGAATAAAGAATTAATTTTTAAAAATAAGAAAAAACTCTATGACCATATTTTATTTTATTTTTCACCCATGCATTAAATTTCATTGTGCACAGGATATTAGATCCCGAGATTATTCTTGGTGTCTGATCTAAGCAAGGCTGCTTTTCTTTTTTTCTTTTTACAAGAATGTTATCCATCTGGCTGTGATACTGACCATAGTTATGTGGTGTGTCAAATCCATTATTAAAATGTCTCTAACTCAAAGAATATGTTAGTGAGAATCAAATCGTTATCCGTGGTGAATATGTATCGGTGGTCTAGAGGTAACGCGCCTGTCTAGAGAGCGAAAAGTCCAGGTCGGAGTGTGCCGTGGTTCGTATCCCGTTTGTGCCCAAAACTCCCCCCACCCCCCCCCCCCCCCCCCCCCCCATCCATTAGATCATGAGTGGTGGTCTGGGTGCTACTCTTTCGGATGAGACAATAAACCGAGGTCCTGTGTGTTACACATCATTATTTAGCGCACGTAAGAAAGAACCCACGGCAAAAAGAGTGTTGTCCCTGGCAAAATGATGTATAAAAAGTAACTCTGATAGGGAAACAAAATACAATTGCAGACAGGAAACTGAAACAAAAATGAGTATGCGCTGCACTTGTGGCGACGCGCTCTCCCCGGGGAGAGCAGCCCGAATTTCACGCAGAGAGATCGGTTGTGACATAAAATCGTATAAATAGATAAATAAATAAATGTATGAATAAATGTATGAATAAATGTATGAATAAATAAATAAATAAATAAATAAATAAATAAATAAATAAATAAATAAATAAATTGTAGCAGAAGTTTTCTGGTTCGGGTTCCAATATTGCTGTAGGTGTTGTAGTAGAACTTTCAGTGTACTTGTGGCTTTAACCTTGATTGATAAGTATGATCGTTTTATCATCTTGTTATTGATATCCATCTGAACATGAGTAAACGTTATTTCTAGTGTAATCATAGTCAATGTATTGTGCGTGCGTGTGTGTGTGTGTGTGTGTGTGTGTGTGTGTGTGTGTGTGTGTGTGTGTGTGTGTGTGTGTGTCGTGTGCGTGCGTCTGAGATTTCAAATTTCAACCACTCGCTAACCTCAGCTTAGTCTTGCATACAAGGAGCGTCTTACAAACAATGAATTTCGTATGGGGACGGAAAGAAAAAAATCCTGACAGTCAAACAGTAATTTGACCAAAGACAATTTCTTCTAAACAATGACTCCTCCTACCAGACAATTGAATACCAAACACCAAAAAGAACTGAAAACTGAACACAACCTAAGACCTGAGCAATCTGCTAGAATGGCCCTGGGAAGATTTCAAAATGTATCGGATTACACCGCCTCTCCTTGGTCTGTTAACAAAAGTAGGCACAATGTAGTTAGTGGAAGACTGATCCCTCCCTGAAAATCCAATCTCCTGCTCTTATTGGAAAAAAAGGACAATCCTGTTGAGTTGTTTATGTGGGTGTAGGTCCTGTGTGATTGGACACAGGTTGAAACCGAATCATCAGGGAGTGCCGTCTGCTAGAATGGGTGGGATCAGTTTAAGTAATGAAAGCTGAGGTAGGTGTGAGATATTTTTGTTGGTAAATCGTGATGAGATTATTATTTCTGTAGAAAGTAGAACATGTTGTTGACAGACATAGGGGACAACAGCCCATAAGAGGAAAAGGTTTGTAAATTAAACGTCGTGATTTTTTGTTAGTGCGTGAATTAGTTGAGGTGATTTTAAATGATGTTTCAGCACATTTGAATTATGTAGTATAATTTAGTGTTCTCGAAATATGTGTTGATTTTAGAAAAAAACAACACTATATTCCAACGCAATGCAAAGTTCTGTATTGTATTCCATAAACACTTTTTTTTTTAAATCATGCAAAAGAGCATAACACGATGCAAAACATAACAACGAAACAGTAATGTATCAACTTAACCTATAAAAAAAAAAAGTTATACACTTTCCATATTCGGCTAATGCCAAAAGTTATGTCAGTTATTGATGTACGCCAAGGCCTATATTCAACTGCTATCATTCTTTGAAATATCATGTTTATATTGTTTAATGTCTTCAGCCATGACAAGCACTTAGCAGCAAAACAACCTGCTCTCTTCTTTAATTAAAGGAAAAACAATGCTCTGGATTTGAAATATAGCTACGTATGTGTCGAGGTATTTAAAAAATAATCATACATGCAAACTTCTCATCCAGCGTGTGCTTACCATTCCGAGGTGAAACTCCAATGTGGTGAGTGAGACAGAGTGTATAGTCTTGGTGATCCCAGTAATGTTGAGCTGGGGCACACACAACAGCAGCAACAACAGCAACCAATAACAACACCAACAACAACGACAGCAACAACACAGCACCACTATGCAAATCAGCACAAAATACCAATATCAACTCAAAAAGCATGAGGATAATTAGGATGTGTCTGTATTCCCTCTGTGTGTAGGTGGTGGTGGTGGTTGTAGTGGTGGTGGTGGTGGTCGTCGTCGTCGTCGTAGTGGTGGTAGTAGTAGTAGTAGTAGTAGTAGTAGTAGTAGTAGTTAGTAGTAGTAGTAGTAGTAGTAGTAGTAGTAGTAGTAGTAGTAGTAGTAGTAGTAGTAGTAGTAGTAGTACTAGTAGTAGTACTAGTACTAGTACTAGTAGTATCGGGGCCACACAGACCAGGTGAAGAGCGATAGTGTGATAGTAAGCTTGGAACCAGTCCTTTGGTGCTATAGACCAAAACATCAAACACCATGGCTTTGAATAGAGTCTACGGAGGTATAGGCTACACCTCTTTGCTTTTTCTGGCATCAAAGACAGAGGGAAGAAGGCGAAGACTCTATCTGAAAATCAAAAGACCAACTCAGAGTGACGGGTCTATTCCTCAAAGAATGTGGGCTTGGGTGTTTTTCCCTTGGTGTCACCATCATCGTCATCGTCATCATCGTCGTCGTCAGCGTCGTCGTCGTCACCATCATCATCGTCGTCGTCGTAGTCGTCGTCGTCATAATCATCATCGTCGTCGTCGTCGTCGTCGTTGTCATCATCACCGTCACCGTCACCATCATCACATCATCATCATCATCATCATCATCAACATCATCATCATCATCATCATCATCATCATCATCATCATCATCATCATCATCATCATCATCATCATCATCATCGTTCTTGTTGTCAATATTATCAGCAGCGGTATTTCCATAGTCGTTGTTAGAATCATCAGCAGTATCTCCATTCCATCCTGTCTTCAGTATATCGCCAGTACTCTCCCAGGCTCACCAGTGATGACATCGGTACATTTAGATGTTTTGTATCTTTTAGGACGATAGTGGGGTTTTTTTCAAACATGTGTCGTAAAAAACGAAGTGAAAGAGGAAATCCTGTCTCTGTCTCGGTTCCTGTCTGTCTTTCTATCTTTATGTTTATTTCCCCGTGATTCTGAGTCTCTGTGTGTCTGTGTGTCTGTGTGTCTGTTGTGTGTGTGTGTGTGTGTGTGTGTGTGTGTGTGTGTGTGTGTGTGTGTGTGTGTGTGTGTGTGTGTGTGGTGTGTGTGTGTGTGTGTGTGTGTGTGTCTCTCTCTCTCTCTTCTCTCTCCTCTCTCCTCTCTCTCTCTCTCTCTCTCTCTCTCTCTCTCTCTCTCTCTCTCTCTCTCTCTCTCTCTCTCTCTCTCTTGTTGTCAATATCATCATTAACAGTATATTCATACTGTCCTATCCTCTTCATATCCCTAATACTCCCACAGTTAAAAAAATAAATCCCCATTATGTGATGAGTGAAGAATACAGTCATACTCTGGATCACCCTGAGGCCGTGAAGCTATAGGAAACGTCCAACAAGAACCCATTACATGGCTGGTATTCCACAAAAGCTAAGCCTGGTATAAAATATGCAAAGAGCTGGCTACTACAGCCTACCAAGACTGGCTACAACGACAATGTGACTTTCTCACACCTACCCTCCTACCGAGTAATTATGCAGTGGGCCGCTGGGGCCTATGTTTTTCCTTCGCCATCACCTGTCCTGTAGTCTTATAGACCGTGGAGGGGCATCGCTGAAGATTTTGCAACCAGCTTCCACGACTCCCCTCGGTCCTCTGCTTTCTGTTGCAAATTGTTTCAATCTGGTGAATGAATGGTGGTAGCCTCTAAGTACTGAACTCGCATTGCTCTGTTGCTGAGTGTCTTTCTGTCTATACATGAAGCCATACGGAGTATGCAAGGGTTTTTGATGAGGCATCTATATTTGATCACTTCTTTGACCGTGGGGATTGATTTAAAAAGAAAAGGCCATAGTTCATGGCTATTCAGAATATTAGACCAAAGAGGCTGTAATTATCTGACCGAAAGATGAACCGACTTTTCTGTTAAAGGTTTTGTATGTAAGCTCTGAATAAATCATGAACCGTTAAAGCGATTTGGGAATGTTTTCGTGCTCCACCTACTAATATTCTTGTCATTGTTGTGTCGTTGACGGTGTTTTCTGGTGAATGCATGCAGGATTTGGGAATCTTTGAGCATATAGCCCTAAGCGTAGATGTAAGACGAGATAAATGAATATTTAATATTTTTATTTGTGAGTATTGTTGTTGCTGTTATTGTAGCCGTTCCCTAGCACCGAACAATGGCGTTACCCAGCAACTGCGTGTGCTTCATACTTTCTGATGAGGAATCGCTGTGCCAGACTTTCAGCACAAGGTAGATGAAAAGTTTTCGTGCATGACATCTTTCATATGCCTCGTCAGATAGCCAGCCATATTCCGACGTTTATTTAGAGTACAGGTTGCTATTTTGGAGTTCTCAATATCAAAGACAATATCAGTATAACATATTAATGTATATCCTAATGTAGGCCGTATTCGTTTTTTCAATATTAAAGAACATCTTAATATAACATTATAAAGTATGTCGTAATGTAGGCGTGTGCACTTTATCAATATTAAAGAACATATCAATACGTGATGGGGTGGTGAGTAGATTATCTCCCATGTGATCAGAGTTCGACATCGCAGGATCGTGTTTCCTATTTTGAGACACACTTGTGAAATTTCCGACGTTCTGTTTCCTTGGGTGGTGGTCAAAATGTGTCCGTTGCATGCACATCGCCTTCACGGTGGAATGTAATGTAGTATTCATGCAATCTATTTCAGAAATCACATTTTACTTGTCATCCTGTGTCGTGTACCAAAGGCGAGAGCATAGGTGAAACATTAAATATGGTAATTCTGTTACAACTGGTGGTACGGTGGGGTGAAAGACCCATATGGAAATATTATTATTAGTGGATAACAGTTGCTGGGGGCTACGTACTCAACATCAAATATGCAGGCCAGGTAGCATACTTCGGTACGATTTAGGTAAGTGGATTGTCTACTTCGGTAGTTGCAGTGTTGTATTTCTATTTTGAAACACACTTGTGAATTGTGTGTTCTCTGTTTCTTTGGGTGGTGGTCGAAACCTCGCCGTTACTATCACATCACCTTCTTGGTGAAAGTAATACTTAAGCAGCCTCCATTTAAAGGTCACCTCTTTAGCTGTCTAGCTGTGCTGTGTTCCGAAGGTTTGTGCAGCAGAGATGGGTCAAAAATATTCACTTTGTTACGAATATAACATTCTAAAGTATGTAGGCATCAGTAATTTATAAATATCAAATAACACTTTAATAGGATAATTTAAAGTATATGTTGATGTAGATTGTGGGTCTTTATCAATACCAAAGAACATCTCAGTATAACGTTTTAAGGCATGTCTTGATATATACCTTGCACTCTGTCAACATCTCAATATCTAAAGTATATCTAAATGTAGGCTGTTGCACTTTACTACTATCAAAGAACATCTAAATAATAAAACAGTTTAAAGTATAACTTAATGTAGGCTTTTGCACTTTATTATACAAGAACATCCCAACATAATAAAACATTTTAAAGTATATCTTAATGTTGGCCGTGGCACTTAGCATTGTTGGTCAGTGTCAAAATGCTGCTTTCTAACTAGATGCTTAAGTCACAGTTTGGCTAAAACACATGTGTGTTTTTTCTGAGTGCAGAAAAATGTGAACACAAATATACAAATTGATTCTTGGACAAATTTAGCATTATAACTAAGACAACTTGCAGCCAACAGAAGACAAAATGATAGAAAGAAAGATAGTGAAGAAGAAACGAAAGAAAGAAAGAAAAAACAAGGAAGGACAGAAAGATAGTAAAAAAGCAAAAATGGAAAAGAAAGAAAAAGAAAAGAAGAAGAAATGAAAGCAAAAACAAACGGGGAAAACAGACAGTACAAACGGACACAAACTCAAAGCAAAGTGAAAACGAAAACAGAGGTAAAAGCTTTCTGTGGTGTTTTTCCTTTACACTATAAGGTAAGCACCCACTGACGTTCCAAAACAAAGACTCTTGGGGATTGTACAAAGAGGAAGAAACATTTTTGTCCTCCCTAATGTCTCCACAGACAAATGGACCTAAGTGTATACAACTGTTCACCATGACAGGTAGAGATAACTTCTTGTTTTGCTATCCACTTTTTTCTATAGGAAAAAAAAGTGCTGACCTGTTTGTGTCCGTTTTCTTTTCATTATTGGCATCTTAGTTCATTTATTTGCTTTGTCGCTTTGCTCGAGTATTTACTTGACCTTGTTGGTTGGTGGGTTGGTCGGTTAGTAGGTTGGCTGGCTGGCTGTTTTTCGACTTCTACTTCTGATTAGCTGTGGTGGTGCTACTGTACTTTTACTGCTGCTGCTCTCTAAAATGAATATGTTAATCCTGTTATGAAGGAGATAAATCAAAACTCTGTCATCTGTTTATCATTTGTATGCATCAAAGAAAACATACATATAAGCATTTACAAGGCAAAAGCTAAAAACATGAATTGTCAGATTTTTTTAAGGATGTGGCAGAGGAGACAGATCCAGATATATTAAAGCAAACGGACTCACAACAAAATGCTTTGAGTAAAGCCTCTAACCAAAGGTACACAATGTTTCTAGTAGTACGATGCATTTTGTCCCTGAAAAACACTGTTAAGTTTAGATCTGCCCTGTCCTAAAGACAAGATCTAAAAGGAATATGCAAAGAAAAGGGTATGCAGAGGAGTAAAAAAAAACAAAAAAAAACCTCACTAACACTTGGTTGATATTCACATACTTATGATTGTAAATGTGATCCAGTCATTCGAATGAGATGAGGCCCCGTGTGTGCACTACGCAGAACATCTTGTGCACACGTTATAAACCCGTTCCGCCTTTCGAAAGATCAGGCCATTCTGTGCTGGTAGCATGGATGACAACATTTTTTTTTAAAGCATGCACACAGGTATCTGTTTACACACCATCCTGAGTAAAACTCGGGGAGCTAGAGTCCCCAGGGCAGTTCGGGATTATATGCAGCAACGTTCTGGTGGCTCCTGTGACGGCAATGGAACCATTCTTATCGGGGATTGCCTTTCCAATAGACCATTCTAGCGACGTAGGGAAGGAGAAGGCGGGGGAGGGGGGGGGGGGGTCTGCTGCATGGGTAACAGCTTGCCTTCCATACTTACTTACCCAGGCTTTCCGCTCTATAGCCTGGAGAGCAAGTCCATAGTCTTCCGAGATTGACGGATGCCACTATGATTTAGGAATAGATACATAATATTTACGATGTAAAGGATAGGTACGATTAAGCTACATTGGAAGAAATATAATTATAATTCGAGATCAATTTTTCAAGATTTCATGTCAGTCTATTATTCGTTCCTCAGCTAAAAGTTCTGAGGTTCTCCAATGGTGCACTTTGTGTATGAGACCATTATTGCCCATCATTAAGGCAGCCACACTCATACTTCGGGGATGATGTCTAAACACGACACTTCTGAAAGTGTGCACGTAAGGGGTTTTGTATCATCTGCTCCTCACGGCATGCAATGGATTACACTTTGCAAGGCGGAACAGGTTTTAACGTGTGTGCATCATCTTCTGCTACGTTCGAGCATGGGACCTTGGTTTACAGTTTCATCTGCAAGAGGTACGGGGAAATGGAGTGGGTACTGGGTTGACTCTATAGGAAAAATCCTTGAACGGGTGCCTTGGTTGTGGCTCGAAACCCAGGCCTTAAATTCACGATGCAACTCAATGCTCTGACCACTGGCTATATCTACCCCCGTGTCATATCAATTTGGGGGGGAGGGGGGGGGCAGACAGCCTGTAGGTGAGTTTGTGATCCTTTTTAAAATAAAAATAATAAAGCATGAACGTGCACCGGCGTCGTTATTAGACACCACCCCCTGAGTCGAAATACAGCTGCCTTAACGGTTGAGAATAACGGTCGCATACGCAAAACCTCATCATTGGTCAACTTTGAAGCTTTAGCCGAGGGGCGAACAAATATCTTAGATAATGACAAGATCCTATCATAAAAAATCTGCGCTCTCCTTTGAAGAAGCAAACTTATCTGAAGTCGAAATATACTGCCTTCTATGGCGAGATATTTTAAAATAATAAAATCATATACGCAAGCGGTGTGTATTTTCAATCGTCCAATAATTTTTCAGATGGGAGAAAAGACGCAGAGAACATGTTCTGTAGGAAACCTAGGGTATCAGGGTAGGGAACATGGTCAGCAGCAGCAACAACAACAACAAAAACTACAACAAAATTAGCCCCCAAACTATCGGATGTGCAACGACAAATAAAAGATAATGTACATCCCAAAGAAACTGCATCGGTAAAAGCAGCCATAGAACGCTGAAAGCCAGAACAGGAAGAAAAAATACTGCTTAACAAACAAGAGAGAGAGAAAAATGTAGCCAACAAAAAATTGACAGGGGCATTGTTGAGGTCTAAAGCACTTTAGAAAATACATAACTAAAACTGTAATCAAACTGGCAGCTTAAAATAAAGGCTGTCATTGAAAATCAGAAATATATTGAAAAGAAAGACATGCATTCTTGGAGAAGATGCAATCACATAAGCGGCTGTATCACAGACTGAGCAATAATATTATTCAAAAAAAGCTTGTTTTCGTGCTCTTAGATTTTCATGAAATAAAAACTATAAAAATTAATTATAAGTACGCAAGTTTTGCATGCGGATCGCATTCAATCCTTAGCAATTGGTCTTTGCTGTGAATTAGTAATAACATCCAAGTTCCTAAAGTTCCCCTTTCTTGGACATGTTTTGTAAGAGTTTATTTAATCATTATTCTATACTTGTTGAACTCGACAAAAAGGAAATGTTCTCGGAGTTAGTTTTCTATAATCCAACTCATCACCATAGGAAATAAAGTTAGAGAAATTCTAACCGAGTAGACAAAAGGCGGATATTTTGATCAAACTGTTTTTGCTATGGAAATGGTAGATTTTATGAATTATGTAAATACTTCTGCAAAGTTTGACTTTGGGGCAAACTTTCTTCCTTCTGGTGGTCTGGTCTGTCCAGTTAAACACGGGTTACATAGACTTTAAAGTGGATGAAGTGTTCATCCAACACCACAAACCCTTTTGTGTGCTTTCAGTCTGTAGATGGACAATAGGACCGTCGATAGATTATAATAGAATTAAAATCACCTCTTCTATCTTAGAATTTCACTTAATCAATCAAATCAATGAAATCAATAAGTCAATCCATGCAATATTCGAACGAACAAATAAAACTGTCGAAAAATACAAAATTCTTCCATGCACTCCACCCAATACCAAACCTCCTTCATCACAAATTGTTCGTTATGAAAAAGGCCAAAGGTTTTGTGCTTCTCTAAACCTCTCAAAGGGCCTCAAAGGGTTGCCAGCAAAGTTGTTCTGTCATTCTGCTAAATGTATGGCTTCCAAAAGGACCGGCTGGCTCCTTTAGATAACACACCTTTCCCTGCCTCGCCCTGTGCTGCCTTTAGATTTAGGGGCAGATGTTTTCCACAACAAGTATGATTTTCTGTAAGGTTTGTTTTTGTTGTTTATGTCTGTGTCTGATTTTTTGGGTCAGTTTTTCGTTTTTGTAGGAATTTTTTTTTTTTGCCAGGATTTCTTTTTTTTTGGGGGGGGTCATTTTGTCTCCATTTTTGTTTTTGTTTTCACCTTTCTGGGGTGCGGAAGGGTGGGTGGGTGGGTGGGGGAGGGATTGTGTGTAAGTGTGTGTGTAAGTGTGTGTGTAAGTGTGTGTGTGTATGTTTGTGTGTGTTTGTGTGCGTGTGTGTAGTGTCGTGCGTGCGGGTGTATGTGTGTGTGTATGTGTGTAAGTGTGTGTGTGTGTGTGTGGTGCGTGCGTGCGTGATGTCTGCGCGGTGTGTGTGTGTGTGTGTGTGTGTGTGCGTGTATAGACGCAATCCCCGAAGTCAGATTCATCTACCGTAATGGTGGATAAATATGGTTGAATACGCAAAATCTCACTATTTCTAAACCTTGGAGCTCTAGCCAAGGAACGAAAAACAGAAAAAAAGAAGAACATTGCATATGAGTCAGGACTGCTTGGAAAGTAGGCAACTTTCAATTGAACGGTGGCAACTCCTCTGGAATGTTACATTGGTCAAACTGTGGAGTCTGAAAAAGTTGACAGGAGAGAGAGAGAGAGAGAGAGAGAGAGAGAGAGAGAGAGAGAGAGAGAGAGAGAGAGAGAGAGAGAGAGAGAGAGAGAGAGAGAGAGAGAGGAGAGAGATAGAGAGAGAGAGAGGGGAAGAGAAAGAGCAGAGACGAGAGAGAGAGAGAGAGGAGAGAGAGAGGGAGAGACAGACCAGCAGACAGAGACAAGAGAGACCACGAGAGAGAGACAGAGAGAGAGGAAGAGAGACAGCAGACAGACAGAGACAGAGAGACACAAAGAGACACAGAAGAGAGTCAGAGACAGGAAGAGAGAGAACAGAGAAGAGAGACACTGAGAAGAGACAAGAGAGAGAGAGAGAGAGAGAGAGAGGAGAGAGAGAGAGAGAGAGAGAGAGAGAGAGGGAGAGAGAGAGAAGAGAGAGAGAGAGAGAGAGAGAGAGAGAGAGAGAGAGAGAGAGAGAAGAGAAGAAGAGAGAGAGAATTCTTCTTCTGCGCAATTCTACTTCTGCGCTATTCTTCTTCTTTTCGCAATTCTAAGCCTTCTCTTCCTCCTCAAACAGAACTTTGTAGTTTTGAAAAGTACCAGTGACAGACATTACATGAGCAATAAAGTAGTCCCTATTTGGGTTCTTGCTTGTACCCTAGAAGTGGTAGAAAATGGCAGAAATGGTAGTGCCAATATCTTGGCAGGAAATGAAGGGATTAGGGGTGCAATGAATGGACCAATAGTGGAGAGGCGGGAGGCTGTCAAGTACTGGGTGGTTTCTTTTTATTGAAGATGACAGTTCCCAGAGAGTAAAGTCTGGAGATTGGGGGTAAGACGACGAAGAAGAATAATTGCAAGAAAAAGTGCAAAGAAGAAAAGAAGAATTGCAAAGAAGAAGGAGAATGAAAAAAAAAAAATTGCAAAAACAAAGAATTCAAGAAGAAGAAGAAGAAGAGAAGAAGAAGAAGAAAGAAGAGAATGAAATAAGAAGAATGCAAAGAAGAAGAAAAATGCAATAAAAATAAGAATGCAAAGACAAAGAATGCAAAGGAGAAGAATGCAAAGAAGAAGAAGAAGAAGCAGAAGAAGACAGAAGAAGAAGAAGAAGAAGAGAAGAAAAGAAGAAGAAGAAGAAGAAGAAGAAGAAAAGAAGAAGAAGAAAGAAGAAGAGAAAAGAAAAAAGAGAAAGAAAAAGAAGAACAAAGGAAAGAAGAAGAAATAATTTAAAAAAGAAAGAAAGACGACAAAGGGTCAGAGAGAAGACAGATAGACATATCAGAGACAGAGACCAAGGAGTCAAGACAGACACAGACATTGAGAGTTTCAATGGCATTTGTCTATATCTTCATCTCTTCATCTATTTATCTTAATTTGTTATATTATTTTCTAATCTATATTATGTTTATTTGTTTAATTTGTTTGTTCCTTTTGTCTGCCTCTACTTCTTTGTGTCTTTCTTTTTTCTCTGTCATTCTTTCTTTCTTTCACTCTCTCTTTCTTTCTATAATGTCTGTTTGCTTTCTTTCTCTGTTTTCCTTTTTTCCTTCTTCTTCTTCTTCTTCTTCTTTCTTCTTCTTCTTCTTCTTCTTCTCTTCTTCTTCTTCTTCTTCTTCTTCAAAACAAACTGACATTTCTTGGAAAAAAAACATAAAGTACCAACGGAGCAAGTCTTCTTTCTCTAAATCTCTTTGTACTACAAAATTGCAGAAAATGTCCCCAAAACGACAGTACCATTATCCTTTAGAAAATGATAGGATTAAGAAAGCACATGACTGACCAATTGTCGTGCAGTGTCTGGAAGAAATGCAGGCAGGCAGGCAGAGCATGCAGGCAGGCAGACGGGCAGGCAGGCAAGCTCTTAGGTGAGTAATGGTTGCTTTGATTGAAGGTGACATTTGGAAAAAAAAAAACTGGGGAGTCTGTGAGAGGTGGGGAATGACCGGGAACGAAAAAGGATAGAGGACATGGCTAGAGAAAGACAGAGACAGAGACAGACAGACAGACAGACAGACAGACAGACAGACAGACAGACAGACAGACAGAGACAGAGAGAGACTTCAGACTTCAGACTTTGACTTTTACTGTACATTGGCCTTGGACCACAAAACAAAAGAATGGAGGGCAAACAGTGTGAGAATAAAAAAAAAGTGATAAACATTTTGAGAGAGAGAGGGGGGGGGGGGTGAGAGACAAAGAGACAGAAACATAGACAGAGACAGGGACACAGACAGACTGATTGGTACACAGATAGACAAAAGCAGAGACACTAAGAAGAGAGGGGGGGACAGAGACAGACAGATAGACATACAAACAGACAGAGACAAAGTCATGGTGACAGGCAGATAGACAAAAACAGAGACGAATGAGAGAGAGAGAGAACAGAGAGAGAGAGAGAGAGAGAGAGAGAGAGAGAGAGACAGAGACAGAGAGAGAGACAAGAGAGAGACAGAGAGACAGAGAGAGAAGAGAGAGAGAGAGAGAGAGAGAGAGAGAGAGAGAGAGAGAGAGAGAGACAGAGAGAGAGAGAGAGAGAGAGAGAGAGAGAGAGAGTCATGCTTTCAGAAGAACAAACACACATACAGATAATCAAACAGATAAAAACAAGAGTGTAAAATAGACGAATGTTTATAATTTTCCTGACTGATTCAGGGACTTGATTGGCTATTTTAATTATTTGACAGACATTTCAGAAAAATCCTATATATTTCAACATTTGTTCTCATTTTTTTTAAACCCTCTTTCTATATCAAAACTTGTCGTTACATAATTCTTTATAGTTTTGTTAGGTGTTTTTTTTTTGCCCTGAGTTGAATTCATCACCGTTTTATTGCTTTCAGTAAGAACACTACTATTGATGAATTACCTGCTTTGATGCACGTGATTATTAATTTTTGTTCCTTTGTTGTTGTTGTTTTTTTTAATGTTGTAGCTAGTCACACTCTTACAACCTCTAGCATTATGATTGATACATTCTCACATCGTGTTTAAAAGGAGGACAAAATAAACATTTATAGACAAAACAAAACTAACAAAACAAAAACAAACGAACAAACCACCAAAACTGCACTCTCAGTATAACTAACATCTCTTGCTGTCTACTAAAACAATGACAAACATTGCAGAAAATTAATGTTTCAGTACTTCCAGTACAAAGACCTTGACTGTCTTTAAAAAAAGCAAGATGACTCAGTCATAATTGCAGCAGTTTTTCTTCTTGGGTAGAGGAGGACTATACAGATTCCATTTTTCAGAATAATTTATGGCCGTTTTTTACTGAACCTGACACACGAGAAACAGAATGTGGAAAATGATGAAATCGATACCTTTTATTTTTAGCCAAGGACAAAAGATTCATCAGTTATTTATGGAAGCAAAGTGCCCAAGGCCGACATAGAAATTGCTTTTATGCTTTGAAAAGCACGGAATACGAGGGGAGGGGGGGGGGGTGAGAGGGACTGGATAAACTGGTGGTCAGAGTGATGCGCTCGTGATATGCTTACACGGATTCGAATCTCATTCAAGGAGATGTTTCCTATGGAGTTACCATCAGTGCCGACTCCACCACCCTCCCCCCCTCCCCCAAAAGTCCTTCAGATTAGACTTAAAACAGAGGTCTCGTGTGCAGAACATCTTGCCCACAGTTAAAAACCTGTTCTCCTTTTTGGAAGAGTATGCTATTTGTGCTGGTGGGAACGGATGACTTAATTGACAAACTGCATACACACGGGCACTGGATGTAAGACAGCACACGAGTGCTTATTCCATTATCATCGAAATGAAAAAAATAGATAAAATAGATGAATTAATTAATTAATCAAGAAATGCGATAATGACATTGTTTCTATATATGGAAAAGCTTTCACGATTTTTTTTAAGTTGTACTTTCCATCAAATGAAAAATATCATCTTAAGCTGGATTGTGGCTGCCTATCTAGGCAAGGTGCTTGAAAACAGCCATACATGCAATGTTTTTCATCCAGAGTGTAGTTAAAAGTGGGTAAGTGAAGATCATTTAAAAAAAAAAGAGTTTGCTTCAGTTAGTTATAACCAGATCTCTTTGTCTCTAACTGTCTGTCTGTCTCTGTCTGTATGTCTTTCTATCTCTATTGTGCCTCTGCCCGTCTCTGTCTGTCTGTTTCTGTCTGTGTCTGTGTCTGCCTGCTGCCTGCCTGCCTGTCTGTCTGTCTGTCTGTCTGTCTGTCTGTCTGTCTGCTGTCTCTCTGTTCTGTCTGTCTGTCTGTCTGTCTGTCTGTCTGTCTGTCTGTCTGTCTGTCTGTCTGCTCTCTGTCTCGTCCTCGTCTGTCTGTCTCTCTCTCCTCTCCTCTCCTCTCCTCTCTCTCTCTCTCTCTCTCTCCTCTCTCTCTCTCTCTCCTCCTCCTCTCTCTCTCTCTCTCTCTCTCTCTCTCTCTTCTCTCTCACTCTCTCTCTCTCTCTCTCTCCCCTCTCTCTCTCTCTCTCTCTCTCTCTCTCTCTCTCTCTCTCTCTACTCTCCCCCATGCCACAGACAATCCCCCCGTGCCAACATACAAACCATTCATACAACATTACACTACAACAACACTACACAACATACAACACACACAACACACACACATACACATACACACACACACACACACACACATCATAAACATACATACATACATACATACATACATACATACATACATACATACATACATACATACATACATACATACATACATACATACAACGACACACAGAACAGAAAGACACAGATAGACACAGAAAGAGAAAAGACAGAGGGAGAAAGCGAGAGAGACAGAGAGACAGAGACAGAGGGAGAAAGCGAGAGCTAGAGAGACAGAGAAAGAGATACAGAGAGACAGAGAGAGACAGAGAGAGACAGACAGAGAGAGAGAGAGAAACAGAGAGAGAGAGACAGAAAGAAAGAAAACGAGAGACAGAGACACAGAGAGAAATAGAGAGACACACAGAGAGAAATAGAGAGATTGAAACAGAAGAGAGAGAGACAGAGAGAGAGAAGAAGAGAGAGAGTGAGAGAGAGACTCGCAGAGAGAACTCGACACAGAGACAGAGAGAAACAGAGAGAGAATCGTGGCTGGCACTCATCCCTGCTTCCCAGATGAAAGAAAGATGAAGAAGGCATTATGAGACACAGTGTCTCCACACAGATGTAGGAGACAGCTCGCACTGATGGCACAGAGGACAACAGACACAGACAGACAGACAGACAGGGGAGGGGAGGGAGGGGTCAAAGGGGTGGTAGGGGGTGGGAGGTAGGTAGTTGTTTGAGTCGTCTGATCAACACTGAAAAGACACTATTGACAAAGTATGACAGACAGCAAAGCCTGGCTGGGTGGGTGGAACACAGTGGTGGGTGGGGGTGGGTAGGATGCCCGCTTTGAATTTGTAAGTTCGTGGTAGAATTTATTGACGATGTTGTTGTGTGTAGGGGGTAATGTTCGATCATCGTTCTTAGTTTTTTGTTCTTTTTTTTGACGTATCTGCCTCCCTCTATTTTTTCTTCTGTGACTTCCTGTTTGTTTGATGTTGTTTGATGTCTGTCTTCTTTTCTTCTGTCTGTTTATATGTCTGTCCGTCTGTCCCTGTTTTACTTTCTGTCTGTCCCTGTTTTTTTCTTTGTTCTGTATGTTTTCTCTGTCTGTTTCTTCTGATGTCTGTCTCTCTGTCCTCTGTATGTTTCTCTCTGTCTCTGTTTTTATGTCCTGGGCTTCTCTGTCTCTGTCTGTCTGTATGCTTTCTCTGTGTTTCTGTGTCTCTGACTGTGTCCTTTGTGTTCTGTTGTCTGTCTGTCCTCTGTGTATCTGCTCGAATGCCACGCGCTCGGTGGTGTGTGTGTTGTG
>CM060331.1:37702878-37705378 GCA_030674155.1 Stramonita haemastoma | reverse complement strand
TTATGTGGTCTCTGAAGGAGATGCCAAGGAGTCTCTGGAAGCATCTCATTGCTACCGCCTGTACTCTTCTCTCCAAATCTGCAGTCGGGGTCCATGATTCACAGGCATACAGGAATGTGGATATGACAAGGGAGCGCATTAGTCTGATCTTGGATTTGACTGAAATATTTTTTATCTTTCCAGATAGTGTTCAGTTTTGACAGTGCTGTTATTGTCTGTGGAATCCTGCATACTAACCTCTGGCTTGGACCTCTTGTCTGATACAACGGCTCCCAAGTACTTGAAGCTTTGAACCGCTTCCAGCTTCTAGTCATTGACCCTGATATCAGTACTGATACCCTTGGAGTTATTGGTCATCAGCTTGGTCTTCTCTGCACTGATTTCCATGCAGCATAAATCATGGAGATTCAAAGAATTGATGTATAAACCATAATATCAGCATCTTCCTTTAGCAAAGCAGACCATGTGGATCCCACAATGATGAACGATCCCTACGTGGCTGCAGGACTTCCCTATGTAGCCCTGTGCGTTTCCCCCGAGGAAGTGCAGATGAACTGATTGGACACTGTGAGTGATTGAAGTTGTAGAGAGAGGGAATGATAGGTGCTCATGTTGACGACATAATGAAATGGGTGAAAAGGCCTAGAGACCAGGATGATGTACTGACTGTGGCGAGCTACAGACAGGGGGGTACTATGTTATAGTCATCAGTGGGTCCATAGTTAACCAACCGGGAAATAAGAAAATGTAAAGACAGGAGGAAGAAGGAAAGAAAGCATTAATGAAATAAAGGTAGGAAGGAAGAAAGAAAACCTAAAGATGGGGTAAAATGGAAAATAGATAGATAGATAAGGCATATAAAGGAAAAAGAAGGAGAAATGAAAACAGAAGGACACAAAGGGAGATGGACACAAATACAATTAGAAAGGTGAATGATACCAAAAAAATTGAAAAAAAGAAAGAATGAAAGAAAGAAAAAAATACAAGAAACAAGCAAACACACACACACACACACACACACACACACACACACACACACACACACACACACACACACACACACACACACACACACACACAACAAACAAACAAACAAACAAACAAACAAACAAACAAACAAAAGAATGAAAAAAATCAAAAAACACGTTTCAGCATCATTTAGTCATTACGATCAATAAAATTTCTTCAAAACATTCACCGAAAACGGTACGACACAAATAACTCCAAATACACCCTTTTATTCAACATCATTTAATAGCCTACAGATTTCCTGACAAAGTCTGCCCAACTATATCACCATCATTTCCCAAAAGCTGAGAAAGCCAGGAACAACCAGTGTTGACAAAAAGGTCCCAAGACGACAGCAGAATACTGCCCTCTGACCACCAACCTGCCTGCTCCCTAGGGCTAAACACTGACAGATGGACACAATGAGTAATGAAGCCATGCAGAAAGGGAATAACCAGTCCTCTTGTTGGCGCTATGATAGATAGGGATGGGGGAGGAGGGTGGAGGGGTAAAGCGGCCATGAAATTGTGACGAACGAGCCACAAGGACACAGCATCAATTCTACAAGAAAGCCGGACAATAATTTCGTTGAAATGAAGGAATTGGTCCAGCGGCTCAAAATCGTTAGTCAGTTACATCTCTGTAAGCAAAAGATACCAAGTCCTACATCGAAATATTAGTATATCCCCGAAGTTGGGATGCGGCTACCTTCATAGTGTGTTAAAAAAAAAAAACGGTCGCATACGCAAAGTCTCATTATTGGGGGAACTTTAGAGCAGGTCCGAGGAACGAAAAATAAGAGTGTTAGTACTATGCT
The DNA here is from genome assembly GCA_030674155.1 of Stramonita haemastoma. Taxonomy (NCBI): domain Eukaryota; kingdom Metazoa; phylum Mollusca; class Gastropoda; order Neogastropoda; family Muricidae; genus Stramonita; species Stramonita haemastoma. Next base: position 37,703,553 of record CM060331.1, on the reverse strand, counting down.
TTGAGATGTTATGTGGGGATTGTCTTCCTCCAAAGAACAAGCGCATAACACAACACCCTGTTTTTCTATTACAAAAAAACAGAACAATCGTCTATATCAGGAGTATGGCTGTTGTATGGTAACAGTAACTGAAACCAGAAAATACCCTCAAATATATCATCCAGTTTTGCACCTACAATCTCACAGAGAGATTTTTTAAGAGAAGTGGAATGTTCAAGACAAAGTTTGGCGTGTTCTGGTGTGAGTGACCTCAAGGGTGTTAAGCTAGGGAACGTGTGATGACAACTACATCAACACTTTCCATCAGCTGGGTGACCCAGGAGCCAACCCAGGCCGACAGAGGGCCGTCAGTCTCAAGGGTGACCCCCGCAGAATGCGGCTCTGTGACCAGAGGCTTAGTCTGTCCCCAGAGACTGGAGACTGACAGGCAGACACGACAAGTGACTGGAGTCCTGACGAGGGAGAGAAGGGAAGAGAGAAAGAGAGGGGAGAGAGAGAGAGAGAGAGAGAGAGAGAGAGAGAGAGAGAGAGAGAGAGAGAGAGAGAGAGAGAGAGAGAGAGAGAGAGGAGGAGGTGAGAGGAGGGAGAGAAGGGAGAGAGAGAGAGAGAGAGAGAGAGAGAGAGAGAGGAGAGAGAGAGAGAGAGAGAGAGAGAGAGAGAGAGAGAGAGAGAGAG
>CM060331.1:37680378-37687878 GCA_030674155.1 Stramonita haemastoma | reverse complement strand
GGTTTCGCATTCACAGCCTTTGGGAGATATTTTCTGAACGTGGTAGGACATTTTCTTGTTTACTCTGAGATGTTTTACCAGCTGCATAATTCAGGGCTGCAGTAAAGCCGAGAGGCGTGGTTGTAGTAATAGCAGTAGCTGTTGTTCATCTAAAGTATTCTTATGTTCAATACCCATAAGTTAATGCAGATAATGCTTCCCCACCTTCACCCTCACCTGTCCCGTAGTCCCGCGGACCGTGGGGGCACAACTGAAGATTTTGCAACCAGCTTTCTCCACCCCCTACGGTCCTCCGCCCTCCGCCCTCCGTAGCAGGTCGTTCCACCCAAGGCCTGTCTGATGTTGTCTTCCCATCGTTTCCTCTGTCTGCCTCTTCATCTCCCTCCCCTTACTGTTCCCTGAAAGACTGTCTTGGCCAGTCCAGATGATCGTGTGACGTGCCCGTGCCACTTTAGCTTGCATTTGTTTTACTGTACTTAGGAGCTCTTCATATGGTTCGATTGCATTCTTTACTCTAGTTTTCACTTCTTCATTAGAGGTATTATCTCTGTATGAAATGCCAAGGAGTTTGCAAAAGCATCTCATTTTCATTGCCTGTATCCTTCTTTCGATTTTTGCTGTTATGATCCGTGTTTCACATGCGTACAAAAATATGGACAGACTGTGCAGTATGTTGCAAATCCATCCCTTACCACTAGGCGTTCATCAATATTTGAAACAAAGAAAGCTGAAACATTTTCGGCCATAGAAACTTAATGGCTGTTGTTGATTTTAAATCCCTCTGGGTCCAAAGGTAACCCAGGAAAAACATAGGTATGTGAAAATGTAACTCATTACCCACTACCTCAACAAACAACATGTGTATTTCAGGGAAGAAGACAAAACAACATAATTGTGTCACGTCAAAGTATACACAAAAAACATATGGTTAAAGTGCAAAAGAAGCTCACGAAGAGACACAACAAAAAGGAAACAAAACAAAACAAAACAAAACCCAATCAAACAACAACAAAAAAGTATCAGGGAAAAAAAACACAACAAAAACACTCAACACCATTCTCTTGATTAAAACGGAATTGTTTTCAAATCGAATTCGCCCTTTTCCCTTTCTTTCATCAGACAGACAAGGAATGTACAAAGACAAAACCTGATTCACTGGTCATCACCATCTTTTCATTTTCCGAGAGACTGTACTGCTTTCTTTTCTGTGTCTCTATTCGGGTGCTTTTTTTTGCTTTTTTTTATCTTAGAGCTGGTTGGCTTTGATACACAAACATCTTCACATAATTGATCTGTAAGGCTCTCCATCAATCTCCGTATAGTTGCTCTTTAAGGCTCTCCATCAATCTCCGTACAGTTGATCTTTAAGGCTCTCTGTACTACCTGGTTCACTATCATTCGGTCTAACTCTATCAAACGGGATGGCCTGTTGGTCAGAGTGATGCGCTCGTGATCTGCTGACCCGGATCTCCTTCGAATCTCCTTCAAGAGGATTTTTCCCCCGGAGTTAACATCAGTACCGACTCCACTCCCCCAAAAAAGTCCTGTGGATGAGACTATAAACTGAGGTCCTGTGTGCGAAGCACGCAGAACATCTTGCGCACACGTTAAAACATGTTCCGCTTTTCGGAAGATCAGACCATTATATGCCAGTGGGAACGGTTGACAACATTTTTAAAAACTGTATACACACGGGGACAAGATATAAAAAAGCGCACGAGCACTTATTCAATTATCATCGGTATAAAAGAATAAATATACAAAACAGCGGACGTGCATGTCTTTCCACAAATATGGCTATAGCTTTAACAAGTTTAACATTCAGTAATGCTTGGTGACTTTTCCCATACTCTACTTTAGCATGTGAGCAGATCTGCCAGTACTGAAGTATGTACATTTCTGCTTGCCCTAACCGGATCATTGCATCAATCTCCTGCTTACCAATTCCTCCTCTTAGACAATTTTGGGGAGTTGAGGCTCAGTTTTCTGCATTAATTTTGCTTATAACTAATACACACATGCATAAATACACACAGGTACGCATCCACGCACGCGCACACACACACACACACACACACACACACACACACACACACACGTACGCATGCACACACGCACATGCACGGACGCACACGTACACACACGCTTGATGGAAAAAAGCAAATCGATGCTTACTCAATGTACCATTTTGAAATAAAAATTTGATTGACGCACGCACGCACGCACACGCACTAATGCACATACACACATACACAAAGAGAGACATACAGACAGAGACAGACAGCGGCAGAGACAGAGAAAGACAGGGACAAAGCTAAAAGAGACAGAGACAGATAGAGAAAAAGATACATCGTCTGTTTCCATACAAAAAATCCAGACGCTGATTGGATTTCTCAACCTGGTTGGGTCCTATCTCTTAGTCAGACGGAGTGGTGTCCCAGAATGAAGAAAAGGAGAGAAACAGCCATTGGCAGACTTACAGAATCTTGTCTGGCAGTTCTAGGAAATTGCTCATGTCTTGGACTGTGCTTTACGGGGTTTGGTCAGGACAGCCTAGAGTTTGTGTCAGGTGTAGTGACAAGGATTATTGATGGTATAAGTTTTGGTTACAGAACCATCGGCGTTGACTGGCAGAGAAAAAAAGAATAGGTTTTTTTTGTTGTTCTTTTCTGAAAAAGTGTGTGTGTGGGGGGGGGGGGGGTATATGTGTGTGTATGTGTGTGTGTGTGTAAGTGTGTGTGTGTGTGTGTGTGTGTGTGTGTGTGTGTGTGTGTGTGTGTGTGTGTGTGTGTGTGTGTGTGTGTGTAAGTATGTGTGTGTATGTATGTGTGTGTGGATGTGGGTCTTTTATTTATTCTTTTATTTCAAGGATATCGGCATAAGCCTTTATGTGCTGTTTTACACCCAGTCCAAGTTTGCAGGGAATATTTTTTGTAATTTTTATCAACTGTCCCCTCTGGCAAAAATGGCCTACTCTCGTGTGTGTGTGTGTGTGTGTGTGTGTGTGTTGTGTGTGTGTGTGTGTGTGTGTGTGTGTGTGTGTGTGTGTGTGTGTCTGTCGGTCTGTCTGTTTGTCTGTCTTTTGATTGATTTATTTATTCTTTTATATTGAGGATAATGGAGTAAGCACTCTTGTGGTTTTTACATCCAACCCCTTGTGTGTATGAAGTTTTGTAAATCATGTCATCTGTTCCCACTGGCACACAATGGCCTACTCTTACAAAAAGCGGAACAGGATTTAACGCGTGTGCAAGATGTTCTGCGCGCGTTCGCACACGGGGCCTCGGTTTGTAGTCTCATCCGAAGGACTCTTTGGGAGAGTGCAGTCAGCACTGATGTTAACTCCAGAGGAAAAATCCCCTCAACCGGGAAACGAAGTCGGGTCATCAAATTGCCAGCGCAATGTTCTGACCACTAGGCTATCCCGTCCCCCTTGTGTGGTGTGTGTGTGTGTGTGTGTGTGTGTGTGTGTGTGTGTGTGTGTGTGTGTGTGTGTGTGTGTGTGTGTGTGTGTGTGTGTGTTTGTGCGTGTGTGCGTGCGTGTGTTGTATGTGTGCATGTGTGTGTGTGTGTGTGTGTGTGTGTGTGTGTGTGTGTGTGTGTTTGTGTGTGTGTGTTTGTGTGTGGTGTGTGTTGTGTGTGTTTCTGTCTGTCTCTCTGCCTGCATGTCTGTCTATGTGTATGTGTGTATGTATGTGTCTATCTGTCTGTGTGTGCGTGCTTGCGTGCGTGCGTGTGTATGTGTGTGTGCGTGTGTGCGCACGCGTGTGTGTATGTGTGTATGTGTATGTGACTGTCTGTCTGCCCGCCTGTCTGTATCTGTGTCTCTGTGAGTGCAAACATCCATGTTTGTCTGCCATCCTCCCTTTCTGTTAGTCTTTCTGTCTGTCTTTGTCTATGTTCAGCTTTGTATGTATGTGTAAACAGAGGAAAAATACCCAAAAAAATACATGGCACCATCAGAATACTGACAGATAACAGACACGCACCCTACTCTGCAATTCCACTCAAAGCTTAGCAGTTTATCAGTGACAAAATAAAACCAAATCTCTCTTGTATAGCCACTGAATGTGTTTAGACCACGATAACTATCCACCACATGTCTGCACAGACGATGAGTTCTCATAAATATTTACAACCTAAACCGTATGTTAATAGTAAGACTAAGGGAATTATTTCGAGCAATGAAAGTATAGTCATGAAAACAAGTACGGTTTTCAAGTGTCCCATAACCTCTGTGGTCGTAGGAAAGCAAGGCGTCAGAGACCTCAGCTTCTCTAGGGGCCAGCATATTGAGGGTGGCGCCCATCTCCTCCCCCTTGCAGCTTTACCTTCCTTGACCCTAAAGAGGGCAGGTACCCATTTTACAGGTGAGTGAACTAGGGACTATACTGCAGCCAAGGCGCACAAACAGTTACCCATGAGTGTTTTGACCACTGAGCTATCCCATCCCCAGAATATATATTAATTTTCAACTTTCCCTGGATGTCTCAGCCTTTGAATACACTGGCAACCTTGCTGACAATCTACCTGGATCTTCACCCAGCTGCATATATCAAGCCACCCATGAATCTTTGTCTTCTAGTTGTTGTGGTAGTATGGGTTTTTTCCAGTTTACTTTCCTGAGGACAAACTAGACTAGTGATGTACTCCAACTCACTGGTTGTACATCAGAATCCTTTTTAGACTATGAGTCTATTAGATGAGACGTTTGTGTCACAGCTGATTTCAAGAGACTTAATATACACGTAGGCATAACCCAAATTCATAGGGCTGTTTTTTAATATTAAAGTGTGCGTGCGTGTGTGTGTGTGTGTGTGTGTGTGTGTGTGTGTGTGTGTGTGTGTGTGTGTGTGTGTGTGTGTGTGTGTGTGTGTGTGTTGTGTGTGTGTGTGTGTGTGTGTGTTGTGTTTGTGTTGTGTGTGTGTGTTTGTGTGTGTTTGTGTTGTGTGTGTTTGTGTGTGTTAGTGTTTGTGCTTGCATGCGTGCGTGTGTGTTCGTACGTTCGTGCGTGTGTCTGTCTTTACGTCTGTCTGTTGATCTATCTGCTTGTCTCTCTGTCTGTTATTTTGTTTTGATATATGCTGGTATAATATGTGCCTTTGTCTGTGTTCCTGTGCGTTAGTGTGAACAGGCAAAATATACCAAAAAAATAAATAGCATCACCAGAATACTGAGAGACCTGTAACAGACCTACACTGCACTCTGTAGTCTGTTCAATAGCATTACTAGAATACTGAAAGGCCTGTAACAGACCTACACTGCACTCTGTAGTCTGTTCAATAGCATTACTAGAATACTGAAAGGCCTGTAACAGACCTACACTGCACTCTGCAGTCTGTTCAATAGCATTACTAGAATACTGAAAGGCCTGTAACAGACCTACACTGCACTCTGCAGTCTGTTCAATAGCATTACTAGAATACTGAAAGGCCTGTAACAGACCTACACTGCACTCTGCAGTCTGTTCAATAGCATTACTAGAATACTGAAAGGCCTGTAACAGACCTACACTGCACTCTGCAGTCTGTCCAATAGCATCACTAGAATACTGAGAGACCTGCAATAGACCTACACTGCACTCTGCAGTCTGTACAACAGTATCACTAGAATACTGAGAGACCTATACTAGACCTACACTGCACTCTGCAGTCTGTTCAGGGCAGAGAAGCTTATCAGTGACAGCAGCAAAGTCTCTGCTGTCCGCAACGCTGTACGTGTTCAGACCACGCTAATAGACGTTATCTCTCTCTCTCTCCTCCCCCTCACGTCCGCCCACAGGATCTGCACTGGTACATGGTCTGCTGAATATTCACAACAGAAACTGGGCCTGGGTGATACTTGTCCTCAGTACTGAAAGAACAAACAAAATTGGGAGGATAGGATAGGTAGGAGTATTGCCACAGTTGTTTGTTTTGTTTTGGGGTTTTGTTTTGTTTTGTTTTGATTTGATTTGGGGGGCGTTTTGGGTTTTGTTTTGTTTTGATTTGTGGGTATTTTCAGAATGTGTACAGTTTCCAGTGTTTATTTTTTTGTGTGTTCTTTTATTCCTTTATATCGAGGATAATGGAATAAGCACTCATGTGCTTTTTTTTTTTACATCCAGTCCCTTTGTGTATGCAGTTTGTAAATCTTGTCATCTGTTCCCGCCGGCACACGATGGACTACTCTTAAGAAAAGCGGAACAGGATTTAACGTGTGCGCAAGATGTTCTGCGTGCAATCGCTCACGGGGCCTCGGTTTATAGTCTCATCCGAAGGACTTTTGGGGAGAGTGGAGTCGGCTCTGATGTTAACTCCAGGAGAAAAATCCCCTCGAACGGGAATCGAACCCGGGTCGTCAAATTGTGAGCGCAATGTTCTGACCACTAGGCTATCCTGCCACCCCTCCCCCCCCCCCCCCTCCGTGGTGTGTGCGTGTGTGTGTGTTTATTTTGATTTTTTAAATTTATTTTATTCTTTTATATCGAGGATAATGAGTGTGTGTATGTGTGTGTGTGTGTGTGTGTGTGTGTGTGTGTGTGTGTGTATGTGTGTGTTTGTGTGTGTGTGTGTGTGTGTGTGTGTGTGTGTGTGTGTGTGTGTGTGTGTGTGTGTGTGTGTGTGTGTGTGTGTGTGAGTGACAACCTGTGGCTTTTCTTCTAAATGCTGTATCACCTACTTAGATGTCTGACCATTTGTTTGAGCTTAGACACTGGCGAAGCTTGTATTGTTGTTGCTGTTGCTGCTGCTGCTGCTGCTGCTGCAGATGTTGTGGCTATTGTTGCTAGAAATAGTAGTAGTAGTAGTAGTAGTAGTAGTAGTAGTAGTAGTAGTAGTATTAGTAGTAGTAGTAGTAGTTAGTAGTAGTAGTAGTAGTAGTAGTAGTAGTAGTAGTAGTAGTAGTAGTAGTAGTAGTAGTAGTAGTTAGTGTAGTTGGTAGCTAGGTAGTAGTAATTGTAGTGGTAGTAGTAGTAGTAGTTAGTAGTAATAGTAGTAGTAGTAGTAGTAGTAGTAGTAGTGGTAGTGGTAGTAGTAGTAGTAGTAGTAGTAGTAGTAGTAGTAGTAGTAGTAGTAGTAGTAGTAGTAGTAGTAGTGTGTTGTGTTGTATGTGTGTGAGAGGGGGTGATTAGAGGGCTGTGTGTATGTGCGTGCACGCGTGTGCGCGCGCGCGCGTGTGTGTGTATGTGTATGAGCATAATATATATGGAAACGTACTAGTTTATGTCGTTCCAAAAAAATAGTTTTACTGCGATCACATTTTATAATCAGATTTATTATCTTATCTAACACCCTATTTAATTTGGGGTAGGGGGGGTAGTATCCTGGGGAAAGCTGAACACTGACTCTAAAAAGCTTGAAAGGGTCAAGGACTGGGATCAAAATCGAAACAGATGTGTACAATTTTTTTTTATCGCTGCCCATCACGCAAGGCAGTGTCAGTGACACTTAATAATTCAGCACCTGAAGCGGACTTTTCATTTGCCTACCTTCAGACTGCTGCTGTCTCATTGTGTCTTTG
>CM060331.1:37642878-37670378 GCA_030674155.1 Stramonita haemastoma | reverse complement strand
TCTCTCTCTCTCTCTCTCTCTCTCTCTCTCTCTCTCTCCTCTCTCTCCCTTGTGAAAATAGGTTAATTGCGTAGCAGTTGTCAATTTATTTGATTTACTTTTCATCAGAGTTTTTATGTAGAGTTTTATTTATCATCTTATTAACTCCTCTGGTTAATGTGCATCCCTTTTATAATAAATTTCCTTAACAGCTTCAATCTTTACCTATATAATTATTATGTGTGTGTGTATGTGTGTGTGTGTGTGTGTGTGTGTGTGTGTGTGTGTGTGTGTGTGTGTGTGTGTGTGTGTGTGTGTGTTCGTGTGTGATTGCGCGCAGGCGTTCATGTGTGTGTGTGTGTGTGTGTGTGTGTGTGTGTGTGTGTGTGTGTTGGTGTGTTGTGTGTGTGTTTGTGTGTGCATGTATGCGTGCGTGGTGCTGTTGTGTGTGTGTGTGTGTGTGTGTGTGGTGTGTGTGTGTGTGTGTGTGTGTTGTGTGTGTGTGTGTGTGTGTGTGTCTATTCGCTGTTTTTTCCATGTATTTTCATTTTATCAGCAGCGGTTTACAAGTATATGCTAACATCGTAAAAGCCGACATTCTGAGGGCTTAGAATTTCGGGAGAGTTGTTGGTGGCAGACTGTATTAAATGCATCCCTGTTCTTAATATTGACACCACAGACTGTAAATTACAAAAGCACCGTGCTGTTGTTCTATGTGATATGATATTAGTATCGTAATGAATAAGTCTCATATTCAGAGACCAATTTCTGAAGGTAATTTGACGGCGGGAGGAAAATCTAGCTAATATCCAAACCTGTCAAAAAAAAAAAAGTACTGGTAGTGGAATGGGGTTTAGGTAAAAGGAGACAGCGTTATAATAGTTGTCTTTTCACACAGACAAAAAAAGCCAATTATAACGGGGTCTTCTGTTCAAATTTCTCTGTAGGTAAGGGGAGAGCACAAGTCATTTTCTAGTTGATGACAAGGGACAAAAGAAAGGATGTTGTTTTTTGCTGTTCATTTTTGTTGCTGTTACTCTTGTTGTTTCTCTTGTGTTTTGTTGTTGTTGGTCTTACTGTTCTTGTTGCTGTTACTCTTGTTGCTCTTGTTGTTGTTGCTATTATTGGGTGTTCCTTAGCTTAACGTCTCACAGAATATGCGCTGTGTCTCACTCATCACTGAATGCTGAATGTCGTGTGTTGTTTGGTTGTCTTCAAGTACATTTCCATACATACGCTATCCTCATTGGCGTTGTGTATGTGTGTGTGTGCATGCGTGCGTGCGTGCGTGCATGCGTGCATGCGTGCGTGCATGCATGTGTGTGTTTGTGATAATTTTATTTGAAGTTACTTTAGAATGTTTGAACCAATATGAAAAAAGTTGCTGTCTTGTGTCATTTGGGATTATAATTCGTGTCAATGTGCCTGTCAGTATTGTAATTGCCCTTGATGGGATGATTGGAGTGTTTTTGACTTAACTTGACTTGACTTGACTAACCTCGCCTTTATAAGGGGAAAATATTTCAAAGAGGAATGTTAAGGGGGGTGGGGGGTAATTGTTTATTTCGTTCAAAATAGTTCTACCATAGACCTACATGTTTTTTTCGTTTCTCGGCTAGGGCTCCAAGATCCGATTTTTGGGTATGGAACGATCTTTTCCTATTTTATTTTTAATTTTTAATTATTTTATTCTTTTATATCGGGGATAATGGGAAAAGCACTCTTGTGCTTTATTACATCCAGTCCCCGTGTGTATGCAGTTGCGGTAAATGTCATCTGTTCCCACCGGCACACGATGGCCTACTCTTACGAAAAGCGGAACAGGATTTAACGTGTGCGCAAGATGTTCTGCGTGCGTTCACACACGGAGCCTCGGTTTATAGTCTCATCCGAAGGACTTTGGAGGAGAGTTGAGTCAGCACTGATGTTAACTCAAGGAGAAAAATCTCCTCCAACAGGAATCGAACCCGGGTCGTCAAATTGCGAGCACAATGTTCTGACCACTAGGCTATCCCGTCCCTTCCTATCATTAAGGTAGCTGTATTCCGATTTTAGGAATCCACTATGCACATATTTTTTGGCTAAAAGATGCACAAACATTGATCCTTCTTTGGTTAAATGGATTTTATTTTGTCAGCAAAAAAGTTCCATCAAACGCGAACGTGCACCAGCGTGCTTTCCACAAGTGTGTGTACTTATGCACATGTTCATGCACTGAAGAAATTGAAAACGAACATATGCATGCTCACTATTCAGAGTGTACGCATTGTATACACGAAAAAGACCAAAGAGAAAAAAAACATGGAATAATAAGTATATTTCCACGTATGTTTTTTCGATTATTACGGTGACCAATTTAATATAAAATCTACAAAAACTCTCTCTGTCTCTCTGTGTCTCTGTCTGTGTCTGTGTCTGTGTCTGTGTGTCTGTGTGTCTGTGTGTCTGTGTGTCTGTCTGTCTGTCTGTCTGTCTGTCTGTCTGTCTGTCTGTCTCTCTCTCTCTCTCTCTCTCTCTCTCTCTCTCTCTCTCTCTCTCTCTCTCTCTCTCTCTCTCTCTCTCTCTCTCTCTCTCTCAAACCATATAAATAAATAAAACAACTACAGACAGAAAGAAGAAATAAAAGTAAAAAAAAAAAAAACATTAAGAAAGATCGAAAGAAAGAAAGAGAGAAAGAAAGAAAGGACAGAAAAAGAATGGATATTTTATAAGAAAAAAAGAAAAGAAACAAAGAATCAAAGACAAAATGAATAGAAAAAAACGAACAAAAGCAAACAAACAAACAAACAAACAATAGGGAAAAAACCGGAGCAAACAAAGAAAAGATAAACGTTTCTTGCATTTCAGCAATCCCCTCCCCTTTCAAGAGCTACAACTCTGGCTGTCCTTTCTGCTCATTTCTTTTCTACAAGCCCTCTGAAAGCTAGGAGTGGGCTCCCTTTTTGTGTTGGTTTCATCAGTTGTACACACTCTGTGTGTTCACATGGGAGCTGTGGTTTTCTGTTGTATTAAACACAAATTTTGTCAGAACAGGGAAAAGGTTGGGGGATGAGATCAGTGCTAAGGTATCGTTGTTGTTGTTGTTGTTGTTGTTGTTGTTGTTGTTGTTGCTGTTGTTGTTGCTGCTGCTGCTGCTGCTGCTGCTGCTGCTGCTGCTGCTGCTGCTGCTGCTGCTGCTGCTGCTGCTGCTGATTTTGAAATGAATAAGAAAAGTACATTTTTTAAATCTAGAACTGTAAAAACAATGAAGATTTCCTTCATTCCTTCTTTCTTTACTTCCTTCCTTCTTTCTTTACTTCCTTCCTTCCTTCCTTCCTTCTTTCTTTACTTCCTTCCTTCCTTCCTTACTTCATTCCTTCCCTCCTTCCTTCCTTCCTTCCTTCCTTCCTTCCTTCCTTCATTTATTTATCCATCCATCCATCCATCCATCCATCCATCCATCCATCCATCCATCCATCCATTCATTCATTCATTCATTCATTCATTCATTCATTCATTCATTCATTCATTCATTTATTCATTCATTCAGTTATTCATTCTTTCGTTCGTCTTTTTCCTTAATGCGATTATTTGTTCGTTCATCTGTTTATTCACCTATGAAATCTTTCAACTACTACATCCATACTTTTGTTGATTAATATGAATTATGTATGCCTTAATTTCTTAACATGTCCTTTTTGTTTCCTTTTCTCTTTGTTTTCTTTCTTTCGTTCGTTCTTTCTTTCTTTCTTTCTTTGATTTTTTTTCTTGCATTGCTTTATTCTCTCCGTCTATGTCTATCTCTGTATCTGTCACTGTCTATCTGTCTGTCTGTCTGTCTGTCTGTCTGTCTGTCTCTGTCTGTCTGGCTGTCTGTCTGTCTGTCTGGCTGGCTGGCTGGCTGGCTGGCTGTTTGTCTGTCTGTCTGTCTGTCTGTCTGTCTGTCTGTCTGTCTGTCTGTCTGTCTGTCTGTCTGTCTGTCTGTCTGTCTCTCTCTCTCTCCTCTCTCTCTCTCTCTCCTCTCTCTCTCTCTCTCTCTCTCCTCTCTCTCTCTCTCTCTCTCTCTCTCTCTCTCTCTCTCTCTCTCTCTATCTATCTATCTATCTATCTCTGTCTCTCTCCCTCTTTCTCTCTCTCCTCTGTCTCCCTCTGTCTCTCTCTGTGTCTCTGTCTCTGTCTCTGTTTCTGTCTGCTGTCTGTCTGTCTGTCTGTCTGTCTGTCTGTCTGTCTGTCTGTCTGTCTGTCTGTCTGTCTGTCTGTCTGTCTCTCTCTCTCTCTCTCTCTCTCTCTCTCTCTTCTCTCTCTCTCTCTCTCTCTCTCTCTCTCTCTCTCTCTCTCTCTCTCTCTCTCTCATTTTACTAGATTATTTATAAACTATTCCTGTACATTTTCTTTTCGTTAAAATAGGATAAGACAAAGATGGAATTAAACATTTTCATCTTCAAAGGAAGGATGACTGACTGTATGAACTGATAGACTGGCTGGCTGTGCTGTGGTTGGTGTTGGATGGTTGATGGGTTTACAAGCATGCAACTAAACAAGGCAGAAACTAGCAAAAGTAATCACAACGATGATTGAATGAGAAACATGTTTGATTTATAAAGCCCACTAAAACCTTAATGCGTACGTAATAAGCGTGATTCTATCGGTGCATGAAAATATATTGTATAAAAAATTATATTTGGTTCAGCCAAACAAAACTTTCTTCTTGCTAAGGACATGACTTAGAGGCAATAAATAGTGACAAATTAAACTCATTACGTTCGTTTTGGACAAGCATTAATCTCCCATGGTTTAATAATGATTTTTTTTAAGTATTCGTCACCACACACATACACAGACGTGCGCGCGAGCGCGCGCGTACACACACACACACACACACACACACACACACACACACACACACATACACACACACACACACACACACACTGCCTGCCTGCCTGCCTGCCTGCCTGCATGCCTGTCTGTGTGTCTGTCTGTGTGTCTGTGTGTCTGTCTGTCTGTCTGTCTGTCTGTCTGTCTGTCTGTCTGTCTGTCTGTCTCTCTCTCTCTCTCTCTCTCCTCTCTCTCTCTCTCTCTCTCTCTCTCTCCCCTCTCTCTCTCTCTCTCTCTCTCTCTCTCTCTCTCTCTCTCTCTCTCTCTCTCTCTCTCTCTCTCTCTCTCTCTCTCTCTGTCCTTCTTTACTTCTTTACAAATATATGTGTTTAGAAACAACCCAAAAACCAAGCCAAATAAATGAAGTGAATCAGTACGGTAATAAAAAAAATAAAGCTTCTATCGTTTTTGTTCCCATCTTTTGTTTTTCTGTCGGTTTCATTTTTAAAAAGTATGTAAACACGGCTTGAATTAATACCAAGCAAAAGACTTAGAAAACAAAAGTTTTAATTACTGTATCTGTTCTGGGAGAAAGAAAGAAAGAAAGAAAGAAAGAAAGAAAGAAAGATAGATAGATAGATAGATAGATAGATAGATAGATAGATAGATAGATAGATAGATAGATAGATAGATAGATAGATAGATAGATAGATAGATAGATAGATAGATAGATAGACAGACAGACAGACAGACAGACAGACAGACAGGCAGACAGACAGGCAGACAGGCAGACAGGCAGACAGGCAGAAAAGAAAGAAAGAAAGAAAGAAAGAAAGAAAGAAAGAAAGACAGACAGACAGACAGACAGACAGACAGACAGACAGACAGACAGACAGACAGACAGACAGACAGACAGACAGACAGAAAGAAAGACAGACAGACAGACAGACAGACAGACAGACAGACAGACAGACAGACAGACAGACAGAAAAAAGAAAGACAAACAGACACACAGACAAACAGACAGACAGAAAAGAAAGAAAGAAAAAAAAGAAAGAAAGAAAGATGGAAAGAAAGAAAGGAAGATAGAAAGAAAGAAAGAAAGAAAGAAAGAAAGAAAGAAAGAAAGAAAGAAAGAAAAGAAAGAAAGAAAGAAAGAAAGAAAGAAAGGGAGAAAGAAAGAATGATACAAAGAAAGAAAAAAAGACAAAAAGAAAGAAAGACAAAAAGAAAGAAAGACAGAAAGAAAGAAAGAACGAAAGAAAGAAAAAACGAAAGGAAGAAAGAAAAAAAAAACGAAAGAAAGAAAGAAAGAAAGAAAGAAAAAAAAGAAAGAAAGAAAAAAAAAAAACAAGAAAGAGAGAAATTAAAAATAAATGAAGAAAGAAAGACAGAAAAAAAGCAAAGAAAGCAAAAAAGAAAGAAAGAAAGAAGGAAAGACAGACAAAAAAAGAAAGAAAGAAAGAAAAGGAAAGAAAGAAAGGAAAGAAAAAAAGAAAGAAAGATAGATAGAAAGAAAGAAGGAAAGAAAGAAAGAAAGAAAGAAAAAGAAAGAAAGAAAAAAAGAAAGAAAGAAAGCGAGAAAGCGAGAAAGAAAGAAAAAAAAAGAGAAAGAAAGAAAGAAAAAAAGAAAAATAGGAAGAAGAAAGAAAGAAAGAAAGAAAAAAAAAAAGAAAGAAAGAAAGAAAGATAGGAAGAAAGAAAGAAAGAGAGAAAGAAAGAAAGAAATAAAGAAAGAAAGAAAGAAAGAAAGACTCACAGACAAACAGATAGACAGACAGATAAACAGACAGACAGAAAGAAAGAAAGAAAGAAAGAAAGAAAGAAAGAAAGAAAGAAAGAAAGAAAGAAGAAGAAAGAAAGAAAGAAAGAAAGCGAGAAAGCAAGAAAGCAAGAAAAAAAAGAAAGATAAAAAAAAGTAAGAAAGAAAGAAAGAAAACATGAATGAATGAATGAATGAAAGAAAGAAGGAAAGAGAGACAGAGAAAGAAAGAAAGAAAGAAAGAAAGAAAGAAAGAAAGAAAGAAAGTAAAAAAAGAAGGAAAGAAAGAATGAAAGAAAGAAAAAAAGAAGGATAGAAAGAAAGAAAAAAAGAAAGAAAGAAAGATTGAAAGAAAAAAAGAAAGAAAGAGAGAATGAAAGAAAGAAGGAAATACAGACAGAAAGAAAGAAAGGGAAAAGGAAAAAAGAAGGAAAGAAACAAAGAGAGAAGGAGATAAAAAGAAAGAGAAAGAAAGAAAGAAAGAAAGAAAGAAAGAAAGAAAGAAAGAAAGAAAGAAAGAAAAGAAAGAAAGAAAGAAAAAAAGAAAGAAAGAAAGAAAGAAAACAAAGCGAACTACAGAGCTAGAAACTGAAATCAAAACCCTTTAACAATAAACAGATTTTTTTTCTCTCTATCTTAAGATTAATCATCAGGCAAAACGAACCAAACAAAACATAGATGGCTTTTTTCTCTGGTGCCTTACAAACTGAACCAGCATATTTTCTCTTTTGTCCCATCCCAGCGAACAAACTACAGGGAATAAATTACCCTGAACACAAAAAAAGAACATATCTTATTTCAAACTAATGTTTTGTTTTGGAGTGTTTCCTAGATATAATCCAGTTTTTATCTAGATATTACCTTTTTTTAAAAAAAAATAAGCTTGGTTACAAAAAGCCATTTTTACTCATCGTGCGTTGTTTTGTTGTTGTTTTTTTTACTGTTGTTATGGGGATTTTTTATGATAGCTCAGTGGTCAGAGCACTCGCTTTCCCCAAGCTAAGGTTAAGCAGCAACGAGCGTGGTTACCAGTTGGATGGGTGACCGTTTGCGCGCCTCGGTTTCAGTACAGTCCCCCTGTTCACCCAGATGTAAATGGGTACCTGCTCTCTTTGAGGGTCAAGGAATGTAAAGCAGTGAGGGAGAGGAGATGGGCGCCGCCCTCAGCAAGCTGGATACTGGAGAAGCTGAGGTCTCTGATGCCTCGCTCCCCTACGACCACGCAGGTTATGGGACACCTTTACCTTTACCTTTTATAGTTCAATCTGGCCACAAAATAGCAAGTTTTTGGAATCATACTTCTGGTTTGTTCTTCTCTTTGTTTAACTTATCTTTCGTGCAATTCTTTTATTCTTTTATTCCCAGGATACTGGAATAAGCGCTCGTGTGTTTTTTATATCCAGTCCCCGTGTGGATGCAGTTTTGTAAATTTTGTGATCCGTTCCCACCGACACACAACGGCCTACTCTTCAAAAAAGCGGAACAGGTTTTAACGTGTACGCAATATGTTCTGCGTGCATTCGCGCACTTGACCTCGGTTTATATTCTCATCTGAAGGAATATTCGGGGGAGTGGAGTCGGCACTGATATTAAATCCAGAGGAAAAATCGTCTTAAACGAGATTCGAACCTGGGTCAGTGGTTCACGAGGGCTATCCCGCTGTGGCCGAAGTCTTGCTTCATGTTCAATACCTGCCTTTCATATTCGTCCAGTTTTTTATGATTCTATTCCCTCTATTATTTCAGCTAATGTGGTGGTTTTTCTCACAAAATAAATACGAAGGGCTTTTTGTTGTGATTGTTGTGGTTTTGTAGTTGTTGTTCTTGTTTTTTGTCAGTCATTCTTTATTTTATTGATATTATTAGTGTCTAAAATAACAACTAACTTCTCCAAGGAAACAGCAGACAGAAAGTATTGCTGTCTTCCTTCATTCTCCATATTTCCTGAAAAAGCAAAGAGTCTACAATGAACCGAGAAAACAAGACACATAACAGAGAGAGAGAGAGAGAGAGAGAGAGAGAGAGAGAGAGAGAGAGAGAGAGAGAGAGAGAGAGAGAGAACTCTGAACTCTGAACTCTGAACTCTGAACTCTGAAATTTAATGAACATAGGCCAACAGCCCCTTTCATGGGGAGAAACACAAACATTGACACACTATTCTGTCACTATAATAATGCAGCATGGTAAGAAAGCACAATAATGGTTCCACATGAAAAGATTCATTGAAACAAATGAAGAACACAGAGGAGTAGTCTTAATCCTGGGGAATATTAGCATTTACGCTTCCATGTCATCAATGAAATTCTGTCGAAGTCTGAAAGCAGCTAAAAGGTATTTCGCAAGATTTACCAATGATGTTTTTGAATTGCAAGCAAGCACACTGACAAGTGCATTGTCCAGGTTAACATCAACATCAACGTTGAAGTTGAACTTCTGTCTAATGTCCTCATATAAGGGACATTTAAACACAAAGTGTGCTTCATCTTCTTTCACACCTATACACACAGGGCATGCGGTATTATCATCTGTAGGTGAAAAACGATATTTATGTACATTTAACTGCGACACACCCATCCTGAATTGGGCCAAAACATTTCTGTAACCTTCGACATACAAAATTTCAACATAGTTTTCTAAAGCAAATATATGTTTAACTTTACCATAAATTGAGAACCGTGGGTTTGAATCCATGTTATTACGCCAATTGTGGCAGAAGCTACTATGTAATCTCTCTTTAAGTTCTTTCATGAAAATGTTATCGGAGCCACATCCAAATAACCACACTTGTTCAAAACCATTCTCACACAGAATATTCTTAATGTAGGATACCCATGTCACATGGCCTTTCTCATGCATAGCAAATAACATTTTATATGCTTTTTTAGAATACCTTTCTTCAGATTGCTTTAACAGTCGTAGCCAGTACTTAACACATCTCATAATAGCTGTAATCCAAAGTGGGAAACGACCTAATTCGCCGTACACAACATCATTAGCTGTTTTATTTCGAACATGCAGGAATCTTTTACATGCATAAAGATGTATTTGTTCAACTTGGCGATAGACTTTATATCCCCATACTTCAGAAGCATACAGAACAAGGGGAACGACTTGAGTGTCAAAAAGTTTAAAGAAAACATCAGGAGAATTACATCCAATTTTTCCCAAAGTACACATGATATCATTCACACATCTTTTACCTTTAAGTTTCACTTCTTCCATGGCAGCTGAAAAACTATTTTTAGTGGAAAAGGTAAGGCCTAAATACTTATACGAGTTCACAACTTCTAACGGACTACCATTCAAAAACCATTTTTCTCTTGCACCAAGAAAGCCACCTTTCCTAAAAACAATTATTTTGGATTTATCTATGTTTACTGTTAGTTTCAGTCTCTCTGTTTCCTTTTGTAGGTTGTTAAGTTGATGCTGTAAGCCTACTGCAGTTGAGGCCAACAAGGTCAAATCGTCAGCAAATAACATCAAATATAGTTCAGTCTCACTTGATTCAAGAGTCACACCATGTTTACCATTTAAGATTAGTTCATTAGCTAGCTCGTTAATCAATAATGAAAATAAGACTGGGCTGACAATACAACCCTGCTTCAACCCTTGTAAACATTCGAAGAAACTTGAATAGCCTGTCTTACTCTGGCACATTACACATGCTTTAACAGTAGAATACATTGCATGAAGCATCTTGAACATTCTTCCCTTAATACCTGCACGAAACAGTACGGACCACAAAACATTACGATTAACAGTATCATACGCTTTCTTAAAATCAATAAATGCTACATAAAGTTTTCTGTGTTTAAGTAAGTAGTTTTCTATCAGTGCATTTAAAGTGAATATATGGTCTATTGTTGAACGGCCTTTTCTGAATCCAGCCTGGGCTTCACAAATAGAACCATTCTGTTCTACCCACAGTGTCAATCTCTTATTAATGATATAGGTAAATACTTTACTTAGAATACTTAAAAGGGATATACCCCTATAGTTGTCTGGGTTTCTAGGGTCACCTTTCTTATGAAGTGGATATACTATAGCCTCTGTCCATTTGGAAGGGAAAAAGCCCTTAGAAAATATGACATTGAAATATTTTGACAAAAATGGAGTAATGGATTGTTCAGCATTTTTCAACATTTCAGCTAAAATACCATCTGGACCTGCTGCTTTTCTACATTTCATATGACTTATAGCTTTCCTTATTTCCCTCTCTGAGATTTCACTGTCTAATATATCATCAAATGTTAATTCATCTACATCATGCGAGAAGTTAACATGATCAGTAACAACTCCGTCATTGAAGACGGATTCAAAGTGACGGATCCACTCATCCTCTGAAATATCATTAGTGACAACTTTACGATTTCTGTGCTTGCGGATCTCACACCAGAACTGGTTAGGATTGTTAATCGAATCCAGTATTCTGTTCACATTACAGTTTCTATGTGTTCGTTCTTTCTTGTCAAGTAAAGTCTTGTATTCTTTCTTTACCTCTACATACTTTTTGTAATCTTCGTTTGATTTACTTTTCTTACACTTTCTTAGATGTCTTCTCACCTCCCTTTTCTTAGCAAGGCACTCACTATCAAACCACCTGGCCTGCTGTCTTTTTGGTTTTCCAAGAACAAACTTTCTTTTCATTGCCTCTGCTGCTTCATTTAATGCTTGAGTAAACACAAACACTGATTCCTCTAGATCATCATCAACAAGAGTGATTGCTCTGTCTAACTGAATCTTGAAGTTTTCAGACTCCACATTATTGGTAAAGGATACAGCCTTGTCTTCTGACCAAATTACCTTTTCCATAATAACAGGGCAGTCCACAGAAACTTGGGTACACGAGTCACGTACAATGCAATATAATTCAACTGGCATGTGATCTGATTCAATCCTGTCAGATACAATCAATTTGTCAAAAATTCTACAAATGTCAAAACTAGCCAAAAAATAATCTACAACACTGTGCCCTTGTTCGGACAAATACGTAAAGTTGCCTGAACCATCCAGTTCTGTACAACCATTAAGTAGTTTAACATTAAAACAAGCACACATATCAAGGAGTTTTTTGCCAAAATCATTTACAACCACATCCTGTGATGTTCTGTCACTCTGAAAGGAAACTGATTTATCAAAAATATCTAGATAATCATCTGACACAGAATTGAAATTCTGAACTTGTAAGTTACCAGTACGTGCATTAAAATCACCACTACAAAGGAGGTGGACATTTTCATCACTAGCCAATAAATCACCAAGTTGTCTTTCAATGTCCAAAATAAGACAATCTGATTCAGCCTGATCATAGAATGGGCTACCATAAGGAGGTATATAAGTGCATAGGTATATAATATCTTTTGGACTACCAAACAAATGTCTAGACAATCTAAGAATTATAGCATTTTCAACATCACTCTGTAATTCTGTGATATGCTTTATCAAATGTTTTTTCACCAATACCAATATACCACCTGATTTCCGACCATGATGAGACAACTTCACTGCGGGACAAACGTATTTACCAAAACTTTGAAAAATATGTGAAACATCAAAATTTTTGTCAACGAAAGTTTCTGTTAAACAGATAATGTCAAAGTTACTAACATAGTCTACCCAGTCCAAGTCTTTCAGCTTACTCACAAGACCGGCTACATTATACAGAAGGAAAGATACTGACTGGGGCCGGCCATTGTCCTAGCTGTTGGCATCACCAGGAGGCACATCAGAGTGACTGCCTTCAGAGTCCACATCCTGACCCATGTTGGTGGGTTCTGAGGCATTCGGAGCTGGCGGGATGTCTTTTCCAGTTAGGTGGTCCTGTCCCTCAGCACGTGACTGTTGCAGCATGCAGTCGATTTTGGGCTGGGAAGGGGATGCTTCACGTCCCCGACCTTTTCCTGGCTGTCTGGCACGTTCAGCAGGAGTTGACACAGCACCACCCTCAGGTCTCCCAGCCGCGTCACGTGCAGGTCCTTCAGTTGCAGACTGCTTAGACCGAGCACGAAGGTTGTATGCTGCACTTCTGCTTTGACTGCAGCTGGTGCTGGCATTTTGCTCCTGCTCTTGTAGCTCATCTGCTACATTGGAGTTCTCTGGAGTCTGCTGCAGATTTGGTGAAGTGCGTGACGCACTCCTGGCTGTCCTGGTCACTGGAGACGCTCCCTTCTTTGCTGCAGTGGGTGAGGGCTCTCGGGCTGCACGTGGAGGAGAAGTTCTGTTTGCTGTCAGGGCAGGAAAGTCACTTGATGACAGACAGTGTGAAGAATTTCCCCTGTTCTCGCGTGTTGGATCCTGAAGCATGTCATTGTTCAGATTTCCCATTCCACCTCTTGCATGATATATTGTGTCATGCTGAAAATGTGGAGTTTTGCTGCGACTTCCATACCACGGTTGGCCAACTTTCAGAATAGTTCGACTTTGGGAGTTATAGGTGTATACAGCATCATCTGTGATCAGCTTGTCGTATCGTAGAATTGACTTGAGCCCTTTCTCTTTCAGTTGGCGGTGTAGAGGGATGAGTTCCTTTCTCCTCTGTTGGAGTTTTTCAGAGAAATCTTCCTTCACAAAAATGTTCTGGAAACCCTTGCTTTTCATCAACTTGTGTGCATTCTTGAGCACCAGCATTTTTTGAAGGTGAGACTGGAACTTCACAGCGATGGCTCTGCCAGCCTTGTAGACACGTTCAAAGTGCAAGTCCTCTTCAATGCCCATCCCAACTTGCACCGTTTCCCGGATCCTCTCCTCACAAGCCGCCAGGAAGCCTGCACCCTCCTGCAGTGGAAGCCCAAAGAAGAGGAGGTTGTTTCTCCTGTTTTGATTGTCCAAGTAGTCACATTTATTTGAAAAGGCATTGACTGTTTCCCTCAAGCTGTGTACCTCTGATTCCAAGAAGTGACACTGCTCTTCCAGCATTCTATGACTGTTGGTGAGCTGAGCTTGCTGTTCTTCCAGTTGACACAGGCGGTGGTCAATTTTCTCCTCCATGCTTGACAATTTCTTTTCCATTGTCAAGAAATGCTTTTCTACATTCTGCTCCTGACGAAGATTGTTTGCCTCCATCCTTGATACAGCATCTTGCAGAGTTTGGGCCATATCTGTATGTAGACGGGCAAAAGGATGTTCACCTGGGTGAAAACTATCATGATGAATGAGTGGTGTGTTGTTCTCATAGTCTTCATGTGGCCTGTGGTAGGATTCTTGCCTGTACCCCCCATAGTCTTCATGTGGCCTGTGGTAGGATTCCTGCCTGTACCCCCCACCCTGAGGAGGGCCTTGAGAGGTTGGAGATGGTTTCCGTCCGTATCCCCTCCCAAATGTTGGACCCGGGTTAGGCTCTACATCACCACAGATCATCAGGAAACATGATAGGAAGACAATAAACATTATCACTGCAGTTCCATATGTCACCCCAGCACTGGCAGAAATTATGTACCTGAGTTTCTGTCGTGGGTCAGTTTTCATTGTCTGTAGAAACCTAACTGTAGCAAGAGAAAGTAAGTCGTGGCAAAGTCTATGTATTGACTGTTGAACATCATCATTTGTTGGACACTTGCACCCCAAGCCACACAGATGATCATGATTGACAGCAGGAATGCAGCAATACAGGGCTGCTAACACCACTGCCACACACAGTGTCCTCACACCACTCACTGGCCAACACAACACAAGCTGGTGTTTACGCGCAGCCACACAGTTCAGTATACGTTTGAACATGAAGTTTTGAAAAGTCCAATAAAATTGTCCACAGGTGACTCTTGCAGATAAATTTTGTACTGGCATGATCAGGAAGACATAAGGAAATAAAAACAAACAAGTATTAATCAGTAAGAAGTCATTAATTAAGGAAAATAGTTAATTTACAAGAGCACGATGTGAATGTGCATCCTATCTCCAACGTGAACTCAGTTCACCCCCCCTAGAGAGAGAGAGAGAGAGAGAGAGAGAGAGAGAGAGAGAGAGAGAGAGAGAGAGAGAGAGATGAGACAGACAGACAGACAGACAGACAGACAGACAGACACACAGACACACAGACACACAGACAGACACACAGACAGAGACAGACAGACAGACAGACACACAGACAGACTGACTGACTGACTGACTGACTGACTGACTGACTGACTGACTGACAGCCAGACAGACTTACAGACAGACAGACAGCAGTAGTAGACACCCATCAGTCTCGGAAGACTATGGAGCTGCGCTCTTGTCTTTAGAGCGCAAAGCCTGGGTAAGTAAGTATGGAGGGCAAACTGTTACCCATGCAGCAGACCCCCCCTCTCCATGCCACTGGAATGATCCATTGGAAAGGCAATGACCGATACGAATGGTTCCAGTACCGTCGCAGGAGCCGTCAGAACGTTGCCATAATACAGCCCCGAGCCGCTCTGGGGACTCCAACTCCCCGATTTTTCCTCAGGGATGGTGCCTAAACACGACACCTGTGTGCATGCTGGGTTTTTTAAAATATTTTTTGGTCATCTGCTCCTACCGGCACACGATGGCCTGCTCTTCCGAAAGGCAGAACGGGGTTTTAACGTGTGCGCAAGATGTTCTGCGTGCGTTCGCACACGGGGCCTCGGTTTATAGTCTCATCCAAATGATTTTGACATTCAGTTCAATTGTTTCGTCGAACTGGGAAGAAAGGGTGAGGCTGGGGATCGAACCAAGAACCTCACGGTTTACTTGTTGGCAGGTGATCGTCTTAACCATCCTGCCATCTTCCTTCCTATGACAGACAGGCAGACAGACAGACAGACAGACAGACAGACAGACAGACAGACAGACAGACAGACAGACAGAATAATGACTACAAAAGACAAAAAAAATCGCAAACGGATAGATCAACAAAGTATAATCACAAAAATGCAAAAGAAAGAGAAAAAAAATAGACGTTAATGGAAAAACACCATCCTAAGAACATCTCGGACACACTACTTTACGATGACCTAGAGTCTAAAATCTAAATAAACACCGTCTTATGTAGTCTCACACTGTATGCATGTTACCATGACTTGTATGTCTAAACTTTGTGTCTGTATAAAGTAACATTCATCCTCCCAACAGTAAGGGATCCAGGGAAAACTTCATCCCTGCAGACACCAAACACCAAGACCAGATTACGTGACTCAACTGAACAAGAAAGCCTACAGCAGATTGGACACTTAAGTCTTTATAAACTTAAAGCCAGTCTTTTTCATGATAGACATACACTTTTACAAGACCACACAACAATATTTTTTATTCTTTTATATCGAGGATAATGGAATAAGCACTCGTGTGCTTTTGTACATCTAGTCCCCGTGTGTATCACTCACTCACTCTCACTCAGTCCCATGTCCCAAAGGACGTAGGGGGGACATGAGAGAAGATGCAACAGAGATCTTTTTCCATGCTTCACGATCCTGTGTGGCTAGTAGGAGGTGTTGTAGGGGTTGGGCGGTCCAGTCTTTGATGTTGTCAACCCATGATTTCTTTTGGCGGCCTCTTCTTCTCTTGCCCTCGACTGTTCCTTGCAGGATGGTTTTTGCTAGGGTGTTGTGTCTTGTGGTGTGACCAAACCACATCAGCTTTCTCCTCTTTATGGTGGAGAGCAAAGGCTCTTGGGGGCCCACACGCTTTTTGATTTCTTCATTCACATAGTTATTGGTCTTGTGTTCTTTGTATGATATTTTGAGAAGTCTTCTGTGGCACTTGTTCTCGAATGCTTGGATTCTCCTCTCTAACTCTGCTGTCAGAGTCCATGATTCACAGCCATATAGGAGGATATATATCACGAGGGATTTGTAAAGGTGGTATTTGGTGCCGAAGCTGATGTTGTTGCTTCTGATGATCTTCTCGAGTCTGACTAGAGCAGATGTTGCTGTTGCAATGCGAGCTTTCACTTCATTGTTTGATGTGCCATCTTTTGTTAGGATGGAGCCTAAGTATTTGAATTGGCTCACCTCTTCTAGTGTTTCTCCATTCATCTTTATTTCCGTGATGTCATTACTTGCGCTGTTGACCATGATCTTTGATTTCTCTGTACTGACCTCCATGCCGTATGCGCTCGCTCGATCTGTTAAATTGTCTGTGAGGATTTGCAGCTCTTGTTTGCTGCTGCCCATGAGGTCAATGTCATCTGCAAATCTGAGGTTGCAAAGGGGTCTTCCACCAATGGAGATGGAAGTGTGGTGGTTTTGCACTGTCTCTGTCATGATGTTTTCGAGGAAGAGGTTGAAGAGTACAGGTGAGAGAAGGCAGCCCTGGCGAACCCCAACCGTGGTCTTAAAGAACTCGCCCACGTGATTGTTCATGAAAAATGCACTTTTTGCGTTCTCGTACAGAGCCTTGATGACTTCAATTAGGCAGCTGTCAATGTTGAAGTGCCTGAGTACTTGCCAGAGGCCGTCATGCCATACCCTGTCAAAGGCCTTTTTGAAGTCTATGAAATTGTGGTACAAGTCTTTTTGGTGTTGGAGATGCTTCTCTATCAGAATTCTCAGATTGAAAATTTGTTCCATTGTGCTGCGTTTTGGTCTAAAGCCCGCTTGTTCTTCTGCCAGGAGTTTTTCTGCTTGGTTTTTCAGTCTGTTGAGGACTACCTGCAGCATGATCTTGCTAGGATGACTTATGAGACTGATGGTTCTGTAGTTCTGGCATTTCTTGAGGTTTCCTTTCTTTGGCAGGGGTATTACAAGAGACTGTGTCCATTCTTTTGGCCATTCTTTGGTGTCGTGGATCTTCTGACAAAGTTCTGTGAATCGCCTTGCTGTTTCATTCCCTCCATTTTTTATGAGTTCAGCTGGGATGTTATCAATTCCAGGGGACTTCCCCTTCTTCAATTGTTTAATAGCTGCATCTACTTCACACCTTAGTATTGGTGGGTCTTTATCTTGGTGTTCAGGGGGTTTGTCAGAAACTATGTTGGTATCTGGGCGTAGTGGGTAGTTGTACAATCCCTCACAGTATTCTGTCCAGCGTTGGAGGATGGCATTGTTTTCCGTTAAAAGATTTCCTTCTTTGTCTTCAATAACAGAGGCTTTAGGCTGTGTGGTTTTCGTTAGTGCTTTCAAAGTGTCGTAAGCTGTTTTGCTGTTTCCCTTGGTCATTCCAGCTTCGATGTTGTTGCATTGTTCTTCTATCCACCCTTCTTTGGCTTCTCTCATCTTTTTCCTCACTTCTCTGTGGCTATCCATGTACTTCTTGTAAGCTTCTTGACTTGTGAACTTTTGTTTTTTAAGTTCTCTTCTTTTGTCGCAGAGGTCAAGAACCTCATTTGTTACCCAGGGTTGTTTCTTTGTTCTGCTTCTTCCTAATGTTTCTTCTGCTGCTGTCGTTAGCACTTCTTTGATGTTGTTGGCCAATGTGTCCACATCATTGTCGATGGCTGTGAGTGCGGCGAACTTTCCTCCTATGTTGGCTTGGAAGATCTCAACCACTGTTGGGTCTTTGAGTTTTTCCAGGTCGAATCTTATGCGTGGGCTTTTTGGCTGTTGTTTTGCTTTCAGTTTCAGTCTGATGGTGGTAAGTACAAGGTCGTGGTCACTGCCAATGTCAGCTCCCGGGAATGTTCTTGTGTTTGCCTTGTTTATGCTGGATTTGAATCTTTGGGGTGACAGAATGTAATCAATTTGATTATGAATCAGACCATTTGGTGAGTGCCAGGTTGATGTTCTGGATGGCTTGTGAGGTGGAGTGTGTTAGCCAAAGTAAGTTTGTGCTTCTTTGCGAATTCCAGCAGCCGCTGTCCTCTGTCATTTGTTTCTCCCAGTCCAAATCGTCCTGTGGTTCCTGCCCAGGTGTCATAGGCATCAGGTCCCACCTTAGCATTCCAGTCGCCTTCCACAATAAGGATGTCTTTTGGGGGCGTTTTGGAGATGACGTTTTCAAGTTCTTCATAGAATTCTTCTATCTGATCATCATCGTAGTCAGATGTTGGAGCATACACTTGGATGATGGTGAGATTCTGGGGTTTTGCAGAAACTCTGATTGAGATGAGTCTGCTGGATACTGGTGTGCAGCTGATGATGCTTGACACAATCTCTTTCCTGACAATAAAGCCTACTCCATGTTGATGTAGTTTCTCTTCTCCGCTGTACCATATTTTGTGGCCGTCTTGCGTGGTTGTTTCTCCGAAGCCAATCCATCTGACTTCCGCAAGCCCTATGATGTCCCATTTATACCTCTGTAATTCATGTGTAAGTTCCTGTACTCTTCCTGTTTGGTACAGAGTCCTTACATTCCATGTACCAATGGTTGCCCCTTTAGCTGGAAGCTTTAGACTTGGTTCTGCCCCAGTAGCACACTTGTCGCTCCCACCCTGGAGGCTTGCAGTGGGTAGCGCGGTCGTTGTTGATCCGGGCCTCGACCGATCCGGCATGTCTTTCTGTTTTGTTTTTCTCATCATGTCCTTTGTTCTTTGTCTTCAATAACAGAGGCTTTAGGCTGTGTGGTTTTCGTTAGTGTTTTCAAAGTGTCGTAAGCTGTTTTGCTGTTTCCCTTGGTCATTCCAGCTTCGATGTTGTTGCATTGTTCTTCTATCCACCCCGTGTGTATGCAGTTTTGTAAATCTTGTCATATGTTCCCTCTGGCACACAATAGCCTACTCTTGCGAAAAGCGAAACAGGATTTAACGTGTGCGCAAGATGTCTTCCGTGCGTTTGCACACGGGGCGTCGGTTTATAGTCTCATCCGAAGGACTTTTTGGTGAGAGTGGAGTCAGCACTGATGTTAACTCCAGGGGAAAAAATCCCCTCGAACTGGGATCGAACCCGGGTCGTCAAATTGCGAGCGCAGTGTTCTGACCACAAGGCTATCCCGTCCCCCAAATTGCTGAAGGGGGGGTGGGGGAGAGGGGTGTTTCTGTAAAATTGATACTACCACAAGAAGGTTTGGTGTTCAGGGCACGTGCTTGACATTTTGAAAAGACAGGTTGGAAATGGTGGGGAGAGTCTGCCCTCCTGTTTGCTGTCTGATTCGGTTTAGTCTTCAGAATGGTGGAGTCTGTGTCTTGCGACATAACCTGTTGCCTCCAAAGACCCGTAGAAGTACTTTTGTGTGTGGTTCTGTCTGTCTGTCTGTCTGTCTGTCTGTCTGTCTGTCTGTCTGTCTGTCTTTCTGTCTGTTGTATTGTTGCTCCTGTCTCTCTGTTTCAGTCTCTGTACTGTCTCTCTTGTCTCTGTCTCTGTTTCTGTCTCTCTTTGTGTGTCTCTCTATCTGTCTCTCTGTGTCTCCCTGTGTCTCTCTGTGTCACTCTCTGTCTTTGTCTGTTTCTCTGTGTCTCTGTCTCTATCTATCTAGCTAGCTAGCTAGCTATCTGTATGTATGCATATATATATATATATATATATATATATATATATATATATATATATCTTTCCATTCACACACACACACACACAAACACAAACACACACACACACACACACACACACACACACACACACACACACACACACAGCAGAAGATCTTGCGCACACGTTAAATCCTGTTCAGCTTTTCGTAAGAGTAGGCCATTGTGTGCCGGTGGGAACAGATGACAATATTTACAAAATTGCATACACACGGGGACTGGATGAAAAAAGCCCATGAGTGCTTATTCCATTATCCTCGATACAAAAGAATAAAATAAATAAATAAAACACACACACACACACACACACACACACACACACACACACACACACACACACACACACACACACACACACCACTACACCACACCACACCACACACACACACCACACCACACAACCACAACCACAACACAACACAACACAACACAACACAACACACACACAACACAACACAACACAACACAACACAACACAAACACAACACAACACAACACAACACAACACAACACAACACAACACAACACAACACAACACAACACAACACACACACACACACACACACACACACACACACACACCACACACACACACACACACACACACACAACACACACACACACACAACACAATACAACACACACAACACAACACAACACAACACAACACACATACACACACATACACGTACGTTATAACTATACAATCATTTTGGCTCGCTAACACCACTTTACAAAATAAATAGGATACCAGCTAAAAAATCAATGCTCCCTCTTCCGTACTGCAGAACATGATCAGTGTGCAATCTTACAAAGGTCCTGGGATGAAATGGGATCAGACCTTTAGGGATTTTTTGGTCAGAAGGCTGCACCGGTGATGAATAACTCGATCCCCGACCCCCCCACCCCCACCCCTACTCCCCCCTACTCCCTCCCCCCCAAGAGGATAACAGATCCAGTGAGATTATATCTACCATTATTGTCTGTCGTCGAAGTTCATAATGATACTATGGGTCAGACTTCTCCTTATTCCCATGGTTTGTTTTCCAGTATGTGTTTGGATTGGACTTTTTTTTGTTGTTGAACTATCTTAGAAATGTTAATTAATGTTGTTGTTCAGTATTACTATAATTATTCATGTGTGTTAAGGTGAGAAGAAATGGTAGTGCACCAAGTCAAAGTTTCTTTTTCTTCCAAATCATTCCTTTTTTTTTTAATTGTTACTTTAAGGAAATTATCCATACATTAAGAAAAAAAGCTTTCTTAGGTCAGTTTTACCCACCGTTGTCATGGAAACCATCCAAAATGTATATATATATATATATATATATATATATATATATATATATATGTATATATATATATATATATATATATATATATATATATATATATATATATATATATATATATATATTATATATATATATGTATCTGTTTTTCACATGCTTTTCTGTCCGTGTGTGTGTGTGCGTGTGTGTGTGTGTGTGTGTGTGGTGTGTGTGTGTGTGTGTGTGTGTGTGTGTGTGTGTGTGTGTGTGTGTGTGTGTGTGTGTGTGTGTGTGTGTGTGTGTATGTGTGTGTGTACACGTGTGTGTGTGTGTGTGTGGAGAGAAAGGGAGAGAGAGAGAAAATATAAAAACATTGGGGGAGAGGCATGCATTTATACCACAGAAACATTTCCAACAGTATGTAGGTACACAGTAAGAAAATACAGACTGGAAAAGTGAGAGACAGAGAGAAAGAGAGAGACAGAGATACATATAGTGAGAGACAGACAGTGACAGAGAGGGTTTTTTTCATCTGTGCTCTGTTTCTTTTATTTCGGGGATAATGGAATAAGAACTTATGTGCTTTTTTACACACAGTCCCCGTGTGCATGCAGTTTTGTAAATGTTGTCATCTTTTCCTAGAGACTGACACACACACACATAGAGAGAGACACAGAGGGACATAAAGAGATGAAGAGAGAGAGAGTGAGAGCGAAAGAGAGACAGAAACAAACAGACAGACAGACAGAGAAATAGAGACAGAGAGAAAGAAAGGAAAAGAGAGAGAGAGGGAGAGAGAGACATAGACAGAGGGACAGAGAGAAAGGAAAAGAGAGAGGGGGAAGAGATGGAGAGACAGATACAGAGAGAGACAGAGAGAGACAGTAAAATAGAGAGAGAGACAGTCAGAGAGAGAGAGAGATGAGGAAGGAAAATGCTGTCTTCTGTCCACCTTATTATGTATCTTTCCGTGACAGACAGTCCAAGTCTGGTTGTGTCTATAATAGCATCCACCTAACAGGGGAAGAAAAAAAAAAAACCACACAAATCTAGCTGCCAGCCTGCCAACGACACCACAGCACATCATAACAACACCCAGATTACGTGACAAAACTAACCAAGCGAGCCTTTGTACAGACTTACTGTTGTAAAGCCTTCGAAAGACTTAATGCCTATAATCTTTTTTTTATAACTTGACATACACATCGAACAAGACCACAGCCCAAATCTAGGAGTTGGGGGCGGATCTTGGAATTGTATGATACTGAAGAAAAGTTTGGTGGTCTCGACGCGTGTTTGACATATTGACAAGACAGGTTGAGAAATAATGAGAGAGAGAGTCTGGCCTCCCTTTTTGTCTGTTCCTGACTGATTTGGGTTTGGGTTTTTTTTTGTCTACAATGGTGGAATCTGGGTCTTATATGGTGTAACCTGCTATGCTGCGCTGCCCCCAAGTGTCAAAATAAATTAGTTTTGGTTTTGGTTCTCTGTCTCTGTGTATCTGTGTCTCTGAGTGCTTCTGTCTCTCTGTGCCTTTGTCTGTGTGTGTGTGTTTGTCTATCTATATCTATCTATCTATCTATCTATCTATCTATCTATCTATCTATCTATCTATCTATCTATCTATCTATCTATCTATCTATCTGTCTGTCTGTCTGTCTGTCTGTCTGTCTGTCTGTCTGTCTGTCCGTCCGTCCGTCCGTCCGTCCATCCATTCATCCGTCTGTCTGTCTGTCTGTCTGTCTGTCTGTCTGTCTGTCTGTTTGTCTGTCTGTCTGTCTGTCTGTCTGTCTATCTTTCTATCTGTCTTTCTATCTATCCCTTAGTCTGGCGACCGTGGGGGAACCCCTGAAGACTTGACAACCAGTTCCCTCCATTCCTCTCTCTGTTCTGCCTTTCTCAAAATTTTGAGTCTTAGGCCTGTCCATTCGCTGATGTTGTCCTCCCATCTCTTCTTTGGTCTGCCTCTTTTTCTTCCTCCTTGGACAATGTCCTGCAGTGTTGTTTTTGCAAATCTTGTTGATCCTATGACATGCCAGCTTACGCTTCTTTACGATTGTTATAATATTTTCGTAGGGACCAATGGTTTGCTGGATTTTGTTATGCATGTCTTCGTTACTTACTTGTAAGTAATCTCATTAAATTTTTAAAAAAATAGATGTGAAGCCTAAGTTTCCGATCACATCAACCGTACTAGGAGGTGGGGGTTGGCGTGGGGGGGGAGGTAAACAAGTAGAACTATCAGTCCTGTTTTGTTATCTTTAGGCCGCGGGTGCCATTCCTACAGGAGTCAAAGGGACTTTTCGCACAATGGACAGCTCTTACTAAGAGTGCATTTATTTTTTCTTCGGGATCACTGGGAAGACTGTGGATCCCTCAGCCCAGCTTCATTCGCTTTAAAAGGGTGCAGTCTTAAGAGTGTTGATCAAATTACATGGTACGACTATTTTCTGAATACCTTACCCAAAAATATAGACAGCCGCACTATGACTCTAGGAGCAAAACTACGACATAAATGTATTCCTACCAAATAATATACCCTTACATCTTTACTGGCTTTCTTTTGACTGGTAGGTAATGTGTTATGCACACAAACGACGTGGTCTGTCTTGACCACGAAATATAAAGTACCTTTTTATTGGCACTAAAAATAATTACTGTTAATCTGGAGACTTCTTTTTCATTCCTCAGCAAGAGTTCTGAGGTTTATCAGGGGTGGGAGTTTGTGTATTTGACCGTTTTTTCCCCCTCCATGAAGGTAGCCACATTCCGATTTCTGTGATAATTAAGTGGCTAATTTTCTGTTTGACTACACAGTAGTCATAGGCCACGTGGCCTCTAGGTTCTTTTTTATTCTCTCTCTCTCTCTCTCTCTCTCTCTCTCTCTCTCTCTCTCTCTCTCTCTCTCTCTCTCTCTCTCTCTCTCTCTCTCTCTCTCTCCTCTCTCTCTCTCTCTCTCTCTCTCTCTCTCTCTCTCTCTCTCTCTCTCTCTCTTTGTCTCTCTCTCTCTCTCTCTCTCTCTCTCTCTCTCTCTCTCTCTCTCTCTCTCTCTCTCTCTCTCTCTCTCTCTCTCTCTCTCTCTCTCTCTCTCTCTCTCTCTCTCTCTCTCTCTCCTCTCTCTCTGCATACATATATGTTTCTGTATCTTCTTTCTAGTGTGCGTGTAGCCAAAAAATAAAAATGCAAAAAATATAAACAAAGAAATAAAGAAGCAAGACATACAGAAACAGAAACAGGCAAACAAAGAGACATACAAAGAGAAAAATAATAGTCACAGACAGAACAAAAAACAAACTTTGAAACACAAAAAGCACCACGAAAAAACTTCTACACTGCGTTACCCCATCATCTATACAGAAAAAAATATCAGACACGACTGCCCTCCTCTGACACCACAGTGACAGACAATAATAAAAAGGGATCATCTCACAAGGTCTCTAGTCCTCTCTGGGGGGATCTAGTCATTCATCACTGGTGCAGCAATCTGACCGCAAAATCCCCAAAGGTCGGATCCCGTTTCATCCCAGGATCTGTGCGAGTGTACAATCTCTACACTGAACGGTAAAATGCATTAACTTTGGGAGGGGGGTGCGGGGTATTTTTGGTGCGTGTATGTGTGTGTGTGTGTGTGTGTGTGTGTGTGTGTGTGTGTGTGTGTGTGTGTGTGTGTGTGTGTGTGTGTGTGTGTGTGTGTGTGTATGTGTGTGTGTGTGTGTGTATGTGTGTGTGTGTGTGTGTGTGTGTGTGTGTGTGCGTGTGTGTAAGTAAGTAAGTAAGTAAGTAAGTAAGTAAGTGTTTTATACACGCACTAACACAATAACGCACACACAAATAATACGTATAATATATAGAGAGAGAGAAAGAGAGAGAGAGAGAGAGAGAGAGAGAGAGAGAGAGAGAGAGAGAGAGAGAGAGAGAGAGAGAGAGAGAGAGAGAGAGAGATAGATAGATAGATAGATAGATAGATAGATAGATAGATAGATAGATAGATAGATAGATAGATAGATAGATAGATAGATAGATAGATAGATAGATAGATAGATGTGCGTGTGTGTGTGTGGAGAGAGAGACAGAGACAGAGACAGAGAGACACAGAGAGAGACAGAGACAGAGAGAGAGAGCGTACTCGCTTTCCCCCAGCCAAGGTTAAGCTGCATCGAGTGAGGTTACCAATTGGATTGGTGACCGTTTGCGCGCCTTGGCTTCAATACAGTCTCCCGAGTTTATCTAGCTGTCATTGGGTACCTGCCCTCTTTAGGGTCAGGGAAGGAAAAGCAGCGAGGGAGAGGAGATGGGCACTGCCCTCAATATACTGGCCCCTGGAGAAGCTGAGGTCTTTGATACCTCGCTCCCCTACGACACCCAAGGTATGGGACACCTTTACCTACAATAAAGATAAAACCTTAGTTTAAACCTGAAAGTTAGAGAATTAAGAAAAGAAATGGAAAAAAAGGGTTTTACAAAATAGAAGGACGCAGAGAAAAAGAACGAAACAAAAAAGGAATAGTTTTCAGCAATCAGTGTCGAACATGCATCACACTGCACAAAAAACCCTGAGATTAGGCTTTGATTGTGCAAAGTCCGGCCATGTTATTCTGGTGACCTTGGGTATTAGCTTTGAACAGACAATTTGTTTGTGTGTGTTTGTTTCAGTATGTGGTCACTCTGTCTTTCTTTGTATCTGTCTGCCAGTCGGTCTGTGTTTATCTGCTTTTTTTCCCCTTGTCTGTGTTGTGTGGCTTTGTGGAGTTTGTTTATACGTCTGTCTGTCTGTCTGTCTGTCTGTTTGTTTGTCTGTCTGTCTGTCGGTCGGTCGGTCGAGTTGTGCTAGCTTCTTTGCCAATAATTATGATAATCAGTTTGTTGCTCTGATTGTTTGTTGATTTATCTGTTCCTCTCTCTCATATATATATATATATATATATATATATATAATATATATATATATATATATATATATATATATATATATATATATGTATGTATATATATATATATATATATATATATATATATATATATATATATATATATATATATATATATATATATATATATATATTATATGTGTGTGTGTGTGTGTGTGGGTAACCAGTTACAACTTGTTTGTCATCATAAAAATAATTTTCCCAAAGATACAAAAAATACACCACAAGATAAAAAAAAATCTTTGAAGTCAGCATATGGATAATTATTGAGTACGGATCGTGCCTTTAGCCTGACCTGACTTCAGTTTTGATTCCTGATTGAACATTCTTCAGAGGTCCTGGCAATAACTGAAACATCACTCACCCTCTGTGGTACTAAGTAAGACGCCTTTTATTATTTTATACGTATCTATTGCAATCCTAAGAATAGGTAGATATTCTTGTGGCCTACCACCGCTGCCAAAACGCCCCATGAAAACAGAAAGAAAAAGAAAATCTGTTGGAAATAAATGTAATATAAACAAATATAGCTTCAAATTTACAGTTAATGATTCTTTGTGCCTTCTGTTTGGGGAAGATTTTTGTAAAAGATGAAAGGGAGATCACAAAGTATGTACCCAGCCACTGAGCCTGTCTTAGCTGGATGACAGTGATAACCCAAACATTACAAAGCATTCTATATACACACACAAACATATTGAGAGAGAAACAGAGTGACATGCCTGTGTGCACGCCTACATATACATACAGAAATACATACATATACACTCATACATACATACTTAAAAAATGCAATCACTCATGCATACATATCCACATACGGGCACATATACATACATTTATACATACATCATAATTACATCCATCCATCTATCCATTCTTCCATCTGTACATGCGTACATACATGCTTACGTACATACGTACGTACGTACCTACGTACGTACATCCATCCATCCATGTATGCATGCATGCATGCTTGCTTGCTTACTCGCTCACTCACTCAGTCACTCAGTCAGTCAGTCAGTCACTCACTCACTCACTCACTCACTCACTCACTCACTTACTTACTTACTTACTTACTTACTTACTTACTTACTTACTTACTTACTTACTTACTTACTTACTTACTTACCTTATTATCTTTCTGTTCGTTTTTACCTCTTTTTCTTTCTCTCTTTTGTGTCGCTAGCTTTCATTTTATTTTTGCCTTCTTTATGAATCTCATAAAACAAACAGACATGGAAGCCCAAAACAGATATATATAGTGAGAAAAAAAGTGCAAAGAGACATGACCACAGAAAAGATCAACACAAAACCAAACGACAGGAAAGCAGGAAAAAAACTGAACTACTCACAAGGTCTCTGTTTTATTTTGGTTGGGCTTTTTCTCTCTCTAACGGGTGATATATAACCATCGATCATCCTGCA
>CM060331.1:37617878-37627878 GCA_030674155.1 Stramonita haemastoma | reverse complement strand
CTGCTGTCGTCTGTCTGTCTGTCTGTCTGTCTGTCTGTCTTCTTCTGTCTTCTCTCTCTCTCTCTCTCGTCTCTTCTTCTCTCTCTCTTCTCTCTCTCTCTCTCTCCTCTCTCTCTCTCACTCTCTCTCTCTCTCTCTCTCCTCTCTCTCTCTCTCTCCTCTCTCTCTCTCCTCTCTCTCCTCTCTCTCTCTCTCTCTCTCTTTTTCTCTCCAGGCAAACGTTTTTCGACTTTTTTTTTTTCAAATAGTGCAGAAATTAAAACCAGATGTACATTTAAACAATTGTTACTTTAACTTATAATTCTGTTCATTAATTTTATGACCACATTCAACATTCAAGTCAAGTCAAACCCTATGAAAGAAAAAAAATTAATCATGAATCTTGACGCTAGCATTTTCTTTTTTTATCGCTTCACAAAAATGCAAGAGAACACAATGACATAAAAAGTGCAACACTGACAGGGACAGTTATGCTTTCGAAGAAGCATAGAAAAGAAAAATTTGAAGTGACTAAATCCTCTCCACTACCGTACAGCAAACAGCGACCTCCAGCCACAACAAACATGTCACAGCACAACTGTTTTATATATATATATATATATATATATATATATATATATATATATATATATATATATATATATATATATATATATATATATATAATGCACGTTATGGGTTTTTTTCACGAAGTTTGCATACAACCTATAGGTGCAATTTTATGTTGTATGCAAACTTCGTGAAAAAACCCATAACGTGCATATATATATAATATATATATATATATATATATATATATATATATATATATATAATATATATATATATATATATATATAATATAACGTATGGTTTTTTACGAATTTGCATACAACCTATAGGTGCAATTTTACACATACACCACACACACACACACACGACCGCAACACACCAACACCACACACACACACACACACACACACACAAACACACACACACACGTCGCACACACACCCGCATGCTCGCCGCGCGTACACATACACACACCGAACACACGCACACACAACACATACCAAGCAGAGACACACATATAACAACGCACACACGCACACACGTACACATAATAACACATCAAACACACATGCACACGCACACGCACTCGCACGCAAGCACAACACACTCACACACACACCACAACCCACCAACACACACACACACACACACACACACACACACACACACACACACACACACACACACACACACACCACACACACACGAGAGAGACACAGAGATAGACAGACAGACAGACAGACAGACAGACAAAAGACAGAAGGCTGACAATATTCCGATGGGAGAAAAGATTAAACTCATGAACAAGAAATAAAAGAGAGACGAAAACTTACAAAAAAACGCACATAGACAGAAAGACAAACAAACAAACAGAAACAAGAGTCAGAGACAAACAGACAAACAGACAGATAGAGAGAAAGAAAGAAAGAAAAAGACAGGACATTTGAATGAGGTAAACCAATTCAATGTCAGACAGCTTACACAAGGAAACACAATCGTATTTGAATTGCAAACCAACACTCTCACTGGAGAGGACCCGCGCGGTGTGGAATAATGCCACGGTGAAACAGGTGGTGGCAGGAGGCTTGTGGCCATTCGCGCCAACTGTCGTCCATGTATCTTTCTGTCATCTTGCTTGACAGTTGTGTATATTTTTCCAAACTTTTTTTGTATTCAATTTTTTTTGTTGCATAGTTATATACTAAATACAAAATATATCAAAAGTTTTGTTGATACTCACACACACAGCATAAGAGAGAGAGAGAGACACACACACACACACACACACACACACACACCACACACACACACACACACACACACACACACACACACCACACACACACACACACACCACACACAGAAAGAGATAGACAGACAGACAGACAGACAGACAGAGAGGGGGAGAGAGAGAGAGAGAGAGAGAGAGAGAGAGAGAGAGAGAGAGAGAGAGAGAGAGAGAGAGAGAGAGAGAGAGAGAGAGAGAGAGAGAGAGAGAACTCGAACTCGAACTCGAACTCGAACTCGAACTCGAACTCGAAAGGTTTATTCATGAAAAAAGGCCATTGGCCCATACATGAAGGGGGTTGCCGAATAACGATAACGAAAATTGCTTTAAGCTGACACACGACGCTACTCCAAGCCATGGAAACCACAGCATTGATTAGTAATGTACATCAAGACACGAAACACTTTACTGTCTGGATATGTTACGGCATTCTGAGCCTTTCTTTCGTCCAGTCTTTGTCACACTACACACCCTTAGGTCTAGGCTAGCCAAGAAACCGTTGTAGTAGTTCTCTAAGTGTCGCTTAGTCCCTTGAAGCACTCGATAGGGTCTCCGTGTGTAGTGTGTTCTGGATTCGCTTCCCATTCCGCAAACTGGCGAGTTTGACACGTTCCTCTTTTAACATGTTTTTCTCTTGCTGTTTGACAAACCAGTACACACATACTGGCTCAGTGTCTGGTTGGCATGGTACTGGATCACAATGTCGTCTGACTCGCACATCACAATATCTTCACCGTCTGAATGATGTAGCACAGATTTTCTAAAGTGTGTATTTCTTTGTCTGTCTCTTAGCCTTTTCTGTACGGGTCTATCAGTTAGAGTAGCCACGTACTGTTTGACATTTCCTGTGTCGAATGCACCAACAATATTATCATCATTCACCTCAGGCTGCAAAACACACATATCAGCACACATATCAGCACAGTCACAACAATCAGACATACAGGGAGGTTCTAAATCAACCGATGATGGCAACTTAAGTGATGTTTTTGTATTGATGTCCTGTGTGTGTGTTGTTGGTAGGTCTATTCCATGTGTATCTACACATGCTGTATTCCCCTGTTCTACTCCACTGTCAGGCAGACTCGAGGCACTGAGGACACAGTCACTTTCACACACAACACTTGCCTGCTTCTGTTTATGCTTTCGAGAGCGCTCTACATCTCGTCGTCTTTGAGATAACGATTTCTTCCTGTAGTACTGTGCTTGTGTGCTGCCATTCACTGTTGGATCCGCCATGTTGGTTGACACTGCTGTGTCCACTGGTTTCAGTCGCAAGACAAAAACCACGCTGTCCCCTTCTCCTGCCACTTTCCAGCTGGAAACTGCATTGTCAGTCAGCAGGGCGCCTAAGGTCCTCTCCACAGCCGCTGGAAGTCCAGTAACTGGCATTTTTTAATGAATTTCTAGTTTTACTGCTGCTCACAGAAAATGCAGGCCCTGTCTGCTTCACTTCTCGTGACCGCCCCCGAGAGAGAGAGAGAGAGAGAGAGAGAGAGAGAGAGAGAGAGAGAGAGAGAGAGAGAGAGAGAGAGAGGAGAGAGAGAGAGAGAGGGGGTAACCTGTCTGGCAGGCAGACAGACTGTCACAGAGAGAAAGAAACAGACAGCTTGAGAGGTCTCTTAGGGGCATTGAGTTCAACAGAGGCATACCAGTTGTGTATTTGTTTTTGTATTCCACTTTTAGTCATGGCATATAGGACTGTCATAAGTTTAGTTGTTGCCTTGTCAAGGGATGCTAAACCTTAAACCTTTAAACCAAGTCACAGCAGACTTCCCAGCTTGAAATTACAGCTGCATGCTTTCCCCGAGAAAGAGCGCGTTGCATTGCCACAAGGGCAGCGCCACCCATTTTTTCAGGGTGACTTTTTCTGTAGAAGTTTGCCAAGGACAACTCTCTTGTTGCTGTGGGTTCTGTTACGTGCGCTGAATGCGTGTTGCACACAGACAGACACAAGGCACAGAGAGGGTAACAAAACAAAGACGAACAAAGATGTAGAGATACAAGGATCCGCCATGACGCAGTGGTTGGCGTCTTGGGTCACAGAATGGAAGGTCGTGGGTTCGAGTCCCATTAGAGTCATCGGGATGTTTCGGACTCTGGCTGGCTCCTCCCAGGATTGAGTGTGCTGTGTGGCTCATTGGAAAGCCTGGGACCACACTGTCAAGCTTCATCGTCTTTATGGATGCAAGTTTGAGAGTGTTGCTTAAATTGCCTGACCAACACTGCAGGTGTCTGTATCTCTGGGGCCTGGTTGACGCCGGGATATAACCATGATGGTAAATGTAGAGTACAATCCTGTCAAGTAGTTTCAAAGCATATTGTGCACTTTCATGGCAGCAGCATTACGCCGATCCCATCATCATTGATCATTATGCAACAAAAAAGCCTCAGATTTGGTGTCCCCAGTTGCTTTGGTCCCATGGTTACCTCAGGTTTGGTTTCCCCATACACTTCTGTGGCTGTGGTGAGTTTATGTCAAAGCCTTTGGGGATGGATGTTCGCGGGAGATGGTCGTTGGAGGAACGTTGTGGTGGTTGCCACCTCAGGTGGGTGTCTCACTCAGTCTGGCTCCGCGATTGAGCTAATACTGTCGTTAGTAGGGGGCTTAGTAGGTGGTGTCCTGCAAATGATAGCTCAGAACAGGCACCACTGAACACCAACAAAGTGACCCAGCAGCAGTGCAGGGCCCCTCTGGATGGTGGCCCCACGGCAGCCTAATATTGATGGGATCCCGGTGGGTTTCCGACTCTGAGGATGTGACATGATGAACGTGTGTATGGTTGTAGCGGGGAGATTGAAATGAGCGGCGTGGGAACAGCAGGACTCGGACATCGTAGAAGATGAAGTAGCAAAACAATAAAAATGATGAAGAGATACAGGAAAATAAGAGAGACAAACACACATATAAAAATATATGTAGGAATATCAAATATTCCTTTGAATGCAATTGACACTTTTAAATTCTGAAAAGTGTCTTGCTGTACGGTACCACAGCAGGTGGAGTTTCAATCACCGCCGGGATTAGAGTTAAGATTAAGTTAAGATTAAGCAGCATCAGGCATGGTTACCACGTGGATGGGTGACCCCCCCACCCCACCCCCCCCACCCCCCCCCCCCGTGTGTGCGTGTGTGTGTGTGTGTGTGTGTGTGTGTGTGTGTGTGTGTGTGTGTGTTTTATTTTTATTTATTTATTCTTTTATATCGAGGATAACAGAATAAGCAATCATGTGCTTTTTTTCATCCGGTCCCCGTGTGTATGCAGTTTTGTAATTATTGTCATCTGTTCTCACCGGCACACGATGGCCTACTCTTACGAAAAGCGGAACAGGAGTTAACGTGTGCGCAAGATGTTCTGCGTGCGTTCGCACACGGGCCTCGGTTTAAAGTCTCATCCGAAGGACTTTTGGGGAGAGTGGAGTCAACACTGATGTTAACTCCAGGAGAAAAATTTCCTCGACCGGACTCGATCCTGGGTCGTCAAATTGCCAGCGCAATGTTCTGACCACTAGGCTATCCGTCCCCTTGTGTGTTGTGTGTGTGTGTGTGTGTGTGTGTGTGTGTGTGTGTGTTGTGTGTGTGTGTGTGTTGTGTGTGTGTTGTGTGTGGTAGCCTACGTGAGTGAGTCGGTCTTACAGTGCATTATCATCATTATTTTCACTATTGTTGTTGCTAGAGTTATTATAATATCATCACATTTTCTTTAGTTCTCATTTGTTGTTGTTGTTTTCATGAGTTGTAACAATGTTGTAGATAAATATTTTTTGTAGGGTTTTCTTGGTTATACTTCCTGTTGGCTGCTGTTTCTTTTTTTTAGTTTGTTTTTTAAATGGTTTGTTTGTTGGCTTTGTTTTTGGGGGTGGGGGTTGTTTTGGGTTTGGTTTGGGGTTTTGTTCTGTTTTGTTGTTGTTGTTGTTTTTTTTGCTAGATAGATGGCTTGATGAAAAAATGCAAATTTATTGCTTACTCAATGTACCATCTGAAAATAAAATTTTGATTTGATTTGATCTCTCTCTCACTCTTTTCTCTCTGTCTCTCTGTCTCTATCTTGTCTCTGTTCTGTCTTCTGTCTGTCTGTCTGTCTGTCTGTCTGCTTCTGTCTCTTCTCTGTCTTCTCTGTCTTCTGTCTGTCTTCTTTGTCTGTCTTCTTGTCTCGTCTCTCTTCTCTCTTCTGCTCTGTCTGTCTCGTCTTCTCTCTCTCTTCTCTCCTCTCTCTTCTCTCTCTCTCTCTCTCTCTCCTCTCTCTCTCTCTCCTCTCTCTCCTCTCTCTCTCTCTCTCTCTCTCTCTCTCTCTCTCTCTCTCTCTCTCTCTCTTCTCTCTTCTCTCTCTCTCTCTCTCCTCCTCTCCTCCTCTCCTCCCTCCTCCTCTCTTTTTCACCTGACGTTTTACAGACACAAAACAGCTGCTAATCCCCCCAAGCACTAAAACCTTCTCTAATTAAAAAAACTTACTCAAGCGTAAATTGCCAAGCTGTAATGATCTTCTTCAAGAACACACAATCAGAAATTCTTTTACCCATGCGGATATTGCGCGTTTCCGAAATGAGATTGGGTTCCAATGAATTCTGTCAATTCGAATAAATCAGTCGACCGTGGGGTAACATTGTGATTTTTATGACTGGGGTTGATCTCGACAATGGCCAGAGGTCATAGTTTTGTAGAACACCTTCCTGTATAGGCGATGTTGCATGTGGGACATAGAAATAAAAACGGGTACTTTATTTAATAAAGATTTTTTTTTTTAAATTTTGAGTGATTCAGTACACTTTTGGGAGGAAACATAGTTGGGAGGTGACCCTTAATAATGATGTGTGTATGTATGTGTGTTGTATGTGTGGGGGGGGGGGAGAGTGTGTGCACTTCTGGTTGTGTGTGGTGTGTTGTGTGTGTGGGGGGGGGGGTGGGTGTGTGTTTTTGTGTGTGTTGTGCGTGTATGTGTGGTTTTATTCTTTTTTTATATTCTTTTATATCGAGGATAATGGAATAATCACTCATGTGCTTTTTTTTACATCCCGTCCTGTGTGATGCGGTTTTGTCATCTGTTCCCACCGGCACACAATGGCCTACTCTCCCGAAAGGTGGAACAGGTATTAATATGGTGCCAAGATTTCTGCGTGCGTTCGCACACGAGGCCTCGGTTTCTAGTCTCATCCGAAGGACTTGTGGGTAGAGTGGAGTCTGCACTAATGTTAACTCCGGGGGAAAATATCCCCTTCATCGGGAATCGAACCCGGGTCGTCAGATTGCGAGCCCAATGTTCTGACCACTAGGCTGTCCCGTCCCATGTGTGTGTGTGTGTGTGTGTGTGTGTGTGTGTGTGTGTGTGTGTGTGTGTGTGTGTGTGTGTGTGTGTGTGTGTGTTGTGTGTGTGTGTGTGTGTGTCCGCGCGCACACAATCTGATCAAATGCATTGTGCTACATCGTATTGCCATTTTGTTCCAGGTATCCAGTACATCCGTCTTCGGCACTGGTTTGTATTGTCGTTTTGGTTTGTTGGTGTTGTTGTTATGTGATGTCATTTTTCTGTAACT
This sequence comes from Stramonita haemastoma, assembly GCA_030674155.1. NCBI lineage: Eukaryota > Metazoa > Mollusca > Gastropoda > Neogastropoda > Muricidae > Stramonita > Stramonita haemastoma. The sequence continues at coordinate 37,620,507 of CM060331.1, read as the reverse complement.
TGATAATTGACATGCATTTTAAGACAATTATGGCTAAAGTCATTCGATAGACTCGAACGGCCGTGTGGGAATGCACGTAGACATCTTGCGCCACGTGTAAACCCGTTCCACTTTCGGAAGAGTGGCCATCGGCCGGGGGAGCGATGACCAATTATAACAACCACAATGCACACAGGGTCAGTGTTTTAGCCTTCCTGGAAATCGGGAAAGTGGGTCCAGAGCGTCGGCTGTGGTATATGACAACGTTCTGATGGCTCTGCGACGTCTGACATTCGTATCGTCAATCCTTGCCAATGGATCATTCAGTGCCGTGGAGATGGGGGTCTATGCGATGGTAACAGCTTGCTCCATACATACTTGCCAGCTTTGCGCTCTAAAACTAGAGCGCAATCATTGCTCGAGACTGATGAGTGCCTACTGATACTATTATGGTTAAATCTAGACCTATTTCATTTGACAATATTCATAGATTTAGATATATAGCATAATATAGATTATAGCAGTTTGTTATGTTCATTATGTATAGTACAGTCACTAATGGATGGTGTACATTCTGCGTTATCCAGAATTACCAGTTACCAGGTAAGAATACGCCCCCACGCCACCGTAAAGCACAGTCTACAACCTAATCTATCTCTCTCTCTCTCTCTCTCTCTCTCTCTCTCTCTCTCTCTCTCTTTGGAGTACAAGGAAAGTGGACAGTTTGCATGTGCAAGGGAAGCAACTGTCTATCAAATTCTAAGAGCTGTATTTCCTTCCCTTTATTGATTAGACGCGCGCGCGCGTGTGTGTATGTGTGTGTGCGTGTGTGTGTGTGTGTGTGTGGTGTGTGTTGTGTGTGTGTGTGTTGTTCTGTTGTGTGTGTGTGTCTGTGTAGTGTGTGTGTCTGTGTGTCTGTGTGTCTGAGTGTGTCTGTGTTTGTGTCTGTGTGTCTGTGTGTGTGCGCGTGCGCGCGCGTTACATTCAGTCCCTCTTTGTATGCAGTTTTGTAAATTTTGTCATGTGTTCCCACTGCACGTGATGGCCTACACTTCCAAAAAGCAAAATGGGCTTTAACACCTACATATGTGTGTGTGTGTGTGTGTGTGTGTGTGTGTGTGTGTGTGTGTGTGTGTGTGTGTGTGTGTGTGTGTGTGTGTGTGTGTGTGTGTGTGTGTGTGTGTGTGTGTGTGTGTGTGTGTGTGTGTGTGGCGCGCACGCGGTTGCCTGTGTGTGTGTGTGATTTGTTTCTTTCTTCTGCCCTTTCGTTTTTGCTCTTGGTGTTATTGTGAAATTGTTCTTTCAATCTTTTCTTCCAAGCTTTTTTTTTCTTTCTTCTGTCCTTCCTTTTTTTTTTTTTCTTTGGGCAGGGGATTCCCCTCTTTGTCTCAGCCCAGACAGCGAAACTCACAGAGCACAGATTGCACGTGAAAAGACTGAGGAATGTGCAGTTTATGAAACTGACAATACTGAAACACAGATAGTCAAAGCCAAACCACAAAGCATGAGTTGCACGTGTAAACACCCAGGAATGCGGAACTGGTGAAACTGACAAGTTCTACCAGAGGGTCAAGGTCAGAGTGCACGATTTGCACGTGGAGACACCCAGGAATGCGGAACTGCTGAAACTGACAAGCTCTACCAGAGGGTCAAGGCCAGAGTGCACGATTGCACGTGGAGACACCCAGGAATGCGGAACTGCTGAACTAACACGTTCTACCAGAGGGTCAAGGCCAGAGTGCACGATTTGCACGTGGAGACACCCAGAAATGCGGAAATAGTGCAGCTGAAAGCTGGCCTTGGCTAATCCCAGATGGTCAAGGCCATAGAGCACGGATGGCACGTGAATACCGTGAGGAATGCGGATTTGGTGAAACTGACATGCAGGGATTGTATGTGGATAACATGGTGTAAATGGGTATGCTGCATGTGTGTACAGACCAGTACATGTGTTCCCTACTTCTGGTCCCATGTCTGTCTGTCTGTCTGTCTGTCTTCTTCTCTCTCTCTCTTCTCTCTCTCTCTCTCTCTCTCTCTCTCTCTCTCTCTCTCTCTCTCTCTCTCTCTCCTCTCTCTCTCTCTCTCTCTCTCTCTCTCTGCATGGGGACAGATAGCCTAGTGGTCAGAACATTGCGCTCGCAATTTGACGACCCAGGTTCGAGTCTGGTCGAGGAGATTTTTCTCCTGGAGTTAACTTCAGTGCTGACTCCACTCTCCCCAAAAGTCTTTCGGATGAGACTTTAAACCGAGGCCCCGTGTACGAACGCACGCAGAACATCTTGCGCACACGTTAAATCCTGTTCCGCTTTTCATAAGAGTAGGCCATCGTGCGCCGGTGGGAACAGATGACAGTTACAAAACTGCATACACACGGGGACTGGATGTAAAAAAGCACAAGAGTGCTTATTCTATTATCCTCGATATAAAAGAATTTTTTTTTTTAAAGAATAAATCAAATCTCTCTCTCTCTCAGCCAGTCAGTACCCCACTGTCACTTCCATAGGTATTACTTGAAAGCACTTGGAGAAAAGAAATGTTAAGTATCATTATAAGCAATGATAGTTCAATGAGAAAAAGGAAGGAGGGGGGGTGGAAGAAGAAGAAGATGTAGTAGCAGCAGTAACAGCAGCAGCAGCAGAACCAGTGGTAG
>CM060331.1:37595378-37615378 GCA_030674155.1 Stramonita haemastoma | reverse complement strand
CACTACCCTCTGAAATAGGGTTGTAGCTGCCCAAAATGACGAAGTTCTTGACAAAAGTTATACACGCTAATTAAAATTTCTCAAACAACGTGCACCAAAAGTCTCATTGCGATTCCTAAGTGCGATGAGTAAAACAAATGCATAATGTAGGTGATCCTTGAGATGTTAAACTGGGGCCGGGAACGTCTCGAAACAACGACAACATAAGAATCACCAAAATAACTAGTAAAAAAAAAAAAAAAAAAAAAAAACCCGTCAGGTTTTGGCCCCAGGAGCACTTGCTTTCCTCCAGCCAAGGTTAAGCAGCATCAAACATGGTTACCATTATTTTTTATGGGTGACTGGTTGCACACCTTGGCTTCAGTACAGTCCCCCAGTTTACCCAGCTGTCAATGGATACCTGCCCTCTTTAGGGTCAGGGAAAGTAAAGCAGCGAGGGAGAGGAGATGGGCGCCGCCCTCAACATGCTGGCTCCAAGAGAAGCTGAGGTCTCTGATGCCTTGCTCACCTACGAACACATAGGTTATGGGACACCTTTACCTTTTTATGGGCAATCATAAAGCGTGCTAGAGCTCCAAGGTTCACCTTAGGTGAGATTTCTGTGTCTGTGACCGTTTAACCACCGTTAAGATACAGTAGCTGAAAAATGACCTAGGGATGATGTCTAAAAACGACACAAGTGTGCATGCAATTTTGAAATTTTGTAATCTGTTTCTCCCGGCATGCAGTGGCTGACTTTTGCAAAAGGCGGAAAAGTTTGTTACTTGTGCACATAATGATGTTCTGTTTGCATTTCCGCATATTATGATTTTGGCTTATAGTATAAGTGTATATATATAGTGGTAAAAGTAGTAGACGTAGTGGTTGTGGGAGTAGTATTGCTATCATTATTATCCTTTAGCTGTTAATCAATGTTATAGAAAAGTGGATAAGAGTCTCTGGCTCCTATCCCCTAGTTCCACGACATCATGGGTTCCAATCTCAACACTGGCGTCTGATAAATAAAGACTGAGGATTTTTTTACGATTTTTCGTGTCAGTCTAAAGTGGAGCTCTACCAAGTGCCTTCATTTCCTACGTGTATATATTATGTGCTTGAAGAAGATGAAATACGCACGTCGAAGATCCAGTAAATCAAGTCGGCGTTTGGTGGGTTGAGAAACATGAATGTGCCCAGCATGCAACTTGTGCAAGGAGAGAGATGGGCTTCGCTATGTTCATTTTGCCCAAGCTACACGGCCTGAAAAAGTCAGCGCAGTGCCTCCACGATTTTAGGAGTTAAGAGAGATGTGAGAATTATATGGTTATAAAAAAGCTCTCACCAAAAGGTGACCATGGGAAAAAAGAAGAAAATAAATCAAAATCAAGTAGCAAATAAAATTATTTTTAAAGCTGAAATTGTTACATCTGTTCAGATAAGTACGGATGCTATGTGTTATTTGTATAAAGAATCGAAGATATATATATATATATATATGATATAAATGTATATATATATATATATATATATATATATATATATATATATATATATATATATATATATATATATCTTTTTCTCAAAATGTTACCAAATGAAACCATAAAATCAGGTCTAATTCTTTATGTGTTAAACTTTCCATGCTGTCACTTTGCATTTCTTTAGCGGGTGTTCGACGTTATTCTCATTTGCTTCCTTTTACTTTCCATTTTAAGAGTGAACCCGTCTACCAAGTACTCTACATAATAAGCTGGGCTCAGTCGATCAAGTCAGCGTTCAAAGAGAAACACATACTTTTGAATGAGTGTGACCTTCAAAATATGATCATCACCTCTGACGAAACATCATGGAGACAAAATATGACTATCAATGGAAGATAACACTGTCACAAAAAATAAGTGAACATAATCCAAGGACTGGCCATTCTGCCAGTAAAATGCCATCACTGCAAGAATGTCATAACATCATCACGCTGACACGTGACACTAGTTCATCATCATCGCCATTATCATCATCTTCACTATTTTGACAACATACTGACCACCAATGGAAGATAACACTGTCATGCAAAATAAGTGTCCATAATCCATAGGGTCGCCGTCCTGCCATGTGCAATGTCATCACTGCAAGATTGTCATATTATTATCATTACCTTTACACGTGACACGAGTCCATCATATCATCATCATCACTATCCTCCTCCTCCTCTTTTTCCTCCTCTTTTTCCTCCTCCTCCTCCTCCTCCTCCTCCTCCTCCTCCTCCTCCTCCTCCTCATCATCATCATCATCATCATCATCATCATAATCACAATCATCATCATCCTCATCCTCATCATCAACATCGTCATCACCACCATCATCTTCCTCCTCCTCCTTCTTCTCCTCCTCCTCCTCTTCATCATCATCGTCGTCATCGTCATCACATCATCACCATCACCACCACCATCGTCATCATCATCACCACCACCACCACCATCACCACCCAAAATGTCCAACATGACAACACGCCAATCCAATCACAAGCCACCACCACCACCACCACCACCGACAACACCACCACCACCACTGCCGCTTCCTCCTTCAAGGCAGATCCAGCAGCCTATTTTTAGCGTACAGATCCTGACAGATCCTGTAGATGGCATCCAGCTGACTGATAAGAGCCTGCACCTGGGCCATCTCCGCAGGGGTGCCCTTGATGTGCAGCTTCACCAGGAGGTCCTGCCTGTCCGGCAGAGCGTACAGGGCGAAGTGAACCGCCTTCTGCATCAGCCAGGGATGATGCTTAGCCAGGGTCTCATCGTACGCTTTACACGCTTCCTCGTGAAACTTGCTGTTGTCCTGCGTAACCGAGATCTTTCTCACCAGAGCGGAGATGAACTGAAGCGCCCAGTGCATGCGGAGGAAGGTGCGTGAGCCTGACGGGTTGTCGTCTTGGACCGTCAGTTTGTGGTCCATTTCGTACTGGATCATGGATTGGACCGTGTGGAAGTGTTTCCCGTGGGTCCGGTGTTTGCGGTACTGGCGGAGGATGTTGATCTTCTCCTGGATCTCTGAGGTGACGAAGCTGAAGACCGTTCCCAGAGGCTTGAACATTCTGGGCGAACAGTGGTAGTAGGAAAGGGTTGTTAGGGTTACTGGGTGAAAAGTGGTGGAGTGCTACAGTTTGGGTTAGGTGTTGTTTGTTTGTCTGTTTATTTGTTTGTCTGTTTGCTTTGCTGCTTTTTGCTCTCTTTTTTTCCCTTTCTTTTCTTATTTTTCTTTTTTTTATAATTTATCTCCATCCCTTTCTCCAGTTCTCTAATTCTCCCTTTCTATTTTTTCTCCCTTTATTTTCCCATCCCCCCACCTCTCTCTCTCTCTCTCTCTTCTCTCTCTCTCTCTCTCCTCTCCTCTCCTCTCTCTCTCTCTCTCTCTCTCTCTCTCTCTCTCTTCTCTCTCTCTCTCTCTCTCTCTCTCTCTCTCTCTCTCTCTCTCTCTTCTCTGTCTCTTCTGTCTCTGTCTCTCTCTCTCTCTTCTCTCTCTCTCTCTCTAGTTTCTTTTCATACTGTCCTTCATGTGTTTTATTTCTATCCTTTGCATCACACACACACACACACACACACACACACACACACACACACACACACACACACACACACACACACACACACACACACACACACACACACACACACACACACACACACACACACACGGATACAATTACTGGCAATTTGACGACCCAGGTTCGAGTCCGGTCGAGATTTTTCTCCTGGAGTTAACATCAGTGCTGACTCCACTTTCCCCAAAAGTCCTTCGGATGAGACTTTAAACCGAGGCCCCGTGTGTGAACGCACGCAGAACATCTTGCGCACACGTTAAATCCTGTTCCGCTTTTCGTAAGAGTAGGCCATCGTGTGCCGGTGGGAACGGATGACAATATTTACAAAACTGCATGCACACGGGGACCGGATGAAAAAAAGCACATGATTGCTTATTCTGTTATCCTCGATATAAAAGAATAAAATAAAATAAATAAATAAAATAAATAAAAATACACACACATACACACACATACATACACACACTAATACACACACACACACTAATACACACACACACACACACACACACACACACACACACACACACACACACACACACACACACACACACACACACACACACACACACACACACACACACACAGAAAGAAACCGGACACCCACTTGCTCAGCTCTTCATAAGCATCGTTGAAGCAGTCAATGAAGATCTGGTCATCGGAAGCAATGCAGCCTTTGAATAAATGCACCGCTCTCTCAATGTTGAAGTCCTTGCTGGCTCTGAGTCGTGAGGGCATTCTGGACTTCGTATGTACTGTCTGCACATCACAGGCAACAAACAAGCGATAGAATGGGAAAGGGTTTTAGTATGAGAACAAACAAGCATTAAAACAAACAACTAAGATTGAAGATAACGCTATTAGGGATAGTTGTTGTTTTGTCAGAATGATGAAATAATTATTTATCTACAGTGTGATAAGACCGTAATCATATTCTGTTTAAAGCAAGAAACGTAGTACTTATGTTGAAAAAGATGTATTTCTATAAACACAGAAAAAGGTAAACAAATGCTTGAAACTTTTGTAAAAAAGGTTGTTGTTTTTTTTAAAAGAATATGTGTTGTCTCAAGTGCGCTATTACTGTCGTCAGTAGGGCCTAGGGGCTTAGTATTTGGTTCACTGCGTATGTTAGGTCAGAACAGGCATCACTGAAAACCATCAAAGTGACCCAGCAGAGGTGCAGGACCCCTCTGGCTGGTGCACTACATACAGCGGCCTGACAATGATAGGCTCCCTGTGGACTTCTGACCCTGATGTTACGTCATGACGAATCTGCGTATGGCTGGGATGGTAATGATGGAATGAGTGGCGTGGGAACATCAGGACAGGAACGATTTGACTTCCATTTCTTGGGTCCGTGAAGTCGCGGGTTCATATCTCGGCGGTATCCGGGGAATTAAGGATGGGGATATTTTTAACAATCTCCCAGGTCAACTTCAAGTGCAGACCTGCCAATGCCTTAATTCCCTTCGTGTGTGTATACGGATACCCAGCATACAGAGAGAGAGAGAGAGGAGAGAGAGAGAGAGAGAGAGGAGAGAGAGAGAGGAGAGAGGAGAGAGAGAGAGAGAGAGGAGAGAGAGAGAGAGAGAGAGAGAGAGAGAGAGGAGAGAGAGAGAGAGAGAAGAGAGAAGAGAGAGAGAGAGAGAGAGAGAGAGAGAGAGAGAGAGAGAGAGAGGCCCAAAGAGGTGATATGATGAAAAAAGATTCAAAATATATAGACAAAAAGAAAAATACTTTTCTTGATTTGTCACGATCATGAAATTTTTGTACGATGTCACAAATTCTGAATGTATTATATTAAAACCAAACAAATGAAATTCTTACAAGGAACTAGGCAGACGCACGCACACATACATACTGCAGTTGACCTGTTCGTCTCTGTCTGCCTGCCTGTCTGTCTGTCTGTCTGTCTGTCTGTCTGTCTGTGTGAGTTAGTAAGTCTGTTTCTTTCTGTCTCTGTCTGTCTATCTCTGTCTCTGTCTCTCTGGGGGAACGGGATAGCCTAATGATCAGAACATTGCGCTGGCAATTTGACGATCCGAGTTCGATTCCCGTTTGAGGGGATTTTTTCCCCTGGAGTTAACATCAGTGCTGACTCTACTGTCCCCAAAAATCTTTCGGGTGAGACTGTAAACCGACGCCCCGTGTGCGAGCGCACGCAGAACATCTTGCGCACACGTTAAATCCTGTTCCGCTTTTCGTAAGAGTAGGCCATTTTGTACCTATGGGAACAGATGACAATATTTACACAACTGCATAAACACGGGAATTGGATGAAAAAAAGCACATGAGTGCTTCTCCCATTATCCTCGAAATAAAAGAATAAAATGAAAAATGAAATTAATAAATGAAAATCTCTCCTCTCTCTCTCTCTCTCTCTCTTCTCTCTCTCTCTCTCTCTCTCTCTCTCTCTCCTCTCTCTCTTCTCTCTCTCTCTCTCTCTCTGGCTTAGCATTTTTTGTCAATAATCCCTTTACTCCCACGCCTACTAACCCTTTAGTCTTCGTCGATGGACATGTGGGTACTTACCCATAATTTGCTTATAATCATTCAAACAATCACATTATGAATATGTACTGCAAACACATCTTACCTTTGATTTTGTTCCGTTTCCATAACGAAGGTCTGACGAAGATGAATCCCAGGATTCCAGGAACGTTCTGGAATATTCCCCATCCTCTTCCAGACTGTCTTTTTCACCGTACTCTTCCCCAGCACCGCTACTAAAAGAACGATATTTCCCGAGCATCTTAGACCTCCATTTTCTCGCCCTTCTCTTCCCAGTCCTATAATTGCTGTATCTTTTTCCTTGTGAGAAACGAAGACTGGAAGAAATGTCTTGATCTGCAGAACCTGCAGAGCTTAATGCTGATATTGCAAGTGAACTACTGTCCAGCGGGTCTGTCCTTGTTGCTGAAAACACGGCAGTTGAATAGAGAATGACATTGATGAGGATGCAAGTGACGATGACGACGATGATGATTCTGAGTTGAGAGGCGGTGAGTGGCATTGTCAATGGAATTACGTGCTGGAAATGTTTTTCTTTAAAAGTCTGTTTATTGCATATGATTTGTATACGTCCACTTTTGTACCACGAGTATGAGATTGTTTTCTCCTGTATTAATATTGTTGAGAAATACGATGAATTCTGACTGTTGATGAGGTAGTCAGTCGGCTTTATGGATTAAGGTTTAAACCAGAGAAGATTTCTTTTGTTCTGAAATCAATTTTCAGAAACATACAGTTCTATGTTTGCCTGTGATAAGCAGAATTGTTCTTTTGAAGTGAACAGTCAGAGACATAGAGAGTCGCACACTCTAGTCTATCTATCTATGATTAGCAGAGAATTCTCGTTGTGTTGAAATTTGTAAAAATGTTCAGAGACGCACAGTCATCTGCTGTGTCTGTTTATCTGTGACGGTAGAAAAGAATTCCATTTGCCGCGGGTATCCACAGTCTGTGTAACTGACATCCCGGCAGGTAGTTTTTTGTTTGTTTGGTTGGTTGGTTGGTTTTTTTTTCTCTGTCAAATTCAGTTGTGTGGTTTTCCTTAGGAAAGAGTTTCTGCCGATGCGTGTGCTGAAGTCCTCTCCGTCCACAGTCCTTATTCTGCACACACAAAAAGCAGTTATATTATTGTATATTATCGTTACAGGTAACATGTTGGTATGCTGGTACCTTCTTTGTCTACCTGCCTGCATGCCTGTTTGTTTGTCTGTTTATTTGTCTGTCTGTCTGATTGTCTGTATACTTGTTGTTTGTCCTCTGTTTATTTGTCTGTCTCTTTGTTTCTGTCTCTGTCTGTCTGACTGTTTCTGTCTGTCTGTCTGTCTGTCTGTCTGTCTGTCTGTCTGTCTCTCTCTCTCTTCTCTCTCTCTCTCTCTCTCTCTCTCTCTCTCTCTCTGAAATACCAAACAAAAAGCTACTATTTTGGCGTTTGCACGTCTACTACCTTAATAATCATTAACCTACATTCATTAAGACCCATCAAATCATGTCGTGCTGAGAACGCCAGCCATTCGGCTTGATTTATCATCCTCCAGATTACAAAAAAGAAAAGAAAAGCATAATGATTAGGCTTACATCAATGTAAAGAAGAAGAAAAAAAGTACACAAAAATGCCAAATCGGCAGATAATGCTGCGGAATGGACATTCTGTGCCCATGCTAGTGTCTACAAAATAGCTAACTGGTCGCCAGAACAGTTAATAATACAGGAAAAATGCAATAAAAACTATAGAGAACATTTTTTTGTAAAAAAAAGAGGCAAAGAATGGACTGGAAAGGCAAAAAGAAACTTAGCAAGGGATGATAGAAATGTAAGGAAAAAGACAACAAAATCAAAGAGAGTGATAGAAAGGCAAATTTTACAGCATAGAATTGACAGCAATGGGGATGCTGCCTGTATTGGAAGAGATACCACCTCACTTCACAAGGGAGATAACCTTTTTTTCTTTCTTTTCATCTAGTATGTGTCAGCTTGTTCAAGGTAATGCGTGTGTAGGCATATCACTTTTTCATGTATGCATGTTATAACTTTTTGTTGTAATTATAACTTTTGTCGCTTTCTGTTAATTTAGTTTTATGTATGCATATCACTGTTTTTTTCGTTATGATACTGTCATTTTCCATTCAAACAAGGATGTAGATTTTGGGACAATTTGCTTCTATCAATAACTGACAAAGCTTTTGGTCTCATTCCTAAGATTATAACTTATTTGCCCCCCCCCCCCCCCCCCCACCACCCATCCACCTTTGCTTTCCTCCCTTTTCATTTCAACCCATTAATTCCCCTCTGCCCCTTTCCTCCCCCGATTTATGCTCTTGTCTATTACTTTTGTTTGGAAAGGGTTGTACGTGTGATCTTGAGGTAGGTTACATATTGTTTCGTTTTCTGTATATTTTAGTGTCGAGTTCATGTATATATATATATATATATATATATATATATATATATATATATATATATATATTATATATATATTATATATATATATATATATATAATATATATGTTTGTGTTGCAATGATCTACTGGAATACTGATGTGTATTAATAGGGGATCTTTAAGGTGTATGATACTTGATCGTCTGTGCGTGAGCCCGACCGTGACGACCGCATACACACAAGCACATACACAAGCGCGCGTGCAGACACAACCACACACACACAACACACACACACACACACACACACACACCACACACACACACACGCACACGCGCGCGCGCGCGCGCGCGCACAACAAAACTGAAAAACTTAGAAAAATAAATAAACAAATTACAAAGTGGGGAAAAAAAACACAATTTAACACACGAAACAACTTTAGGCTATGATATGAAGCCTGTCACATCTTTTTATTTAAAGGTGTCCAAATTGTCAGCTTATCACAGATGTTTATGAAACATCGTTCAAGCTCTGTTTACAATCTGTCTGTCGAGGTAAATATTAACTGACATCTCCCCCCCCACCCCCCAACACACACACACACCACACACACACACCACACACACTTCGCCTCAATTTAATTGCTTCACAGTTACATACACAAGAAACACAAATAATACCATGAAAACAGAAAACTAATTTCATGGGGAAAATGTTTACAGAGCAAACAAGCTGTTACACCCCACGAACAGTGAGGGGGTAAAGGGGGGGGGGGGGGGGGGATATCTGGTGACACTTTGTTGTTGTTGTTGCGACAATGTATGGTGACACTCTCATTCCATAGATATTCATAATAAGGAGAAAAAGCCTCTCTGCCCCATGAGGCTACTACATGTACAAGCTTTTGTCATCAGTGCCACTGGGCTAGCGGGAGACCACTCTCTCATCTCCGAAGTTCCGCCAGACTAGCAGCATCCGGCCTGAACCAGACACGTGTATGGTAGATACGCGTTGTGTTATCACCCATCTTTGCTCTAGGCCTAGTACTTTACTTACGACACACACAAAACCTGGTGTAAGGTAAGTGCGACAACAAATACCGTTAAACTTAAAAAAATTTCAGACCAATCATTCTCACTTTCTCCATATCAAATTAAATAAACCGAAGCGTCACGCATCCGTCCTGAGTTCTAGACGATCATGATGGATTTTTGGCTTTCGAGGAGTGTCTCTTACAATGACAGAGTGAGGGAACACAACCAATGTCACCGTCAGTTTGCTTTTAAATAAATTTGACTGTAGCCTGTGTAATTAAAATTCATTAATTTGCCTTTTGTTGGATTTTCAAAACGTTGCCTAGTTCTAACTGCAGTGACAGGTAAAGTTTGCATTCTCCCATATTTTTGTTGTTTTTCTGCTACTCGCCTACTGTTTCAGTGTGTGCTAGATACCTTACATCTTATGATCGGCAAAGTTCAAACAGCGCCAACTTTTCATCAATTAATGATATTCTGCTTACAAACTTGCATGCTTTTAATACTCCCTTTTGTCAGTGCATTTGCTTATGATACTTGAGTTTATTAAATACTTAAAATAACAAGTTATAGTCTAGCTCACAACATGAATTGTCAGCTGTTCCCAAATATAACTTTTATCAGTTTCCATGTTTGTGATCCAGAATGCAGCATGATGAATGATTCATTCAGTTTGGTGTACGCCAAAGACACTTTGTCAAAGTTTTTGTTATATAAATTATATCTATGTTGGCCCTTCAAGAGATATATCTATATTATGGTGTTAAGCATCTATCATTCAATGCTACAACAATTCAGTTGACCGCCATGGCACCAGTTGTACCAGACCCATGGAAGACACCACAGGTTGGCAAAAAAGTAATTATGCAAGATCTCGGCACGATGCTGCCATTTCAAGTCTACCAAAAAGCATCCCATGCTGAGTTAAGTGTGTGTGTGTGGTGTGTGTGTGCTGCTGCGCGTGCCCCCAAGCACGTGTGAGTGTACATTCGAATTTGTTAAACTGTAAATTGTTGTTGATTGCTTGTGTGTCGTGTAGGTCGAATGCAAGCGCTTTGATTTGATTTTACAAGATTTAGCGCTATACAAATTCCATGTATTATTATTAATTATTATTATTATTATATATTATTATTATTAATATTATTTTCATTGACAACTTTGCAAGAATATCCCATTTTAAATCCGTTACCCCCACCCCACTCCTCCTCCCTGTTTTGACATTACATTTGATCAAAAATGGTTGTTTCCATTGATCTTGACAAAGTATGTACACAAGTACAAGACAAAATTATGCTTGTTGCTTCCATCACTGTAAGTGCTATGTTTGTAATTTTGTTAGATAAGATAGCGCTTTACAAGGTAAAATAGGATCAAGCTCAGTCACTGAGTCAGCCTACAAAATTACAACTCCACAACTTTAATCTTCTTTAGTTTACTATATATATATAGCCAGTAGAGACATCTAACAACTGCTGCCACCACAAAATCGCAGGCTAGATATCAAACAAAACTGGTGATGAGTGCTGAATGTGAATCAGTGGATGCCTAACTAAGGGAAGAAGAGAAGAGAAAGTTTTGTGGAATCACAGAAGTTAAGAGTGTAGACTGTAGTGCTTAAAATTATGAACTGATAACTGATGTCAGCCTGCTGCTACTTCTGGCACTAGCGACACTCTTGAAGTTGATTGATTAGTGATGAAAGAGTTCATTTTGTTTTTATACAGTTATCATTATCTTGAAGGATATTTGCTACTTCATGTGTTTTTTTTTCACGAAATACTTGAGCAAGGGAAGATGGTTGAATTTGAAAAGTTGTGTTTTCTCTACAGTTATCCTGTGATTTAAAGTTTTCACTGGATAAGCTGTTTTGAGCACTGTGCAGTTTTAGCACTGCAGACAGTGCAGTGTTTCAGTGTTTGTAGATGAGGACAGACAGACTGAGACTCTGAGACGTGAACAGTGTGAAGTCTCTTCTCCATGGAGACATGTCTTTGTAATTGTAGGCCTGTTTAACTGTGAAACACTGATGATGATGATGATGATGATAGATGATGATGATGATGATGATGATGATGATGATACTTTGATAGTAATGATACAACAAATGTCAAGTTCCATAAACGACAACAATATATATTGCTTCCCAGCATAGGTCAGCACTGTTTATTCATAACTTTGTAGTCTAACTTTCTTTTTCAAGCAGTTTCTGCATTCAGAGTTGAGACAGATGTTGAGACATTAAAGTATTAAAGTATACATGTTCATTCTTGCTGATTCTGCATTTGCAGCATTTATTTGCACAAAAGAAGTAGTGGTAGGCACTTGGGACTAGTTTTACAAGTAGTACTTTAGTATTGGCCTGCATTTTTTTCATATAAGTTAGAACGTACCCACTTGTTCTTGTTGAATGAAAGCATTGATGAAGATATCAATAATGCCGGGTACTAAAAATGATGATGAAAAGTATGAAAACAAATCAAGTGATTAAACCAACTAATAAATGTATAATATTATGATAAATTTGAGAATATCAATAAAAATGAAATGCATCAATATTTAAACTCTGATGACAGGCATTATTAACAGTAGATCAGAAATAATTGGCCCAGGCCTAAAGCTTTGCCAGTTGATTTCATTGAGTGATATTTTATAAGCAAAGTGCCAAGTCCTACATTGATTTAACTGAGATGCTTGAACATTATTGCTTAAATAAACCTTAAGTTTGTCTCCATTCATAGAATTAGAAAGCTCTCAGGACTTCATATAGCAGTCTGTGTTGTGCTCTCCATTAAAACTATCTGCAGAGAAAAAATAATTCCCAGTCATTAGAGTATGGCTCATTGGTCTTACCTATGTTAACTTGTATTTAATTGATATGGAAAAAAACTTGAAAACAGCTGTTGTTTCATAAAATAGCATGCAAGCTGCTCATCCAATGTATACTTTAAATTGTTATTAAATGTGTGTGATTCCTGGTTTGATGAATCAATAAGGCAAAGTGTATTCTGGATTTATTATATTGTAACCCTTTAGACTTGATAAGTTAATGTGCTGGGGAATGTGCAACCGTAAGAGCAGCATTGAAGAAACAAAATTAGAATTGTGATTTATGTATAATGTCCATGTAATATTTCTCAGATAAAATGTACACAAGTTAGCAGACTGGAGTTTACTGGATTGAAACACCTACTGCCACTTTAATTTGACTTTGACTGTTTGAGCCTTTCTTAATGTGATGTTGACAGCGTTGGCACGTCTGTGTGTGTGTGTGTTGTGTGTGTGTGTGTGTGTGTGTGTGTGTGTGTGTGTGTGTGTGTGTGTGTGTGTGTGTGTGTTGTGTGTATGTGTGTGTGTGTGTATGTGTGTGACTGTGTGTGTTTATGTCATTGACAGTGTGACACTGTGTGTGTGTGTCACTGTGTACACACACACACACACACACACACACACACACACACACACACACACACACACACACACACACACACACACAGTGACTCACACACACACACAGTGACTCACACACACATTTTTGTCTTGAGCCAAGTTACTCCTATCTAAACTGTTTAGTGTTTACATCAGGTTGGTGACTGACATACATGTGACACTTTCAGTTAAACATTTCACAGTTTGCTCATGAAGGACAGCCCTGATGTGGCTTTCATGGTGGGTAGGGCGTTATGCCTATAAACAATATGGAATGGAATGGAATGCATGAAGTACAGTACACACTACGCAGGTCTGTGTTCATGATCATTATCTGTACTCTGATCGAATCAGATTCTGTGCTCATGAGCAGATGACAATATTTACAAAACTGCATACACATGGGGACTGCTGGGGACTGGATGTAAAAAAAAAAAAAGCATATGAGCGCTTATTCCACTATCCTCGATATAAAAGAATAAAATAAGATAAAAATTTTTTTAATGATGAATAATTTTTGTACACATGTCATGAATGTAACTGCAGTGCTATTATTCCTACAGACTGAAACACTGATCTCAGACTCAACACACGCTAGACATCCAAGTCTGACCACGCCAGAGGTTTCCCCAAGTCAAGTGAAGCAGACTGACCAACACAGACATGGACAAGATCAAGGATGGATGGTTCAGCGAAATCAGCGAGCTGTGGCCGGGACAAGCCATGTCCTTGCAAGTGGAAGAAGTTCTCTTCAATGAAAAGTCCAAGTACCAAGACGTTCTAGTCTTCAAAAGGTGAGAGGTGTGATAATGATGGCTACAGTGTGCTCCAGCATGGATATTTTTTAATGGTTACTTTTTGGAGAACTTGAAGTCTAGCTTCGAGGTTGTTGCAGGGGCATTTTGGTGGCTACATAGTACATTTGCAGAGCTTTTTACATTAATGCTGTAGTTTGGCTGCTAGTGTAAGATTCTTCAGTCATTAACTTATTAAATTTGAAGCTGAAAAAAGTGATATGCCCATGTGAACTGGTAAAAAATTATAATGGAAATCTATTTCTTAAAAAAATTGTACATGGAATATTAGCCTTGTAATTGTATTGGATTTAGAATGATTAGAATAGACTGTGTCCCAAGGGCTACTGCTGTTCAAATTAAGGATGACTAATCTGAACATGTTGATTTGTAGCATGCAAATTGTATGATCTGAATATGTTGATTTGTAGCGAAACGGTTTGTGTGTGGGTTTCCTATTTTGGCTTGTTGTTGGTTGGTTGTTGTTTTGGGGGGAGTGGGGGGTGTTTGGAGGAGAATGGAGAGGGAGGTGTGTAATGATTTATGTATGGTGAAGTGTGATTTTAAATGAAACATGCATGGTAGTCATACACACAGACTAAGAGTAAGAGGATCAAGTTAGAAACAAGTTTTCACTTACCAAGATTAAGGTGAATCCTTGACAGTTGCACAAAGCTTTCAACTTGAACTATATAATGACACTCAAGTCTTCGATAAGAATCTAGAATAGAATAAACAGATTTTTTCGTAGTTGTTTTCACTGTCTTCCTCAACGGTCCTTTTGTTAATTAACTTGTTCCGCACTCAAGAAGTCGCCTCTCATTTCCATTCCTCACATTTTTTTGCCCACCACCTTTGGATTCCCTCTTCTCTAGTAATGTATCCGTCCTGTTGTGTGGTCCTGGTTTTAAGGAACAAGTTGGATTTGCACCGCTGGTTTAGCACACAGGACCCAGAATATGCACAGGCTGCTTGACTGAAGGGCTTGAGTCAGTCAGTGTGTGTGACTGTAGGCTACAGGCCTCTGGCCCCTCTATCAGCTGTGGTGATAAAAATGAGGTCTCCTCTCTAGTATAGTATAGGGCACAGACAGAGACAGAGAGAGAGAGAGAGAGAGGAGAGGAGAGAGAGAGAGAGAGAGAGAGAGAGAGAGAGAGAGAGAGAGAGAGACAGACAGAGAGAGAGAGAGGGGGGGTGGGGTGCAGAGGAAAGTATGGAAGATGCTTCCTGTCAAAAGTGAAGGGTGTCATTGTCCTTGTGTTGATAGTGATGGGAGATGCATGTGTTTGTTCAGTCACTTGACTCTTGGATAGTGTTACTTGGCCAGCTATATATAGCACTGTAGGGAAATTTACAAGTAGCTTGGGTGTCCTTTGGGGATAAACCGCCTCTACCTGTGTCTGTTTCTCTGTCTCTGTCTGTGTGTGTGTGCATGCATGCATGCATGCGTGTGTGTGTGTGTGTGTGTGTGTGTGTGTGTGTGTGTGTGTGTGTGTGTGTGTGTGTGTGTGTGTGTGTGTGTGTATGCGTGTGTGTGTGTGTGTGTGTGTGTGTGTGTGTGTGTGTGTGTGTGTGTTTTGTGTCTCTCTGAGTCTCTCTCTCTGAGTCTCTCTCTCTCTCTCTCACTCGGGATACAGCCTAGTGGTCAGAGCATTGCGCTCACAATTTGATGACCCAGGTTCTAGTCCTGGTCAAGAGGATTTTTCCTCTGGAGTTAACATCAGTGCCGACTCCTCTCCCCCCAAAAGTCTTTCGGATGAGACTGTAAACTGAGGCCCTGTGTGTGAACGCACGCAGAACATCTTGCACACTCGTTAAATCCGGTTCCGCTTTTTGTAAGAGGAGGCCATCGTGTGCCAGTGGGAACAGATGACATGTACAAAACTGCAGACACACGGGGACTTGATGTAAAAAAGTATATGATTGCTTATTCCATTATCCTCGGTGTAAAAGAATAAATAAATAAATGAATAAATCTCTCTGTCTCTGTCTCTGTCTCTGTCTCTGTCAGTCTCTGTTTCTGTCTGTCTGTCTGTCTGTCTGTCTGTCTGTCTGTCTGTCTGTCTGTCTGTCTGTCTGTCTGTCTGTCTGTCTGTCTCTCTCTCTCTTCTCTCTCTCTCTCTCTCTCTCTCTCTCTCTCTCTCTCTCTCTCTCTCTCTCTCTCTCTCGCCACACACACACACACACACACACACACACACACACACACACACACACACACACACATACACACCACACACACTCACGCTGACAAGGGCAGACCATGATATTGTGTGCAGCTTTATGCCTACAGTTTTGGGGGTGGTGACAAGCGTGGAAATTGGCTGTAAGGTGTAATCACTAATCAGTGATAGTTGATTGTATCAGTGATAGTTGAACGATTGTCACTATCAGTGTTCATGACTTAAGGAGACATGTGTTAGAGAGGCAGCCTTAGTCTCCTTAGAATGAATCGGCAACACTTGGACTTTGGCCGTGTACAGTTAATTGTTCAGGCAGTGACTGTTACTAGTATGTACCTCGGACATTGCGACAAACAATCCGTACTCTGAAATCTGTCTTGACGGGAGTGTTCTGTCAGGCTGGGTTAATTAAAAAAAAAAATCAGAGTACAGCAGCAATAGTGTTATAACTTATATGCTTTCATCAACGTTAGCATCATCCCGGGCCTTGTTATTAATATTATTATGTCTCGGTGTCAGTTCAGCTGTCAGTGTCTGATATGTGGGCTGTCAGTTGTTGATGTAAGCAAAGCGCCAAAGCTTATATTAATTAAAAAAACCAAAAACGTTATTTCTGTTGTGATTGTCCTCTGAAGTTTGAGTATGACTGCATACATGGCTAGTGATGTAGATTTGGAAACTGGCTCACATGCAAACTTCTCATTGATAGTGTCTGATTTAGATTTGAAAGTGATTGTTCCAGATGCAATAAAGGAAAGAGTGTTTATTGAAGCTATTATGCGTGACCCCCCAGGATGTTAACTGATTTGGGGTGGTGAGGCGGGGTGGGGGGGAGCACCCAACAAGAACAATAGTGAGCATTGTAATTTTATGTGGCATCAAAGATCAGCCAAAAGAAGGCACAAAGAGTCCTATGTTATATTATATCAGTGATATTAATATCTGAATCATTTGCTTTTTGTGTGTTTAGTTGTGTTTTGTTGTTTTTTTGGGGGTGGTGGGGGGTGCGGGAGGAGGAGGTTGGTGCTCTTAAGCTAGGGTTTAAAGGTTCACCAATGGCGAGATTTTGCATATGCAACGGTTTTTACCACCATTAAGGTCGGAAAATTTCAACTTCAGGGATGATACCTAACCATGACACCTGTGTACTTCTTTTTAAAGAAAAAAGGTAATCCATTTCTACTGGCCTTCTTTTCCAAAAGGTTGAAGAGATTTTTAAAGTGTGTGCAATATGTTCTGAGTGCACTCACACATGGGGCCTCAATTTGTTGTGTCATCCGAGGGACTTTTCAGGGGAGTGGAGTCAGTAGTTTTGTTAATTCCAGGGTAAGATTCCCTAGAATGGGGACCTCTATGGTGGCTTGATCCTTGGCTGTCACATCACAAGGGCTTGACTCTAACCACTGGGCTATTCTACCCCAGATGTGCTAAATGTGAACAGGTACCTGTACATAGGCAATGGGTGACCGTTTACACGTCTTGGCTTCAGTGCAGTCCCCCCACTTCATCCAGCTGTAAATGGGTACCTGCCCTCTTTAGGGTCAGGGAAGGTAAAGCCGCGAGGGAGAGGAGATGGGCGCCGCCCTCAATATGCTGGCCCCTAGAGAAGTTGAGGTCTGATGCCTCGCTCCCCTACGACCGCCTCGGTTATGGGACACCTTTACCTTTTTACCTTTTATCAAAGAAGGGCAAAAATGTGAAGACGAGACGCTCCTAGTCCTAAGGGATGGTGATGAGAAGTTTGATATTGTGGTATCAGTTCCAGCTGTGTGATAACCTTGAATTCTCGATACTTTCCATCCCTTTATCAGTGAACGTTGTAACAGCCAAATGTGGTCACGAAGTACTTACTAGTAAGTAGTATACAATGTGGATTTAGAGCCCTGGGTATTAGTCTGTTACAGAAACTTTTTTTTTTTTTATAGGTTTGTAGGGAGTGTGTGTGTGTGTGTGTGTGTGTGTGTGTGTGTGTGTGTGTGTGTTTGTGTGTGTGTGTGCTGGTGTGTGTGTTTACTATTTTATTATTATTTATTCTTTTATTTCGAGGAAAATGGAATGAGCACTTATGTGCTTACTGTGTGTGTGTGTGTGTGTGTGTGTGTGTGTGTGTGTGTGTGTGTGTGTGTGTGTGTGTGTGTGTGAATACAACGTGTGTGTGTGTGTGTGTGTGTGTGTGTGTGTGTGTGTGTGGTGTGTGTGTGTGTGTGTGTGTGTGTGTGTGTAATCATCTGTATTGTATGCAATCAAATTCATGATGTGAATGTCTTTTTGTCACCTTTTTTTATGCTTTGTTAGCTAATTCAATTGTTTACAATGTTGTATTCTTTCTTTTATTCATTCATTAGGCATTCATTCATCTCTTTCAATACTGGAAACAGCATACACGTTGAATGCAATTCAGACAGAAAGCTTCCATACTCTTGATAAAAGAGAGGTTATCTTTTTTTAAATTACACTTCATGATAATAATGATGATTTTATCATGTGTGGAAAAAAGCATTATAACTTATCATTTAGTAAATGGAGAATCTTTAATAAAATCTGATACTTCACTGTGATTATGATGTTGATGATGGTTATGTACTATTAATATTTTATCAGAAAGTGAAAAATGTTACAAAATTATAAATAAGTAGCTGTTCTCCACACATATAAAATAATTCAAATTGTTGTGTGACCAGACTGCACACATAAAATATTCATGAATTTGATCAGATGTATCAACTAAAATATCATGCACGCAATCACACATGCACGCACGCATGACGCACACACACACACACAGAGACTGACACACAGACACAGACACAGGCACACACAGACACACACACAGAGGCACACACAGACACACACAGACACACAGACACACAGACACAGACACAGGCACACACAGACACACACACAGAGGTACACACAGACAACACAGACACACAGACACACAGACACACAGACACACACACACACACAACACACACACACACACACACACACACACACACACAGACATACAGACAGACACACACTCACACACACACACACACACCACACACACACACACACAACACACACACACACACTCACACACACACACACACACACACACACACACACACACACACACAACACACACACACAGAACATCTTGCACACACAGACACACAGAACATTTAGCGCACATGTTAAATCCTGTTCTGCTTTTTATCAGAGTAAGCCATTGTGTGCCAGTGGGAACAGATGACAATATTTACACAACTGCATACACATGGGGACTGGATGAAAAAAAGCATATGAGTGCTTATCCCATTATCCTCGATATAAAAGAATAAAATGAAATTTAAAAAATGATAAACACAGACACACTCAGAGACACACTCACTGACACACTCACAGACACAGACAACACACACACACACACACACACACACACACACACACACACACACACACAACACACACACACACACACACTAACACTACACACTAACACAACACACTAACACATACACACTATCACACAACAACAACAACACACAACACAACACAACAACACACACAACACACACACACACACACACACAACACACAACACAACACCCAACCACAACACACACACACACACACACACACACACACACACACACACACACACACACACACACACACACTAAACACTAACACACACACACACAACACAACACCAACACACACACACCCCACACCACACCACCCATCATAAACTCCTATGCTTGCACATGGTATAAATAATGCACAAAGTTAACGTTAAGTCAAAACAAAAAAAAATCGGTTGATTCTGAAAGTATTCTCAACTTTGTTCGCTGTTGACATACTAACCTGAATGAGTGTGAAGCAGAAAGTTATCCCATGTCACATGGTACGTGGATAATGTTATCGCTTGCTTATCACCGTGCTATCTGTGTCCCTTGTCGTCCCTTCGGCCAGGCCAGGGCGATCGTGTTCTGACTGAGTGCATGATGTCATGTCGGTGTGTGTGGATGTCGTCAGATTTAGTGTGATAATACCTGAGACATGTATATGGAGACTGAGATAAACAAAGACAAGGACAATGAAAT
>CM060331.1:37580378-37587878 GCA_030674155.1 Stramonita haemastoma | reverse complement strand
TTCTTCAACCTTCAGTTGAGAGTGTGATGGACTTCATCAAGTTTAGTTTACCCTCAACTCACTGAAAAACGCTCGTGTGGTGCATCAGTGCCTTATGCGTGA
Organism: Stramonita haemastoma; assembly: GCA_030674155.1. Classification (NCBI taxonomy): domain Eukaryota; kingdom Metazoa; phylum Mollusca; class Gastropoda; order Neogastropoda; family Muricidae; genus Stramonita; species Stramonita haemastoma. Next base: position 37,587,776 of record CM060331.1, on the reverse strand, counting down.
GTTAGGCCAAAGAGAAGAGGCATGTGAAGATGCCTGGGAGTGGGGATGTACTGTGGGCAAGGCATCTCCACTATGATAAAATTTCTGCCTAGTGTCCCAAACAGCAGCTGTCTCCTATGCTGTTTTGGAGGTCATCGTCGAACACAACAGACAAACAAACATACATACATACATGTATACTGTACCTATGTTGCAGGACTTGAAGTTTGAGGAGCCAGTGAGAGAGCTGTCGTCAGAGGAGGTGTCCAAGTACAAACTGCGTTACTACAACTCCCATATACACCGTGCTGCCTTCTGCCTCCCTCAGTTCGCCCGCAAGGCAAGCCTTTTTAGTCGTTTCATTTTTCGTTGTTGTTTTCCCTTTTATTTCTTTTGGTATGTCACATGTAGTATGTCTGCCTGTCACTTTGTCGGTCTCTTTTTGTGAAGAGCACTCCTTAGCTGAACTAAACCTGGGGGGGGGGGGGGGGGGGGGGGGGGGGGGGGGGGGGGGGGGGGGGGGGAGGGGGAGAAGGGGGGTGTCCATCTAGGGGTCTTGTGCACTTGTTAAAACCCATTCCAGTTTTGGAAGAGTAGGCCATTGTGTGCTGGTGGGAACAAATGACAAAATTTGTAAAACTGCATACACACGGGGACTGGATATTAAAAAGCACATGAGTGCTTATTTCATTATCCTCAAAATAATTTTTTTTTTTAATCTGAGAAGGGGAGGAGGTGGGGGGGCGGTCACCTAGAATGTACATTCATCATATCTAGGAATCGCCGTGAAATCGTATGTACACACTGGATGAGAATTTTATGTGTATGGCTGTTTTCAAGCACCGGGCCATCTAGGCAGCCATACTCTGACTGCAGAGGATTTTTTTTGGCCCCCTTTTTTGGAAAGCGCAGGGTTTTATGCTAAAAGCTGAGGTGACGACAATCTCAGCATGTACTGAAGACAATCTCAACATGTATTTTTAAAGCATAACAACACTGAAATGTGGAGACTGTGTAAAGTTGGTCGTTTTAGATACTTATTGACAAGTAAACTTAAAAACAACAAAACAGAACAAACAGAAAAGAACAATCATAGTAATAATATATTTTTTGCAGCCAGTTGTTAGCAATCACACTGATCAATTCAGTATATCATCTCTACATGAAGTTTGTGTCTTGGTTGTTGCAGGTTCTTCTTGACCAACACGCCACTGAGGCCAATGGAGTGTCCGGCAATGCAAAATAGACAGCCTAGCCTTGATGACAAAACAATCTTCAGAAATAGGGATGACAAAGCAATCTTCAGAAATAGGGATGACAAAGCAATCTACAAACTTCTTATGTTGAAGCAATCTAGATAAACTTGGATCTCAAACCAGTCTAAAAAGATTCTGATGTCAAAGTATTTTAGGGATTTTTTTTTTGTTTGTTTATATCAGACCAATTTGAAAACGCACACAAAATCTGAACTAGGAAAAAAGATCTAATGTCAAGCCATGGTAAAAATAAAATCTAATGTCAGACTAAAAGTTGATTTGAAAAAACCTATTATCTTGACAAATTATGATGTCAAAGCAGCCTAGAATAGTTATGTCATAGAATCTTTTTTTTTTTTTTTTAATTTTTTTTTTTTTTACAGAATTCTTATCTTGGAACAAATAACAGGAAAAGAAGCTGCGATGTCAAACCCTTCTAGGAAAACTCAGATCCTAAAATATTCTGGTGTCAGACCAATTAAAAACAAATGGATGTCAAAGTGATTTAGAAAAAAAATTCCAATGTAAAACAAGTCTAGATTAGAAAGAAAAAAAAATCTTTATTTTAAACCAGTCTAGACCATTTCTTTCATCAGACCAGTGTAAAAAAAAAAAAAAAAGAAGAAGAAAAAAAAAAAAGAAGTGATTGTGATGTCAGACCAGTGTTGAAAAATTGTGATGTCAAACCTGTCTAGAAAGATAGTACTGATGTCAAACCAGTCTAGAAAGATAGTACTGATGTTAGAAGGCCTATCTAGACAAAACGTAGATGTCGAACCGGTGTAGAAGAATTCTGATGTCGAGCCAGTATGGCTGGCAGTGTCCTTTGAGCCAGTGAAAGTGACCAGACTTACCTTTTTCCACACATCACCTTCATGTCCATCCCAGGGAGTGCATTTAGCAACATTGCTGGACGATAATCAACACATTGTGTTTGTTTTTTGTACATTTTGGGGGGGAGGGTTATGGTTTTTTTTGGTCAATTCTTTGGGTTTTTTTTGTCAATTCTTCTATGGTCTTCATTATTTAGATATTCTTTCCTTTTTTTTTTTCTTTTTTCCTGTTTCTTGTTGTTGTTATATGTTTTATACAGTTTGCAAAAATGATATCTGTAAAGTGAGATTGTTTTGTTACCAAAGTTTGATATATTTTCTTTATCATTGTTTATTTTATTATCAAAGTTTGATATGTTTTCTTTATTGTTTCCGTTATTTGCAGAATTGTTTAATTATCAAAGTTTGATATATTTGCTTTATCGTTTCCATTATTTGCACAATTTGTTATATATATTATCAAAATTTGATATATTTCCTCTATTTCTACAATCATAGGTTTGGGGGAGGGGGGGGGGGGATGGTTGTATAAAGTGAAATCATTTCATTATCAAAATTGGACATAGTTCTTTATGCCCAAATTATTTGGCCTTTTTTTTCCCCCCCCCCTTTGTCTGGCAGCATCGTTTAGAGAAATGCATTTCTGAGAATTCATTATAATCTTGGTTTCTGTTTAATTTGATTCCTTTCCGAAATAATACACGTCGGTGTATAATGTGTTTTATTGCATTGCGTACTGATCTGCCACTGCAGATTTCTCTGTATGAAATGGGCGGGTCATGTTGCCACAAGAACAGTGCCAACTATTAAAAAATAAAAAAATTTAAAATCCTTGTCTATTTGTGTATTTTTTTTTCCCTAATGAGAGTGACTTTTTTCCCTCTAGAATATTGCAAGGGACAACTCTTTTTGGACATGGGTTCTTTTACATGTACTGGATGTGTATAACTTACTGAAACAGGACCTTGCTTTATTGTCTCATTCATAAGACTAGCACTCAGATCACCACTCAGTGGATGGGGGGTAAAACCTGAGGTTTAGTTGGGGATTAAACCCATGACTTAACATTTTCTAAATGTGTGTGTTACCCTTTACCGATACCTCTGGACCACCAGTCAACTCATAGAAAACCAACTGACAGAAATGCACACTAAAAAATTTTTCATGGAAAAGCAAAAAAAGGAGAAAAAAATTCACATCAATTTTCAAACAAACCAAGAAAAATCAATGCGCTGTACAGAAATATAAAACGGATGAATAAAGGCATGTAGACAGAGGTATATGTTTGTCACTTTTAAAAACAGATTATGATGGGAAAATAATGCCAGTTTATTGAGCAAGTATTCAACCATCTAGTCATAACTCCTCGTGATCTGGATACCAAATCTGGCTATTTTGACTGTGAGGGTGTTTTTTTTGCAAGTGATAATACTATGTAATCAATTGTAATGTGTGATTGGCATTACTATAAAACTAATTGTGCTGTATGAAGCAAAGTCAGCTCCTACAAATCCATAGATGCAGCGGCCATGTGTAGAGTAGACCAATAATCTGGTCTGTGTGGAAAAGTCGCAGTTTGTAGTGATGATGGATATACACGCTCTGATGGATAAAAGTCACATTATGTACATTCATTTTATTCATCATTCATAGCAGTTTGCATGATGCATGTTGATGAAACAGGTAAACACAAAAAGAGCAACTACTAACTAAGATGGATAACAACTTAAAAGAAAACCCATTCAGAAACAAAAGCTGTAAGAAAAAAAAAAATCTGGCTGCTCATAAAAAAAAAAATGATAAGGATTTGAAAAATTTAGTTTTAGACTATTGAGTCTGTTACTCTAAAAAGAAAAAAAATGGATGGATAGCAGATATGTGGAGTTGTTGCAGCGCATTCAGAAGCTGCCCTAAGCCTTCACCTTGTAATGCTATGATTCTAGGTCAGACTGACTGACAAAGTGCATCAGTAGATGTGATAGTCTTTAATGATAATGAAAAACAATTTGGAATTGTAGGGAAGTGGGCCTCTTCTTTCTCTCCTCTCCTCTCTCTCTCTCTCTCTCTCTCTCTCTCTCTCTCTCTCTCTCTCTCTCTCTCTCTCTCTCTCTCTCTCTCTCTGTCTCTCTGTTTTATACTGTTTGTTTTGTGTGTAATTTTATACACATTTTTATATAAAAAGTCTGTTTATTTCTCCTGATTTTTTATACATTTATTTTCAGGCTTATTTTGGTCAAAATTCTGTCTGTATCTCCTGCTGTCCCATTCCTTTAAGTCATTGAGCTTACTTGCTCTTGATTTTTTTTTCACATAAAAATCACTGTAGTTTGTGAATGAATATTCATGTTTGAAGAATTGCAAGTATATCTTTATATCCATTTAAAATCATCATATATGAATGATATTATTGAGAAATTACTTGTACATCTTTTTTTCCCTTGTAAAATCACGATAGCATGTGAACGAATAATCAGAGACGTATCACTTTTTCCTTGTAAAACTGCAACAGTATGTGAATGTGTAATCAAATGATTACTGCTATGCCTCTTTTATTTCCATATAAAATCACTATGATGTATGAATTATGTTGAGACAATTATAGGTATATGTAATTTCACTAAAGTATCTGATGTGAATGGATACTTAGAAGAGGAATTGCATATTTTTTTCGTGTAAGTTCACTATAGTACCTGAATGGATATTATTCAAAGCTTTACAGGTATATCTTTTTTATTACGTACATGTCATATGCTTTTCTATGACAGAGGTAAGCATTACTGAATTGATTTCATTATTCCATACTTTTTTTCCGATTCTCGTTTGTTAAAAAAATTTTTAAAAATTGTAACAATATTTTGTTTCCAATTCTTATTTTGTAGTAAACAAAAGAACAGACAAAATGATAAGTTTTTGCTTTTGCATTGACTGTTAATTTAAATTCAGACCGTTGAGCTGTTTTTGAGGGGGAATCAGCAGAACTGTGGTACAGTAAGTTTGTGTGTTGAGGCATCAACAGCCAGTCTGCTTTTGTGTGTAAACTCAGTGGTGTTTGAGCCCTTGTCACATCTCAACAAAATGATGCGCTAGTTTGGCCATATGAGATTATTATCAGTCTCAGATGATAAAACAAACAATTATAATATCAAGTAAAGCTAAAGTAAATATTACACACTGAATGTCAATGGGAGAAAAATCATTGAAAGGAAACTAATTCAGCTAGCAGCACATAGTAACTTCCTTATGATCAAACATATTAATGTTCAGATTTTTTTTTTTTTTTTTTTAAATCAGTAACCATTGTTGCTATAGCGGATCATGTAAATGCAACGTTTGGACAGCCTTACCGCTATAGTGAATTTGCTGTTTGCAGGATTTTCCATGGTGGCGCACGATAATATGACTAAGAACAGCTTAACATAGCTTTGTGAGCCTATCCAAGTCGATGCAGAGCATTGTTAGTTGATTCCGTGTGTTCAGACTCTTTGTTTTGCGTTGCTGAGTGTAGGGGACATGGATTAATGACACAGAGTACAAAATTCGGAATATTTTCTTCATGCTTGTCAAAGCTTAGATATTAAAAGTGAGAGCTTTTATCTTTTGAATGTACTGACCCAGCATGTTATCCATAAGTTTTAGAAAATTTATTTTCTTTCTTGTGTTTTGTATTTTTTATGATTTTTTTTTTACGAACCATTATTACAAATGGGGAAAAGCAAGGGAGAGAACTGGCGTCCTGAGTGAGTTAAGTGTGCCATGAATAGCTAACTCATTTGAAAAGAGACTAATTCAGCTACAGCACACATGAGTAATTTCCCTTAGATTAAACATGATTAAGTGGTAAGATTCTTTGTTTTAAACGTTCATATAGCTACGACATAATGCCAGTGGGTTAACTTCTTACAGTTGAGACTCAAGACGTTTAAGTCCATTGAGCTTTTAGACTTTCATCTGCCCTATCTGGGCTTGGCCCAAATCAAAAGATCTATCAGTTATTGATAGAAGCTAAGGCGAAAAGTCTACATTTAGTAATGTTGTTACACTTTAACAATGTTACACAAAGGATTCGCAAAAGTTTATTCCCATTAATTCTTTTGACTATAGAGAAAGTTAAGATTGATTTCTGATGAATATGATGAGAGTCGTCAGTTTTGTTGTTTTGGGTTGGGTTTTTTTTATCATGCGATCTTTTAGCAGCACCTGGGTATAGATGGTGATGATGAAGAGATTACAAGCACATTATTTTGTTCATTATGTTTGACTTATATTTGTACTGTTGAGTTCATCAGTCACTGTACTGCAGATTTTTGTTTGAGAATGTTTGGACACATTTTTTTTCTGAGTATAATTTTGCCAATCATGACACCCAGAGGAGTTTGGTTCATTAGCATGCTGTCTGTCATCAATCATGGCTCCTGGTGCAAAAGCTCATTTTGATGTAGTGTTCTTTTTTGGTTCGGTATTTTGATGGTGAAATTTCACATTTTGGTGAGGTTGCTTGGTTTTGGTCTTGGTTTTGGTTTCTGTTTTTGTTGTTTGGTATACCTATGGTTTGATTTTGTTAGTTTGTTTGAACGGAGTAAACAGGTGACACAGTAAAGGTTAAAGTCCTTTTAAGTTTGTAGTATGTAATACTATAAAAAGAAATAAAGGTTTATGCTGGTTTTTGTCTTAAACCATCCGTTTTCTTCAGTAGGGTATTTTCACAGGGTTTTCATGTGATACAAACAATGTATATTGAGGTATTTGTTACCCTTTTCTATGATTTTTGGCAACCAAGGGTGATAGATTAGGCAGAAGAATGGCTGGCCTCCTCGCATGGCCTGATTTTATTGGCCTTCAGGAATGAAACGATGATGGTACTTTTTTTTACATTTGATGTGGGCATTTTTGAGATTGACACTGTTAGATGAGGAGGTGACCTGGAATGTTGCTTCAGTCCCAGTTGTGATGTGGTGGTGTGGTCAGTGGGGCTGTAAGTAACGTGAAATGAGACGAAGATGAGCACACTCGATGTACTTGTTTTTTTGGCAATCATTGATATGAATAATTATTTGAATCTGGTAACTTGCAAAGAAAGATCATATATTCTGCGTGTATAGAAATGTGATAAATGAAAGGCATTGGCGGGTATGCACATATTTGATGGGGTGAGGTTTGACCTGTAGGATCAGAAATAAAAAGTCAGCTTATAGTAACCCAGTCTGCCATGGTGTATGTTACTTTTACTAACTGTAACAGACCTATATTAATGTTCATCATACCAAGTTTATTTTATTTGCTTTGAAGGAAAGTTTTGAATTTACTCACTGTGCACAGGGAGCCGGTGTGCC
>CM060331.1:37572878-37575378 GCA_030674155.1 Stramonita haemastoma | reverse complement strand
TATTTTGTTTGTTTGTTTGTTGTTGTTTTGGGGTTTGTTTGTTGTTGTGTTTTTTGTTTGTTTGTTTGTGTTTTGTTTGTTTGTTTGTTGTTTGTTTTGTTGTTGTTGTTGTTTTTTTTGTTTTTTATTGGGGGGGGGGGGGGGGGGGGGGGGGTGTAGTGGAGGGTTGCGGGATGGTCTAGTGGATAGAGCTTTCAGCTTGTCATCTGATGGCCCGGGTTCGAGCCATCATTGAGACTCCCATTCGAGGGGATTTTTTCCCACGGAGTACACTAGCGCCATCTCCACCATGGATTTTTCCCATGCATGGAGTACACTAGTACCAACTCCACCATGGATTTTTCCCATGGAGTACACTAGTACCAACTCCATGGATTTTTCCCATAGAGTACACTAGTGCCAACTCCACCATGGATTTTTCCCATGGAGTACACTAGTACCAACTCCACCATGGATTTTCCCCATGGAGTACACTCCACCATGGATTTTTCCCATATAGTACACTAGTGCCAACTCCACCATGGATTTTTCCCATGGAGTACACTAGTGCCAACTCCACCATGGATTTTCCCCATGGAGTACACTGCACCATGGATTTTCCCCATGGAATACACTAGTGCCAACTCCACCATGGATTTTCCCCATGGAGTACACTAGTGCCAACTCCACCATGGATTTTCCCCATGGAATACACTAGTGCCAACTCCACCATGGATTTTCCCCATGGAGTACACTAGTGCCAACTCCACCATGGATTTTCCCCATGGAATACACTAGTGCCAACTCCACCATGGATTTTCCCCATGGAATACACTAGTACAAACTCCACCATGGATTTTCCCCATGGAATACACTAGTACAAACTCCACCATGGATTTTTCCCATGGAGTACACTAGTGCCAACTCCACCATGGATTTTCCCCATGGAGTACACTAGTGCCAACTCCACCATGCATTTGTGTGTGTGTGTGTGTGTGTGTGTGTGTGTGTGTGTGTGTGTGTGTGTGTGTGTGTGTGTGTGTGTGTGTGTGTAGATCTGTTCGAAATACTAATATAATTATTGGAACCTTACAGAACGGGAAACCAGGTTCCACTTTCTCTGTCCAGCTACCCCCCCTCCCCTCCCTCCCCCAATTCCTCTTCCTTTACAAACTGGAAAAAAACCCAGACACCTTTAGTGCTCGTCAAGTTATTGGGACAGAGCTCTGAGAAGTTGCATCTATTATTTAAATGAATGACACTGGACTGTGTGGTCCCAGTCTTCCCAATGAGCCCATAGCGACCACGTGAGTCTAAATACAGCCTCCTATGCCGGCACTGATTGGCTGAGCGTGTTAGGGAGCGGTACCGGCGACTGTCTCAATGTCAAGGACGCTCCTTTTCCATACTGGCAATCATCTATCTAGTTAGGTAGGTAGCTGTCGATCTACTTTAGATAGGTAGATAGATAGATAGAAAACAGACTGGACAGAAGCTAGCCAGAGTCCGGAAAAAAACAGTAACTAATGGGATTCGAACCCATGACCCTGTAGCTCACTGCTGCACCAATGTGACTGGTGAACCGTAGAATAAAAGCGTTTGTCCTTTGTTTGAGAAAAGGGGGAGGTGAGATGTTTATTTAGTGTTTTTTTTTCTTCTCTTTTTCTTGTTAGCTTTGCTTTGTTTTTGTTTTTTAAAATTCTCTCTCTCTCTCTCTCTCTCTCTCTCTCTCTCTCTCTCTCTCTCTCTCTCTCTCTCTCTCTCTCTCTCTCTCTCTGATTGTGTGTGTGTGTGTGTGTGTGTGTGTGTGTGTTGTGTGTGTGTGTGTGTGTGTGTCTGTGTGTTCAAATTCATTTAACGTCTTTTCACAAGTTGTGATATTAGACGGGAACGGGGGTGGGGGGGTGGGGGTGGGGGGTTGGCAGAGAGGGTGGGAGTGTGAGTGTCAGGGGGAAGGGCGTGTAGTTGGCAATGTATGGGATAAAGAATTTCAGGGGGTAAATACTTGCTAAGTAATTATAAACAAAAAAACAACTTTTCGTTACAAACCTATTGAACTAAAATAAACAACACGGAAAATGCAGTTCTAACAATCTCTAACAAAATCAGCTCAGTATTTGAATTCCTATTGTTGTTTATTTTGTTTGGTTTTTGGAGATGAGGGCTAGGAGAAGTTGCTGATTGAAGCTGATTTTTCACAGTTGTTGGGTGTTCCTGGGTTTTTTTTGTTTGCTTGTTTGTTGTTGGGTTTTTTTTGGGGGGAGGGGTTCTGGGAGGAGTATTTTTTATGTAAAATTCAGTGACTGATATTTAGTTAGAAACAAGAAAAAAATAAATACCGGATTAGAGCACCTTTAAAGTCCAAAGCAATCACAATAACAAACCAACTGGACTATGCATCAGCGATCTAAAAAAGTCATACATAAGTGACAGACTGTTAAAAATAGCGGATGGAGAAGATGTGCGGTGTGTGTGTGTGTGTGTGTGTGTGTGTGTGTGTGTGTGTGTGTGTGTGTGTGTG
>CM060331.1:37562878-37565378 GCA_030674155.1 Stramonita haemastoma | reverse complement strand
CAGACAGGACAGACAGACAGACAGACAGACAGACAGACAGACAGACAGACAGACAGACAGAGAGTAGCCTGGTAGAGAGTGGGTTATGTAACCTATCTACCTGTCTGCCTGTCTGCCTAACTAATCGTTGTGATATCTAATCTATCTATCTTTTATCTAATCTATCTATTATCTATATATCTATTATTTATCGATGTAATCTAATCTCTCTATTATCTCATCTATCCAATTATCTATCTATGTATTATCTTTCTGTCTATCTAACATAGTATCTAATATATAGATCTATCTATCATCTAATCTGTCTATCTGTCTATCTATCTATTATCTAATATAATTATATATCATCTAGTCTATCTAATCTATTTATTATCTAATTTATCTATGTATTATCTAGTCTATCTATTATGCAATCTATCTGTCTATTATCTTATCTATCTGTTATCTAATCTATTATCTAATATATATTGTATAATCTATATATCTACCTATCTACCTATCTACCTATCTACCTACCTACCTACCTACCTACCTACCTATCTATCTATCTATCTATCTATCTATCTATCTATCTATCTATCTATCTATCGATCGATCGATCGATCGATCGATCGATATATCTATCTATCTATCTATCTATCGATCGATCGATCTATCTATCTATCTATCTATCTATCTATCTATCTATCTATCTATCTATCTATCTATCTATCTATCTATCTATCTATCTATCTATCTATCTATCTATCTATCTATTGTACGCTGCTCTCTTTAAACAAGATGCTCTGCAAAGGGGAGAGAGACATTTGGGGTTCGACGAAGCCTCACCTGGAGTAAGGTCAAAGGGCGTGCACTCAGCACATGTGTCTGAAAACATCTGTCAGTTTTTTGCTATGCTTCTGTCAGTCTGTCTGCCTACGTGCCTGTCTGTCTCCCTGTTGTCTTTCTGTTTATCTGTCTGCCTGTTGTTGTTTATTTCTGTCTACCTTCTTGTCTGTCTACTTGTTTGCTTGTTTGTGCATATAATGTCTGTTTCTCTGTCTATAGGTTTATTTGTCTGCCTTTTATCTCGTTCTGTCTCTTTATCTCTTATCATTGCCTGTCTGTTTCTCTGTCTGTCAGTGTCTGTGTCTTTTTCTGTCTGTCTCTCTGTTTGTCTGTTTGTCCGTCACAACAAAAGCAACGCCATAGAGCTGTCTATGTTGATGTCCATCTTTTTTTCTTTTAGTTTGGAAATTGCTTATTGTCCACCTTTCCGCTTTTTTGTTTTCTGTTTTTGTTTCTTTTTTGAAGTTATCTTTTGTTCTGTTTTTTGCTGTTGTGTTTTGGTGTGTGTGTGTGTGTGTGTGTGTGTGTGTGTGTGTGTGTGTGGTGTGTGTGTGTGTGTGTGTGTGTGTGTGTGTGTGTGGTGTGTGTGTGTGTGTTGTGTGTGTGTGTGTGTGTTGTAATGAGATAGATAGGAGGGAGTGGAGTTCTGACATTAGGCAAACATGTCCAAGACCAGTCATTGGCAATACTCTTCACGAAAAAAAAAATGTTTGGGGTGAAAATGTTAATTGAATGAAAATGAAAGGTGTACTTCTAGGTATTTTTGTACGTATGCAACTGTATGTATGTATGTATGTATGTATGTATGTATGTATGTATGTATGTATGTATGTATGTATGTATGTATGTATGTATGTATGTATGTATGTATGTATGTATGTATGTATGTATGTATGTATGTATGTATGTATGTATGTATGTATGTATGTATGTGTGCGTGCGTGCGTGCGTGCGTGCGTGCGTGCGTGCGTGCGTGCGTGCGTGCATGTATGTATGTATGTATGTATGTATGTATGTATGTATGTATGTATGTATGTATGTATGTATGTATGTCTTGTACGCATGTAACTCACGTATGTACCTATGCATGCATATATGTATGCGTGTGCGTTTGTGTGCAACACAAAACAAAATAACACAGAAGAACACAACACAGCACAGAACAAGACAATTCAACACAAACAACACATCACAGCCAGTGTAGCTGGTACGCTATGAAGTCAAAATGCCCCGTGTAGTACATGTACACTCTGTCTGGGTGCAGTACCTCTTCTCTCACCAGCATATTATACACGACTGGTGAATGAAGTCACCGTGCCATTATGCTTATTGCCTACGCAAATTGCAGCATCAAAGAGGCCGACTCCTATTCTGGTCCAGTCCGTAAGCGTTACAGTGTGCTTCGCTGTGTGTGTAGTCTGTTATGTTTGTTGGTTTGGTCGGTTATTTTTCTTTTCTTTTCTCGGAGGGGGGGTGGGGGTGGGGGGGTGGGGGGGTCTTTTGCTTTTATTTTGGTTTTGCTGTTTTTTTTCCTTCTCTCCTTCTCCTGCCTCACCTCTTTCTATTTTCTTTCTTCTTTCTTTCTTTCTTTCTTTCTTTCTTTCTTTCTTTTCTTTCTTTCTTTCTTTCTTTCTTTCTTTCTTTCTTTTTTCTTTCTTTCTTTCTTTCTTTT
>CM060331.1:37555378-37557878 GCA_030674155.1 Stramonita haemastoma | reverse complement strand
TATATATATGCTGTTCCGTAGTCCCGCGGACCGTGTAGGCACCACTGAAGATTTTGCAGCCAGCTTCCTCACATCCCCACGATCCTCCGCCCTCCGTAAGCATATCGCTCCACCCAAGGTCCAATATATATATATATATATATATATATATATATATATATATATATATATATATATATATATATATAGATAGATAGATAGATAGATAGATAGATAGATAGATAGATAGATAGATAGATAGATAGATAGATATAAACCATGAATTGTTTGAAAAACTTAACACTGGAGTGTGGCCCGCCTATACACGCTCTATGTGTGCATGGCACCAAAATACACAAAGTTCTACCCCACTTTCCGCCCCTACTACCTCCCTGCTGCATCTGCAATTTGCATTCAGGCAATAAAGCCTCTAGAATACGTACGGCAAGGCAGCAGTAGCAGCAACTGCTGCCACATGTGTGTGTGTGTGTGTGTGTGTGTGTGTGTGTGTGTGTGTGTGTATGTGCGTGTGTACGTGTGTACGTGTGTACGTGTGTGAGTGTGTGTGTGTGTGTGGTGTTGTGTGTACGTGTGTGTGTGTGTGTGTTAGAGTGTGTGCGTGCGTGTGTGTGCGTGTGTAAGTGTGTAAGTGTGTGTGTGTAAGTGTGTGTGTGTGTAAGTGTGTGTGCGTGCATATGTGTATGTGTGTGTGCGTGCGTGCGTGTGTGTGACATACACACTGCGACTAACGCATCTTGTACAGAAAGGAGGAATGTGCTTGCTGCATCAGCGAAAGATTGGCAGTAGTTATGACAGTATTCGTCTCTTGCTAGTTATCAGTTTTCGCTGATTTTGGCCTTGACAATGAGTAGAGTTATGGGGGGGGGGGGGGGGGGGATGATTATTGTTTGTTTTTTGTTTTTGTTTTGTTGTTGTTTTGTTGAAGTAGCAGCAGCAGCAGTAGTAGTAGTAGTAGTAGTAGTAGTAGTAGTAGTAGTAGTAGTAGTAGCAGCAGCAGCAGCAGCAGCAGTAGTAGTAGTAGTAGTAGTAGTAGTAGTAGTAGTAGTAGTAGTAGTAGTAGTAGTAGTAGCAGCAGCAGCAGCAGCAGCAGCAACAGCAGCAGCAGCAGCAGCAGCAGCAGCAGCAGCAGTAGTAGTAGTAGTAGTAGTAGTAGTAGTAGTAGTAGTAGTAGTAGTAGTAGTAGTAGTAGCAGCAGCAGCAGCAGCAGCAGCAACAGCAGCAGCAGCAGCAGCAGCAGCTGCAGCAGCAGCAGCAATAGTAGTAGTAGTAGCAGTAGTAGTAGTAGTAGTAGTAGTAGTAGTAGTAGTAGTAGTAGTAGTAGTAGTAGTAGTAGTAGTAGTAGTAGTAGTAGTAGTAGCAGCAGTAGCAGCAGTAGCAGCAGTAGCCACAGCAGCAAGCAGCAGTATTAGTGGTATTATTATCATTATTATTATTATTATTATTATTATTATTATTATTATTATTATTGTTATTATTATTATTATTATTATTATTATTATTATTATTATTATTATTATTATTATTATTATCATTATTATCCTCCTCCTCCTCCTCCTCCTCCTCCTCATTAGTAGTAGTAGTAGTAGTAGTAGTAGTAGTAGTAGTAGTAGTAGTAGTAGTAGTAGTAGTAGTAGTAGTAGTAGTAGTTCTCGTAAAAAAAGTTGTTGTTTATTTTTGTTGTTCTTGTTATTTGTTTGTTATTGCTGTTGTTGCTGTTGTTGTTGTTGTTGTGTCGATGATATTGTCGGGTGTTCCCCATCTGAACACCTCGGAGAGTCATCCATAATAATTATGCAATCTGTCTCACTCATCACACCACGGTATCATTCATTGTGAGACCGTAAGTACACACTGGATGAGATATTTATTTGTTTTTGCGTTTTGGACTTTTTTTTTTTAATACCCGGAAATAAATTATTTCTGCTATAAAATGGCTATACAATACAAAAAAAACAGATTCAAAATCTGAAAATTCTATCAAAAGTTATTACAACTTGAAGTGATAGACTGCAGGATATGACAAAATGAGAAATTGACAAGTTAAGCATCCTAAGAGGTGGCCAGAACGAGGGCTTTGGTATATTTAAAACACGTTTAAAGGCAAAAGGAAACAAAAATATGCCTTGATATTTCACTACAATGTACAATAAATGCCAATAGTTTTATAATCAATCAAAATCTTAAAATCGGCAACTTGACCCCCTCCTGCCTTTAATGACTCCTAGCGGAAAAGTAGGTAATGTGTTAAGCGACTCATTTTGTGGTGGAGCGTCACGTATAGGCAACCATACCCCGGCTTCAGAGGAGTTGGAAGACGCGAGATGGGTATTGTTAATACATGATGTTGCTGGCATTGATTGTGGGGAATATTAGTGTTTTCAGCGATGTTTTGGCCATCTGCGTACATGTTGATGTATGGGAAAGTATGTACGTGCATGCTAGGTATTGAGTGATAAACAGTGGTGTGTAGATATGTTGGAATGCGCGGGGATTTTCGTGC
>CM060331.1:37545378-37550378 GCA_030674155.1 Stramonita haemastoma | reverse complement strand
TCAGGCTTTCTTTTCTTTTCTTTTTTTTAACGTGAAAAGTTGTTTGGAATTTTAATGACAGTACTCTGGAAGATGATGTCATTTATTCCTGCTCTGTTTTTAAGCATGGGGAGCTTGAGTGAAGGGAGAAGTGTGTGTGCGTGTGCGTGTGTGAGTGTGTGTGTGTGTGTGTGTGTGCGCGCCAGAGAGAGAGAGAGAGAGAGAGAGAGAGAGAGAGAGAGAGAGAGAGAGAGAGAGAGAGAGAGAGAGAGAGGTGCTCTCTTTCTCTCTGTCCCCCTCCCTCCCTCTTTTCTCTCCCTCCCTCCCTCCATCCGTTTCTCTCTCTGATCTGGAGATCATAATTATAAATAAGTATACATTCGTACACTGGATGAGAAGTTGGCAGGAATGACTGTTTTCGAAACACCTTACCATGTTAGATGTTCAGTGGATTTACTCATTAAAAAAACACAACAAGAACATAAATGGGCAGAATACAAGCTGTCTTGCTAAGATACTTATAATGATCTAAAGCATACAAACGTTTGGAATGTAGGCATTAGGAACATAACTAGCATCAATAACTGACTAAGCCTCTGTCGATTATATATATATATATATATATATATACATATATATATATATATATATATTATATATATATATATATATATAAAATATATATATATATATATATATATATATATATATATATATATATATATGTGTGTGTGTGTGTGTGTGTGTGTGTGTGTGTGCGTGCGTGCGTGCGTGCGTGCGTGCGCGTGTGTGTGTATGTGTGTGAGTGTGTGTGTGTTGGTGATTTTTATCTATTTAGTTTTTGTTTTATCTTATTCTAGTTTTATTTATTTATTTTTTATGTTTTTTATTGTATTTATTTTTTATTAGTTTTATTTATGTGTGTCTATGTGGGTGTTTGTTTGTTTGTGTATGTGTGTGTGTTTTGTGTGTGTCTATGTGTTTGTATGTCTGTCTATTTGTGTATGTGTGTGTTTGTGTGTGTCTGTTTGTTTGTTTGTTTATATGTGTTGTGTGTGTGTGTGGTGTGTGTGTGTGTGTGTTTGTGTGTGTGTGTAGTCAGGGTTTATAGGGTTTTTTCAGTAATGGCGCATTTTGAGTCAAAATAATTATGATAATGATGTAGTGTAGCCTTGTAAAACGTGCCCCTTCTCGACTTAAAGTCGCGAGCTTGTGCACGCCTGTTCGAGCGATCATAGCAGCATGATGAGAGAGGCGGAATATGCACACTACACACATAAGCGCTCACATAATATAGTACCTGCGCGTACGTGTATGCATTTCTACCCTCACCCCCACCCCCAACATATACACACACGCACGCATGCACACAGACAGACAGACACATAAACACTTATTGAATTTTGAGTCACACACTCACAGATACACACACACACACATACACACACACACACAGATACACACACACACACACACACACACACACACACAAACACACACACAAATACACACACACATACACACACATACCCCCCCCCCCCCCCCCCCCCACACACCAACACACACACAAACACACTTACTTAATATACCCTCTGAAAATAAAAGTTTGACTTTGACTTTGACAAACTTTAAAACACTTGAGATTCCCATGCGTCCGCGTAAGGCTTATATTTCTATCTTAACACTATGTACACGTTTACAGCACACAGCTACAGCACAGCAGTAACACTACATACATACACGTTCTGCTAGAGTGGTGACTAATAGCCTGAATATCAAAGGGAAAGCTGAAAGTACAGCAGCAGCAGCAGCAGCAGCAGCAGCAGCAGCAGAAGAGATGTGTTGCACACAGCATGTATAGTAGGGAAAGTTCACTAGCTAGCTAGCGAGTTATGAAGCTGACTGATAGAACTAGGGACAGATGCCAGGTCATTCATGCTCTGATTCACTCTGCTCTTGATGATATTCTTCCTCCTAGCATAATTACAGGCCTGTGATGATGGTGGTGGTGATGGGTGGGTGGCGTTGTTGATATCGTTGTTGTTTGCTGTCTTTGAGTCTTTTTTTTGCCTGTTTTTCTTTGTGTGATTTTGTTTACTCCCTGCTCCCCCTTCTTTCTTTCTTTCTCTCTTTCTCTCCCCCCCCCCCCTCTTTCTCTCTCTCTGTGTCTGTCTGACTGTCTCTGTCTGTCTGTCCGTCTGTCTGTCTCTGTCTGTCTCTCTCTCTCTCTCTCTCTCTCTCTCTCTCTCTCTCTCTCTCTCTCTCTCTCTCTCTCTCTCTCTCTCTCTCTCTCTCTCTCTCTCTCTCTCTTTATTTAAGACAAATTCTCCAAGTTAAGTAACCCTGCTCTCGCCCCTCTTGCTCCCCCTTCCCCACACCTACTCTTACACTCTTTAACCTCCTCAACCTTAATTTCTCTAAAAAAAAAAAACCTCCACATCACCGTAAATGTTAACCATTTCACAAAAACGTGTATCAATGATGAAACACGGGACTCCATACTCAAAAACATTTTATGCTCTCAGAATAAAAAAAATTGAGCACTTGGCATTTTAAGATGAAGACTGGCAGATGATAAAGCCGAGTGGTTTAGACCGTTCGACTCCAGTCCCGTGGTTCTGTGAAGCCATGGGTTCGAATCCCGGCAGTGTCTGGCGAATTAGGGATGGGGTTTTTCACGATCTCCCAGGTCAACTTCAATTGCAGACCTGCCAGTGCCTTTATTTCCTTTGTGTGTATACACGTGCAGAGGATCAAAATAATATTATACACTTTAAAGATCCAGTCCGTGTCATGTCCGTGTTAGGGGTGGTGGTTATGGGAACCGGAATATACCCAGCTTACTTCCCCGAAATCGGAATGTGGCTACCTTCATGGTGGGCAAAAACGGTCGCGTATACAATATCTCACCATTGGTGAGCAGCTGAGGTATAGCCGAGGGATGCACAAGAAAATAAACAAGAAGAGTGAGTGAGACAGAGCATAATTGTTATGGGATGTCCAGTGAGTAGTGAGACAGAGTGAATAATTATCATGGGATGATTCAATAAAGAGTGAGACTTAGTGCATAATTATCATGGAATATCCAATAAAGAGTGAGACAGAGTGCATGATGATCATGGGGTGTCCAGTGAGTAGTGAGACAGAGTGCATAATGATCATGGGGTGTCCAGTGAGTAGTGAGACAGAGTGCATAATGATCATGGGGTGTCCAGTGAGTAGTGAGACAGAGTGCATGATGATCATGGGGTGTCCAGTGAGTAGTGAGACAGAGTGCATAATGATCATGGGATGTCCAATGAAGAGAGAGACAGAGTGCATAATTATCATGGGATGTCCAATAAAGAGTGAGACAGAGTGCATAATTATCATGGGATGTCCAATAAAGGGTGAGACAGAGTGCATAATTATCATGGGATGTCCAATAAAGAGTGAGACAGAGTGCATAATTATCATGGGATGTCCAATGAAGAGAGAGACAGAGTGCATAATTATCATGGGATGTCCAGTGAGTAGTGAGACAGAGAGCATAATTATCATGGGATGTCCAGTGAGTAGTGAGACAGAGAGCATAATTATCATGGGATGTCCAGTGAGTAGTGAGACAGAGTGCATAATTATCATGGGATGTCCAGTGAGTAGTGAGACAGAGTGCATAATTATCATGGGATGTCCAGTGAATAGTGAGACAGAGTGCATAATTATCATGGGATGTCCAGTGAGTAGTGAGACAGAGAGCATAATTATCATGGGATGTCCAGTGAGTAGTGAGACAGAGAGCATAATTATCATGGGATGTCCAGTGAGTAGTGAGACAGAGTGCATAATTATCATGGGATGTCCAGTGAGTAGTGAGACAGAGTGCATAATTATCATGGGATGTCCAGTGAGTAGTGAGACAGAGTGCATAATTATCATGGGATGTCCAGTGAGTAGTGAGACAGAATGCATAATTATCATGGGATGTCCAGTGAGTAGTGAGACAGAGTGCATAATTATCAAGGGATGTCCAGTGAAGAGTAAAACAGAGTGAATAGTTATCATAGAATGTTCCCTTCTAAAATAATTATACTACAGGACCGTCCCAAATCACACATTCACTTTTTTTTTATTCTCTCCTTTTCATTCTCCTTTCTTCTTTCTGTTATTCTTTCACAGACCACAAGATAACCAAGTCAGCCCAGCGGATCCTGACCTCCCCCCTCCGCCCTCTCAGGACACACCAGTCACCCCGGATCCCGAGGATCCCGATCCCCCGCTGAGGCAGCCACCCCCTCGCCAGCCTCCAGAACAGGGGGGGTGCTGCAAGAACCGCTCCGGCCTGGAGAAATGTCTCCTCGTCTTCCTCCTCCTCATCTTCCTCCTCTTCATCGCCTTCATGATCGGTTTCGTCATTCTCTACTTCTGGAGAGGCGAACCTAAAGGTAAGTGTGTGTGTCAAATTTGGGGTTGAGGGGTGGAGGGTTGGGGGGGGGGGGGGGGTTGTGAGGTTGTGAGGTGGATTTATTTATTCTTTTATATCGAGGATAATGGAATAAGCACTCTTGTGCTTTTTTACATCCAGTCCCCGTGTGTATGCAGTTTTGTAAATGTCATCTGTTCCCACTGGCACACGATGGCCTACTCTTACGAAAAGCGGAACAGGATTTTAACGTGTGCGCAAGATGTTCTGCGTGTGGAGGTGGAGAGTGAGTGGGGGTAGTGGGGTTCGGATAGCTTAGTGGTCACACCACTCGCTTTTCCCTCCCCAAAGCTTAGGTTAATTATCAAGCAGCGTTGAGCGTAGTTATCTCTTAGATGGGTGACCGGTTTTGCGCACCTTGGTTCCATTACAGTCCCCCAGTTCACCTCAGCTGTAAATGGGTACATGCCCTCTTTAGGGTCAGGGAAGGTAAAGCAGCGAGGGAGAGGAGATAGGCGCCGCCGCGCCTTCAATAAGCTGGCCCCTAGAGAAGCGGAGGTTTTGACACCTCGCATCTCAACAAACGTATAGGTTAGGGAACATCTTTCCCACCTTTTAA
>CM060331.1:37537878-37540378 GCA_030674155.1 Stramonita haemastoma | reverse complement strand
ACACTCCGTGAATACAACACCTACTGTTTCTCTTCATGGTAGATCAATTTGCAATCTGCTGTTTGCTAATGATCTTGAATTCTTTGGAAGCAGTAACGACGGACTCGAGAACTTTTAAGCAAGCTAGAAGAACGAGTTAGCGCTTTGGTATGGAGATCAGTGCAGAGAACAGCAAAGTCATAGGAAAGCAGTCAGCTTCAAAATCACACTTAGCATCGACATAAATGGTTAACATTTTGAAAAGAAATAGACTCCTTCAAATATCTTGGCTCCACATAACCAAAGATAGCTGATTGTGCAGCTCCTTGCAACCTCGGCCATAGCAAAGTTGAACAGGATGGAGGAAAATAAAGATATCAGCTTCCCAACAAAATTGAAGTTACTTAGAGCACTCGTCATTGCATACTGCTGTACAGGATGTAAAGCTGTGACCTTGACTGCAAAAACTTGAAAAAGAAAAGCTCAAGCCCTTTGAAATGAAATAATTAGAGGGCTTCTAGACATTTCCTTGGCAGAACCATAGAGCCAATGAGAAAATGCTGGGAGTAGGTGATCATGAAAGATGGGCCATAGAAATTTCTTTGGCTGTTGTAAAAAGGAAGAAGCTGGCATAGTATGGCCACGTCACACACGACACAGCGCCCTTATCAATGTGTTTTACGTGGGAAACTGGAGGAAGAAAGACGAAGCGGCATACAGATGGAAGAACTAGATAACAAAAATCACATAATAGTTAAGACTGATTTGGCATGGCTGTGATGCTGCCAAAGGCTGAAGACAGACCAGCCTGGAGTAAACTGACGTCAACCAACACGTCCTTCGTGTCACCTAGATGAACATCTTGGTAAGGACACCACATATGATGGTGCATCTTTTGTCACGGTACAATTATCTTTAGTAATGGTAGTGATGCTTTTGTGGGGTGGTACGATAGTCTTTGTGGGATGGTACCACTGACATCTTTGTGGGGAGGTACGGTAATCTTTGTGTGATGGTATGATAGTATTTGTGTGAGGGTACAATCATCTTTTGGTGATGGTACAGTAATCTTTTTTCTTTTTTTTCTTTTTAAAAAAATATATCTTTACGTAGTGGTACGAACGGTAATCTTTGTGCGTGAAATGTACTATCAGAAATATTTGTGCGTAAAAAGTACAATCGGTATTCTTTGTACGTGAAAGGGTAACGTCGGTGGTAATGTTTGTGTTGGTGACAGCGGCCAAGATCAGCGCCTTCCTGGACAAGGAAGTGGACCCCTGTGACAACTTCTATGAGTATGCCTGCGGAACTGGATCAAGGGCAGTCTGATCCCTTCAGACCAGAAGGAGGTCACTGTGTACTCCCAGATGCAGGTGGAGACAGATGTTATGCTGAAAAGTGAGTTGGGCTGGGGTAGGATAGGGTAGGGTAGGGTAGGTAGGGGTGGGTTTAGATGGGGGTGGGGTGGGGGTGGTGGGGTTGGGTGGGGATTTGTAGTGTGTGGGTTGTTTGGTGGGTTATTGGGTTGGGTGGTTGGAGGGTTTGGGTTGGGTTGGGATGGGGTTGGTTAGGGTTGGTTGGGTCAGTTGAGTTGGTTAGTTGGTTGGTGGTGGGTGGGTTATGGGGTTGGTTGGTGGGTTGTGTTGGGTTGTGTGGGTTGGTGCTTGGTTGGGTTGGGTTGATGGGTTAGGTTGGCTGGTTGGTGGTTGGTTGTGTTGGTTGAGTTGGTTGGTTGGGTTGGTTAGTTGGTTGCGTTGGTTGGTTGGGAAAAAAAACCGGTTTGGTTGGTTAGCTCGTTGATTGTTTAGTTGGTTGAGTTTTTTTTTATTTAGTTGCTTGATTGACTGATTAAATGGTTGGTTCTTTGATTGAATGGTTAGTTGCTTACTTGTTTGTGTGTGGTTGTTGGTTAGTTGTGGGATGGACATCTGGTTTGGATGCTGGTTAGTTTGGTTAGTTGAGTTTCCTGGTTTGTTGGCTGGTTTGCCTTTGTTGGTTTGGGTATTTTTTTTGGTTTTTTTTTTTGTTTCAGTGTCGTTTGCTGACACATGTCTGCATGCATGCGTTCGTGTTCTTTGATTATTTGTTTGGTTTGTTTTGAACATGACAGAGAAACTAGAAGAGAAGAACCACTACAAGGATATACCAGCTGTGATAAAAGCCCGGGATTTCTATGCCTCCTGCAACAATGATGGTATGTCTTGATTGAAGTGATGAATTGATTGAGTTGATTAGATATTTTAGGTGATTCGTTGGTTATTTATATTGGTTGGTTGGCTGGCTGGTTTTGTTGGTGTGGTTGGTTTGTGGGCTGCTTCGTTGGTTCTTTTGTTTGTTGGTTCGCTGATGGTTCAGTGTGTTTGTGGTTTGTGTTTAAGGTTGTTGGTTGGTTGGTGTTGATTAGCTGTTGGTTGGTTGGTTGGTTGATTGGTTGGTTGGAGTTACACTTAATGGCTGATTGATTGAGTGATCGATCAATTTGCTTGGCTTGTTTGTTGATTGCTCGGTTGCTTGGTTGCAA
>CM060331.1:37495378-37515378 GCA_030674155.1 Stramonita haemastoma | reverse complement strand
ACCTTTATTGCTGATTTGGAGAGAAGTACAGGCGGTAGAGATGAGATGCTTCCGGAGACTCCTTGGCATCTCCTACAGAGACCACATAAGCAACAAAGACGTGCATAAAGAATCTAGGAAACCATTGGTCCCTCGAAAACCTTCTATCAATTGTAAATAGTGTAAACTTAAATGGTACGGGCATGTAACAAGATCAAAAGGACTTGCAAAAACAATATGGCAAGGCACTTGTCCAAGGAGGAAAAAAAAAGGGCGGGACCAAGGAAGAGATGGGAGGACAACATCAGTAAATGGAAAGGCCTAGAATTCAACAAAATACAAGGCAGAACAGAGAGAAGAATGGAGGGAACTGGTTGTTAAGTCTTCAGGAGTGCCCCACGGTCGCCAGACTAAGGGATAGATAGATAGATAGATAGATAGATAGATAGACAGACAGACAGATAGACGATAGACAGATAGACAGACAGACAGACAGACAGATAGATAGAAGATAGATAGATAGATAGATAGATATAGATAGATAGATAGACAGTAGATAGATAGATAGATAGATAGATTAGATAGATAGATAGATAGATAGATAGATAGATATAGATAGATAGATAGATAGATAGATAGATGGATAGATAGGTAATAGATGATAGATAGATAGATAGATGGTAAAGCAGCAAGGGATAGGAGATGGGCGCCGCCCTCAATATGCTGGCCCTAGAGAAACACAGGTTTCTGACGCCTTGCTCCCCTATGACCACATAGGTTATGGAACATCTTTACCTTTTTTCTTCTTTCCTTTTTACTAATTGGTTTTGTTTACTGGTGATGGGTGTGTGCAGATTGATGGACTGAGACACTGTCCGAGAACGTGGCTGATAACGGTGGTCTGAAGCAGAGCTACAGGGTAAAAGCAGGTCCTTTGGGTCCTTTCCTCTGGCCTGGACAAGTTGTCTTCTTTGTTGGGGTGTTGTTGTTCTTCAAGTTAACGTGTTTCCACTTATGCGATTATTAGACAAGAGTGAAGACTGAGAATGAGCATGAGAGCATGCAGTATAATTGTATGTGTATGAGGAGTGCCAAAAGAAAGATGAGTAGTGTGTGAGGGGGGGGGGGGAGAAGGTGTGTGGTGTGTGTGGGTGTGTGGTGTGGTGTGGTGGTGTGTGTGGTGAGCAATTTCTGTTGGGTGTCTCTGTGCTGTTTGTGTGTGTTTGTGTGTGTTTGTTCATTTTCTTGTGTTTTAAAATATTCTTTGTCTGTTGATTGGCTAGAACAGTGAAACTGTCATCTATTCTTGATTTTTGTGGTGGTGTTTGTTGTTTGTGCTTTTTGTGTTTGCATTGGTTATTTATTTATCTATTCATTTGGTTGTTTATTCCTGCTGTTTCTGTTTTGCTCTTGAAGTTATTTGTTTATTTGTCTATCTGGATTTAAGTTATCATAAATTTATTTTACCATTCATTTAATTTGTTTTGTGTGTTTGTTTATGCTCATATTTTCTTCATATTTTCCCTTCCCTTTCTTTTTTTGTTTTGTTTTTGTTTTTACTTTTTCTTTCTTTTTTCTGTCTCTTTCATTCTTTCTTGTTTTTCTTTCTTTCTTATTGTTTGTCTTTCTTTCTTTTCTTTTCTTTTCTTTTCTTTTCTTTCTTTCTTTCTTCTTTCTTTTTTCTTTCTTTCTTTCTTTCTTTCTTTCTTTCTTTCTTTCTTCTTTTTTCTGTCTTTCTTTGTCTTTCGTCTTTCTTTTCTTCTTTTCTTCTTTCTTGTCTTTCTTTTTTCTTTCATATCTTTCTTTCTTTCTTCTTTTTTCTTCTTCTTCTTTCTTTTTTTCTTTCTTTCTCTCTTTTCTTCTTTCTTTCTCTCTTTCTTTCTTTATTTCTTTCTTCTTTTCCTTCTCTTTTTTTTCTTCTTTCTTTCTTTCTTTCTTTTTTCTTTCTGTATTTCTTTCTTTCCTTTTCTATGCATTCGATCATTGGTTGATTAATAGATTGTTTAAATATGTGTTATTTGGTTGCTTGGTTGGTTAGTCGGTTGAAAATTTGTGATTTATTGATTGGCTGATTGATCAGTCAGTCAGTTATTTGGCTAATTGACTGATGATGCTTGATTGATTAATTGATTGATGACTGGCTGGTTGGTTGGCTGGATGACTGACTGGCTGGCTGCTGACTGGCTGGCTGGCTGAGCTGTGATGATGGCTGATGGCTAGTGGTTGCATGGATGGATGGATGGATGGATGGTGGATGGATGGATGGATGGATGGATGGATGGATGGATGGATGGATGGATGGATGGATGTTGGTGGATGGTGGCTGGATGGATGTGGTGGATGGATGGCGGATCAATCGTTTGAATAGTGGACTCACAGAAGTTCACGTTCTTTCACACTGCTTTCAGGCGTACCGTCACTGGGTGGAGGAGCGTGGCATTGAGGAGAAGATGCTGCCAGGTTTGAATCTGACCCACAACCAACTCTTCTTCATCAGCTTTGCCCAGGTAACAGGCGCGCTCTAGTCTGTCTAGTCTGTCTCTCTCTCCAGCTTTGTTTTTCGTCTGTCTGTTTCTGTTTTGTATCGATCTGATCTGTTGGATCGTCTGTCTCTCTGACTCTGTGTCGTCATCCATGATCATCCATCATCCATCATCCATCCATCATCCCTGCATCAGCATCTGCATCCCGCATCCATCATCATCCATCCATCCATGCACATCCATTTCCATCCATCCATGGCAACCAGCTAGCCAGCCAGCCAGTCAGGGGGGCGGATAGCCTAGTGGTCAGAACATTGCGCTGGCAATTTGACGAACCCGGGTTCGAGTCCGGTCGAGGAGATTTTTCTCCGGAGTTAACATCAGTGCTGACTCCACTCTCCCCAAAAGTCCTTCGGATGAGACTTTAAACCGAGGCCCCGTGTGCGAACGCACGCAGAACATCTTGCGCACACGTTTAAATCCTGTTCCGCTTTTCGTAAGAGTAGGCCATCGTGTGCCGGTGGGAACAGATCACAATATTACAAAACTGCATACACACGGGGACCGGATGAAAAAAAGCACATGATTGCTTATTCTGTTATCCTCGATAAAATAATAAATAAATGATAAATGATAATAATATCTCTCTTTCTGTCTGTGTCTCTGCCTGTTTGTCTGTCTTTCTGTCTTTCTGTCTATCTGTCTGTCTGTGTCTGTTAGTATCCCTTTCTGACTCTTTCTCTGTCTGTTGCCTGCGCATCTGTTTCTCTGTATCTGATTGGGTTTTTTTTGTCTGTCTCTCTATGCATGTGTGCGATTGCATGTGGGTTTTTGTGATTGGGTGCGTGTGTGCGCGTGTGGGGGGCATGCGCATGTGCGTTGATTGATTTATTGATTGATTCATTTATTGATTTATTCAGCCATTTATTTGCTCATTTATCATTTATTACATCATTCAGTCAATCATCACGTCAAGTTGTCAACACTTCAATGCTGCCTTTCTGTTACAGCTGTGGTGCACCAATGACAATGATGACTATAAGGTTCACAAGATTCTAACTGGCAAGTTCGCTCCGGAACCATACAGGTAACATTAATTGTGTCTGTCTGTCTCTGTCTGATTGTCTGTCTGTCTGTCTGTTGCAATATGCCTGCTTGCTTCCCTTTTTTCTCTGTCCGTCCTTTTTCTTTCTGTTTCTCTGTCTAACTTAGAAAAGGGTTGCTTTTGTTTTAAAATGAATGCAACAGGCAAAAAAGGAGAAAAAGTTTTTCATGACATCATTGGGGACAGGGTAGCTCAGTGGTCAGAGCACTCGCTTCCCCAAGCTAAGGTTAAGCAGCATCGAGTGTGGTTACCAATGGGATGGTAGACCATTTGCATGCCTTGGCTTCAGTACAGTCCCCCATCTCACTAGGCTGTGAATGGGCACCTGCCCTTTTAAGGGTCAGGGAAAGTTAAGCAGCAAGGGAGAGGAGATGGGCACCGCACTCAACATGCTGGCCCCTAGAGAAGCTGAGGTCTCTAATGCCTCGCTTCCCTATGACCACATAGGTTATGATACACCTCTACTGTTTACCATTGTCATGTTACGACTATTTTTCTGATTATGTCTGGTTGTTATGTTGAAGAAGCAATCTGAAATGGTTTCATATGGCTCCTCCTCCTCCTCCTCCTCCTTCTCCTTGTGGAACACTCAGACAGCATCTAGCGAATTGTTGCATTTCATATGAGACAAGTACTTTGCGCTGCTGTTAAGCACCTGACAAGTCAGACCCAGCACAATCAACTTCAGCCTGGGAGAGAATGGTTTTCTTTTAAGTCTTTCAGAAAAAAATAGTTAGGAGAAAGTACCACAAAGGCAGAAAATAGGCAAGAAGAAGGTGACAGGAAAAAAAGGCAGAAACCAAGAGAGGGATAGAAAGGAGGGAATTCCTAGCACAGAATTTCTAGAAGGTGGGTATGCTATTTATACTGACATAGCTCCTGGCATCCTCATGGGGGGGGGGGGGGGGGGGGTTCATGTGGTTGATTTTCTTACCTTTCATTGCAATTATAGTGAACATGGCTTGATAGCTAAACGATACATCTTTTTTGTATACTCTTTTTCTCTTATTGAAACTGTTGACTGAAACAATTTCACTTGGCCTTACCTCTCATTGTTATAATTATAGTAATGAGAGATTGATACTTTACTGCCTCTATTTATAGCTGTCCTCTCCTCCAATTCAGACCACTGTCCAAAAATATAATTTCTTATTGTGGAGTCTTTCAAGTTTAACTTGCGATGCAATATTGAGAACAGCATATTCTGAAAAGCAGTTTGTCTTTTGTGTTATTGTCCCAATTACTGCCTGTTATTAGTTTTTGCTTGCACTTCAGTATTGAGAATGTATGAGCATCTCATTCGCCTCTCTTTGTGATGTTATTCAATAGTACTTTGAGAAGTAGGCTCCTTTGATATCTTATTTTTACCCTCCATAGCAACATTGCCAACATAATCTTTGAAACAGTTGGGATTTCTGTCTGTGTAAAGATATTTTCATATAGGTTTTTATAATATATGTGACGCTTCACCACGAAATGAGTCGCTTAGCACATTACCCAATTTTGGGCTAGGAGCCATTGGAGGTAGGTGGGGGTCAAGTTGTCAATTTTGAGATTTTGATTGATTATTAAACTATATCCGTTATTTACCTTGTAGTGAAGATCAAGGCATATTTTTTTTTCTTTTGCTTTTAAATGTGCTTTGAAAATACCCCAAGCCCTCATTCTGACAACCTGTTACCAAAAATAACTTGCCGTTTCTCATTTCGTCACATCATGCAGTTTATCACTTCAATGTGTACTAACTTTGTACAGAATTGTCCGATTTTCAATCTGTTTTTTGTATTGAATAGCCTTTTCATTGCAGATTAATAACTTGTCAATAACAAAAAAATGACCTCTGGTGCAATGCGACTCCTTATGTGGTGGAACGTCACATATTTAGTTATTGTCTTCATAGGCCATGTTGTGTTTCAGGTTTGTCATATATAATTCATGTTAACAGTATTTGTTATATAGCTCAGTCTGTCTTATCTAGTGTCTGGAGAGAAAAGGATATTTTTTAAAAAGAAATGCTGACAATAGAATAAAATTCAATACATCACACCAATCCTGCCTACCCCCACCCCCACCCCCGCCCATCACACACACATAATTTTATAATTATCATTTTTATCCAGTACAAAAAATACATGCATGATGTATTACCATTTAATTCTAACTTCCTTCCTTCCTTCTTCTTTTTTCCTTCCTTTTATCCTTTCATCTTTCTATCTTTCTATCTTCATTCTTTCCTTTCTTCCATCTACTTCCCTCCTTCCTTATTAACTTTACTCCCTTCCACCTTTTCTTTCCCATTCTTCCATCTTACCCCATTCTTCCTTTTCTCCCTTCTTTCCTTCCTTTCTTCTTTTATTCCTTCTGACCATCTTTCTTTCTCTTTTTTTTTTTTGGTTTGCTCTACCAGAGTACGAGGGGCTCTCCAGAATTCCAGGGAGTTTGCCAAAGCCTTCAACTGTCCAGAGGACAGCAGAATGAATCCCAGGTCCAAATGTGAAGTCTGGTAACCACTGTCAAGGTTACAGGTCAGTCAAGGTCAAGGTCACAGGTCACAGGTCAGGACAATGGCAGTACAAAGGCGATGATGGAGAGAAGAGGCGGAGAAAGACAGCCCTCAGGAGGCAGAGGTGTTCTCCTAAGGAGCCTAAACATCCATGGTTGTTTTGTGGAGATTAGAAACAGTCATGAAAATGGCATGGGTGAGAAAAGTTTTGTGGAGAGTTGTTTTTTGTGTGGAGCTATGCATTGTTATAAGGAAGAAGTCTGTATTTTTGGGTATTGTTCCTTTTTTGAAAATCTATTACATTTTTTAAATAGTTTTTAAAACAGTGGTTATCTTATAAGGAAGTGTTTATTTGTTCTTTCTTTGGTTTGATTTCTTTTAGTTGTAGAATTATTTATTATAATGTTATTAATTGTCAAATTCTTATGTTCGTAGTTTAATAAAGTATTGAAGTATTTGTATAATTTTCTTGAACATTTAGGGACTTTTTTGTTTTACATTTATTTAACATTGTCTTGTATTTATTGATTATTTCTTTTACTTCCTCCAAATGTTTTATTATTCCTTTTCATATCACTGTGTGTTAAATGTCTTGATGGCTGTCATTAAGGAGAAACCATTTGTATCAGAATAGTGAATTTCATTTCATAATCCTTTTTTTTTTAAGTGCTTTATTCAGATTTCATTTTAGAGTTACTTACATTCAAGGTGGAAGTTTGTAAACATACTTATACTCTTCTTGCACACTGTGTCAAAGTAGAATAGATTTTTCATGTTTTGTTTTCTTTTCTTTTTTTGAATGAATGAGATTGGTTTGACACATTCATCTATCTGTCTATCAGTTTGTGATGTGCTCTTCTTCATTCAACGATGTGGAGGGTAGGCTAAAAGTTTGGATCTGGTGTAATAGGTATGCCTAACTATAAACACCAAGGCTTTTGATTAACTTTGCTCTAAGTCTGCTTGAAGCTGGTCATTGTGACTCTGTGGTGAATGCTTAACATAATCGTTGTCATTTTGTTCAGTAACCTTAAGCAACAGCAATGAACCATTCTTCCCCTCTCCCTTAATCTTTGTCTGTATTTTTTTCTGGACCTCTGTCTGTTTGCCTGTCTGACACTATATATTGCAAGAAAAAGAAAAGAAACCCAAACAAAAAAAACAAATCCTCCCACCCCCTTCAAGTTGGTGAACATGAGAAATATTTTTTCTAAGTTTATCCTCTTCAAAAGAGATCGTACTTGATACATAATGCAAATGCTTAATTACAAAGTGCCTTTGTCAAGTGCCTTTAATCCTTCTGTAAGGTAAATGTATTTTGTAGATGTACACAGTGACAACATTTGTATTAGAAATGACATTTTCAAATCTTGGAAAGAGAATCTATACTTTACCACATGTTTGATTATGTTCTTGCATAACAAACATAGGTATCAGCAATTGTATTTTATCTAATCTCAATGCGAGAGAGTCTATATGTACAGGAGTAGTGGAAGAGAAAATATATTGTCTCTCTTTATTCAAGCTGCAGGCTTGCTTTGGTTACAGGTGTCATCTAAAAACAGAAAAAGGGAAGGGGGATGGTGGGGAATAATGTGTAACCTACAATATCATGTATTTTACAACAAGTGTTCTGATATTCAACTCTTCATTCTCTTCTGAATAACTTTTGTTCAGTTTTTGGCTTAAACAGTATTTGAAATAAGGGGGTTTCTTACTTTTTATTTTTTTTATAAAAAAACCCTATCCTATTCTTTATATGAAATAACCTTCTTGTACTTATTACTTTCATAGCTGATTTAATTTTATTCTATACTTGATCGACACTATTAATCAGCATTAATTTTGTAATTATTGTAATATTGATACAAAATTCTTCTTGGCATCCTGGCTTTCAAAAAGAGATATTTGTTTTGTTTTAAAGATATTGGATGTTTCATTTTATCAGCAATGAATAGAATGTGACAGCAAAAGCCTAGTCACTTTGTGTGTGTGTGTGTGTGTGTGTGTGTGTGTGTGTGTGTGTGTGTGTGTGTGTGTGTGTGTGTGTGTGTGTGTGTGTTGTGTGTGTGAGTGTGTGTGTGTGCATTGTGTGTGTGCATACATGCGTTTCTGCATGCATGCATGTGAGTGTGTGTGCGTGGGTGTGGTGTGTGCCTGCATGCATGTGTGGGTGTGTGGTATTTAAACAGTTACACAGGATATCAAAAGAAAAAAGAGAGCTCAGATTAAATCTTTTTCATTTCATACTTTGTTTTGTTTCTACTTCTGAAGTATTGTTGTCTCATAGAGTCAGATAAGGGGCACTTTCTCTGTCATCATTACTCACTTTCAGGAGTTCTTGTCTTACAGATTTTATATTTGGTTGTTCTAGAGCCAGTAGTCTTTCATTGTGTTGGTGTTTCCTTAGGCAGTTTTTCTTTGTTGACATTTGGTCATGTTTATCATATGTATATCTGTAATCTTCTGGTATGAATTTTTGCAAAAGGCTTGACTTGTTTTATTGCTTTTGAATAATGATCCTCCCTTCCCCCTTTCTATCCCTGTTATTGATCTGTTTTTATTCTCAGCATGTGTGTGTGTGGTGTGTGTGTGTGTGTGTGTGTGTGTGTGTGTGTGTGTGTGTGTGTGTGTGTGTGTGTGTGTGTGTGTGTGTGTGTGTGAGTGTGTGTGTGTGTTGCTGTTGCTGTTGCTGTTGTTATTGTTCCTGTTCCTGGTGTGGGTTGTGGTGCACATATGCAGTCAAGACTTTGTTGTTTTTTTATTATTATGTTGTAAAATATTATTTCTTTTAGATTCGTGAATGACATAATATGAAATCTCACTCCTCACTCTCTTTTTCTGTCTTCTATCTGTGTAACTCTCTCTCTCTCTCTCTCTCTCTCTCTCTCTCTCTCTCTCTCTCTCTCTCTCTCTCTCTCTCTCTCTCTCTCTCTCTCTCTCTCTCTCTCTCTCTCTCTCTTTGTCAGCAGGTAAAAAAAAGACGCCTGAAGTTGGCGCCAAGTATTGTATTTTCTTTCTTTGTTTTTCTTTCTTTCGTTTTTTTGTCTTTTTTTCTTTCTTTGTTGATTTTTTTGTTTTACTGCTTAGTTTTATGATTTGTCTATGGAAGTTGGTATTATAAATGTTGAATTACCTTTCTTTTGGTTGTTGTTATGAAGTAATTATATAGTGTGCTTTTTTCTTGCTATTTTTGTTGTTATAGTTGTTGGTTTTAGATAGAGATGATGATGACGATGATGATGACGATGATGATGATTATAATTATTATCAAAGATGTTATTATTATTGTTGTTGTTATTATTATTATTGTCATTATTGTTGCTATTATTTCTATTTTTATTGGTATTATCATTCATGGCTATTAGTTAGATAGGTTGGTAGGTGAGTAGGATGCCATAGTTGATTTGTTGTTCATTTATTCATTTGCCATGTCTGTGTTGCTTATCCAATTACTAACATCAGTTTTGTAACAGTGTGTAGGCCATTAGATATGCTAGTGTTTGCACCTGTAACTAAGTGTGTGTCTGCATATATACATGTATGGACGCCTGTAAGTGCGTGAACACGCACACGTACGTGTGTGTGTGTGTGTGTGTGTGTGCGCGCGCGCGCGCGGTGCGTGCATGCGTGCGTGCGTGCATGCGTGTGTGCGTGGGTGTGTGTGTATTTGTGACTGTGACAGTCACACACATGCTTGCAGGTGTGTGAATACATTTTGTTGTATATCTGTGTTGTTTTTCTTTTGCTTTTATATATTAAAAGTGAAGCAATAGCACCCCCCCCCCCCCCCCCCCCCCCCCCCCCCCCCCCCCCCCCCCTAAAAAAAGTAAACAGAAGAAAAAAAACACCTACAAACTAGTATGATGACCATAAGTTTTGGCCATTTGTCTCCCAGTATTATGCAGTTAAAGATGAGGGCTATAGGCAACAATGATATCCCCAATTTAGAATTCATTTTTGATTGCTGTTTTTTCTTTAATACTATTTTAGATCTTGATTAGTATTTTTAATCTGTGAATGTGCTGCCTTCAACAAAAAAAATGGCCTTTGTGTCAAAATGCTTATTGCAAATAGAAAGATCTAGTACTGAGTGCCTGAATATGAGTTTATGTTTGAGTGTTTTTGTGTGAAGCATTTTACAGGAGACTGCGATGTCTGATTGGTTTGATCACTTTCTTCTTAAACTCCCTAGGCATCCAGCTCTGATTGCTTAGTAGTTACCATACAGCCCTGGTTTGAGTTAAGAGTCCTGCTGGTTACTTAGATGTAAAGGGGTACTTGGTTTGGGTAGGGGAAAGAAAGGCAGTGAGGGAGAGGAGATGGGTAATGCCCTATCCCATCCAGTGAGGAACAGCAGATGGGTAACCAACCTCCCCCTCCCTCACTATCCTCTACCTGGATACCCCCACCCTCACCCCATCCCAAATGATGCTGGCCTTAAGAAAAGTTGATGTTTTTAAAATCTCACTTACTGATATATAACAAACACCTGATGTAATTTAAAGTACTAAAAGGAAAAAAAAAACATACAAAAACAATCAATCAAACTAAAAAGAACCCAACAACCTTGGCTGATTTTATGGCTTGACTTTGTCCTTTTCTGTCTCTGTATAAGTTTGGTTTTTTTACAACAGTATTACAAAAGTCTTTGCCATTGTATAGTTCTTTTGAATATGAAGTATATTACTGAAAGCATAGAAAAAAATACTTTCTTCTCAGTCTACCAGTTGTGAATCTTTGACAGAACTTTTCATCTTCAATCCATGACTATTATTGTAGAGTGAAAAAAAGTTTTGTCCAAAAGAGATACACAATTGACTACTGTTCAATCTGGTTGTAGTCTGTTTAGCATGCAGGCTGACAGAAAATACTTGACTACAGAGAAAAAATTGTGAATTTTGCTACAAAACAGTGACATCAAGAATGGGTTGTTATGCTAACAACAGCTTGTTGTTGATGTAAGACAATTTCAACTTAACCTTTGGATGCATAACAATGTTTTCAGTGAATGTTTTTGCCCATTGTTTACACTGGTATAACCGTCAACATTTTTGTTCTGGGCAACTTGAGAATCTAAAATTCAAATTTGTTTTTCCCTCAATGAATGATTAATTAGAAAGAAAACTGTCTTTGCAATGCTACACATTGATCATTCTTATAATAGATATTGGTCTGCAGAAAGGTGATGGAATCAGTCATCAAACATCGACATCTAAACTTAAGTTAACAAGTTATGACATCCTTCAGGGTCAAGAAGGCAATAAACAACATGGGAGGACATGATATAACAGTCACAATAAGCAAAGATAATTCACTTCAAGGGTTATAGAGACCCTGCTTCGTGATCCCTTTCCTGTCATACTTCTTGCATTCCTAAAAGAAGTTAATATACTCCTCCAGAACTGATCTCTACATTAGTTTGTCTTTCTACTGTTGGTCTGTTATTGTTTTGTAGCTTTGGAACTGGAATCTTTTTAGAAGTAAAAATGATAATATTAACAATAAAGATGATACTATTCATAGTGACAATGATGATAATAACGATTATTATGGTTATTGACTTTGAAGCAAAAAAACCCAAAACAAACTGGGATAAAATAAAGGAACATATTTTTTTATGCTAATGTTGCTGTGTTTGGTCTGCTGTCAAATGACTAGTGAATTTTTTCCTAAGATTTTGTAGTCTTTTTTCCCTTTTCATTGATTTAGTGTCCATTTACTAAATGTGATTAAGATAATTACTCAATCAAGCTTTGAATGTAAGGTAAAAGGGGCAGATCAATGGGAAAGTTTGAAGAGTGAAACTTTTTTTTTAAGGTTGTTTGCTTTGGTTTAGTGAATGTATAGCCATAAACCTCTTATTTATTTGATCGTTTTGATGAATTAGTATCTTTAAAACAAATTGCTTAACTTGTATCTCATTGTATTAGATAAAATGGCTGCTATTGGTTTTGTTTTGTATTTTGACTGTCTTCCTCTCTTCACGTTTATAGCAAGTGAAATAGTTGGTCAAATTACATCTTCTTTCTCTGATTCCTCTTTTGTCTTTCTTTGTATTGATAGCTGAATATAAATAACAAAACTAATAACAATTTTGGATGCCATATTTATACAATCTTATTTCTATAGCCTTTCTACTATACAATGACTGTTGTGTTTCTTGTTGACTTCTATGGTGTTTGTTTGTGCCAGAAAATGAGTTCTTTTATCATTCGCTCACCAAATGTGATTTATTTGGGGTCTGTCCTTTCTATTTTTTTCAAAAATGATATTTTTTTAACGAATGTCTATGTTTACTCTTATGTTTTGATAATTTTGTTTCAATTTTTCAGTTGATTGTTTCTCTGTTTGCTTGATAGCCTGTTTGCTACCTACCGATTTGGTTATTTTGGTTGTGAATTGCTCTCTCCCATATTATTTACTGGTATTTATGGGAGCTCTGGCTATCAAGTTTGTACCTACTCATGCCGTAACACAACAGTAAAGCATATTACACCGTGAGAATTATCTGCTACATAACACATGTGAGAATGTTTTCGATAAAGCCATGACAAAGCTGAGGCTATTAAAAATAAAACAAAAATGAAAAGGTATGCTTGTGATGAATGTTAATATCTTGAAAGTAGATTACTGTAGTGAGGTATTAAGATTGGAAAAAAAAATGGAAAGAGGGTGTTGGAAGAACATAACAGATAACTCTGAAATATTGTTTCAAAGTTTTGTGGCTCCACTCATTCATTGTATCAACAATACAGGCACAGTAATATGAACCCTATGCTATGCACAAACACAAGCAATGGACACGCAAGCAAATGCATTTCTCTGAGGTCTGCTTCTTTAGCCAGTAATCATATCAATTTCTGTTTTAGGTCCAGTTGAGACCTAACAGTTGTGTGTCAGAGAGGATACATTTTAAAAAAAAAAAGCTTTTTTTTAAACCAATACTCTAAATTGGTTATTATGTTCAAACTTTCGTGTTCCCTTCTAACTTCCTTATTTCTAACTTCAAACGTGAGCTCTTCTTAAAAATTACATCTGATTTTAATGCATTTTTAAACAATTGTTTTTTTTATGTTTCTTGTACATTCAGGTCTAAATTCATCCCATTTTGGTTTGCTTTGATCTCTTGCTCTGTCTAAATAATTATTATGTCTAATTCGAATGCTTGATTTTTTAACATACTTTTATTTTCTTCTTTCCTTCTATTCAGAATTACATTTCAACTCTATTGTCATGAACATTTTTTTCTCCATTTTTTGTTATATATATATATATATATATATATATATATATATATATATATATATATATATATATATATATATATATATATATATAAAGTCCTATTTTGTTCTCTACAACTATAGCCATCAAGGAGGAAGACAATTCTTCTATTATTCGTGTTGGGGGGATGTAAAAGAACTCATTCTTTGGTTGTAGGTTAAACTGTTCAGCAGTGTACTCATGCAAATTGCAATGTAGACTCAATAGTGTGAAGATACCTATATATCATACTGGGCATAGCGTGTTTGCCAGTTCTGTTTGAAAAAATACTTATCACAGTTACAAACCTGTGCAGAGATACTTTATTATTACTATTATTTTTATTTGGGTGTGGAGTGTTCAAGAGATTGTTATGATTATTTTGTGCATGATTCGTCCATTTAGCTTGCAGCTGATCACACGAATTAAAGATACTAACAGTAAAAAAAAAGAAAAAGAAAAAGAAAAAAGACTGTTGTGTGTTTCATATGGCCCCAGAGAGAGAGAGAGAGAGAGAGAGAGAAGAGAGAGAGAGAGAGAGAGAGAGAGGAGAGAGAGAGAGAGAGAGAGAGAGAGAGAGAGACTATATCGAGGATAATGGAATAAACATTCATATCGAGGATAATGGGATAAGCATTCATAGTGCTTTTTATATCCAGTCCCCGTGTGTATGCAGTTATGTAAATGTCATCTGTTCCCACCGGCACATGATGGCCTACTCTTACAAAAAGCAGAACAGGATTTAACATGCACGCAAGGTATTCTGTGAGCGTTCGCACACAGGGCCTCAGTTTATAGTCTCATAGGAAAGACTTTTGGGGGGAGTGGAGTCAGCACTGATGTGAACTCCAGAAAGAGAGAGAGAGAGAGAGAGAGAGAGAGAGAGAGAGAGAGAGAGAGAGAGAGAGAGAGAGAGAGAGAGAGAGAGAGAGAGAGAGAGAGAGACAGAGAGACAGAGAGACAGAGAGACAGAGAGACAGAGACAGAGACAGACAGACAGACAGACAGACAGACAGACAGAGACAGAGAGAGACAGAGACAGAGAGAGATAGAGACAGAGAGAGATAGAGACAGAGACAGAGACACAGAGAGAGACAGTGAGAGAGACACAGAGAGAGACACACACAGAGAGAGACACAGAGAGAGACAGAGAGATATTGAGAGAAACAGAGAGAGAGAGATTTTATCATTTTATTTCAAAGATAATGGGGTTTTACAGACAGTCAGAGAGGCATGCATACATTAATCAGACCGACAAGCAGAAAGACAGATAAACATACAGACAGACATACAGACAGACAAACAATAAAACAGACGCAGAAAAATTGTACCCAAAAAAGCATGAACAAAAATCACACAAAACAAAAATAAAACATGTTATTTATGGACAGATTTTGATTGTTTCTCAGTTCACATCGCCACACATAGACACAAAACACAATATCTTTAATAAACCTTGTTATTTATGGACAGATTTTGATTGTTTCTCAGTTCACATTGACACACACACAGACACACAAAACACAATATATTTCCAAATTAATGGTTTGATTATAATGAATACATAATAATCTATAAATTTTTTGCTGTTGGACATTTCCCATTTGTACATGTTGTTGGTCATCCAGTGATAAGCACTCTGCTTCAATCATTATTATCTAGAAATCAATGTGACGAACATCCTATTTCGCATGACTTTTCAAGTGACCTCACCCTACAGGCAGACATACCCAAACTTCAGATGACTCTCTTGTTCTCCTGTTAGGGGAATAGAGGTTTGTTATGCTAGGAGTTTGTCCTAACTAAAAAATCTTCTTCTTCTTCTTCTTCTTCTTCTTCTTCTTCTTCTTCTTCTTCTTCTCCTCCTCCTCCTCCTCCTCCTCCTCCTCCTCCTCTCCTCCTCCTCTCCTCTTCTTCTTCATCTTCTTCTTCTTCTTCTTCTTCTTCTTCTTCTTCTTCTTCTTCTTCTTCTTCTTCTTCTTCTCCTTCTTCTTCTTCTTTGTCTTCTTCGTCTTCTTGTCCTTCTTTTAGTTCTTCTTTTTCTTTTACGTTCCTTCAGAAAACAATCTCAACATAGCATTTTACGGCATAACAACATTTCCATGTAGACCATGGCACTTTGCATACAATAATCAGATCCTGACAAAAGGTTTTTGCCAGCACTGTCCTGTCCATGCTAGGTTTCTTTGAGACACGATCCAACAGTTGTCTGAGCTCTGAAGCCATTTTCACAACAATAACTGCAATATTACACCTGTTTATTGCAATTCTCTCTGTCTGTCTGTTAGTCTGTCTGTCTGCCTGTCTGTCTGTCTGTCTGCAAAGTCATTTTCTGAATAGTATAATGCAATTATACACACATGTATTACATGTCTCTCTGTTAGTTTGTCTTGAAATCTTTTTTTTTCAAATAGTAAAATGCAATAATACATACACTTCTTACATTTCCCTCTGCCTGTCTCTGTTTATCTGTCCGTCATACTGTCTGCCTGTCTGTTTGCCTTTCTGTCTATCAGAGGAGCGTCCAACAAACCAACAAGAACAAGACGACAATGGTAACTGGGTCAATGAGACACACTGAATGAGAGATCCAGGTATGCATGTGCTTCATGCTCCTCCAACGACAGCCTGTTCCTCAATCCGCAAAATCTAAAGACTTCATTGCTCATTTCATGGTACTTTGCCCAGAGCCCACCTGACGACAAAGTCTGCATGAAAGCTGTCCACACTTTTAATTCCACAACTCACATTTAAATCACATACTGTCTGAGCATTCGTCAAAGAAAGAGAAGTAATAAAGTCACAAATAAGTTACAAAGCAGAACCCCCTAAACATATCCAACCATCTATAGAATGCAACAACGACGACAACCACAACCAACAACAACAACAACAAAAACCTACATGAAGAACTTCAATTCTATCAAAAGTTTACGATATGACAGGCATCAACTCTCTAATCTATCCCCAAAACAAGCAAACAATACAAAATTAATGAACAATAACGACAACCTCCCAAAATAAAACAATTAAAAAACCAACAAAAGAAAATAACCTCCCAATATGAACAAAACCAACTAAAAAAAAAAAGAAAATAGATTCACTTCAGGTCCAGCAAAATAAACAACCAAAACTCACATCATTCCATGCATACTCTCATCAAGGAGAATGATGTCTACATCAAGTCACCAATATTAGTAACTACCACACACATTAATCTCCTCCAATCCCCATGAAACATCCAACCTGAACACATAAACCCCGACAAGCCTAATCATTACACATTTATTAAAATTTCTCAAAGGCATTTACAACCAGACCGTCCATGCTGAAGATTGTGAAACACACTCCCTAACATACAGCAACGGTATGAAAACCGTCACTAAAAGTACTAGACGTAGGACGCCATTGAAATTAATGGCCATCCAATCTGGCATATTTTATTTCTCCTTTTTTATTATTGCAAAACGAACAAGGAAGATGATAAAGACAACTACGAGGCTCTGAAATTCTAGATGAATACGGGCATCCACAATCTTCTCCATACCTTGTGCTGCTGACATGATATTTGGAAAGTGTAATGTGATCCATGAAAAAACAATGTGGTCATGTAGTTCATTCAATGTAAAATCTGGACAAGGAAAATGCTGCAATGCAAAATAAAACAAGAATTTCTCTGTCATACTTTCAGTCAGTTGATGACGCCACATAGAACTCTCTCTCTCTCTCTCTCTCTCTCTCTCTCTCTCTCTCTCTCTCTCTCTCTCCCTCTCTCTCTCCTCTCTCTCTCTCTCTCAGTTTTTTTTTTAAAGACTTGCATGGCAGAAGTCGTTGCTATTGTTGTTATAGTTTTCTGTTTTTGGTCTGCATTTTGTGGTCATGTACAAGGGAACGTTTTGAATCGGTGTTCTTTTTTGTTGTTGTTTGGCTTGCTCTTTTTTTTAAAATTGAGATGATGTAATATTACAAAATTCTGAGAAAAAGATATATCTCAGCTTGTTCTTCTTTCTCTCTACTCCTATTATTTGATTACAAGCTGATCAACTCAGATCATGACTTCTCCATTCAAACCACACGGATACTTCTCTCCCTTGAACTGGCAATATGACTTTCAGGCTCCAGTATCTGTCGAACTATTCCTAGGATGGAACTATTTCTCTGGACTTATTC
Source organism: Stramonita haemastoma (assembly GCA_030674155.1). Lineage (NCBI taxonomy): Eukaryota > Metazoa > Mollusca > Gastropoda > Neogastropoda > Muricidae > Stramonita > Stramonita haemastoma. Next base: position 37,497,872 of record CM060331.1, on the reverse strand, counting down.
CACATTGTTTCCGGACCTTTCTCTTCACGTTCTTCAGGTGACACGGTAAACTGTGGTCCCATTTATATAATATAAAAATGCATAGACAACATCAAGTGTACACGTTAAAATCCTGTACCTTTTTCATAAAAAATATAAGCTATTAGAGCCTGTGGGACGATGAAGAAGAAATCCAAAGATGCATGCAAAACTGCGACTACAAAGAGAAGGATTGATTGGATGGGTGGAGTGGGATCCTCCAGGTTTAACTTGGCCAAATACAGACATGACTTTAAAAGAAATCATCCCAGTGCCTCCAAAGAATCCTCAAGGAGTTACAGAGAGAGGTGGGTAAAGAGTTGGCAAAGAGGAGGAGGTGGGTGGAGGGGAGGGGGAGGGGGGGGGGTGTGGCGAGGACATGATGGAGCGAGCTCAGAGTCCCACACTGTCCAGCTCCCTGACCATCTGGCAGATGACACAGGGCTCACAGCACAGCGCGCTGAAGAAATCCCGGATCAGAGACCCTGGACAGTGAACACACAGACAAAACAAGGTTATGGCGTGTAAGTATAAAGGGATGCATTGTGGAAACGTAGGTATTGTAACAGGACAGTTACAGACGTTGTTTTTTGAACACTCATGCACGTGTGTCTCTGCACATGCGTACACACACGCGTGCACACACCACACACACACACACAGGCACACACACTTTCAAACATTTGAAAGAACATTTATATAATATATATATATATATATATATATATATATATATATTATATATATATATATATTAATTATATATATAGTATATATATATATAGTTATATATATTATATTTTTATATAATATATATATATAATAGATATATATATATATAATTATACATCTTTTCATCATCATCGGAAGCTATCACTATTGGAGGATATGGAGTCTGTGCTCTAGATGTTAATTCTGGTACAGCGTGGGTTGTGGCTCTGGCCAGTCTACATGAGAATGATAGTCCCTGTACATGGCAGAGTCACAGATGAAACTTGAGGCTGGCCTGTGTGCTGCTGGCCTGGCCTGCGCCTTTATATACATATACATACATAATAATATATATAATATATAATATATATATAATATATATATATAATAATAATACATATACATATATATATATATATATATATATATATATATATATATATATATATATATATATATATATATATATATAGTGTAGTGCCTCCGTCAGTCGGTGTCGACTATGAAATTCGCGCCAAAAGACAGGTTATTTTTCAGCGACTTTTTTCCAGTGCTTTACTGATTTTTTTATGCATAAATGTTACGTGTACAGGACATGGCCTAAAATCATCATCTTTCTGCATTATAATTATATCATTCATTCATATTCTCTCTCTCTCTCTCTCTCTCTCTCTCTCTCTCTCTCTCTCTCTCTCTCTCTCTCTCTCTCTCTCTCTCTCTCTCCTCTCTTCGGATGAAAAAAAGTATGTTAATGCTTACTCTGTTACCCTTGAAAAATAAAGATTCTCTCTCTCTCTCTCTCTCTCTCTCTCTCTCTCTCTCTCCTCTCTCTCTCCTCTCTCTCTCTCTTCTCTCTCTCTCTCTCTCTGTATGTCTCTCTCCATGTCTTTCAGTGTCTGTCTGTCTGTCTGTCTGTCTTTCTGTATCTCTGTCTGTCTGTCTGTCTGTCTGTCTAACCGTCTGCCCCCCAACTCTCTATGTCACTCAACTCACTCACTCACCCACCCACCAACCCACCCACCCACTCACCCACTCACTCACCCACTCACTGGCTCACTCACTAATAAGTGCAGCTAGCAGAGCAGTCAGTACCTTGATACTAAAGAGAGCTCTCATCTTGACCCTGAGGGCGAAGGCAGCACAGGGGATGAGGGGCATGAAGGGAGTCTCTCCCAGCCGTGTGGACACCGTGTAGCGGTAATAGGGCCAGCAGCAACACATCCAACAGCCTGGAAACACACACACACACACACACACACACACACACCACACACACACACACAGGCACACACACACACACGCGCGCGCACGCACACGCACACACACGCACGCACGTACGCGCGCCAGACACACAGAGGCACACAGACACACATACACGCACGCGCGCGCGCGCGCGCACGCGCGCACAGCACACACTCTCACGTACATGCACGCACACACGCACACACACACGCGCGCACGCACGCACACACACACACACACAAACACGTACATGTCAGCTTGTAAGCATACTCTTTTATTCTCGATAAAGATCCTTTTGACTTGACTTGCCTTGGCTTAAAATGCACACACACACACACATACACGCGTGCGCGCGATTGGTCTAAAATCACACAGTATTATTATGAGAATAAACATTAAACTGAAGATATCACACACTTCGCCATTAGTGCTTTGTTGTGTTGTTGTTGTTGTTGTTGTTGTGTTGTTGTTATATACCCCAAAAAATCACAATTAAAAAAAAAAAAAGAAACAAAAGATCACT
>CM060331.1:37462878-37470378 GCA_030674155.1 Stramonita haemastoma | reverse complement strand
GTAAGCATTAAGGAGGCAATTTTATGAAGAAACTAAAAGTGAAGGTAAATGTAAAAAGCTTTTTTTCAAGAGAGTGAAGGAGAAGAATGTGAATAAGAAGGATGTAAAGGATACAAAGAATAAGAATACACAGAAGAAGAATGTAAAGAAGAAGAATGCAAAGAAGAAGAATGCATAAAAGAGGAATGCAAAGAAGAAGAAGAAGAAGAAGAAGAAGAAGAAAGAAGAAGAGAAGAAGAAGAAGAAGAAGAAAAAGAAGAAGAGATAGAAGGTGACAAATAACTAAAATAATGGCTACGTGCAAGTGTCAGGCAAGTTGACAAGCGGTAGTCACCATGACACGTTTATAAACTTGTTTTTCATCACCTCTTTTGCTTGTCCAGTGTTACAGATCGATACTTATCTTAATTAAAGGAAGCATGGAACCACCTCCCATTTGTAATGATTTTCCGTCCTTCGTTCTAACAGCGAAACTACCATTCCCTCATAACGTCGCAATTGAATGACCCCCCGCCCCTCCCTGAAAAAAAGAAAAACAAACAAACAAACAAACAAATAAAAAACACCCCCCTCCAACAAAACAACTAACAACCCCACCTCCTCAAAACAAACACAAAACCTGACAAAAATGGAAAGGCAATACTAATTATAATATTTATGATAACAACAATAACAACAACAACAACAACAACAACAACAAAGACAGACAGAATGAGGTTAGACTAGCACCATTACACAATGTTTTTTATGAGGTAACCGACTTTCTGTAATTGGGTATACCCCCCCCCCCCCCCCCCTCCTAATCACGAAACCATACTTTAGACCTTATACACTTTTGTGAATGGTATTCAAATCACATCCTCTTATACTTTGTCTACTGCAACACAAAAAAATAAGCTCCTATTGAAAAACAAAACTCGGTCATATCTCCCTGTTTGTCAGCAAAAGAACAAATAATGCACACGCTCCAACTCCCAGACATATGGCATTATTCATACAAGCTAGAACAGTAAACAAAGACATATGGCGGGAGTTTTTTTGGGGGGTGTGTGTTTTGGTGGAGGTCTCTTCCAATGTGATCTTCTCCGCACTTAACTCCCTTGCAGACACAGCACAGATTTGTCTGGTGGTTTGATAGTGAACAATTCAGGTCTTGGAATTATGCAGAAACTCGGGAGAAAAGTGTACGTACGTGTGTGTGTGTGTGTGTGTGTGTGTGTGTGTGTGTGTGTGTGTGTGTGTGTGTGTGTGTGTGTGTGTGTGTGTGTGTGTGTGTGTGTGTGTGTGTGTGGTGTAAATTAGGTTCTGGACTGAAGGCTTGTTATTATGGATACAGGTTGTTACTAGTGTTTCTTGTTGTTGTTGTTGTTGGTCACGTTGTTGTCATAGTTAATATTGTTGTTATTCTTGTTGTTGTGTTATCATCATCATCATCATCATCATCATCATCATCATCATCATTGTTATTATTATTATTATTATTATTATTATTATTATTACTACTACTACTACTACTACTACTACTACTACTACTACTACTACTACTACTACTACTACTACTACTACTACTACTACTACACTACTACCACTACTACTACTACTACTACTACTACTACTACTACTACTACTACTACTACTACTACTACTACTACTACTAGCAGTAGTAGTAGTATAGTAGTAGTAGTAGTAGTAGTAGTAGTAGTAGTAGTATAGTAGTAGTAGTAGTGGTAGTGGTAGTAGCAGCAGCAGCAGCAGCAGCAGCAGCAGCAGCAGCAGCAGCAGCAGCAGCAGTAGTAGTAGTAGTAGAAGTAGTAGTAGTAGTAGTAGTAGTAGTAGTAGTAGTAGTAGTAGTAGTATAGTAGTAGTAGTATTGTTATCATTATTATTATCATTATCATTATTCTCGTAATCATTGTTATTGCTATTCTCATCCCTGAAGTAAAAAAGCGGTTAACTTAATGGTGGGTTTAAAAAAAAAGAAAGAAAAAAAAAACGGTCGCGTACGAAAAATCTTATCATTGCTGAAGAACCTCAGAGCTCTAGCCGAGGAACGAAAAAAAACCCTCTCCAAAACCTCATACCATTGTCATAAACACTGTTGTGACTCTTCTAGCTGCTTTATATTTTTCAGATAATTTTTTGTTCGTTGCAGACCTTTGGAGAACAAAAAAGAAAACAGATTTGGTGGCTGTAACCAGCACATAATAAAACGTGTCGTTACCTTTTATTTTGTTGTGGTTTAGTTCTTTTCTATTCTGTTCTTGACACTGTTTTTTTAGCTGCTATTTCCTTTTGAACACAGCATCACCACTACCAGGATTGTTGTGGTTGGATAGGTTTTTGACATCTAGCGAACTAACGAGCTGTAACTAACTAACTATACTAACTAACTAACTAACTAATAACTAACTAACTAACTGACTAACTGACTGACTGACTGACTGACTGACTGACTAACAAAGTCACTAACTAAGTCACTAACTAACTAACTGACAGATTGACAGACTGACGACTGGCTGACTGACTAACTAACTAAGTAAATAAGTCAGTCAGTCCAGTCAGTCAGTCAGTCAGTCAGTCAGTCAGTCAGTCAGTAAGTGAGTAAGTGAGTGAGTAAGTAAGTAAGTAAGTAAGTGAGTAAGTAAGGTAAGTAAGTAAGTAAGTAAGTAAGTAAGTAAGTAAGTAAGTAAGTAAGTAAGTAAGTAAGTAAGTAAGTAAGTTACTAACTAACTTGCTCACTGACGAATAAACTAGCTAACTAACGAATATCGTTCAAGAGGATGTTTCCTCTGAAATTAACGTCAGTGCCGACTCCTCTCAACCGAAAAGTCCTTCGGATGAGGCTAAAAAAAGATGTCCCGTGTGCGAACGCACGCAGAATATCTTGCGCACACGTTAAAACCCGTTCCACTTTTCGCAAGAGTAGATGATTGTGTGCTGGTGAGAACAAATGACAAAAGTTACAAAACTGCATACACACGGTGGCTAGATGTAAAAATGCACACGAGTGCTTATTCCAGTATCATCAAGATAAAAGAATATTTTTTAAAAAGTAAACAAAGTAAATCCCTCTATGTTTTTTTTGTTGTTGTTTGTTTCTTTTTACCCCCCTACATCTTTACTTTATACCAAACTGCAATACACTGCAATACACTTCTGCATCATGACTTCACACCACGCTGCACTACATTCCAATACACTTCTACAATATAGATCTATCCATACTCTATCACTAACGCTCATTCAGTCACTGGCTAACTAACCAAACAGTCATAGCCTTTAGCCAGCCAATCAGCCAGCCCATCTACCATTCTTTTGTTCCTATCCTCCTCAACTGAATGCAGAAGACGGTGATATTCTACAATACAGATAGTTCCAACCCACCCCTTTCCTTTTACCCTCACTTCACCATTCGCCATCCTCTCTACCTCCCACTCTCTCCCCCCCCCCCCATCCCCAGCCCCTACATCCCTCTACCCCCGCTCAAACACTCTTTAGTCTAGTCAATATTTGTAAAAAATAAAAAAAAGTGCCGAGAAAAGAATTAATTGCGTTAGTAATGCTTTTGCGATGATTGGATAGAAAAGTAGCTAACTATTAATATATCCAAACAGTAAGGCGATCTAAGTGTCAGAAGGTCACTTAAAAAAAAAGATTTTTTGACGTCATAAAATTAATTAGGATTTTACCATTTTTTAAAAAAGCTTTGTAATATAGGTTTTGTGGCATATCGTTGGAAAGCTTTCGACATACTGATTACGAATTTGATAATAAAATCACCATTAAACGCAAGATAAACCAAAAATCAATGAAAATATACTGCACATATGCTAAACTAAGCATTCGCAGCCATAAGCATGCAAAATCATGTATGCTTTCCTGCATTTTAGCAGGATTAAACGAAAGTTTTCGACTACTGTACAGTCCCCACGGCTGAGTAAAGTGCTTCTCCTCCTTTCTCCTGTGGCTACATTCTCCTACTCCTTTCTCCTCTTGCTTTATTCTCCTCCTCCTTTCTCCTCTCGCTTTATTCTCCTCCTCCTTTCTCCTGTTGCTTTATTCTCCTCCTTTCTCCTTGCTTTATTCTCCTCCTCCTTTCTCCTCTCGTTTTATTCTCCTCCTCCTTTCTCCTTTGCTTTATTCTCCTCTCCTTTCTCCTCTCGTTTTATTTCCTCCTCTCCTGTTGCTTTATTCTCCTCCTCCTTTCTCCTTGCTTTATTCTCCTCCTCCTTTCTCCCGCTTTGCTTTATTCTCCTCCTCCCTTTCACCTCTCGCTTATTCCCTCCTCCTTTCCTTGCTTATTCTCCTCCTTTCTCCTGTTGCTTTATTCTCCTCCTCCTTTCTCCTGTTGCTTTATTCTCCTCCTCCTTTCTCCTGTTGCTTTATTCCCTCCTCCTTTCTCCTGTTGCTTTATTCTCCTCCTCCTTTCTCCTGTTGCTTTATTCTCCTCCTCCTTTCTCCTGTTGCTTTATTCTCCTCCTCCTTTCTCCTCTTGCTTTATTCTCCTCCTCCTTTCTCCTGTTGCTTTATTCTCCTCCTCCTTTCTCCTTTGCTTTATTCTTCCTCCTTTCTCCTGTTGCTTTATTCTCCTCCTCCTTTCTCCTGCTTTATTCTCCTCCTCCTTTCTCCTCTGCTTTATTCTCCTCCTTTCTCCTCTGCTTTATTCTCCTCCTTTCTCCTCTCGCTTTATTCTCCTCCTCCTTGCTTATCTCCTCCTCTTGCTTTATTCTCCTCCTCCTTTCTCCTCTGCTTTATTCTCCTCCTCCTTTCTCCTCTCGCTTTATTTCCTCCTTCTCCTCTCGCTTTATCTCCTCCTCCTTTCTCTCTCGCTTTATTCTCCTCCTCCTTCTCCTCTCGCTTTATTCTCCTCCTCCTTTCTCCTCTCGCTTTATTCTCCTCCTCCTCTCCTCTCCTCTCTCTCCTCGCTAACTCCCTCCTCTTCTCCTCTCCTACTCTCCTCCTCCTCTCCTCTCCTCTCCTCCTCCTTCTCTCTCTCTCCTCCTCTCTCTCTCATCTCCTCCTCTCTTCGCTCTCTCCCCCCTCTCTCTCTCTCTCTCTCTCTCCTCCCTCTCTCTCTCTCTCTCTCCTCCTCTCTCTCTCTCTCCTCTCTCTCCTCTCTCTCTCTAAGTCCTTCGGATGAGACTTTAAACCGAGGCCCCGTGTGCGAACGCACGCAGAACATCTTGCGCACACGTTAAATCCTCTTCCGCTTTTCGTAAGAGTAGGCCGGTGGGAACACATGACAATATTTACAAAAAATGCATACACACGGGGACCGGATGAAAAAAAGCACATATCATTCTGTTATCCTCGATAAAAAAAAAAAATCCTCCTCCCGCTACACTGCCCTCCTCCAATCTCTTCACTTGACTGCCCTCCTCCAATCTCTTCACTTGACTGCCCTCCTCCAATCTCTTCACTTGACTGCCCTCCTCCAATCTCTTCACTTGACTGCCCTCCTCCAATCTCTTCACTTGACTGCCCTCCTCCAATCTCTTCACTTGACTGCCCTCCTCCAATCTCTTCACTTGACTGCCCTCCTCCCTCTCTTCACTTGACTGCCCTCCTCCAATCTCTTCACTTGACTGCCCTCCTCCAATCTCTTCACTTGACTGCCCTCCACCTGTCTCTTCACTTGACTGCCCTCCTCCAATCTCTTCACTTGACTGCCCTCCTCCAATCTCTTCACTTGACTGCCCTCCTCCAATCTCTTCACTTGACTGCCCTCCTCCAATCTCTTCACTTGACTGCCCTCCACCTGTCTCTTCACTTGACTGCCCTCCTCCTCTCTTCACTTGACTGCCCTCCTCCAATCTCTTCACTTGACTGCCCTCCTCCAATCTCTTCACTTGACTGCCCTCCACCTGTCTCTTCACTTGACTGCCCTCTCCTCACTGACTGCCTCTCATCTCTTCACTTGACTGCCCTCCTCCAATCTCTTCACTTGACTGCCCTCCTCCAATCTCTTCACTTGACTGCCCTCCTCCAATCTCTTCACTTGACTGCCCTCCACCTGTCTCTTCACTTGACTGCCCTCCTCCAATCTCTTCACTTGACTGCCCTCCACCTGTCTCTTCACTTGACTGCCCTCCACCTGTCTCTTCACTTGACTGCCCTCCTCCAATCTCTTCACTTGACTGCCCTCCTCCAATCTCTTCACTTGACTGCCCTCCTCCAATCTCTTCACTTGACTGCCCTCCTCCAATCTCTTCACTTGACTGCCCTCCTCCAATCTCTTCACTTGACTGCCCTCCTCCAATCTCTTCACTTGACTGCCCTCCTCCTTTTCCTCTCTCTACATTCCCCTTTTCTCTCTACATCCTCCTGAAGGGCATCATCATATGATGCCCATCTTCAGTTTGCTCACTTCTCTGTCTGAGGAGCATCATTCGCCTTTTGCAGGTCTCCAGGAAAGGCCTGGAGTTGATTTGTTTCAGGATAAACCCCCAGGGGGGCCCAGCTTAAGACAGGCTGCCCAGGGAGATGGTCTTTCTGGAGCAGGCCCTCATACCTGCCCCCGTCATACTCCCCCTAACTTTCCTCCACCGTCCATGTACCTATATATATATATTATATATTTTTTTTTTTTTTAATTAAAGGGGATAGTTTTGTCAACACTGAAATTCGAACCCATGACACACGGAGACATACAGACCACTAGTCAGGTCGTCTTATCCAACAGGCCACTGTGCCTGTCTATGAGGTAAGTGAACTTGGGAAATATATATCTGATTTCAGGCTGAGAAGCATGTAGGATATAAAAAAATTCATATTGTGCTGCATTGTGTTTTTATTTTACCATAATGAACCTAAAATGTTTTTCGTATGTTTATTATTATTATTTTTTAAATTTATTTTATTTTTTATTGTGTTTCCGGCAATATCCATACTTTCGTAGATTTCTATAAATAAACTGGAAAACCCACGACCTGCATTAAATATTTTTCATGTGAGTAGTCGTCAGTGGGGAGTGGAGGAAGCTGTTTCCAAATCTTCAGTGGTGCCCCCACGGGTCCGAAGGACTACGAGACAGGTGAAGGTGAGGTGAAGGTGAAGTCAGTTGTTCAGTTTATTCGGAAAAATGTAAATATTGTCTTATTTCCTTCATTCCTGTTTCTGATATATGCATATATTTTGATCATTGGCATTGTAGATCAGTGTGTGTGTTGTGTGTGTTGTGTGTGTGTGTGTGTGTGTGTGTGTGTGTGTGTGTGTGTGTGTGTGTGTGTGTGTGTGTGTGTGTGTGTGTGTTGATTTTTTAATTATATTCTTTTATCGAGGATAATGGAAGAAGCACTCGTGTGCTTTTTACGTCCAGTCCCCGTGTGTGCAATTTTGTAAATCTTGTGTTTTGATTTTTTTATATCCTTTTATATCGAGGATAATGGAATAAGCACTCATGGGCTTTTTTACGTCCAGTCCCCGTGGCATGCAGTTTTGTAAATCTTGTCATCTGTTCCCACCGGCACACAATGGCCTACTCATGCGAAAAGCGGAACA
>CM060331.1:37452878-37455378 GCA_030674155.1 Stramonita haemastoma | reverse complement strand
CCGGCATTGAAAGTTGCTCTTATATTTTATTCATCCCTCCAGAGAAATGGCCAAGTAATGGACACATAGCAGCTAAGCAGAGATTCGCTTTGATAAGATTGACATTGATTTTTCTTCATAGTAACTGCCAACTCTGGTTTTTTTACACAAACTGCAAAAAAAGAAATCGACCGTTAAGATGTAGCAATTCAATACCGATGTCTGTGGGCTTGGAGTTTATAGTGCAGTGTACACAGGTTATGTCGTTGAAAAAATGAAACAGACATGAGAATTGCAAAACAAATACATAACTGTATGTAAACTGAAAGACTTGCCGCTGAGATAATTTTTTATTTTGTTGTTGATGTTGTTCACTATGACTTGTCGTCTTTTGAAAGTTTATGTGTCTCTTCTACTTCTTCGTTGAACGCTCAGACAGCAACTATATGAGCGAAAATGCGTCGCATTGCCGTAAAGCACCTAACAAATCAGGCCCAGCGCATCCCAATTCGGCGTTGGATGGAGATAATTGTTCTTTTGTAAGTCTTTCTGGAATAAAAAACAGGATAGTGGACCAAGAAGGCAGAAAATATAAAAGAAGGAGGTGACAAGAAGTAAAGAAACAAACCAAAAATAAGGAGAGGGATAGAAAAGGGGAATTTGTAGCACATAGTTTCCAGAAGGTCGGGATGTTATATTATACTGACAGGACCCCTGCATCTTCCCGGGAGTTTCTGTGCCTCTCAGTTTGTCTGTTGTCCTCCTTCTCCTCCTCGTCTTGTTGTTGTTGTTGTTGTGATTGTAGTAGTTGTTGTTGATGATGTTGTTGATGTTGTTATTGTTGTTGTTGTTGTTCTTCTTCTTTTGCTGCTGCTGCTGTTGTTGTTGTTGTTGTTGTTGTTTGTTGTTCTTCCTTCTTCTTCTTCTTCTTCTTCTTCTTCTCTTCTTCTTCTCTCTTCTTCTTCTTCTTCTTCTTCTTCTTCTCCTCTCCTCCCTCCTCCTCCTCCTCCTCCTCTTCTTCTTCTTCTCCTTCTCCTCCTCCTCCTCCTCCTCCTCCTCCTCCTCCTCCTCCTCCTCCTCCGCCTCCCTCCTCCTCCTCCTCCTCCCTCCTCCTCCTCCTCCTCCTCCTCCTCCCCTCCTCCTCCTCCTCCTCCTCCTCCTCCTCCTCCTCCTCCTCCTTCTTCTTCTTCTTCTTCTTCTTCTTCTTCTTCTTCTTCTTCTTCTTCTTCTTCTCTTTCTCTTTCTCCTTCTTCTCCTCCTTCTTCTTCCTCCTCCTCCTCCTCCTCTCTACCTCTCCCTCCCCGTCCTCTCCCTCCTCCTCCGCCCTTTCCTCCTCCTGCTTCTTCTTCTCTCCCTCACAGTCCACCGCTGCTGCTATGCAAGGTTCCACGCTAAGAGTATTGAGAGGAGTAAACAGAAGCAGAGCACATCAGGGCAAGGGTCCACTGCTGGTTGATACTGCTGCTGCTGCTGCTGCCAAGGAGACTGACCAAGACAAAGGCAGAGGACAAAGATCCATCCACAGACATCATCACAGTATAGGGGGACAGACCGTTTTGCCAGCCAATGGCCATTGACCCTGAGTGTGGAAAGATAACCGGTGAAACTGGCAAGAATAGATAAGAGGCAGTTATTTCCCTTTTGGGCAAAGAGATACTGTAGGGAGGGAGGGAGGGAGAGAGAGGGGAGGGATGGAGGGAGAGAGAGGGAGAGAGGGAGGGAGGGAGGGAGAGAGGGAGAGAGAGGGAGAGAGAGAGAGAGACAATGACAATGACAATGACAATGACAAATGGTTTAATGTGTTAGGCTTTGGGCCCATTCACATGGGGGAGGGGGATCGAAAGCTCCGATGATTACATGTCAAACCGAGCAATGTACATTCACAAGATCTTCGCGAATGGAAGTCCGATCGCGGTAAATATTCACGTCATGTTACAACGATAATGTTTTTGTGTTTTTTTTCATCTTTTTTTTTTCATTGTCGCTGTCATCACTGCCTGAAGAGGAAAGTGAAGCTTGTCCAAGTCGTGTCTCTATCGGTGTGGCCACGTTGTCCTCTGTTTTCTGGGTGGTGTAGGCAGGTTTCCATTTTCGCCATTTGCTGGACTGAGTCTGTCTTCTCTTGAACGGAAGGTTTTAATCTCTTCCATGTCCCTTTGTATCTCTTGGATACACTCAATGATTTGTCTGCATTCGTCACTAGACAGTTTGTTGCTTTCTTTTGACTTGCTTACGGGAGACGACGCATCTTCCACATCACAACCTCTCCCTGTGGCTATCTCCTTGTCTTCATCCTCAGCTTCCCCTGCTGTGTGTTCTGTCAGTGTCTGTGACATTGCCATCCTCTCCTCAGAAAACTCTTCTGTTTCTTCACTCCAGTTATCACCCTTCTCTCCATCATCACTGTCATTTACACTCCCATCCACGTGTTGTGTTTTCACTGGCACGGAATTTTCCGCCTCATACACAAAATCACGAGACGGGTTGTCCTGCCGTGCTGCACGTGCACATTCAGCCACAC
>CM060331.1:37445378-37447878 GCA_030674155.1 Stramonita haemastoma | reverse complement strand
CCGGGTGTGTGTCTCCCAGTAACATTGGAGTGCATGCTAAACGCAGTGTTGCATGAGCAAACAGTTTCCTCTTTCAAAGTGGACGGGCAAGAACATCAAACTGTTGTTGTTATTCGTTTGACAAATAGCACTGCCAGCCATTTTCCTGTCACTCCAGTTCAACATGCAGTGTTTCGCGAAAAGTGTCCATCTCAGGTGGGCAGAGATAAAAGGAAAGCAGAACTATACAAAAGAAACAACCAGATGAAAGCGAATTTATTTTATTTTATTTTTTATTTTATTTTATACCACTTTATGTCACAGCAGATTTCTCTGCGTGAAATTCGGGCTGCTCTCCCCGGGGAGAGCACGTCGCCACAAGTGCAACGCCTTACCCACTATTTTTTCCCCCCTCAGGGATGGTGTCTAAACACGACACCTGTGTGCATGCTGTTTGCTGAATGAAGAAGTGTCTTCCCCCTCCGAGTTTGTTTGTGTCCACCCCACCTAGCATTTACTACACTACAGACCAATCTGACAACAACACTGCTACGGACATGTTTAGGAATGACACCCACTGCCCTCCCTCTTCAGGCTACTGTCAAATTGAACAATGTATTGACATGGTGCAGAATGACATAGACAGACATAGGCAGTGACAGTTTCCTATGACGGAAATGTGGGAGATGAGTCGTGTGGTGAAATTATGAATGTTGCAAAAGGCGGTGGTTGTAGTTATAGAAATGGAATCAAAGATTGTGTCCATGATAATGTGAATGACGTGGCTGATGGTGATAGGTCGGATGAGGGTGTGGATGATCAGGAAAAGCGTGCAGAATGTTACAGTGATTTGATTTGATTTGATTTATTCTTTTATATCGAGGATAATGGAATAAGCACTCTTGTGCTTTTTTACATTCAGTCTCCATGTGTATGCAGTTTTGTAAACGCTATCTGTTCCCACCGGCACAAGATGGCCTACTCTTACGAAAAGCGGTACAGGATTTAACGTGTGCGCAAGATGTTCTGCGTGCGTTCGCACACGGGGCCTTGGTATAAAGTCTCATGCGAAGGACTTTTGGGGAGAGTGGAGTCAGCACTGATGTTAACTCCAGGAGAAAAATCTCCTCGACCGGACTCGAACCTGGGTCGTCAAATTGCCAGCGCAATGTTCTGACCACTAGGCTATCCGCCCCCCCTGAACACGTGATGAATTGCGTGCAGAATATGACGGTGAGGAAGAGCGTGCAGAGAATGAGAGTGAAGAAGAGTGTGCAGAGAGTGAGAGTGAGGAAAAGTGTGCAGAGAATATAACAGGAGCAGAGTGTGCGAAGTATATGGAAGACGGAAATGAAAGCTGCGAAATGCAAAGAATGTAACAATAGCAGATTTACTGGAAGGAATACAGCAATTGAGAGAGACAACTGAAGATGTCCACTCCATGATGCCTAACATGAGACAGTGCACTGCTGTGTTGAAAGGAAATGTTCATAAAGATGTTTCTTAATTAATGTATTGTAGACTCCATACACTAGGGGTGTATGGGGTGTTTAAGGAGAGGTGGTACCTTTGTAAACCTGGCAGTAGCATCCCTCGGGATGGACGGGAGCACTGGTCCTCACTTGGCACTCAACTCTCACTTCTGGGTCCGGGTCCTTAACCCACCCACACCCCGGTAACCGCTTCTACTGGCGGGCGAAACGTTGTGAGGGGCTGGTGCATTCTTACCCACCAGTAGGAGTCTTGGAGAGGAGATGGGCGCCACCAAGCTTCCTCAAGCCCACTGAAAGGACATGATGAGAAAAACAAAACAGAAAGACATGCCGGATCGGTCGAGGCCCGGATCAACAACGACCGCGCTACCCATTGCAAGCCTCCAGGGTGGGAGTGACAAGTGTGCTACTGGGGCAGAACCAACTCTAAAGCTTCCAGCTATAGGGGCAACCATTGGTACATGGAATGTAAGGACTCTGTACCAAACAGGAAGAGTACAGGAACTTACACATGAATTACAGAGGTATAAATGGGACATCCTAGGGCTTGCGGAAGTCAGATGGATTGGCTTCGGAGAAACAACCACGCAAGACGGCCACAAAATATGGTACAGCGGAGAAGAGAAACTACATCAACATGGAGTAGGCTTTATTGTCAGGAAAGAGATTGTGTCAAGCATCATCAGCTGCACACCAGTATCCAGCAGACTCATTTCAATCAGAGTTTCTGCAAAACCCCAGAATCCACCATCATTCAAGTGTATGCTCCAACATCTGACTACGATGATGACCAGATAGAAGAATTCTATGAAGAACTTGAAAACGTCATCTCCAAAACGCCCCAAAAAGACATCCTTATTGTGGAAGGCGACTGGAATGCTAAGGTGGGACCTGATGCCTATGACACCTGGGCAGGAACCACAGGACGATTTGGACTGGGGGAAACAAATGACAGAGGACAGCGGCTGCTGGAATTCGTAAAGAAGCACAAACTAACTTTGGCTAACACACTCCACCCTCACAAGCCA
>CM060331.1:37407878-37430378 GCA_030674155.1 Stramonita haemastoma | reverse complement strand
TAACAACATTGTGTACGCTTTCTTTGAAAAGAAATGTTCAGGTTGTTTCAATAATCTAAACCAGTGTTTAACACATTTTGAAACAGAACTAATCCACAGAGGGTACCTGCCTAGCTCGCCATAGATCATGTCATTCGGAGTTTTATCAGTTACATGAAGTAAACGTTTACAAGCATAAAGATGGACTCGTTCTACCTGCTCTAACTTCTGAAACCCCCAAATTTCTGCCCCATATAATAAAGCTGGAACTACCTGAGTGTCGAACAGTTTGAAAAATACTTCAGCTGAATTACAGTTAATTCTAGTTAAGGTTTTTAGAATTTCTATAGTACTTTTCTTAGCTCTAACTGTGATGTCTTCCATTGCTGATGTGAAACTAAGTCTGGTGGAGAAAATCAGTCCCAAATATTTATATGAATTGACAATTTCTAACGGCTTTCCATTTAATTCCCATCTTTCCCTTGGACCTAGAAACCCACCCTTCCTAAACACTACCACCTTAGATTTGTCCATGTTAACTGTTAAGCCTAGCTTATGTGCTGATTCTTGAAGAATGTTTAATTGATTCTGTAACCCTATCACTGTTGTTGACAAAAGAGTGAGATCATCAGCAAACATTAACAGAAATATATCAGTCTCTGAGGAGCCAAAAGACGCACCATGCCTGCCCTTAACAGTTATATCATTTGCCAGCTCGTTAATCAATAGGGAAAAAAGTGTAGGACTCATAATGCATCCTTGCTTTAGGCCTTGTACACAACTAAAGTATTCAGACAGTCCATGTTTGCTCATTACACATGACTGGACTGTTTTATAAATGGCTTGAATCATCCTTAGCAATCTTCCACTAATTCCAGATTTCTTTAATACAGCTAATAGAATCTGCCTATTTACTGTATCATATGCTTTTCTAAAATCAATAAAGGCGACATACAATTTAGAGTTTCTGGCAAAGTGTTTTTCAATGCCAGCATGCAGGGTGAAAATGTGGTCAATTGTTGACCGGCCTCTTCGGAAGCCTGCCTGTGCATCGTTTAACAGAAAATTTTCCTCAGCCCAGACATACAACCTGTTATTTATGACTTTTGTGAATACTTTACTTAAAACACTTAATAATGATATGCCCCTGTAGTTGTCGGGGTTGCTTATATCACCTTTTTTGTGCAATGGCACAATAATTGATCTAGTCCATTCCTCAGGAAATACCCCATCAGAAAATAGCTTGTTGAAATAGAGTTTTAAATAATTAATTATTTCGGGTTCTGATGCTTTAAGCATTTCACCCATGATACAGTCAGGCCCTGCCGCTTTTTTATTCTTTAGTTGTTTGATAGCTTTTCTTATCTCTGATTCACTAATTTCTGAGTTCATATTATTGCTAACATCGTCAGCCTCGCTCTCTATGTCAATGTTTTCATGATCAAGATTAACATTTTCATTTAGTACCTTATTAAAGTGAAAAACCCATTCATTTTCACTTATGTTATTAACAATCATTCTATTTCTCCTGTGTTTCTTAATCTCTTTCCAGAATTCTTTGGAATCATTGACAGACTGTAGCAGTGCTGCCACTGACGTTTTTCTATGTTCTCTTTTCTTGCTCTCTATCATAGTCTTGTACTCTTTCCTCGCCAATGAATATGAATTAAAGGCTTCTTTCTTTTTGGTTCTATTGAATTGTCTCAAGTACCTCCTCACGTCTTTTTTCTTCAGATAGCATTCTTTATCAAACCATACTGCCTTCCGGCTGCAGGCTGTTGTATTAACAACAAAAGATTTCTTCATACAGTCAGCAGCCTCCTGGAGTGCAGTGTTAAATACTTTAAGTGAGTCATTTATATCTACATCTACAAGACTACTTGCATGCGAAATTTCATCTTTAAATGTTTGTGACACAATCCTATTTCTAAAAATGTCTGCTTTGTTTGCTTGCCATACAAATTTTTCAATTGTTTGTTTGCTTAGATTTGTATCTACCTTATTATGTTTTTGACACTTACAACACATCTCCACCGGCATGTGGTCAGATTCTATTCTATCCCTCACAGTCACATTGTCAACCCAAACAGCAAAATCAACATCAGTTAGAAAATAATCCACCACGCTATACCCATGGTCTGACAGATATGTAAACTGCCCCTCCTCGTCACCTGCCACAAAACCATTCATCATCACAAGCTCATGACAAATACACAGCTCCAGCAGTTTCCAACCAAAGTTGTTTATTTCTTTGTCCTGAGACTTTCTGCTTAGTTCCCACAAGGGAACACTGTGGAAATGATCTGTTTCACCATCATCACTGGACAAAGGAAAGTCCATGTTGACTTGGTGATTAGCAGTCCGTGCATTAAAGTCACCACTGCATATGACATGTACATCACGGTGTCTGTCCATCAAGTCATACAGACATCTGTCCACCTCTTCAATATGACAACTGCCCTGGGTCTCGTTATGGAAGGGACTACCAGGTGGAGGTACATAAGTGGATAAGTACAGAGCATCTTTATCACAGCCAAACAGATCTTTTGATAATTTTAATACAAGGATATTTTTGCAGTCAATTTTGATTTCACACACAAATTTTTCTAAGGACTTTCTAACCATGACCAGAATTCCACCTGATCGTCTTCCATGCTGTGACAACTTTACTGCTGGACATACAAACTTTATGAATCCATTAAATACATTAGACAAATCAAAATTTTCATCAATAAAAGTTTCTGTTAATGTTACAACATCAAATTTATTAATATATTCAACCCAGTCGTTTTCACTCAGCTTATTTATCAGCCCAGCTATGTTATAAACTAAAAAGGATACATGGGGTGCTGCCTGGGGCCGGCCAGTCTCCTAGCTGGTATCTTCGTAGACCTCCTCGTCATCGGTGCCTGAGGCTGAGAGATAGGCATCCTCTGCCTGACCTGTCATTTCTGGATGGTGATCAGCATCTGTCACTGCAGCAGGGGCAGGCTGAGGAGGACGGAACATTGCGTCGATTCGGGTCTGGGCTGGGGGTGTCCTGCCCCGTCCTCTTCCGAAGCTTCGGGGAGTACCGGAGCTGGAAAGGGAAGGGGTGTTCTTCTTCCCAACTGCTTGGAGGAGTCTGTCTCTGCCTGGGTGTTGTCCTTCCTGGCCGCTTCCCCATCCTCCAACATCCCTCGTGTGCGCAGGTTGTATTTGCGGTGTGGCCGGCTGGCCCTGTTGCTGTAGCCAGTGCCAGTGCCAGTGCCTCCCTGAGCAGGTGGCACGTCAGCTGACCCTGGCTGTTGCTGCCTGCAGTCACTGGTCCCACCTCCTCTGTCCCGTCTCTGGGTCTGCCGGTCCCTGCCAGTTTGATGTTGCATTCTGGCAGTGTTGACTGGCTTGTCTCTTGATGGAACTAGAGGAGGGAAGTCATCCACAGGAAGCAGGAAATCTGTTGGCCTGTCTCCACGGTGCGATGAGTGGCTGCGCTGTCCTGACTTGTTCTTTCCCGTCTTTTCTTTTCCACTTCTGTCCGTTGTCACCACTTGCTGGGTGTCAACATCAAACTCATACACTGCATTGTCTGTGATGAGTTTGTCAAAGCGCAGTTTTGCAGCTTGTCCCTTTTCTTGAAGATCCCGCTGAACGGTACGTAACGTCCTCTGCTTCTGTTGGACAACTGCCGATACATCCTCCTTGATGAAGACTTTGCCATATGCTTTCGATTTCTTCAGTTTATGTGCTTGGGACAGGACAAGAGACCTTTGCTTGAAGGACAGAAATCTCACCACAATGGCCTTACCAGTGCTGTGGGCACGCTCCACAAAGATTTCCTGGTCAATGCCCAACCCCTCCTCTATGACCTTTTTTACCAACATTTCGCATTTTTCCCATGATGTTTCGTGTGGGAGACCGAAGAAGATGAGGTTATTGCGCCTACTTTGGTTCTCTAAATAGTCGCATTTATTCTGGAGTTGACGTACTGAACCCTTCAGTTCCAGATTTTCATTTTTTAACTCATGACACTGCTTTTGTATGTCCTGCACATTGTCAACCAGTTGCCTCTGGCTCTCCTCTATCCGTTGCAGTCGTCGATCGATCTTGTTTTCAACTGTGATCAGTGTCTCCTGGATTAACTCTCCTTGGCGTTGGTTCACGTTACCCATTCTGATTACAGCGTTGTTCACCCCAGCTATCTCCTCGTGAAGGAGGGACATAGGGGAATCAAAGTCCTGCTTTGTTCTTTCATTACTTGAACTGGTGGGAGAGTCTCCTGCTTCTGACTTGCTTCCTACTGTTGGCCCTGGGTTTGGCTCTACATCTCCACATCGGAGCAAGAGGCTTGTAATAAAAACAGCCGTGATAACACCAAAGACGACGATACGCAGCCCTCCACTCAGATAAAGTCTAAGTCTGTAACCACACTGCTGTGGCTGACATGTTTGCTTCCTTCTTGAGAACATGTTGGCACAGGCAAGCATCAGAAACGATCGCCCTACCTGTTCCATGGAGTCACAGACAGCACGACAACAGTCAGCAGGAATGTTTGATTGACAAGAGGCAGTGACAGTCCCATCCTTGACAGATGTGAAACACAGAGTGACAAACAGCCAGCCTGTCAACACTGTACGTGCGAAACTCAGTGGCCAGCGAAGCGAAACGGTAAACATCCGTGCTTGCATTGCCATCAAACTTCGTTTCCACATGAAACTTTGAAAAGAAAAATAAAACTTTCCACAAGAACATCTTGCTTGTAAATTTGATATGGGCATGATCAGCGCATTATACCCTACACACTGGTCATATATAGAAGTACTAAATCTACCAAAAACTATACTTATTTATGAAAAATAGAAAAAAAAAAATTGACGGAGCTTGTCAAAATACGTGTGATTCACTTGATGAGCGAACTCACCCCCCCCCCATGGAATATGGAAGAGAGAGAGAGAGAGAGAGAGAGAGAGAGAGAGAGAGAGAGAGAGAGAGAGAGAGAAGAGAGAGAGAGAGAGAGAGAGAGAGAGAGAGATTGTGCGGTGTGTGTGCGCGCAGACGTGTCTGTGTGTATGTGTGTAAAGAGAGAGAGAGAGAGAGAGAGAGAGAAGAGAGAGGAAGAGAGAGAGAGAGAGAGAGAGAGAGAGAGAGAGAGAGAGAGAGAGAGAGAGAGACAGAGACAGACAGACAGACAGACAGACAGACAGACAGACAGACAGACAGACAGACAGACAGAGACAGAGAGAGAGAGAGAGAGAGAGAGAGACAGAGACAGAGACAGACAGACAGACAGACAGACAGACAGACTGAAAAGCAGAGAGAGGATTTCAAAGGTTAAAGAAACCCTAAATCTGTAACAAATCACAAAACAGTTGCAGCCATCAAAGGAAATCAACAAGGAAGAGATCAAAGACAGCAGTGTTGTCTCTCTGTGTTCCATTTCAGTCTCTATCATGCCAATTTCCTTTCTCTGACGCTCAACAGAAACCGCTTTTTGTGACAGGAAATAGGAAAGGGAGAGAATCCAGCCTGATTGGTGAGATCACAAGGAAGTCATTGTCCTCAATGGTTTGAATATATCTTCTCTAATCTCCCCCCCCCCCCCTCTGGTTATTTTCCCTTCTCTTATCTCAAGCTTGTGTATTAATATGGGCTTGACTATTATATCTGTTTATATCCATCAACATATATTGTGTTTAAAACAATTGATGAGTCAACATTGTCAGTTCGCAAGCACAAGCATTATGAAAACAAAAATAGGGCCTTTATGCAATGCGCTAGTCCAGGCAGAAACTTTGTCAGTTATTGGTAGTAAGCCAAGTGCCAAGATGTTATTATTCTTTTCAACGTTAGCATGATATTGTCTTTTACATCCATAACATGCCCTAAGCATAACAGCATGCACTCTCTTTTATACAGGATAAAAATCCTTTTAATTCTGATGAGTATAGATTCCTATGTGGCAATGGTTACACAAAACAAACACAACAAAACCTCAGCCATGTTATACACAAAACCTCTCATTTAGTGTGTACTTACAATCTCATGTATTGTGTGGAATAAAGTACATATTCTGGACAACCACTAACGTGAAGAGCTTCTGACAACACTGACAAGAATGCCCATAAGAATAAAAGCATATTACCAAACGCAAATACATTTCTACGGCACAGTTCTAACACATCTCATCTTAAACTACAAAAGACAAAAGATCCTATAGAACATAAAACAGTTTTCTCAATCAGACAAAACCATGCTTACAGAGGTCAATGACCATCAGCGTTTTTCATTCAATTCCATTTCATTCGCTTTACGATATCAATTTTCTGTTTATGAAGAAAGACAGAAACACTGTTTCTATTAATTTGTGAAAATGGTAAGGAAGAGAATCCAGGCTACATAGTGTGATCGCAGGTTAATTTTGTGTGGTCTGTTTCATCTCCAATGAGAGGGTTATGACTTTTCCGTTTTCTCTTGACAGATGTAAATGATAAACAAAATGTTTTTTTTAGTTATAAACTTTTATCTCAAAGGCTTATGTGCATCTTATGTATTATCTACAGTGCATTACACCACACAGCATCACACTACATACAGAGTAACAATATTTCATCTTCCTTTTCTGCAGATACCTTGGGTGGACACGGCCTGACAATTAGGATGTGGCCTCTAAAAAGAGGCTGCATAAAAAAAAACCCGACATTTTACCGTAAAGGCAAAATGTATGCAATGAGTTTTGAACCACCAACCAAGCAAACAAAGTGTTGCACATTTTGCAGGTGTGTCTGGATTTTGAAACACGATATTATTGCGACAGGTTGCTGATAGCTCGGGAGGTAATCTAGTTACCGCCCCATCACACATACACTACACTACACTACACTACACTACACTACACTACACTACACTACGCTACGCTACGCTACGCTACGCTACGCTACGCTACGCTACGCTACACTACACTACACTACACTACACTACACTACGTCTGTCTCATCAGTAAAAGCAGTTGTGGAGAGTTTACAATGACAAAAACAGCAGCGCCCCCCCCCCCCCCCCTTTCATTGTAGCGATCCTGTGCCCATACATGAATCTTAGCAAAGCTTTTGTGACCTGGTCTATCCAGTGATGCTGTTTCTCTGTCCGCCTTATATTCTGCCTCCTTAGACCATACCTTGGAAAGAGGATGTTGAAAAGCTACTGAAATCTTGTGACTTGATTACACTACTAAGGCTCTCTGTTCTTCACCATGATAAAGAGCTCTCCAACTTGGACTGTTGCTGGTCTGACGGCAGGAAAGCCTGATTAGTTAGAGCGTTGTGCATTGCACACGTGACTCACTGACCCGGGTTCGAATCCCGTTTAATTAAGGGTATAATTATTTCCCCCTGGAGTTAACATCAGTGCCAACTCCACTCCACCCAAAGTCCTATGGATGAGACTATAAACCGAGGTCCCGTGTGGAAACGCACGCAGAACATCTTGCACACACGATAAATCCTGTTCCGCTTTTCGTAAGAGTAGGCCATCGTGTGCCGATGGGAACAGATGGCATTTACAACATTGCATACAAATGGCGGATGGATGTAAAAAAAATGCACAAGAGTGCTTATCCCATTATTCTCGATATAAAAGAATAATGATAATAATAATAAACCCATTCCGCATTTGGGAAGTGTAGGCCATTGAATGCCTGTGGGAACGGATGGTGAAATTGACGAAACTGCATACACAGGGCCTGGATGTAAAGGAAGCGCATGAGTGTTTGTTCCATTACCCTCGAAATGAAAGAACGAAAAATAACGAATAAGACAAAGACGATGTTGCACACTTCTTTGTTCGTGGCCTGTTCCAGCATGGAGATGAAACAGAGTGGCCTTGCAGCGTTGTACTTTAATGCTTTCATTCTTTTCTACAGGTCTCTTGGTAATATTCAGGACTCACACATGTTAGAGGTTCACACCAATAAGCAATGTATGCAGCAGTTTGAGTTTCGTTCTGAGGGTGATCTTCACATCTTCCCAGATTAGTTTGAGTTTTGCCGAGGCTGATGATGCCTTTGCTGTTGGATGCGGTGAACATTTCTTTTAAAGAGGTCTTTGGTTAAAAATTGTGTCCTTTGGTGTTTTTCTGTGGAACCTAGCTGATGTGCTTACCTGCTGAAGAGTTACTTCAACCTGAGTGTACATGAAAGACGTTAATTACAGGGATATTCTCAATCAATATTTAACACACAAAACGTAGATTCTTTCTGGTTTTGCCACTGCTTATAATAAAGGACACTGGTAATCTCAATCTAAGAATTTCCCCCATGTCAGTGACTACAGTCTCCAGATACAGTAAGATTTTACGGCATTATTAGATTTCAGTACTTTCCAGATTTTGATATCGTTTTTTTTTTTTAAAGCTTTCTGTTTGAATTCATACTTCTGCAATTTATTTGATCGACAATGAAGAAAATGATGCAGCTGTTCCAGAATGTGCAGTAACCTGACACTGAAACTTCTTAGAAAACTCATCTTCAGCAAAATTTAATGTGAATGTAAACCAGAATGTTACTTGGACACAAAACCTATCTTCTGAATCTGGCCAGAGTAAACAAGCCTGAGAGAGGATGGGGTGTGATTCGCCAATGGGCAACTGTGGCCTCTCCCCACAATCATAGCCTGTCATTTTTGTCTCAGTGGTTCTTGGGCTCCATTAAGCATGAGACACAGACGATGGTTTGGATGATGAATGTTGGGGTTGTCTATTAGTGCTGCCCTTGTGGGAGACCTGGAATTATTTCTGCTATTTTTCCCTTTTTTTAAAAATTCTCTGTTTTTTCTGCCTGCTGATTCTCGTGCCTGCCTGATCCCCCCCCTTTCTCTCTCCCTTTCTTTCTATCTCTCTCTCTCTCTTTTTCTTTCTTGCTGTCTGAGAGTTTTGTCTGTTTATCTTTGCTTTTGTATTAAGATGGCTGCTTGTCTGTCCATCTGTTTGTCAGTATACAATATCGAGCGATCGGCCACTTTTTCACTTTTCCACTTTTTGGTATGTGGAGACTCTTTATAGTATATACTTTACTGTTACAATAAGCCATGCGGCTGTGATTGATTTTTAAGTGGTTACTTACAAAACCATTCCGGTTCATCAAAGTTCTCACCCATCCCAACCCTGCCTTAAATGCCCAGAACACGATAGCCGTTGCTCGCAATAAAAGATTACTACCAGCATTGATTCCGTTTACCGCCAGAACCGGACATACAAGGAAGGCCGCTACTGGCAATGCACATTGATCTACATCTGATTTCAACTTTCCTGCCCAAAATGTCTATCTGGGGATGATCGAAGCAGGTAGAGGGAAAGTGGCTACAGGCTACATTGTTTTGACCCTGCACAAACCGGACAATTGTACATGATTACTGCTGGCGATTGCGAAAGAGGGGGTTCTGTAAATCCTAGTCTGTCATCTAATATCAGAGGGATGTGGCAGCGACATCCTGTTTACAGAGGAACTATAAAGGTATACAGAATTTTTAGACTTTCATTTTCATCTGCGTTTGCACAGGAAGAAGACTGCTGGTAATGTTCTAAATTAAGTTAAAGTTAAAGTCTGTCCCGAGCCTAAGGCTCATCAGGCCGGTGCTTATCCCGGTTTCTGCAGCGTTAAGCGACTGAGAGTCATAGACTCCCCCCTGGATAGGACGCCAGTCTATCGCAGGGTTAACCCCCAACACAAGGTTGGTACCCCTTTTACACCTGAGTGGGGTGAGAAAATAGCTGTAAAGTGCCTTTTCCAAGGGCACAACGCCATAGCCGAAAGCTAGGATGGAATCCGCAACCTTTAGAATATGAGTCCAACGCCCTAACCACTAGACTACAGCGGCGGCTGTGTTTTAAATTAAGAACTTTTAATACTTAAGTTTGTTTAACTTCTTGTTTATACAATTAAAAGTCGAAATATAACAATACTCATCGTTACAGTGTGCAATTTTCGCAATATAACGTTTGAATTAAAGACAAAATATTGCTTAACAATGCGATTATGCTGGAAATAAATAACAGTTTAGTAAGAAGATTTCTTGTCAAACTTTTGTATTTTTTCTTGTTTCAGTTTGAGTTGTTCAGTTCCCTTTCCATGATAAATAGATGCGTATCGGTTTGCACTTGGACTTACGACTGACAAGGGAGAGATGAAACTATTGGAAGTAAAGTTGGGTTTTTTTCGCATCGCCACGAGTGCAGCGCCTGACCTTTTGTTTTTCTTTTTTCTGCATGCAACTGTATTTGTTTCCCTATCAGAGTGGCTTTTTTTGGACAGAATTTCAGCCCCACCGTCCCCTCCTCACCTACCCCCGTCCACCCCCGTCCACCCCCCTCCCCCTCCCCACGCCTCCCCCCCCACCCTCCCCCCCCACCCCCCCCTCCTCCCTCCCACACCCCTCCCCTCCCCCCTCCCACACCCCTCCCCTCCCCCCCCATCCCCCCACCCACCCCCCTCCCCTCTCCTCCTCCCCCTTTTCTCTCCCCACACCCCTCCCCCACACCCCTCCCCTCCTCTCCCCTCCCTCTCTCCTCCCTCCCCCTCCTCCCTCCCCCTCCTCCCCTCCCCCTCTCCTCCCTCCCCCTCCTCCCCTCCCCCTCCACCACGTTTCCCCTCATCCAGGCACGAACACGGAAGACAGACAACACATCTCCTCCAAAGCTCAGAGGATTAGAAGTTAGGGGGAGATCTCCATAGAGATCTGCCATTTCTAATTCAGCTTAACTTACTTGCAATCTAATTTTTAGGGCATGTTATCAAACAAGCAATTCCAAACATGGAGGTTGTTTTCCTGTATTAGTTGAAAAATGGAAAAAATATATATATTTACAATCATTTACTTCATCTTGTACTTGTTCAAGACAGGTAAACAGCAACTCCTACAAATTCATATAAAAGTTGTTGCTTCTTTCCCATAATATGGCAAGTTTTATCTGGACTACTAAGCAACATTAAACAATTAAAAGGGATTGAATTGTTAAAGATAGCCTGTGAAGGGGAAGTAATATTGACATGAAATAGCCACACAGCATGTGTGAGTGAGTGAGTGAGTGAGTGAGTGTGTGTGTGTGTGTGTGTGTGTGTGTGTGTGTGTGTGTGTGTGTGTGTGTGTGTGTTTGTGTGCGCGCGTGCCTGCGTGCGTGCGTGCGTGCGTGCGTGCGTGCGTGCGTGTGTGTGTGTGTGTGTGTGTGTGTGTGTGTGTGTGTGTGTGTGTGTGTGTGTGTGTGTGTGTGTGAAAATCATGATATTTTGCAAAAAAGATCTTGTAGCATGTTATATATGTTGGAAAACTTTGCAAGTTGTTAACTATTTTAAACAGGAATTATTTTCAGTAAGAGTGTCAGTTTTGCAAAATATAAGGAAAATGCTTAATCAAGCTACTAAAGTCATGTTTAGTCTGATAAGGACTGCATGGCAAAAAGAACTACTTATGCATGTGACACTTGATTTCTTCGATGACATTGTTTTACCCGTTTTGTTGTATAGGTGTGAAATTTGGGGTTATGAAAATATAGTAATAATCAAAAAGTTCCTGTTAATTTTTTAAAATATATTTTTCGTTTAAAGCGTATGATTTCAAATTCGTTAGTATATAGAGAAGGGGGCATAAAGTCCTTGTCTATTACTGTTCCAATGGTTTGTTTCTGGATGCAGGTGCTTGACTTTCATCATGGAAAGCTATCATCACATGTTTACCAGAGGATGAAAGATTTACATGAAAATCTCTGATTCAATCAGCATGGCTAAATAAGATACAGAACATTTTAGTGCAAAGCAGATTTTGACTTTGTGGGAGAGACAGTTTTGTTCAACTATCAATTCTACTAGTTCATATAATTATCAAAACCTTCTTAATAGAAAAGTTTGTTAATGAATGGAGAGCTGAGCTGTGGGATAATAGTAGATGCAGTTAGTACAGAAACTATAAAACCAATTTTAGTATGGAAAAATATATAACTTGTTTGCCAGATGTATATGTGTACACTCTTATGAAATTTAGTTGCAGTTGTCACAAGCTTTCTATTGAGATTGGATGTTTTCATAACATACCACAGGAAGAAAGAGTATGTTTAAAATGCAATATGTCTGTTTTAGGGGAGAAATTTATTTTTTATCATGGAATGTTTCCTACTTTAAACATTTACGACAAGATTTTATTCCTCAGCATTTTCTTCAACCCATGTCCAGTTCTGATTTTGCAGTCTGTGGAAATGTAAATCTTGAAAAGTTCTCCTGTCTCCCTCAAAGCTCATAACATTTGAAGGTTGTTCTTGAAATTTCATTTTGTTGTCTTTCACAAGTGTAGATTGTGTCTTTTACAGAAATTGATATACTTTCAAATGTCTGGAGTCTGTAATATTGTTTGCTTATCATGTTGCTTTTCAGTTCCTGTTAGTATTGATAATACTAGTATCAGTACTGTTGAATTTGTTTGTTATCTTCCATGCCCCAAAAGGAATTAAACCTTGAATCTTTTGTGTGTGTGTGTGTGTGTGTGTGTGTGTGTGTGTGTGTGTGTGTGTGTGTGTGTGTGTGTGTGTGTGTGTGTGTTTCTCTTTCTCTATTCTGGTCCATTGGTCTGGAATGACCCCCCCCCCCCCCCCCTTCTCACTTCGCTAAAAGCCTACTTATGAAAGATTTCAATCCAGTCTCAAGATATACTTATTTCAAAAATATAAATTTTCCCCTCCTGTTTCATATATCTATCCCTGCATTGCCCCCATATAAAAACTGTAAGTTGTTTTACCTGTGTCAATTTATGCTGCATGTATTTAGAACTTCTGACACATTATATATGCGTGATAAAATGTTTAATATTTTTAAGGCAATATTACCCCCCTTCAAAGGCTGTCATACAGTTATGTTCCTTTTTATTGTTTGAAGTTACTCAGAAGTCCAGAGGAAAATCTTATCTAATGTAAATGAAGCAGCAATCTTTTTTAAATAAAATTTTGAATTGTGCTGTTTTACCTTTTTCAAATAGGACATGGTGATAAGAAATGTTTAAGATGAAACTTTTTCTTTCAATTTCTGAGCAGACATGGGAAAAGAACCTTTTAAGGTGTGGAATTGTTAGTGTAGTAATATGCTGCAAAACTATGAAGGCAACAACATAAGCTTAGAATTAGGAATGGCAGATCTCTACGGGGATTGCCCCCTAACTTCTAATCCTCCGAGCTTTGGAGGGGATGTGTTGTCTATCTTCCCATGTTTGTGCTTAGGAGAGGGGAATAGGGGGGGAGATAGGGGGAGGGGGGAGATAGGGGGAGATAGGGGAGGGAGGGGGAGGGAGGAGATAGGGGGAGGGGGGGGGAGGGGGGGAGGAGGGGAGGGGGGGGAGGAGATAGGGGGAGGGGAGGGGGAGGGGGGGAGGAGATAGGGGGAGGGGGTGGGGGAGGGGGTGGGGGAGGGGGGAGGGAGGGGGAGGGGGAGGGAGGGGAGATGGGTAGAGGGGGGGTAGGGAGAGAGGGTGGGGGGAGGAGGGGTAGAGGGGGGAGGGAGGGAGGGAGGGGGAGGGGGGGGGGGGGGGTGGGGGGGGGAGGAGGTGGTTATTGAGGATTTCACTCACTTACTCACTTAGTCCCATGTCCCAAAGGACGTAGGGGGGACATGAGAGAAGACGCAACGGAGATCTTTTTCCATGCTTCACGATCCTGTGTGGCTAGTAGGAGGTGTTGCAGGGGTTGGGCGTTCCAGTCTTTGATGTTGTCAACCCATGATTTCTTTTGGCGGCCTCTTCTTCTCTTGCCCTCGACTGTTTCTTGCAGGATGGTTTTTGCTAGGGTGTTGTGTCTTGTGGTGTGACCAAACCACATCAGCTTTCTCCTCTTTATGGTGGAGAGCAAAGTCTCTTGGGGGCCCACACGCTCTTTGATTTCTTCTTTTACATAGTTATTGGTCTTGTGTTCTTTGTATGATATTTTCAGGAGTCTTCTGTGGCACTTGTTCTCGAATGCTTGGATTCTCCTCTCTACCTCTGCTGTCAGAGTCCATGATTCACAGCCATATAGGAGGATAGATATCACGAGGGATTTGTAAAGGTGGTATTTGGTGCAGAAGCTGATGTTGTTGCTTCTGATAATCCTCTCGAGTCTGACTTGAGCAGATGTTGCTGTTGCAATGTGAGCTTTCACTTCATTGTTTGATGTGCCATCTTTTGTTAGGATGGAGCCTAAGTATTTGAATTGGCTCACCTCTTCTAGTATTTCTCCATTCATCTTTATTTCCGTGATGTCATTACTCGCGCTGTTGACCATGATCTTTGATTTCTCTGTACTGACCTCCATTGCGTATGCGCTCGCTCGATCTGTTAAATTGTCTGTGAACAGATTGAGGATTTAAAGTATCAAAAATTAATAACCCATTTCCAGGAGTTCTGCATAACTTTACTGTTTACCATAACTCCTAGGGAGCACAGATTCATTGTTTCCCACGCTAATAGTGTTCACTGTGATAGCAGGTATCTGTATACAAACTGACTTGCTGTCACTCTTCTTGTCAGAATTTAACCCTTGGCGGCTGTGCTGTGTTATCTGAGAGCAAATTTTGTTTCGATGTTCTGAAACAGCCGCTTCTCGCGGTCCCTGATTTATATAGTCAGTGATGTAAAACGACGGTAACAAAGATTTAAACCACATTCCATGGTCCTATTTTCCTTTCAGTTATCATCTTTCTAACTTGGCTAGCTCCTACTGTGGTTGAACAAGAAGGTGTTATTCAATAAAAACAATACTTGTTGCCATCGAAACTTCACGTATGAAAGGCGAATATAGGCCTATGTGACAAAATAATTCTCACTGGCGAAAGGATACAGCATGAAAGGCACAAAGCTCACAGCGATGTGAAACTTTCAAACGCCATTTCCTCGAAACTGCGTCGAATCGCGATAGCCGCTTCTGGCAGGTAACCCTCGATATGTCTGCGTGTATCTCTGTCTGTGCGTGTATCTCTCTCTCTCTCTCTCTCTCTCTCTCTCTCTCTCCTCTCTCTCTCTCTCTCTCTCTCTCTCTCCTCTCTCTCTCTCTCTCTGTGAAACTTCTTTCCTAACATATGTGTTCTTCAGACTATCTGGTTGTCACATCAAGAATAACATAAAGCAGCAGAATTTAAAAAAAAATCATCAAACTTAAAAGGCACAAGATCTTTATCCTAACACCACATTGTGTGGTACCCTAGCAGTCGACTAGACTACGGGGATACGTGACAGGGAAGGAAACATAATTATTTACTGTCAATGTCAGGAATTGGCAGGACTATTCCAGTATACTGGTATCTGGTTCACACACCAGTGCTTCGGCACTGTCTGATACAGGGGTAACTACTTCCCTGACACGTGTCTTCCTCTGACTGTCCGACCATCGTCCTTTGTAATAGCGGTACTCTACTGACTTTGCCACATCAGCGTTAGTGTCAACTGTTTGTTCCTCGTTCAGTTCAGGCTCCTCCATAAAAGGTAGATGTTACAGTCTGCTTTTAGAGCAGTATCAGTCAAAGACATTGTACATCACAAATCTGACAGTTTAGAAATATTATTTATTTATTTATTTATTTTATTATTATTTTTTTTTTACAATACTGCAACTTGACGTATTTTGACGTAGCATAAGGTTTGTCGTCATGATTTTTGACGCTAGAATGTCAAACTGTTAGATGGCTAACACCATACACAGGAAGATCTAGCTGATCAGAACTTACTCTTGCTGTGCGTGCATCAGCCTCCTTCGTTTCTTTTGTATCTACTACATATCCCTGTTTCACAGCAGTATCTTCTTCTTCTCCTCTTCTCCCCTTCGCTTACCACTGTAGGATGTGTCTGGGGAAAAAAATATAATGGCATGTCCTTTCCAGCTCCTGTCGTGGGCTGTACAGCTTGGTCTGTAGGGTTATCTCCGTCGGCCACACTTTCTTCCTCAGGTCGTTGAATAGCGTTGATCTTTGAAGGATGTGCTCGCCTGTCTGGATTTCTTTACCACAGGCACACGGAAGGGAAAGGAACTAGTTTCAGCTTTGTGGACATGTGGTGATTTAGTCTGTTGTGCCCAGTGCGGAGTCTTGGAATTGTGACTTGTTTTCCTTTGTTTTTGAGATGGTGGTAGTCGTCCTGTTCTACTCTTAGGTCAGGCCATTGACTTGATGATTGTTTTCTTTTCATGGAAGATGATGCTGCTTTTACAGCAGTATCAGTCAAAGACATTGTGCATGACAAATCTGACAGTTTTTACATATTTTTTTATGGATAGTTCTTTCTTTATTTTTTTTTTATTTTTTTTTTTTTTTTACAATACTGCAACTTGACGTATTCGACTTAGCAAAGGGTGTGTCATGATTTTTGACGCTAGAATACCAAATTGTTTGATGACCAATACGACATTGTTGAGTTAATTCGTAATTCTCTAACTTAAAAGATCGTTTTTGTTGGCAGAGCAGTCAATATGACATGTGTGAGAAAGAGTGTGTGTGTGTGTGTGTGTGTGTGTGTGTGTGTGTGTGTGTGTGTGTGTGTGTGTGTGTGTGTGTGTGTTTGTGTGTGTGTGTGTGAGTGTGTGTGTGTGTGTGTGTGTGTGTGTGTGTGTGTGTGTGTGTGTGTCTGTGTCTGTGTCTCTGTGTGTGTGTGCGTGCGTGCGTGCTTGCGTGTGTGTATGTGTGTGTTTGTGTTTATGTGTGTATGTGTGTATGCATGCGCGCGTGTGTGTGTATTTGTGTGTATGTGTGTGTGTACGTGCATGTTGAAAATTTATAAAAAGAGCATTATGTATGTTTATCCATATTTCGTGATGAAAAACGAACATGCAAAACTTTGTAACTACATCAACTCTCTTTTACAACATATAAAAATTGATTTTTTAACAAATCACTTGTTCACTTCATGTCTTCATAAACTTGCAGATAGTAACTTCACCTTTCCATATCTATTTTAAGAAACATTTTACCAATGGAAAGTATGTCTTTGGTAATGTCAAACTTTCATACCCTAGGTAGTATAGAAGTATATTTGTCAATACTTTCCTTCTGTAAGAAGTCTGACGGATCAGGTGGAAACCGTGATAAGAAGTACTTTAATTGCCAAAAAGCTTTCAGCTCAACGTCCATACATTTTTGATATGATTAAGAAAGAAGTCCTAGGAGATTAGGACTTTCGATTTTCAGTATTGACGTTTTGAAACATAATCCCTTGGGATTTTTGTCCAACACTGTCAGCCAGTATGTCGTTTTCCTTACATACACATACACACAGACAAACAAACACACACACAGACACACAGAAAGACAGACAGACTGACACACACACAGACACACACACACACAGACACACACATACACACACCATACATGCACACCACACACACACACACCAAACATGCACACATACACACACGCACACACACAAACACACACACACATACACACACCACATATGCACACCACACACACACACACACACACACACACACACACACACACACACACACACACACACACACACACCAAACATGCACACATACACACACGCACACACACACACACACAAACACACACACACACACACACACACACACACACACACACACACACACACACACACACACACACACACACACACACGCACACATGCATATTATGTGTATTACGCAGAATCAAAGCTTTAACACGTACCTATAGCGTGTTTGCAAATATAAACACATGTAAACAAGGTGCATATGCACGTAAAAGAATTCACAACTTACCACTGACAATGTATGAAATATACCAACCTTATGATGATACAAATACACAGACAGAGGCAAAGATGACAAGAACTGATATTTCCTTTAAGAGATGAATTAACCCCTGCAATTTCAAGGGATTAAGTGGCTCTTGCTCCTTCCTAACTTACCCTCCCCTTGCTTATCCTTCAGCTGGCATTTTCCCCACACTTTCGGCTGCTATCCATTCTATTCTATCCCAGCTGGGTTCTAATTATAGCAGGAACTGACCACACTTGGACATGGCAAAAAGGAAAAGGCACAATAAGTTTAGCACTGGGAGCTTGAATTCTGTTGTGTGTGTGATTCCCCATCCTCCCCCATGATTTATCTTACCCCTCCTGCTCATACCCTTGCTATACCCCCTAGATACCTATATATTCTGCCTCTCTTTACCTACCCCCATTAGCTACCCCTCCCTGTAATCCATACCTTCCCATTAATTACCTATCCGTCCTCACTTACCTCTCCCTTACCTATGTGCCCGCCCACCTTCCCCCCCTTACTACTTATTCCTCCTTTATCCCCTCATGCCTTATTCCCCCTCACCTATCCCTCCCTTTTCCTGCCTTATCCCCCTTCACCACCCTTCACCACCCTTACTTATCCCCCTGTCTATTACTCCTTCCAGCCTATCTACCTATATTCCCCATCTCTTACTAGAAACCCCCCCAAAAAAAACAACAACAAAAAACCCCAATCATAGGACGATAGACAACACATCTCCTCCAAACTTCAAAGAATTAAAACCTAGCGGTGATCCTCGTAGAGATCTGAATTTCCTAATTCACAGCTAAAGTTGTTGCCAGTATAATTTTACAACATACTATTAAATTAACAATTCCAAACTTAAAAGGTGTCTTTTCCTGGACCAGTTCAGAAACAGAAAAAAGCTTATTCTAATCTTTGGTTTTACCCTGTGCCTGTACCTGTCCTTGTTTCTGAGCAGTAAACAGTAGAGTCTACAATATTCTATAAACATAATTGCTGTTTAATTTCCAATAGAAACAAACTTATAATTATCTGGATATCTTGGTAATTTCAAACAATAAAAAGGAATAGAACTGTTTAAGATAGCTTATGAAAGGGAGGTATTATTGTCATAAGATAGAATGAACATTTCATCATGCATATAGAATGTGAAAAAAAAAAAACCAACCACACGCTAGATACACTTGAGCAATATTTGTATGCAGCATAAATTAAAACACGCAAAATAACTTACTTCTTGAAGAGAGTTGTCACTGGCAAATTTGATGTCGGGGGGGGGGGGGGGGGGGAGGGGGGGGGGGGGGGGGGGGGGGGGGGGGGGGGGGGGAGTAGGTCCAGAACATCCTTGGTGTGGTCTGGTTTTACTGGCCTAGGGGATGAACGAAGTAATGTGATTGTTAATCATGCTGACAGTGGTGGATGTTTGATGAGATTAGGAGGTCTTCATCTTAAATTGGAGGTAGAAGTTGTTATGGTTATCCAAACGAAATGAGACGACAGTCTTAATATGGCCCTTGTGGTCAGAAGGCCTATAAACAACTTGAAATAATAATAATAATAATAATAATAATAATAATAATAATAATAATAATAATAATAATAATAATAATAATAATAGTAATAATAATAATTATAACAGTAACAATAATAACAATAACAACAGCAATACTACTACTACTACTACTACTACATACTACTACTACTACTACTACTACTACTACTACTACTACCGTAAAATCCCTAGCATAAGCTCACCATCTAGCAAACGCCCACCCCCCACTTTGGGCCAAAAGTTGTGCACAGGGGTAACTACCTAGCAAATGCCCACCTTGCTTTTTTCAAAGAAACTATGCTCACTTTCACTAGGATTTGTGCAGACTGTTCTAAAAGTCATCTTTTCCCCCTTCTTTACCTTTTCGTGTTTCTTTCCTTTTTTCTTTCTCTTTGTCCCCTCTCCTCACTGCCACCCAACCCCAACAAAGTGAATTAAAATTACGTCATGCTTTTTCCACTGACGTCTTTTGTCTGTCAATGACGTACTGGTACTTTGACGACGCTTCCTGATGGCCGGAAGTTGGTTCTTGAAACTCTCTGTGCCATTTTTGCAAAATGCCAAAGCGACAGTCTTACACTGTATCTTTCAAATTGGAAGCCCTGCAGTATCTGGATAACGAAGCAGGTGGGAATGTTTCAGAGTGTGCCCGTAAATTTTCTGTGGACAGGTCAAGTCTTCTACTCACACCACCTAACTTACATGCTTTCGGGGTTTGTATTCACACAATTACAGGGTTGAGCACAAAAATTACTTTGTGCAAAGGGGTCTATCCCTAGCAATTTTGCCCTAAATCCCAATTTTGCCCTAAATCAGTGCACAGGGGTGGTGGGCGTATGCTAGGGATTTTACGGTACTACTACTACTACTACTACTACTACTACTACATACTACTACTACTACTACTACTACTACTACTATACAACTACAACGAATATAATATGCACGCACACACACACACACACACACACACACACACACACACACACACACACACACACACACACACACACACACACACACACACACACACACACACAAACAAACAAACAAACAAACAAACACACACTTCTAATCCTCCCACGTTTAGAGGAGATGTGTTGTCTATCTTCCCATGTTCCTGTAATTTTCTCTTTTGCATTTTTTTGTGTGTTAAATTAAAAACTGAAGGATAGGTAAGGGGAAAGATGGGTGGGTTAGATGGTAGGAGGGGGGCATTTTAAGGGAAGGGTAGAAAAGCGAGGGGTAGTGGAGGCAGGGGTGGAGAAGGAGGGGTGGGTAACTGGGGAAGGAGGGGGTAGATCTGGAATAGGAGAGGAAGATTAGGATTAAGGTGGGAAGGGTAGTTGAAGGAGATAGGCAAGGTGGAGGGAGGGGTAAGGGGTTGTGGGAGGGGTAGCTGGAGAGGGGGGGGGGGGAAGGGTGGCTGTGGGGATAGGTAATGGGAAGGGGGTAGCTGGGTGAGGGAGATGGATTGGAAATGCTGGAGGAGAGGGAGGGGGATAGGGAATGGTGGACGGGAGGGGGGAAAGGTATAGTAGTAGGGGTAGTGAAGGGAGGGGTAGTTGGGGGTTGGGTGAGCTAGATAGGGGTGGGGTACCTATAAAAAGAAAAAGGAGGGTGTGTATATTGTGCCCATTATCTATCTATCTATCTATCTATCTATCTATCTATCTATCTATCTATCTATCTATCTATCTATCTATCTATCTATCTATATATATATATATATATATATATATATATATATATATATATATATATATATATATATATACACAACAGACCAAAGGTGTCCAGGAGTAGTGTAAAAACTTTACTGTTCACAATAACTCTCAGGGGGCACAGATTCATCGTTTCCCACGCTAATACTGCCCACTATGACAGTATATGCATGCAAACTCGCTTGCAGTCACTCTTCGTGTCAGAACTTAACCCTTGGCAACTGTACTGTGATTGGTGTTCGTTCATAAATCAAACTGTTAGTAAGAATCAATAAAAAGGACTTCAGCTGTAGTTTAATGACGTAAAAAAGGTGCGAACAGCTGCCATCACGAGAGCACCAAAAACCTGTCATCACGTAAGGTTTGTCTTTACCCCCACATGCAAAGAATACAATTGGCATACTGGTTTAAAAACAACAATATTGCTATTTAAAAAAAAAAGAAGTAAGAAACAAGTCAATGACCACCTGTGTTCTCACGTGGCCGAAACAGAAGCTTACCTTTGAAGAGTTATTTCTGACGTTAAGGATTAACTTGGGGCACGTTTCTATCTGGAACTGACAGTACATGATTGGTGAGAAATGCTTCACACAGGATTAGTTGCTCAATGTATTTTTACCGATAGTGGATTATAATCCCTCCATCTCCCCACTTTGTGTGTGTGTGTGTTTTGTGTGTTTGTGTGTGTGTGTGTGTGTGTGTGTGTGTGTGTGTGTGTGTGTGTGTTTAGGTGTAGGTGTAGGTGAGTAGGTGTGTAGGTGTGTGTGTTTTATTTATTTATTTATTTATTTATTTATTTTTAATATCGAGGATAATGGAGTAAGTAATCATATGCTTTTTACACCCAGTCCCCGTGTGTATGCAGTTTTGTAAATGTCATCTGTTCCCTCCGGCACACGATGGCCTACTCTTACGAAAAGCAGAACAGGATTTAACGTGTGCGCAAGACGTTAAGCATGCTCTCGCACACGGGGCCTCGGTGTATAGTCTCATCCGAAAGACTTTTGGGGAGGGTGGAGTCAGCATTGATGTTGACTCCAGTGGAAAAATCACCCCGACCGGGAACGAACCCGGCACGTCAACTTGCGAGCGCAATGATCTGACAACTAGGTTATATCCCGCCCCGTGTGTGTGTGTGTGTGTGTGTGTGTGTGTGTGTGTGTGTGTGTGTGTGTTTGTGTGTGTGTGTGTGTGCGCGCGCGCACGTGTGTGTGTGTATGTGTGTGTGTGATATCTCAGTTTTTTTTGGGGGGGTTCTTAATCTCAAGTAGGTTAATTTTTCACATCGACATAGCCCTGTAGCCTAGACTGACTGTTGTTTCCTTGTAAGTAACAGTAGACACACACAGCTTGTACTCTACGTTTTGTATTGAGTCATTTCTCTGTTGGTGGAACGTTGTAGCCAAGACTGATTCTCTCTGATACTGAAAGTAATTCTAAATCTGGAATTCTACATGGCTGACCGGTTTTAATCCTTCTCTCTCTCTGCCCGTCTGTCTGTCTGCCTCT
>CM060331.1:37395378-37397878 GCA_030674155.1 Stramonita haemastoma | reverse complement strand
AAACAGATTAAAA
Organism: Stramonita haemastoma; assembly: GCA_030674155.1. Taxonomy (NCBI): domain Eukaryota; kingdom Metazoa; phylum Mollusca; class Gastropoda; order Neogastropoda; family Muricidae; genus Stramonita; species Stramonita haemastoma. Next base: position 37,397,865 of record CM060331.1, on the reverse strand, counting down.
AAAACAACAACATAAAATCCTTTAAACACAAAAAACTATATGAAAACACATTTCAATATTCAAATGATAAGAATACAGTTTGAATCCAACATAACAACCAAAATACTCCTCTCCATAATAAGTCTAGGATAGATTATCTGAAGGTGGAAGTTGGAGGGGAAAGGAAAGGGAAAGGAAGCAAGAGAGAGAGGAGAGAGAGAGAGAGAGAGAGAGAGAGAGAGAGAGAGAGAAGAGAGAGAGAGAGAGAGAGAGAGAGAGAGAGAGAGAGAGAGAGAGAGAGCATCGCCAAATTACATCGTCATCAAAATAAACCAGTCAGCAAAAATATTTTAAAAAACTCACACTTCCATAAAAAAATAACTATCATCAATGAAACCTAAAAACTCCCAATTTGACCAAACCTAACAAGGAAAAGAAAATCCAGAGAGAGAGAGAGAGAGAGAGAGAGAGAGAGAGAGAGAGAGAGAGAGAGAGAGAGAGAGAGAGAGAGAGAGAGAGAGAGTGAGTATCTTCAAATTACATCAAAACAATTTAGTCAATATTTCAAAACACTCTCACTTCTGTAAAAAAAATAAATAAATAAATAATTATCATCAATTATCTATAAGCTCATAATATAGCTAATCCTTACAAGGAAAAGAAAACCCCAAAAGGCAAACAACAAACAAAAAGCAAGATTGTATAAAAAAAATTATTTTTAAAAATCAAATAGGAACGAAACAACATTTAAGGTCATACATACAAACCAGTTTTAAATCAAACTCTAAACATTAAAAATAATATGTATACTAATGAAAATAAAAAATAGCAAATAATCAGGACCAGAGAGAGAGAGAGAGAGAGAGAGAGAGAGAGAGAGAGAGAGAGAGAGAGAGAGAGAGAGAGAGAGAGAGAGAGCGTCATCAAATTGCATAGAGACAGACAGACAGACAGACAGACAGACAGACAGACAGACAGACAGGCAGGCAGGCAGGCAGAGATAGACAGAGACAGATAGAGACAGACAGAGACAGACATACAGATATACAGGTATACAGACACGCAGACAGACAGAAACACAGAAAGATATAGATACAGGCAGCTAGACCATAGATAGACATAGACAGAGAGACAGACAGATAGTCAAGAGACACAGACACAAACAAAAAGACATACTGACGCACAGACACTCATGCACATACAGACTAGCAGACATACCTATAGTCTTACAGATGATATTAACAGAGGAAAAAGAAACATCGCAGATCACGGATCGGTTGCAACCATCAAAGGAAATCAACAAGAAAGAGATCAAAGACAGCAGTGTTGTCTCTCTGTGTTCCATTTCAGTCTCTATCATGCCAATTTCCTTTCTCTGACGCTCAACAGAAACCGCTTTTGTGACAGGAAATAGGAAAGGGAGAGAATCCATACTTCATTGTGTAATCACCGTGCAGCTATTGTCCTCTGCTTAATCAGGAATGACAAGTCAAAGGCTTCCCTGTTTTCTATTCTGCGGTGTGTTTTTTTTTCAATAAAAAAGTGTTTTATATTAGAGAATGTTCATGTGATTTAACATTGGAAGTTTTAGATATTTTACCAGCTTACTTAATATAAGCTGTGCTACTTCAACCCCATAACTATTTCATTTTTGATTGTGTCTTTACTTTGTGATCAGTGTCTTCTGTTATTGACTGTATGTACTGTACTATTTTAGTTTTAAAAGTTGTGTCCATTGACTTTGGTACCAAGCAAGTACTAACAGTATAACTGAAGGACAACAAGATTAGTGCGCAATGTTCAGTTTGCTGCAATGTCTATGTAGGTGGTGTGATGGACATTAAGACGGTCTAATTGATATTGATTTAATTCTGATGTTCCCCACGCCACATGTAAATATTCTTAGTGACTTGTGAATTCAACAATGTGATTTTCAAAATCTTCCAAGTCCAGTTACAAACATGTGAGAGATTTTATAATTTGTTCGTATGTATAGCTGAGTGGACTATAGAATTTGACTTTCATCCTGTACGTTTATGAAGACATGAGTTTGAATTTCTGCATTGGTGGCTTTTAAATTAAGAATGGATTTGGTTGGGGGGGGGGGGGGGGGGTAATGCTTTTACAATCCCCAAGGTCAACTTAAAGGGTAGACATGCCGATGTTTTATTTTTTTTCGTGTATATAGATATTCAGAGGGTCAGCTAATGTTCTTAGGGTCTCAGAACTGACTTCAGCGTTCAATGAGCTACGGTAGCACAGAGATACCCAGCAAGCCTGCACTCTGTATTTAGAACAGGATGAGCCTTGCCAGGTTCAACTTGCCTAAAAAAACCCACACACAGCCTGAAAAACTCAGTGCAGTGCCCCAACATCCTGTGGGGAGTTAAGGGAGGATAAAGAGAAGAAAGAACACAAAGAAAACTGTCAATGTTGGGTCTGTCCTGGAAACAGAAGAACAATCTGCACGTCTCCAGTTGAGCCAACGTCTGCTGAGTGGAGTTCTGG
>CM060331.1:37371603-37374103 GCA_030674155.1 Stramonita haemastoma | reverse complement strand
AAAGCCTTTTACAAGTGTGAAACGAATAAAGAGAAATGATAAAAACTCGCTCTGCAATACACAAACACACACGCACGCACACGAGCGCCCCCACAGAGAGCAGAAAACAAAACGACTTACCAAAAAGCAGCTGACTAATTCAAAAAAAAGAAACAAACTAGTAAACAACATATAAACAAGTAAGCAGGAAAACAAACAAACCACCACACACTCAATCGGACATGACTTTTCTTTTAGTAAGCAAGACACTTTGACATGTTTCGATTGGATTGGATTAGACTGGATTAAGGCGTTCAACTGCGCAAACCATATCAAAATGTAACTTCAAATCTTTTTTAACATGTTCAGCCTATCACCTTTATTCAACACAGTTAAAAACTCGACCCAAACAATGTCAATAAATGGATATGACAAAAATACAAACTACGTCTAAAATGCGAATGTAAAATGAGTACTCCCTAACTTCACTAGGAATATTTGGCTGTTTTACCAGATTCAGATGCAACTTTGAAACCATTTGTCTTGCAATTTACAGTTTGTGTACTGGAGAAGGAGATAACTCTATTTCCCCTGTTTCCAGCCCCAGAGAAGTGTTGTCATCTCTGTTGAGGCTGTCCACTATACAGCAATGAACACTTTACCACGCATCCTATGAGGTTATCTCTACAAATTAAAGACACGCACTGTCGTCTACCAGACCAGAAATAACCTTGACCGAAAGGTCTGTCATTTCACAGAGACCACGAGAGTAAATGGATTTACCCCCCATTGCCTGTCCTCCTCCATTCCTGTTGCGTGTGACGTCACATAGGCAATGATCCAATTGGATTTGTAGGACTCTTTCTCTGACCACTTACTGGAAGTATTGATCTTGACCTATGTGTGTCTAACTGTACTACAAACCACAGAGCTGTTCCCTAAAAATGATAACTATAATAACACCATTACCTTTGACCTTACCTTTAAACTTGTCTTGAACTGATTCTTGAATCTTGAGGTGTTATCTTTGCCATATTTGGGACACCCTTCCCCCCTTCACGAAACTACTTTTTGCCATATTGTAATCGTTTGTCCTGGCCCGGTTGCTGTGAATTCGGTTCATTTTTTTTCTCGATGATCACATCTTTAGTGTTAATCAATGTTTTGTGTAATATTACATCACGACTTTTTTGCTGTTCCATGCATTCATTGTTTTTCTAAAAAGTTTTTATCATAGGTCAAAACAGAAATGAAGATGACGAACATATAAAAGACTGTATGATTTATAGACTGCACGAAAATCTACACTCTGACAAGTGGGGTTAAAACGTTAGAAGGAGGAAGAAAGAAGTTACTGCTGTTGCTTTGACCACTGATGCTATTTTTACTTGCGTTGTTCTTTTTGTTCAAATTTGCAAAAGGGGTGATACAGCTGTTGCTGCTACTGCTGTTGCTGCTACTGCTGTTGCTGCTACTGCTGTTGCTGTTACTGCTGTTGCTGGTACTGTTGTTGCTGGTACTGCTGTTGCTGTTGCTGGCACTGCTGTTGCTGTTACTGCTGTTGCTGGTACTGCTGTTGCTGCTACTGATGTTGCTGTTACTGCTGTTGCTGTTACTGCTGTTGCTGTTACTGCTTTTGGTGCTACTGCTGTTGCTGCTACTGCTGTTGCTGCTACTGCTGTTGCTGCTACTGCTGTTGCTGTTACTGTTGTTGCTGTTACTGCTGTTGCTGTTACTGCTGTTGCTGCTACTGCTGTTGCTGTTGCTGCTACTGCTGTTGCTGTTACTGCTGTTGCTGTTACTGCCACTGCTGTTGCTGTTACTGCTGTTGCTGTTACTGCTGTTGCTGTTGCTGCTGTTGCTGTTGCTGCTACTACTGCGACTGCTTTTCGATTTTTTTTAAGCCTCTTTTTCAGAGATGATGATTCCTCTTATGTCAGGGTGAAAGTTTTCGTTTTAGACAATTTTGTCTCATTTGGGTAATGCTGTGTTCATTCGCTTGTTCTGTATTGATATTTGCGTCATTACTTTCGTTTCTACTTGCTTAAATTAATGGGTTTTAAGCACCCCATGATTAGAGTTTCATCAACGGCTAATGACAGTTTCACATCCAGTGATTGTAATTGCATGGGCAAGTCTGGCACGTTGGACATGGTAAACATATTAATTTTTGACGGCAAGGTGTATGTAAAGCATGGGTAAAAAAAACCAAAACAATCCTTTGACATAAGTGACGATCCACCACAAAATGAGTCGCTTAGCACATAATCCACTTTTCCGCTAGGAGCCATTAAAGGCAGGTGGGGGTGACGTTGCCGATTTTGAGATTTTGATTGATTATCAAACCATAACACTTATTCTACCTTGTAGTGAAATATCAAGGTATAATTCTCTTTCCTTTTATCTTAAAACGTACTTTGAAAATAGCGAAACCCTCATTCTGACCAGCTACATATTAGGATGCTAAAACTGTCAATTTCTCATTTTGACGTTTCCTGCAGTCTATCATTTCAAATTGTAA
>CM060331.1:37361603-37364103 GCA_030674155.1 Stramonita haemastoma | reverse complement strand
TGAATAATCTTAAGTCGGATTATGACTGCCTGAAAACATCCCTCCCTGCACGCACTTCTCTTCCATTGTGTAATTGTAGCTTATCAGTTATTCCTAGGTGTGATGAGTGAGACAGGGAGTGATTCCCAGGTGTAATTGTTCAGACAGAGAGTGGTTCCCAGGTGTGATAAGACAGTCAAAGAGGGGCTCCCAGGTGTGATAAGTCAGTCAGAGAGTGGTTCCCAGGTGTGATGAGTCAGACAGAGAGTGGTTCCCAGGTGTGGTGAGTGAGACAGAGAGAAAGAGTGATTCCCAGGTGTGATAAGTCAGACAGAGAGTGATTCCCAGGTGTGATAATTCAGACAGAGAGAAAGCGATTCCTAGGTGTGGTGAGTGAGACAGAGAGAAAGAGTGATTCCCAGGTGTGGTGAGTGAGACAGAGAGTGATTCCCAGGTGTGGTAAGTCAGACAGCTATTTTAAAACGGACACCTCAGTGGGGACTCTAACCAGCACACTCGAATTACCCCCCAGGTCAGAATTTTGACCGACTTAACTCCTAGCCCTGTCTCAGGCTAAACGCTTTGTCAGATATTATTTTATGCAAGCAAAGTTCCAAGGCCTTGTGGAGCTTTGAAATTCTCCATTGATTTCAGCTGCAGTCATGACTTGCTCTTTTTCATAACCACGTGTACTGCCCATCAGAAGAGAACCCAAATCCTCTTACGTGGGAGTGTGGTTTGCCTGTATGACGAGTTACTTTGAGGGGAAAAAAACAGCCATACACGCAATCGTCCTATCTATTGTGTCTATCTACAGGCACACAGCGGCTTTGACCCGTGGCTAAAAGCTGTGTCAGTTATGGATGTAAGCCACGTGACAAGTGCCTACATTAAAATGCTGTTATGCCTTAAACTGTCATGCGGAGGTTGTCTTGGAAAAGCTCTTAGCATAACTGAACGCCTGCATTCTCCTTTAAAAGAGAGAACAAATATCATTCTGAAGTCGGAGTGTGGCTGCTTAAATGGCGAGGAGGTACTTGGAAAAAAAGTCATGCACGTAAACTTCTCATCAAGCGTGTACACATGGTCTCATAGATTCCCAGGCGGGCTGAGTGAGTCAGAGTGCATGTTCTGGGTGACCCCCAGGGCGCTTGAGCTGGATAATGACAAACAAGGACAACTAGTCCCCCCCCACCCCCCACCCCCCACACATACACATGAGCATCTTTCGAACACGTTAAAATATGTTCCGAATCTTGGAAGAGTTGGCCCTTGTGAGTTGAGCCGGTGAGAACGGGTGACACATTTTCCAAAGCCGGGGACTTGAGAAAAAAAAGCACACACGAGTGTTTATTCCATTTTCCTCGAAAGAAAAGAATAAAATAATAAATAAACATCACCACCACCATCACCACAACCTTACAGTTACAAAAAAAGGGTAGTCTTTTCTGACAGAAATGTCTGGGATTTTTTTTTTGGATACTGTGCATACAATATAAGTCTGGTTTCTATATGTATGACTATTTCTTGTTTGTCTTAGCAAGACAATTTCTTAAATTTCTGATATGTGCGCAATTCAGGCATAATGCATGCATGCAATTTATATAGTTTCGTCCAAAGGACAGGAAAAAAAAGGGGAAATGCAATCCAGACCAGTGTTAACTCCAAGAGAATCTAACTCGTCTCAAACGACAAAGCAAAAATCAAACACAGAAAGAAAACAAACACATGAAAAAAACCCAACTAATGAACTTGTTATGATATTATTGTATGATTTTCAAAATTCTTTTTTTTGTGTGTGGTTAAAATTGGTTAACGTTAACCACCGCGTATGCAGTAAAAAAAAAAGAAGAAGAAAGAAACCTACGGAAAAAAATAATTAAAACAAAGAGAAGGAAGACACCAGTTCCCACAAGAACTCATCCTGTCAAAGCTTGTTTACAACCTAGTCTGTAAGTTGCTACACGCTATAAGCCCATCACTAAAAGTAGGAAGCATCATTCGCACACTGTCTGCATGATGCATCTCATAATTATTATCCTCTTTTACAGTTTCCTTTTTTGTCTGTCTCCTGGTGTCTTTGTTGGTGTGTTTGTGTGCTATTTTGTTTGTTTAGTTGTTTCTTTCTTTGCCTATATCAGTATCTTTGATTTTATAATTATGGCAAAGGCTTTTACGGTTGTGAAAAAATTTATCTGCGTTTTAAAGTGCAGTTTCACTGACTGGAGAGAACATTGTCATTATGATGGAGTGTTGTGTTGTGTTGTGTTGTGTGTGAGTGATGTGTTGTGTTGTGTGTGTGTGTGTGTGTGTGTGTGTGTATGTGTATGCGCGCGCGCGCGCGCGCGCGTGTGTGTGTGTGTGTGTGTGAATGTGTTTGTGAGTGTATGCGTGTGTGTATGTGTGTGTGTGTAAAAACTTGTTTGGCCAACCTAAACAGCAGCAGCAACAACAGCAGCGACAACAACAACAAATTACATGCCTATAAACTGTATCTGCAAAGTTAACAATAGCCCTAAAC
>CM060331.1:37356551-37359051 GCA_030674155.1 Stramonita haemastoma | reverse complement strand
GTGGGGTAGGGTAGGGTAGGGTAGGGTAGAGCAGGTTGGGGTAGGGTAGGGTAGGTAGGGTGGGGGGGGTAGGGTAGGGTAGGGTAGGGTGGGGTAGGGTAGGGTAGTGGTAGGGTGGGGTAGGGTAGGGTAGGGTAGGGTAGGGTAGGATAGGGTAGGGTAGGGTAGGATATGATAGGATAGGGTAGGGTAGGGTAGGGTAGGGTAGGGTAGGGTAGGGTAGGGTAGGGCAAGGTAGAGCAAGGGAGGGAAGGCAAGACATGTCAAAACTCTTTATTTTGAGCATGATGAAGAAGCGTGTCGAGCCTTTTTATTCACCCATACTCCATCTATATTACTAATTGTGATCTCTCTCTCTCTCTCTCTCTCTCATCTCTCTCTCCTCTCTCTCCTCTCTCTCTCTCTCTCTCTCTCTCTCTCTCTCTCTCCTCTCATCTCTCTCTCTCCTCTCTCTCTCTCTCTCTCTCTCTCTCTCTCTGTGTCTCTGTTTCTCTCTCTCTGTCTCTCTCTCTGTCTCTGTCTCTGTCTGTCTGTCTGTCTCTCTCTCTCTCTCTCCCTCTCTTTCTCCCTGTATCTCTCTCACTTGAGAAAAAGGAAAAGTGTATTATCGATCATTTGTAAGTGCTTTGCCCAAAGTGCTAGGAAGAAGTACCAGGTGTTTCAAAACATAATTATCATCCTATTACCTGTTATCTACTGTAGACTTTCATAGAGTTGTGATGAGCTTAGAATTAGTATTTACTGATCTCCGGGATTGAAAGTTGCGCTCATATTTTATTCATCCCTCCAGAGAAATGGCCAAGTAATGGACACATAGCAGCTAAGCAGAGATTCGCTTTGATAAGATTGACATTGATTTTTCTTCATAGTAACTGCCAACTCTGGTTTCTTTACACAAACTGCAAAAAAAGAAATCGACCGTTAAGATGTAGCAATTCAATACCGATATCTGTGGGCTTGGAGTTTATAGTGCAGTGTATACAGGTTATGTCGTTGAAAAAGTAAATCAAGGATGAGAAATGCAAAACAAATACATATCTGTATGTAAACTGAGAGACTTGCCGCTGAGATAATTTTTTTATTTTGTTGTTGTTGTTGTTGTTCATTATGACTTGTCGTCTTTTGAAAGTTTATTTGTCTCCTCTACTTCTTCGTTGAACGCTCAGACAGCAACTATATGAGCAAAAATGCGTCGCATTGCCGTAAAGCACCTAACAAATCAGGCCCAGCGCATCCGAATTCGGCGTTGGATGGAGATAATTGTTCTTTTGTAAGTCTTTCTGGAATAGAAAAAACAGGATAGTGGACCAAGAAGGCAGAAAATATAAAAGAAGGAGATGACACGAAGAAAAGAAACAAGGCAAAAATAAGGAGAGGGATAGAAAAGGGGAATTCGTAGCACAGAATTTCCAGAATGTTGGGATGCTATATATATACTGACAGGACCCCTGCATCTTCCCGGGAGTTTCTGTGCCTCTCAGTTTGTCTGTTGTCCTCCTTCTCCTCCTCGTCTTGTTGTTCTTGTTGTTGTTGTTGTTGTTGTTGTTGTGATTGTAGAAGTTGTTGTTGATAATGTTGTTGATGTTGTTATTGTTCTTCTTCTTCTTTTGTTGCTGTTGCTGTTTTTGTTGTTGTTGTTGTTGTTGTTGTTGTTGTTGTTGTTCTTCTTCTTCTTCTTCTTCTTCTTCTTCTTCTTCTTCTTCTTCTTCTTCTTCTTCTTCTTCTTCTTCTTCTTCTTCTTCTTCTCCTCTTCCTCCTCCTCCTCCTCCTCCTCCTCCTCCTCCTCCGCCTCTTCCTCCTCCTCCTCCTCCTTCTTCTTCTTATTCTTCTTCTTCTTCTTTCTTCTTCTTCTTCTTCTTCTTCTTCTTCTTCTTCTTCTTCTTCTTCTTCTTCTTCTTCTTCTTCTTCTTCTTCTTCTTCTTCTTCTTCTCTTCTCTCCTTCTTCTCCTTCTTCTCCTGCCTTCTTCCTCCTTTTCCTCCTCCTCCTCCTCCTCCTCCTCCTCCTCCTCCTCCTCCTCCTCCTCCTCCTCTCCTCCTCTTCCTCCTCCTCCTCCTCCTCCTCTCTACCTCTCCCTCCCCGTCCTCTCCCTCCTCCCCCGCCCTTTCCTCCTCCTTCTTCTTCTTCTTCTCTCCCTCACAGTCCACCGCTGCTGCTATGCAAGGTTCCACGCTAAGAGTATTGAGAGGAGTAAACAGAAGCAGAGCACATCAGGGCAAGGGTCCACTGCTGGTTGATACTGCTGCTGCTGCCAAGGAGACTGACCAAGACAAAGGCAGAGGACAAAGATCCATCCACAGACACCATCACAGTATAGGAGCACAGACCGTTTGGCCAGCCAATGAGCCATTGACCCTGAGTGTGGAAAGATAACTGGTGAAACTGGCAAGAATAGATAAGAGGCAGTTATTTCCCTTTTGGGCAAAGAGATACTGTAGGGAGGGAGGGAGGGGAGAGAGGGGGAGGGATGGAGGGAGAGAGAGAGAGGGAGAGAGGGAGAGA
>CM060331.1:37336551-37344051 GCA_030674155.1 Stramonita haemastoma | reverse complement strand
CATCAGTGCTGACTCCACTCTCCTCAAAAGTCCTTCGGGTGAGACTTTAAACCGAGGCCCCGTGTGCGAACGCACGCATAACATCTTGCGCACACGTTAAATCCTGTTCTGCTTTTCGTAAGAGTAGGCCATCGTGTGCCGGTGGAAACGGATGACATTTGCAAAATTGCATACACACGGGGACTGGATGTAAAAAAGCAGAAGAGTGCTTATTCCATTATCCTCGATATAAAAAGAATAAATCAAATCAAATCAAATCAAATCAATCTCTCTCTCTCTCTCTCTCTCTCCTCTCTCTCTCTCTCTCTCTCTCTCTCTCTCTCTCTCTCTCTCTCTCTCTCTCTCTCTCTCTCTCTCTCTCTCTCTCTCTCTCTCTCTCTCTCCTCCTCTCATCTCTCTCTCTCTCTCTCTCTCTGCACGCGTGCATGAGTGCACGCGCACGCGTAAATATATATAAATAAAATGATTTATAAAATTATATATATATGTATATACATAAAATGTATATATATATATATGTATATATATAATATATATAAGTAAAATATCTGCATATCTATCTATTTCATATATATCATATGTGTGTACGTCTGGGTGCGTGTGAATAAGTGTGAATGAGTGAGTGAGTGAGTGAGTGTGTGTGTGTGTGTGAGAGAGAGAGAGAGAGAGAGAGAGAGAGAGAGAGAGAGAGAGAGAGAGAGAGAGAGAGAGAGAGAGAGAGAGAGAGAGAGAGAGAGAGAGAGACACACACACACACACACACACACACACACACACACACACACACACACCCCACACACACACACACACACACACACACACACACACACACACACACACACACAACACACACACACACACACACACACACACACACACACACACACACACACACACACACCGAACAATGAAAAAAAGAAGAATTGTAATTGCTTTTAAACATTACAGTTCACCAAGTACGTATCGCAAAGGAACGAATCGAACTCGATACGATGGGTTTGAAACGGAGACCATAGCAAACAGTCTTACTTTGATGAGAACAGATAAGTAATGCCAGCAACGGTCACTTTCAGATATACACCAACGCACCAACACAGCACCACTGTCATCGCCTCAGGAAGAAACGGATGAGATGGTGGAGCATCAGTAATTTCCACATTGCCTGTGCTCGAGTGTCTGGGTATGTAGTGTTGTCAGCACTTTTTTTTCCTGTCTGTAGATATTCCTGTTTTGTAATTTCTTCTGTCAGCAAGTTCTATTTATTTTATCTTTTTGGTTTTTGTTCAACGTACAAAGTATAAGCTGCGAGGAAGATGAGATGGGCACCACTCTCATTGTGATGGCCTTTGGAGAAGTGGATGTTTCTAAAATCTTGCTTCCCAGCGACTGCATAAAATATAATTCCAAATTAGCTAACTCTCAATGTAAAAGATCGTTCCTTTTGTAAGTAAAATCACAACTTTCCTAAACAAAATTCTGTCTCTGTTTCTTAAACTTAATTTATAGTTTTATTGGTCATAGTGGCGACGAAATTCTTCACTACACCTTTCTGAATCCACCTATTGTTGTTCTTCAATTTTACCGTCATTAATTATGTGCCATTCCTTTTGAGATAAGCATACATCACAGTGAACTGCACAGGGAAATATACAACATTCTGCACACTGACACATTCGACACCAACACCCCTACTTTACTGTCAGACTGGTCGAACGCACGCAGAACACCTTGCGCACACGTTCAATCGTGTTCCGCTTTTCGTAAGAGTTGGACATCGTGTGCCGGTGGGAACAGATGACATTTACAAAACTGCATACACACGGGGATTGGATAAAAAAAGCACAAGAATGCTTATTCCATTATCCTTGATATAAAAGAATAAATCAAATCAAATCAAAGTCTATCTGTGATGCTGTCACATTGTATTCCATTCAAAGTGCCTCGAGTGTACAGCAATTCAGAGTATCATCCCACACTGGCAATAGATCTGCTCCTCAAGTACTGGATAACTTACAACTTAGCCAAGTTTTGCTACTGTTGCTCTGCTCATCGGTGATCTCATCGTATCTGGCTTGGAGGCTTTTTTTTTTTAAAAGTACTGGGTTTGAATGTTTAGATTTAGTAGGGTGGTATGAGTTGTGACACAACAGTGGTATCCTATTCACAACGAGATATCTTCCACCTTGTCAAGACATTATCTGTCAGCATCAGGGCACTTAACGTCTTCTCTCCTGTAAGCCAATAACTGGCATGACGTTGATGTACGCAGGCAATGAAATAGTAGCTTTTGCAACACACCCATTGATACTTCGTGTCACGACACGTGACTTTCAGAGAGATGGATCGATCCATTGATTAATAATCTTTATTCCCAAGGGTTTCAGACTGATAAGTAGTGACAGACTTTTTTTTTTTTTATCCAATCATTAGAGAGAGAGAGAGAGAGAGAGAGAGAGAGAGAGAGAGAGAGAGAGAGAGAGAGAGAGAGAGAGAGAGAGAGAGAGAGAGAGAGAGAGAGAGAGAGAGAGAGAGAGAGAGAGAGAATTCTTCTCCTTCGCAAGAGGGATAGAGAACGTGTGTGTCGTTGAATGCCATTGTTGAGTTTTGTTATTATCATAATCATTGTGTACACACAATATAATCAGGAGCCGGATTACAGGGAAAAGAAAAGGTCTTTCATAGCCAAGTAAACATCTGTCCAACTAACAACCAGCTAACTCCGTAAAAAGCAAATCCTGTTCACAAGTAAGTGTGCACACAGGCTACAAGAAAAGAACTGGTAAGAAGTCATTAGGGACATAGACCGCTGGGCAGCAGAACACTGACGCAATCTGCATTGTCCAGCTGAGGTTGTTCACCTCCTATAGCGCTGTCCTTTGGCTTTCTAGATCCTGCACTGACCCCAGGAAAGGGGATGGCCACTGTCTGTAAGAGACTGAATGACACAAGCACTGGACTGGACTGCTAGGAATAATTGCAGCTAGGAGCTTTTGGCTTTTTCTGCTTCAGTCTTTTGTACCAGTTTTAGTTGTGTGTTTATCTCTGCTTACCTGATTACTGTCTGTACGTCCGTGTATTTGTTTTTGCTACCCTCTTATGTTATATAAGAAGTTGAGGGATATAATCAGTGCAGGTCTTGACTCAAATCAACTCAACTGTCTCCATCACCGATGTCGCCTGCAGGAGTTCCACACAATGCCAGGTTTATCCTCTCTCTGTCTTAGCTGAATTCTGAGATCTCCTGTAGCCCTTCCAGACCACTGGTCTCAGCAATGCTTTTGGCAATGTAGGATGTCGGTGGTCTGCCTCTTTTCCTCCTGCCATCAACCTCATCCTGGAGAACCTTCGTCATCAGATTTGTCTCTGCGTGTGGCAGTGCAGGTAAGGTAAAGGTACAAGGTAAAGGGTAAAGGTGTCTAATAATCTACGTGGTCGTAGGAGAGTGAGGCATCAGAAACCTCAGCTTCTCTAGGGCCAGTATATTGAAGGTGGCGTCCATCTCCTCTCCCTCGCTGTCCTACCTTCCCTGACCCTAAAGAGGGCAGGAATCCATTGACAGCTGGGTGAACTGGGAGACTGTACTGAAGCCAAGGTGCGCAAACGGTCACCCATCCAGTTGGTAACCACGCTTGATGCTGCTTAACCTTGGCTGGAGTGCAGGTATACACTCAGTTTTCCTTCATTAGTGCAAGAATAATTTCCCATTGTTTGGGGTATGAACACGGGTTCAGGCAGGAAGAAAACGGCAGTGTATGAGCGACACACACCCACAGACCACGATCTTGGCATTGTACAGCGCAGATCTCCCCCTGCTAGGATCGAAAGAACCCAAGGAGCATCATAACGCTTGCTATTTCCCAAGTCGGAATGCAGCTACCATAATAGTGGGTCAAAGGTCGCACACGTAAAGTCTCCCCATAGGTGAACCTCGGAGCTCTAGCTGAGGAACAAACAAAACGAACCAAACCAAACCAAAACAAAACCAAAACACACACTAAAACGCGGCCTTTTTCTGATCACACTCTACTGTGCAGCTTTCACCGAGAACACCCGTTCTTCTGCTCGGACAGGTAATCATCATGGTTCTACTACATCTGTTGACTCCCAATTGTTTTCGCCCCGACAGCTCAGTTCGTAGGGTGATTCCTGTTTTCACAGTTGACTGTACACACGTCAAAAAGACAGCCATGGATTCTGCATTAGTATCTTTTGCTTCGTGCTCGGTCTTGTGGTACAGTACAGTCGATCCATATCGAGCGGTAACGCATCCGTCTAAAATGCAAAGAGTAACAGCTTCGATCCGACCTCTAGTCGGACAATGCCCCCCACTTTCCATCAGACTACGAGAGATGGTCGAAGTGCTGATGTTCTTTTTGTTTTCTTCAGATAAAATCAGAAGTCCTAAGTGGTGGAAGAGCTGATGTTTTTTTTCTTTTCTTTTCTTTTAGATAAAATCAGATGTCCTAAAAGCAACATTTATTCAGAACCCGTAATCTTAACAAAGCCTTGGTAAAAAAAAAAAAAGAAAGTGAGGTACCCTTCAAAACATCCCCTGAGAACAAAAAAGAATCTCAAACAAACACAAGGGAATCACCAACAAAAAAAATATTAGAAAAAAAAACCAAGCAAAACAAAAACAACGATCCCAAAACAAAACGACTCCCAGAGAGAGAGAGATAGATAGAGAGAGAGAGAGAGAGAGAGAGAGAGAGAGAGAGAGAGAGAGAGAGAGAGAGAGAGAGAGAGAGAGAGAGAGAGAGAGAGAGAGAGAGAGAGGGAGGCAGGGAGGCAGACAGACAGACAGACAGAGAGGGACAGACAGACAGACAGAGACAGAGACAGAGAGACAAAGAGGGAGAGAGGGAGAGACAGAGACAGACAGACAGACAGACAGACAAACAGAAATACAGACATACAAACAAAGACATAGAACGTTTGTATCCAAAGAGCACACACAGCACTGGTTCTGAGTCAACCCAAATTAATGCAAATTGTCCAGTGGAGGGACTAATTGGCAATTCCAGTCAGTGGCGTGTATTCATTAGAAGTAGACATAGCAGTCATACTGTGTGTCTGTCTGTCAGGTGTGTGACAAATAGCCAGGGACTCTGGTTGTTGTCTGACGGAATTTAGCGGCGTCGGAAAGATTTCTTAGAAATATTCTGGAGACCTTCACAGCCTATGACTTAAGATCGAAATGATTTTTTTTTTACTAAACAAAAATGTTAGTGGCAGTTCTTACACACAAGCATACACACAAGCGTACATACATGCATACATACCTATACATATGTATTCATATATATGTATGTACATACATACAAATATATATATGTATATATATAGATAGATAGATAGATAGATAGATAGATAGATAGATAGATAGATAGATAGATAGATAGATAGATAGATAGATAGATAGATAGATAGATAGATAGATAGATAGATAGATAGATAGATAGATAGATAGACAGACAGACAGATAGATAGATAGGTAGATAGATAGAAAGATAGGTAGATAGGTAGGTAGGTAGGTAGGTAGGTAGGTAGGTAGGTAGGTAGATAGATAGGTAGGTAGATAGACAGATAGATAGACATATAGACATATAGACAGACAGACAGACAGACAGACAGACAGACAGACAGATAGACAGACAGATCCATCCATCCATCCATCCATCCATCCATCCATCCATCCATCCATCCATCCATCCATACATACATACACACACACACACACACACACACACACACACATACACACACACACACACACACACACACACACACACACACACACACACACACACACACACACACACACACACACACACACACACGTAAAGAAGGTAGGCCATTGCGTGTCGGTAGGAAAAGATGACCAAGTTTGAGACAACGCCTACAGACTGGTGTCGTGTTTATAAATACATCACCTCTGAAGTCAGCATGCGGATACTTCCATGGAGGGAAAACAGTCACTCACGCAAAAATCTCACCACAGGCAAACCTCAGAGCTCTTGCCGAAAAAAACCCAACAACCTAAACAATGCAGCACAAATTATAGTAAACGAACCCTTAACCAGGTAAAAACAAACAAAACACACAACCCCCACCCAACCCCCACCCCACAAAAATCGACAAAAAACATAACAAAAGAAACACAACAAAAATGACACGAGGATCAGCAATAAATAGAGTAGGACGAAAAACAACAAACGTGAGGGGGGGGGGGGGGGGGGGGGGGGGGGGGGGGGGCTTAGAGAACGATAGAATGAACTGGAATAATAAACACAAAATAAATGCCATCGCTTACAACTTCTTTTAACACACCTGTCTTTTGTCAAAACAAACTATATGGCAAGAGAGAGGGGTTTAACAACACTGAGGTTGTGGATATCCATCAAACGAAAAGCATTTTCATGTTGAGTTTGTCACGAAAGTTGAAAGATAGAGACAATGTTACAATGAACCCAATCAAATGCAAATGTTTGTTTGCTTTCGTTTCGATTTCATTGTTCTGATGCTTTGATTAACCCTTATTTTTTTTAAAGAAGTGTCTCCATTGCAGATTTATGCAGACATGGACTATGGAAAAGAGAGAGAGAGAGAGAGAGAGAGAGAGAGAGAGAGAGAGAGAGAGAGAGAGAGAGAGAGAGAGAGAGAGAGAGAGAGAGAGAGAAGAGAGATTGTGTGGTGTGTGTGCGCGTGGACGTGTCTGTGAGAGAGAGAGAGAGAGAGAGAGAGAGAGAGAGAGAGAGAGAGAGAGAGAGAGATGGGGGAGAGAGAGAGAGAGAGAGAGAGAGAGAGAGAGAGAGGAGAGAGAGAGACAGACAGACAGACAGACAGACAGACAGACAGACAGACAGACAGACTGAAAAGCAGAGAGAGGATTTCAAAGGTTAAAGAAACCCTAAATCTGTAACAAATCACAAAACAGTTGCAGCCATCAAAGGAAATCAACAAGGAAGAGATCAAAGACAGCAGTGTTGTCTCTCTGTGTTCCATTTCAGTCTCTATCATGCCAATTTCCTTTCTCTGACGCTCAACAGAAACCGCTTTTTGTGACAGGAAATAGCGAAGGAGAGAATCCCGCCTGATTGGTGAGATCACAAGGAAGTCATTGTCCTCAATGGTTTGAATAATTGTGACGCTCCACCACATAATGAGACGGAGTGCACATGAGGTCAATTTTTAGTTATTGACATGTTATTAATGTACAATAAAGTGGCTATCAAATACAAAAAACAGATTGAAAATCGGACAATTCTGTGCAAAGTTATTACAAGTTGAAATGATAGACTACAGGAAGTGGCAAAATGAGAAAACGGACAAGTTTATTTTCGTAACACGTTGTCAGAATGAGGGCTTGGGTATTTTCAAAACACAATTTAAAAGCAAAAGGGATAAAAGTTATGCCTTGATATTTCATTATAAGGTAGATAAACGGATATAGTTTAATAATTAATCAAAATCTAAAAATTGACAACTTGACCCCCACCT
>CM060331.1:37328480-37336451 GCA_030674155.1 Stramonita haemastoma | reverse complement strand
GGAAAGGGTAAGAGAGGGAATCCAGGTAATTGTGTGATCGCAGTTTTTAATTTTTTTGTGGTCTTTTTTTCTCCGTTGGGGGTTACACTTTTCCGTTTTCTCTTGCGGATGTAAATGATAAACGAATGTTTTGGTTTTAAACTTTTATCTCAAAGGATTAGTGATCTTCTTTTTTTTTATTGCATTGCATTAACCACACGCATCACACTACATACAGTAACAAAATTTCATCTTCCTTCTTGCAGATCCTTGGGTGGACACGGCCTGACAATTAGGATGTGGCCTCTAAAAAGAGGGCTGCATAAAAACCGGCATTTTTACCGTAAAGGCAAATGTATGCAATGGTTTTGAACCCAACCAAGCAAACAAAGTGTTGCACATTTTCCAGGTGTGTCTGGTTTTTGAAACACGATATTATTGCGACGGTTGCTGATAGCTCAGGAGGTAATCCAGTTACCGCCATCACCATACACTGCACCACACTAACACTACACTACACTAACTACACTACATACACTACACTACACAAACACTACTAACTACATACACTACACTACACTACACTCACTACACTACATTACATCTGTCTCATCAGTTAAAAGCAGTTGTGGAGACGTTACAATGACAAAAAACACAGCAGCCCCCCCCCCCTTCATTTGTAGCGATCCTCTGCCCATACATGAATCTCAGCAAAGCTTTTGTGACCTGGTTATCCAGTGATGTTATTTCTCTGTCCTATTGATGAGACTATAAACCGAGCTCCCGGTTTGTGCGAACTCTCGCAGACCATCTTGCACACACGATAAATCCTGTTCCACTTTTCGTAAGAGTAGGCCATCGTGTGCCGGTGGGAAAAGATGACATTTACAAAACTGCATACACATGGCGATGGATGTAAAAAAAGCACAAGAGTGCTTATCCATTTTCCTCGATATAAAAGAATAATGATAATAATGATAAACCAATTCCGATTTGGGAAGAGTAGGCATTGAATGCCTGTGGGACCGGATGGTGAAATTGACGAAACTGCATACACAGGGCCTGGATGTAAAGGAAGAACATGGTGTTTGTTCCATTATCCTCGAAATAAAAAAGTAAAAAAGAACGAAGAAGACAAAGACGATGTTGCACACTTCTTTGTTCGTGGTCTGTTCCAGCATGGAGATGAAACAGAGTTGCCTTGCAGCGTTGTATTAAATGCTTTCATTTTTTCTACAGGTCTCTTGGTAATATTCAGGACTCACAAATGGTTAGAGGTTGACAACCAATAAGCAATGTATGCAGCAGTTTGAGTTTTGCCGAGGTGATGATGCCTTTGCTGTTGGATGCGGTGTGAACATTTCTTTTTAAAGGGTCTTTGGTTAAAAATTTGTGTCCTGTGGTTTGTTTTTCTGTGGGAACCTAGCTGATTGTGCTTAACCTGCTGATAAGTTACTTCAACCTGGTGTACATGGAAAAACTTTTAATTACAGGGAACTTCTAAATCAATATTCAACACACAAAACGTAGCTTCTTTCTGGTTTTGCCACTGTTTTAAATAAAGGACACTAGTAATTTCAATCTCGGTTTTTTCCCTCATGTCAGTGACTACAGTCTCCAGATACAGTAAGATTTTACGGCATTATTAGATTTCAGTGCCTTTCCAGATTGTGATATAGTTTTTTAAGCTTTCTGTTTGAATTCATACTTTTTTTAATTTTATTTGATCGACAATGAAGAAAATGATGCAGCTGTTCCAGAATGTGCAGTAATCTAAAACTGAAACTTCTTTGAAAAACTCATCTTCAGCAAATGTGAATTTTAAACCAGAATGTTACTTGGACACAAAACCTATCTTCTGAATCTGGCCAGAGTAAACAAGCCTGAGAGAGGATGCGGTGTGATTCGCCAATGGCCAACTGTGGCCTCTCCCCACAATCATTGCCTGTCATTTTTGTCTCAGTGGTTTTTTGTGCTCCATTAAGCGTGAGACACAGGGCGATGGTTTGGGAGGATGAATGTTGGGGTTGTCTATTAGTGCTTGCCCTTGTGGGAGACCTGGAATTATTTCTGCTATTTTTGCCTTTTTTTAATTCTCTGTTTTCTCTGCCTGCTGATTCTCGTGCCTGCTGCTTCCCCCCCCCTCTCTCTCTCTCTCTCTCATTCTCTCCCTTTCTCTCTCTCTGTCTCCCTCTCTCTCTTTCTTTCTTGCTGTCTGGGAGTTTTTTCTGTTTATCTTTGCTTTTATATTAAGAGGCTGCTTGTCTGTCCATCTGTTTGTCAGTATACAATATCGAGGGTTGCCTGCCAGAAGCGGCTATCGGCCACTTTTTCAATTTTCCACTTTTTGGTATGTGGAGATCTTTTATGGCATATACTTTAACTGTTACAATAAGCCATGTGGCTGTGATTGATTTCTAAGTTGTTACTTACAAAAACATTCGGTTCATCAAAGTTCTCACCCATCCCAACCCTGCCTGAAATGCCCAGAACACGATAGCCGTTGCTCGCTAGTAAAAGAAGATTAATGCCAGTATTGATTCCGTTTACCGCCAGAACCGGACATACAAGGAAGGCCGCTACTGGCAATGCACATTCATCTACTTCTGATTTCAACTTTCCTGCCCAAAATGTCTATCTGGGGGATGATCGAAGCAGGTAGAGGCAAAGTGGCTACATGCTACATTGTTTTGACTCTGCACAAAACCGGCCAATTGTACATGATTACTGCTGGCGATTGCGAAAGAGGGGGGGTTCTGTAAATCCTAGTCTGTCATCTAATATTTAGAGGGATTGTGGCAGCGACATCCTGTTTACGAGGAACTATAAAGGTATACAGAATTTTTAGACTTTCATTTTCATCTGCGTTTGCACAGGAAGAAGACTGTGGGTAATGTTTTAAATTAAGTTAAAGTTAAAGTCTGTCCGGGAGCCTAAGGCTCATCAGGCCGGCTTTTATCCCGGTTTCTGCAGCGTTAAGCGACTGAGAGTCATAGACTCCCCCTGGGATTTGGACGCCAGTCTTATCGCAGGGTTAACCCCCAAAACAAGGTTGGTACCCCTTTTACACCTGAGTGGGGCTGTGTTTTAAATTAAGAAACTTTTTATTACTATAGTTTGTTTAACTTCTTGTTTATACAAACTAAAGTCGATATATGTAATACTCATCGTTTAGTGTGCAATTTTCGCATATAACGTTTGAATTTAAGTCTTTGGACAATTATTGCTTAACAATGGTTATGTGGAAATAAATACTGTTTAGTAAGAAGGATTTCTTGTCAAAACTTTTGTTTTTTTCTTGTTTTAGTTTGAGTTGTTCAGTTACTTTTATTGTTTTATAGATGCGTATGGGTTTCAGTTGGCTACGTGATCATGGTCTATGAAATATTGGAGCGTATTGTGGGGTTTTTCGCATCGCACTAGTACGCGACGGCCGTCGGTTGTGGGGGTGGTGGGGCGTGGCATACTGGATGTGGTGCAGGGCGAGGGCGGGGGGGGGAGAGTTGGGCACCTGAGAAATTCCTCAAACAATAAAAAATACAATAAAAAAAGCCGAGGAAGATAACACAAATAAGAATAGACGAAGAAAACAAAGAAGCAAAAAAAAGGACAGATAACCAAATCAAACCTACCCGCAAGAAAAAACAGAACAACGAAGAAAAACGCAACTACAGCACCACACAACCCAAACCCCCGCCCCCCCCCTTCCCCCC
This sequence comes from Stramonita haemastoma, assembly GCA_030674155.1. NCBI lineage: Eukaryota > Metazoa > Mollusca > Gastropoda > Neogastropoda > Muricidae > Stramonita > Stramonita haemastoma. The sequence continues at coordinate 37,332,759 of CM060331.1, read as the reverse complement.
CCCCCCCCCCCTCCCCACATCTCACACCTCCTTCTCCCTCCCCTCCTCCCCCTCCCCCCTCCCCCTCCCCCACTCTTCCCCCTCCCTATCCCCCCTCCCCATCCCCCATCCCCACTCTTCCCCCCTCCCTCCCCCACTCTTCCCCCCTATCCTCCCCTGCCCCTCCCCCCCTCTTCCCCCCTATCCTCCCCTGCCCCTCACCCCTCCCTACCCCCCTCCCCCCTCTCCTCCCCCCTCCCTATCCTCCCCTACCCCTCCCCCCTCTCTATCCCCCCTCCCCCACTCTTCCCCCCTCCCTCCCCCACCTCCTCCCCCTCCCCCCCCCCCCCCACTCTTCCCCCTCCTCCCCCTCCTCCTCCACCACGCTTCCCCCTCCCTATCCCCCATCTTCTCCCCCCTCCACCACGTTTCCCTTCATCCAGGCACGAACACGGAAGAAAGACAACACATCTCTCCAAAGCTCAGAGGATTAGAAGTTAGGGGGAGATCTCCATGGAGATCTGCCATTTCTAACTCAGCTTATGTTACTTGCAATCCAATTTTTAGGGCATGTTATCAAACAAGCAATTCCAAACTTGGAGGTTGTTTTCCTGTATTACTTGAAAAATTGAAAAAATATATATATTTACAATCATTTACTTCATCTTGTACTTGTTCAAGACAGGTAAACAGCAACTCCTACAAATTCATATAAAAATTGTTGCTTCTTTCCCATAATATGGCAAGTTTTATCTGGACTACTAAGCAACATTAAACAATTAAAAGGGATTGAATTGTTTAAGATAGTCTGTGAAGGGGAAGTAATATTGACATGAAATAGCCACACAGCATGTGTGAGTGTGTGTGTGTGTGTGTGTGTGTGTGCGTGCGTGCGTGCGTGCGTGCGTGCGTGCATGTGTGTGTGTGTGTTTGTGTGTGTGTGTGTGTGTGTGTGTGTGTGTGTGTGTGTGTGTGTGTGTGTGAAAATCATGATATTTTGCAAAAAAGATCTTGTAGCATGTTATATATGTTGGAAAAACTTTGCAAGTTGTTAACTATTTTAAACACTTAGGAATTATTTTCAGTAAGAGTGGCAGTTTTGCAAAATATAAGGAAAATGCTTAATCAAGCTACTAAAGTCATGTTTAGTCTGATAAGGACTGCATGGCAAAAAGAACTACTTATGCATGTGACACTTGATTTCTTCGATAAAATTGTTTTACCCGTTTTGTTGTATAGGTGTGAAATTTGGGGTTATGAAAATATAGCAATAATCAAAAAGTTCCTGTTAATTTTTTAAAATATATTTTTCGTTGAAAGCGTATGATGTCAAATTCGTTAGTATATAGAGAAGGGGGCATAAAGTCCTTGTCTATTTCTGTTTCAATGGTTTGTTTCTGGATGCAGGTGCTTGACTTTCATCCTGGAAAGCTATCGTCACATGTTTACCAAAGGATGAAAGATTTACATGAAAATCTCTGATTCAGTCAGCATGGCTAAATAAGATAGAGAACATTTTAGTGCAAAGCAGATTTTGACTTTGTGGAAGAGACAGTTTTGTTCAACTATCAATTCTTCTAGTTCATGTAATTATCAAAACCTTCTTAATAGAAAAGTTTGTTAATGAATGGAGAGCTGAGCTGTGGGATAATAGTAGATGCAGTTAGTACAGAAACTATAAAACCAATTTTAGTATGGAAAAATATATAACTTGTTTGCCAGATGTATATTATACACTCTTATGAAATTTAGTTGCAGTTGTCACAAGCTTTCTATTGAGATTGGATGTTTTCATAACATACCACAGGAAGAAAGAGTATGTTTAAAATGCAATATGTCTGTTTTAGGGGAGACATTTATTTTTTATCATGGAATGTTTCCTACTTTGAACATTTACGACAAGATTTTATTCCTCAGCATTTTCTTCAACCCATGTCCAGTTCTGATTTTTGCAGTCTGTGGAAATGTAAATCTTGAAAAGTTCTCCTGTCTCCCTCAAAGCTCATAACATTTGAAATTTCATTTTGTTTTCTTTCACAAGTGTAGATTGTGTCTTTTACAGAAATTGATAATATTGTTTGCTTATCATGTTGCTTTTCAGTTCCTGTTAGTATTGATATACTAGTATCAGTACTGTTGAATTTGTTTGTTATCTTCCATGCCCCAAAAGGAATTAAACCTTGAATCTTTTGTGTGTGTGTGTGTGTGTGTGTGTGTGTGTGTGTGTGTGTGTGTGTGTGTGTGTGTGTGTGTGTGTGTGTGTGTGTGTGTGTTTCTCTTTCTCTATTTCTGGTCCATTGGTCTGGAATGACCCCCCCCCCCCCCCCTCTTCTCACTTTGCTAAAGCCTACTTATGAAAGATTTCAATCCAGTCTCAAGATATACTTATTTCAAAAATATACATTTTCCCCTCCTGTTTCATATATCTATCCCTGCATTGCCCCCATATAAAAACTGTAAGTTGTTTTAGCTGTGTTAATTTATGCTGCATGTATTTAGAACTTCTGACACAATTATATATGCGTGATAAAATGTTTAATATTTTAAAGGCAGTATTACCCCCCTTCAAAGGCTGTCATAACAGTTATGTTCCTTTTTATTGTTTGAAGTTACTCAGAAGTTCAGAGGAAAATCTGTATCTAATGTAAATGAAGCAGCAATCTTTTTTAAATAAAATTGTAAACTGTGCTGTTTTACCTTTTTCAAATAGGACATGGTAATAAGAAATGTTTAAGATTAAACTTTTTCTTTCAATTTCTGAGCAGACATGGGAAAAGAACCTTTTAAGGTGTGGAATTGTTAGTGTAGTAATATGCTGCAAAACTATGAAGGCAACAACTTAAGCTTAGAATTAGGAATAGCAGATCTCTACGGGGATCGCCCCTAACTTCTAATCCTCCGAGCGTTGGAGGGGATGTGTTGTCTATCTTCCCATGTTTGTGCTTAGGAGAGGGGGAGAGGTGGGGGGGAGGAGTGGGAAAGTGGAGGGGGGGAAGGTGGGGAGGGGGGGGGAGGGGGGGAAGGTGTGGAGGGGGGGGGGAGGGGGGAAGGTGTGGGAGGGGGGGGAGGGGGGGGGAGGGGGGAGGATGGGGGAGGATGGGGGAGATAGGGATGGGGGAAGAAGGGGGGGAGATAGGGATGGGGGAAGAAGGGGGGGGTGGGAGGGAGGGGGGGAAGAGGGGGAGGGGGGGAGGGAGGTGGGGGGTGGGGGGAGGAGGGGGGGAGGGGAGTGGGAGAAGGGGGGAGGGGGGGAGGGGGGGAGGGTGACGGGGGGAGGGTAGAGGGGGGCAGGGGGAGGGTGACGGGTAGAGGGGGGGAAGGGGGAGGGTGACGGGAGGCAGGGGGAGGGTAGAGGGGGGGCAGGGGGAGGGTGACGGGGGGAGGGGAGATGGGTGGGGGGAAGGGGAGAGGAAGGGGAGGGGTGGGGGGGAGGAGGGGGAGGGTGACGGGGGGAGGGGAGATGGGTGGGGGGAAGGGAGGGGGGAAGGGGGGGGGGGGAGGGGAGGGGTGGGGGGAAAGGAGGGGGATAGGTAGGGGAAAAGAGGTGGTTATTGAGGATTTCAAGTATCAAAAATTAATAACCCATTTCCAGGAGTTCTGCAGAACTTTACTGTTTACCATAACTCCCAGGGAGCACAGATTCATTGTTTCCCACGCTAATAGTGTTCACTGTGATAGCAGGTATCTGTAGATAAACTGACTTGCTGTCACTCTTCATGTCAGAATTTAACCCTTGGCGGCTGTGCTGTGTTATATGAGAGCAAATTTTGTTTCAATGTTCTGAAATAGTCGCTTCTCGCGGTCCCTGATTTATATAGTCAGTGATGTAAAACGACGGTAACAAAGATTTAAACCACATTCCACAGTCCTATTTTCCTTTCAGTTATCATCTTTCCAACTTGGCTAGCTCCTACTGTGGTTGAACAAGAAGGTGTTATTCAATAAAAACAATACTTGTTGCCATCGAAACTTCACATATGAAAGGCGAATATAGGCCTATGTGACAAAATAATTCTCACTGGCTAAAGGATTCAGCATAAAAAGGCACAAAGCTCACAGCGATGTGAAACTTTCAAACGCCATTTCCTCCAAACTGCGTCGAATCGCGATAGCCGCTTCTGGCAGGTAACCCTCGATATGTCTGCGTGTATCTCTGTCTGTGCGTGTATCTCTGTATGATATATATATATATATATATATATATATATTATATATATATATATATATATATATATATATATACATATATATATATTTCTCTCTCTTTCTCTCTCTTTCTCTCTCTCTCTCTCTCTCTCTC
>CM060331.1:37318480-37320980 GCA_030674155.1 Stramonita haemastoma | reverse complement strand
CATACATACATACATACATTAAAAGTTAAAGTCTGTCCCGAGCCTAAGGCTCATCAGGCCGGTGCTTATCCCGGTTTCTGTGGCGTTAAGCGACTGAGAGTCATAGACTCCCCCCTGGATAGGACGCCAGTCTATCGCAGGGTTAACCCCCAACCACAGGCTGGTACCCCTTTTACACCTGGGTGGGGTGAGAAAATAGCCGTAAAGTGCCTTTTCCAAGGGCACAACGCCATAGCCGAAAGCTGGGATCGAACCCACAACCTTTAGATTACGAGTCCAACGCCCTAACCACTAGACTACAGCGGCGGCTCACATACATACATACATACATACATACATACATACATACATTACATACATACATACATACATACATACATACATACATACATACATACATACATACATACATACACACATACATACACACACAAACGCACACACATACATACATACATACATACATACATACATACATACATACATACATACATACATACATACATACATACATACATACATACATACATACATACATACATACACACATACATATAAACATACTTATATACATAGACAAGCACCTAATGAACCGTGTAACCTTTGTTCTGGGTTTCTTTTATAAGGATGCTTGGGAGGTAGGGAGGTATCGAGCCAAGTGGTCAAGTCTTAACTGGATAATAACCCAAACATTGCCAGACACGATTTGGGCTGGCACAGGCACGGGAAAGTGCTACCAATCCCTGCTTCTTATTCCCAAGCACGTTCTCCTTTTGCGTTAGAGTGTACAGCCGATCAACATAAAACAACTGAGAGCCAGCCCTGTCTGTGTGTCTGCCCCTCCCTCTCTTGCTTTTTTTTTATTGACCCCAACTCCACATCCCCCTTTCCAAAAGTTGGCTTAACCCTATTCTAAAGAACTATTGACTGGTAGTTAGGTTTTATTCGTTTTGTTCGAAGCAGTCTTCTAAAATTTTTTTCAGGCCATTGCGTGTTTTTTTTATTTTATAGTCCCCTTCAATGATGGTTTCCTGATTAAGTAGTAGACCTCGGTTGTGGTCTGTATTGCAGGATGGTTGTGTCGTATGCTACACCACTTTCAGTCACGGCAGATTTCTAAGCAGGAAATTCAGACTGCCCTTGCTAGGGAAAGCACGTCGCTACAAGCAAAGGTCACTAAAGAGTTCTGTCCGCATGTGCTTTTCCTTTCCTTCGAAAACGGGATTTTCTCTAGAATTCTGTCAGCGGAAAACTCTCTTATTGCTGTTGGTTGTTTTATGTGCGGAAAATGTATGTTGCATACAGGGGCTCAATGATACTCGTCACTGTCATCGTCCTGTACGGGTGTGGAAGCTGGACTTTGAACGCAAAAAAATTGAAAATAAAATCCGAGCCTTTAGCATCACACCCTTCAGAGGGTTTCTCCACATCTCCTGACAGGACCCCAGAACCAAGGATTCAATGTGGGTAAAAAGTAGTCATGAAAGCTGGGCCACAGGAACAAACCCCGTCTGGCTTTTGTTAAATTGGAGGAGGCAGGCGTGGTTTGGTTTCGTCGAAAGTCACAAGTCTATTACTAATACTACCTTTCAGAGAACACTCGAGGGAGGAAGACGCAGGGGCACACAGAAGAAGAGATGGACAGAGAGCACTAAAGAATGACCGCAGATGGTTCCATACAAACGACAATGGCTGCAGTGTGTTTCAAAGCATGGTAAATACCATATAATCATGCATTTATGTTGAGGAGTTCTTTTTTTACCTGGAGAACTTGCAAACGGACTTCTCCATGGTCTAGCACAAAGACCAAGCAAAGGAAGTGATGATATCAACAGTAAAAAAAAAATGTCCAAGTCATGTTTTCGTCTCCTCTTCAATTTAGGCATTAAAAATAATATTCTCCACGTTTTTGTTTTGTTTTGTATTTTTGTTTTTTTAGAGTTTTTTTTAAGGGGTTTACAATAATACCAGTCTTTTAGAATTCAACCATAAGTCGTTTAAAAAAACGAACTGTACTTTTCAGTTCCGCACTTGTATTTTAGATAAAATAAGACAGGAGTTTACATAAAGACTGTTTTTATCAAAGTTTATAAGTTTCTTATGTTTTGAGTTTATTTTGTTTTCTTCGTACCATTCTTTTAAAACTGAAAGTGGGTAATTTGCGCAACAACCTACTTCCGGGTATACACGAGACGATGATTATGGCAAAATTGTGCAGTGAAGCAGAGGTTGGAAAGTGCTTCTGAATAACACACATGCGACATACTGCAGCTGTCATAACTGCTTCCGAACATTGCATAGGCAACATACTTGCAGCTATCACAATCACTCTTCCTGTCACAGCTGCGCAGTATTCTATGCGTCCACACAGTGGTGTACACCAGACCCACCTTCAGAACAAACAAAAACTCATTTTCTGCTTGGCGACATACAGTTTGCACGGGTAACCAAGGCAAATGAAGCAAATCATTCATTTCCTATATCATCCCACGCCCAGGGC
>CM060331.1:37298480-37305980 GCA_030674155.1 Stramonita haemastoma | reverse complement strand
GCATAACCATGCTGTTTTCTTTGTGACACTGGACTTCTGAGAGGCCAGAAATTTCCGCATGGTGTTGGATGCCTAGTGAAAGTAAGCTTTTACAGTATTCTTTTGCTGATTGGTTGTTGCTGTTGTTGTCGTTTTTTGTTTGTTATGTTGTTGTTGTTTTGTTCCTCTGCTTGAACTCGAAGGTTATTAATTTAATTTATGTATTTATTCTTTTATTGTGAGGATAATGGAATAAGCACTTATGTATATTTTTCCATCCAGTGTATGTAGTTTTGTAAATTTTGTTTTCCGTTCCCACAGGCACATAGTGGCTTACTTTTCCAAAAAGCGGAACGGGTTTTAACGTGTGCGCAAGATGTTCTGCGTGCATTCGCACACCGGACATTGGTTTATAGTCTCATACGAAAGACTTTTAGGGAGAGTGGAGTCGTTACTCATGTTAACTCCAGAGGAAAAATCCTCTTGAACGAGATTGGATCCCGTGTCAGCAGATCACGAGCGCATCACTGTAATCAGCAGCCCCCCCCCCCCCCCCCCCCTTCGATGTTGAGATTTTGTGCATATGACCGTTTTTGCCCACCATGGAATTAATCCCATTTCGAATTTGGAGATCCTTAAAAATACCAACCTTCAGATCACGTGACCTCGCAGGAATTTGAACCCATAGGATTGCAGTGAGTCTTAACCACTCGTGCTGTGGTGTCTGTCGCTAATTGGTTTCAACAGCAGACCCTTTCATGCTTATGATTTTGATGCAGCAGATTCTGGGTTCAAATCTTGGCGTTGATTACTGCACGAAAAAAAAAAAGGTTTAAACAAACACTTTCAGGTTAGTGTATGTGCAAATTTACCATTGCCTTACTACCGTTTGTTCCAAGCCTTTTCCCCCGTGTAAATTGGGGCTGGGTGCAAAAAATCCCACATGAGAGCCTATGTAATAGCATCAAAATAAACGAGTAAAAAAAAAAGAATAAAAAAAAAAAGTAAATAGATACCCGATTCTAACACTACACTCACAAGACTTCCCCATTAGGTAAATATGCATCCCGTTGTGCATCTGGTGAGAAAAGACTATCCACTGACCTTGCTACAATAGTTCTCAAGGGGACTGTTGAAAGAGAGAGAGAGAGAGAGAGAGAGAGAGAGAGAGAGAGAGAGAAGAGAGAGAGAGAGAGAGAGAGAGAGAGAGAGAGAGAGAGAGAGAGAGAGAGAGAGAGAGAGAGAGAGAGAGAGAGAGAGAGAGAGAGAGAGAGAGAGAGAGAGGAGAGAGAGAGAGAGAGAGAGAGAGAGAGAGAGAGAGGCAAAGACAAGGGAAAAGTAGACTGCTAACATTTGCACCGTAAACAGTGAAGCCTTCTACAGATAGATACCTAGGGCTTTAGTACACACACACAAATCAGTACTAGAGAGCGTCTCTGTGGACGTTTGGCGCTCGGTACAAGACTCTAGCTTTAGTGTGCAGACTGAATAACACGGAGTCAGTCGTGGAGACGAAAGCTATTGACTGAACGTATTTCTAACCTTTTTTTTTTTTTTCCTGTTGTTGGACCTTCCTTACATTGACACTTTCGTGATCTCCCAGAATAATGATTCAGTCTGTCTCACTCAACACTCCTGGGCATGATGGTGGGACTGCAAGTGTACACACACTAAATGAGACGTTTATGTACGTGTTTGTCTGTTTTCGTGTCCTTAACCGTATAGGCAACTATATTTGAAATTTAGATGATGTGTTTTCTTGCTTTAATATACAGCATACATTATTATGTCAAGAGTGTGTGTCATTTTATGAACAAATCTCAATACAATATTTCAGATCATTACATTTTGTTTACAGATTTTTTGACACATTGCTTATATAAATAACTGACTAAGCCTGTGGCGAGGGAGGGTCAGAACTCAACCCTTTTTCTTTGCAAGATGAACAGTACACTGAGTCAAAGAGACTAGAGCTATGGATATCTGTACTGACTCTCAAAAGAACGGCCCATGGTGATTAAATCAAACTCCATCAGCTATGTTTGAGGTCAGATGCTTTGTCAGAGATGGAAACAAAGACCATGGCCTGCATTAAAATGTCATGGTACTTGGTACGTTGTAAGACAAACTGTCGGAATAACTACTTGTACTCTCCCATAAAGAGAAAACAATCTCAAAAGCCGGAAAATGGCTACCTATATGGCGACAGATTTGACTGACAGACAAAGACACAAATTTCTTATTCAGTGTGCATTCAAATCTTACAGTGAATACTGGGCGTCATCACTTAAACAGAGAGTATCATTATTCTGAGTAACTCCCTGAGTGTTCAGCTGGGGAACTCCCAACAACAGCAGAAACAACATTGATTGTGGATAAGATTGTTTTCGTGAAGGATTTACAGCAAATGAAATTCAACTTTTGGGCATGTTGCAATAATCAACACTCTATGTAGCAAGGGTACGGGATAGCTCAGTGGTCAGAACACTCGCTTTCACCAAGCTAATGTTAAGCAGTATGCAGCGTGGTTACCAAGGGTATTGGTGACCGTTTGTGTGCCTTGGCTTTAGTAAAGTCCTCAAGCTCACCTAGCTGTAAATGGGTACCTACCCTCTTTAGGGTCAGGGAAGGTAAAGCAGCAAAGGAGAGGAGATTGGCGCCGCCCTCAATTACGCTGGCCCCTAGAGAAGTTGAGGTCTGACCCCTCGCTCCCCCTACCACCACATAGGGTTAAGGTACACCTTTACCATTTTCTTTTTTTCATTTTCTGTCTTTTTTCTATTTAGCAAATGTTTCACCAACTGCAAATGTTTCACCTAACGCACCAGATGCAGCGGTCGACTATTCAACCTGGCTCGGCTCAAAGCAAAAACAAAAGTGATGGAGAAAACAGTTAGGGACATGCTTTTTGCTGCTGCTGCTGCTGCTGCTGCTGCTGTCACTTCGCACACTGAGCAAGAACTCCAATGCCTCATGGACAGGTTTTTTCAGGCATGCAAAGACTTCGGACTGACAATCAGCCTGATAAAGACCAATGTGCTGAGTCAGGACGTGGTAACTACACCAGCCATCTACATCGATGACTACCAGCTCGATGTCGTACACCAGTTCACATACCTGGGATCTACCATCGGTGACAACCTGTCCCTTGATGCCGAGATCAGCAAGCGCATCGGCAAGGCTGCTACGACCTTAGGACGCCTCACCACCCGCGTCTGGGAGAACTCAAAGCTGGCAATTTCCACCAAGATGGCAGTGTACAACGTCAGCACTCTCCTTTATGGCAGTGAAACATGGACAACATACTCCAAACAGGAGCGCGAACTTAACAGCTTCCACCTGCGCTCTCTCCATCGCATCCTCGGCATCCACTGGAGTGACAAAGTTACCAACGCTCAGATCCTGGAGGCTGCAGGTCTTCCCACCATGTACACACTCCTCAGACAACGCAGACTCAGATGGCTCGGTCATGTGCGAAGGATGGAGGATGGACGCATTCCTAAAGATCTCCTCTATGGTGAACTTGCTTCTAGCAAGAGAAGCATTGGCCGCCCCCTACTGCGCTACAAAGACGTCTGCAAGCGTGACATGAAAGCCCTGGACATCAACCTAGAGAAGTGGGAGGAGGTAGCGGCTCACCGCAGCAAATGGCGCAGTGTTCTCCACAAACAGCTGAAGTGAGGTGAAGAAAAGATCCACACCGCAGCAAACGAAAAGAGAGCCAAGCGGAAGGCATGTACTCCAGCCACCTCAACAAGCCACATCTGCATCAGATGCAACAGAGACTGCCTCTCCCGCATTGGACTGACCAGCTACAGCCGGCGTTGTCGCTGAACAAATGACTTTTCTTTTGGCGCGAATTCCATAGTCGACACCGACTGACGGAGGCCTACCCTATCACCAACTGCCCAAACCAAGTCACTCCAAACTGCACATTAGGGTTTTCTGCCATCCATACCAATGGCCATCAATGACATTGTCCCCACCTCCTCCCAGAATGGATAGGTTTTAACATTAATTGTACACGTTTCTACCCATGCATACTCTTTTTATCTTTTGTTTGAAATTTCATGTAAAGGACATGCAGGGGAAAAGAACCACAGTTGATATTAACACTGCTAGAAAACAACAACAACAGCAACAATTACAACAACAACAACAACAACAACAACAGCAACACATACACACAGTGAACAGCTTAACAAAATTTCGAAACCATTCTCTTCATATCAAAAGTCAGACGCATTAGCCACATTATTCACGGGACAAAAAGCTATCTGCTAAGACGAAGTATGCCTAATGGCGGTATACAGTATTCTACTAAAAGCTATAATAACATCCGGTGATTATTGTGACAATGCAAATGAGATATCTAAGACATGGTAGTCCCTTATATCTGAAACAGAAAAAGGTAATTATGCTCTGCATATTAAGTGAAAGACGTCTGTCTAACTGGGGACTTTATATATATATATAAACAAAGATGGAGTAGGCCTTGATAGCTTGGTAAGGAGGTGATAATTTGAGGTAAAGGTATGCCAAGAATTCATAGCTACAATTTCACACACAATGGCTCTATGGTCAAAAGAAGGCGTCAATAGACAGAAAACGACTCTCTCTCTGTCTCTCTGTCTCTCTGTCTCTCTGTCTCTCTGTCTCTCTCTGTCTCTCTGTCTCTCTGTCTCTCTGTCTCTCTCTGTCTCTCTGTCTCTCTGTCTCTCTGTCTCTCTGTCCTCTCTCTCTCTCTCTCTCTCTCTCTCTCTCTCTCTCTCTCTCTCTCTCTCTCTCTCTCTCTCTCTCTCTCTCTCTTTTGGTAGTCAGGAGCTACTAGATTAGACAAAGCAAAAAAATGACTCGTTTAGATTTGAACGGGGAAGGGCAGATGGAGGGGGGGGGGGGGGGGGGTCGGCATTTACTGCGGACAGGGTGTGACAGTGTCCATTGAGAATATTGGTTTAAAGCTGTTGATAAAGCATGTACGTCAGTGTACTTTAGTGCAACTGTTGGCAGTGTCCTATGATGGTATTCTTGGAATACTCCTGAAATAGATGTTTTGTGTTGGTTTAATTAACGTTTAAACATAAAAAAAAACTGTGATCACTGTTCTTGCTGTCTGCTTAGATTATTTCCATAACTGTGTGTCTGTTTTTGCTTTTGTGTGTGTGTGTGTGTGTGTGTGTGTGAGTGAGAGAGAGAGAGAGAGAGAGAGAGAGAGAGAGAGAGAGAGAGAGAGAGAGAGAGAGAGAGAGAGAGGAGAGAGAGAGAGAGAGAGAGAGAGAGAGAGAGAGAGAGAGAGAGAGGAGAGAGAGAATGATGATGATGATGATGATGATGATGATGATGATGATGATGATGATGATGATGATGATGATGATGATGATGATGATGACGACGACGACGACGACAAGACAGAGATAGACAGACAAACATATAGACCCTAATAAAACACACACATATAGTTAAGACAGACAGTATAAAACAAAACTCTCCAGAAGCACAGACAAGACAGACAGTGACGCGACAAAAAAAATGACAGTATTCCAACTAGCAGATAATGAAGTGTCAAACGAGAGCGAAGTGGTCAACCACAGATCAATCCAAGTGGATGATGACGCCTGCTACCATACGTTGTATGGAAATAAAATATAAAAAAAAGTAGAAAGAAAAATGAGGAGAGAGATTTGGTGTGTGTTGGGGGGGGGGGGAGGCAGGAGCGTAAAAGAATGGAAGGGGGGGGGGGGGGGGGGGAGAAATATAAAGGAATGGAAAAAGGGGAGAGGAGAGTAAAGAATGAGAGGGAGGTAACAGCGTAGCCATGAACGCAACAGTAGTGTCAATGGCCGAAAGATGATGGTCTTGTCTCAGTAGGGGAGAGGGGAGGGGGGTGGGGTGGGGGAAGGGAGGAGGGGGAACTGATGTCAGCAATACATTTTTTTTCTTTTTTTACTGCGACATCCTCTTCTCCACACATTTCTTATGTCTTCCAGACAGTCTGCAATTTGTCTCTCCCCGGGATACGAAATCCTTTTTTTTTTTTTGGAGTTTATCGATCTGTTTGTTGCCTGATTTGTTTTAACACTCACGTCCATGCATTTTTCTTTTATTATTATTATTCATGATGTGACAATCCACCAAGAAAATGTCTCGTTGCCATTTCTATTTTGTTGTTGTCCATTTTGATCAATGTTTAAATGACTTTTTTTTCGATAAAATGCCCCAAATAGTTAAATCCTTGTTTTAATCCAACTCATACCTCAATAGTTTAGAATGTTTTTATTGCAAGGATACTATGTAATTCACACCTTTTTGAGATATCTTAAAATTAAAATGACAGGGATATGAATCCCCGAAAACGGGATGCGGCCACCTTCAAGGTGGGCAAAAAATGGTCAAATACGCAAAAATCTCAAAATGGGTGCTAGCTGAGGAAAGAAAAATGATATTAGCTGGAAGAATATTGCCTATTGTTTCTTGACAGTTCATTGACATTCTGTTTTTGTGACATCAGAAAAAAACACCTTATTCATGCTTGATGTTAACAGTTTGTTGCTTTGTTGTCTCTTTTTTATGTATAAAGGCTATCGCGACAAGCGGTTCATTTTGTGGTATACGGTCACTGCGGTGTTTATATTCCGATTTATGATAAACATATTGATGTCAAGGTTTTAACCCAGGAACTCTGCCGGACAAGCTTTATTAATGTATGAACATTTTCATGTCTGCCTTGTTCTTCTCTCTGTCTGTATGTCTTTCAGTATGTCTTCCAATCTGTCTGTCTTTCTGTGTGTGTTTTTCTGTCTCTCTTTTTCTTTGTCTCCTTTTATCTGGTGTGAAGGGTCTCTTTTCCTCTCTCTCTCTCAGTCTATCTCTCTCTCTATCTCTGTCTCTCTCTGTCTCTATCTCTCTCCCTCCCCCCTCTCTCTTCCTCTCTCTCTCTCACTCCGTCCCTCTCACTTCCTCTCTCTCACTCCCTCTCTCTCTCTCTCTGTATCTCTGTATCTCTCTCTGTATCTCTGTCTCTGTCTCTGTCTCTCTCTTTCTCTCGGTCCATGTCTTTCTCTCTTTGTCTGGCTGTGTCTGTTTGTCTCTGTCTGTCTGTCTGTCTGTCTGTCTGTCTGTCTGTCTGTCTGTCTCTGTCTTTTGTCCGTCTGGCTTAGCCCTCTGTATTTGTGTCTCTTTTCTAGCTGTCTGCCTGACTGTCTGTGTATGTCTGTCACTGTCTGTCTCCCTTCCTTCCTTCTCCGCCCTCCACCCCCCACCTATCTGTCTGTCTGTCTGTCTGTCTGTCTGTCTGTCTGTCTGTCTGTCTGTCTGTACTATCTGTCTGTCTGTCTGTCTGTCTGTCTGTCTGTCTGTCTGTCTGTCTGTCTCTCTCTCTCTCTCTCTCTCTCTCTCTCTCTCTCTCTCTCTCTCTCTCTCTCACACACACACACACACACACACACACACACACACACACACACACACACACACACACACACACACACAAAACAATATCTCGAAATAAAGATATTGTCCTGA
>CM060331.1:37285980-37290980 GCA_030674155.1 Stramonita haemastoma | reverse complement strand
GCAACAACAACATCAACAAAAACAACAACAACAACAACAACAAAACGACAAGAGCAAGAAGAACATGGAGAACAAAAACAAGAAGTACAAGAACAGGAAAACCAGAAGCAAGAACAAGACGAACATAAAGAAGTGTTATGCGTCTACTCAAAATCAAATAGAGCTCTGGCAAATCTGCACATAAGTTGACCAAGACCCTTGTTTAACGCCGTATCCATAATCCACAAAAGATGCTGTTAAGATTTAAGCCCCCAACACTTGCTTTTTTTCAAGACGATAGCGAGCAGCAACCGTTGTATCCGCTTGGCTATTGTGCCCGGCCGGCCCCAAAAGGCAAGAGACTTGTCTAAACAGAGCGATGGCTGTGGTGTCTGGATACAGCAGGGTTTCCTGCTGTGCCTGCCATTATTCCAATCATGTCTCTCTCCTCCAGAGTGTTGTTTCTCCAGCACTGGCTCTGTAGGAAGAGATTTCAGCTGGGGAGGGAAGGAGGGAGGATAAGGGTGGTGGTGGTGGTGGTGGTGGCGGTGGTGGAGGGGATTAAGGGGAAATTGGCGCGCCAGGAAAGCAGCAGGAAAGGGAAGACGCAAATTGAACAAAAATAAGTAAAAAAAAATAGTTGACAGTAGAGAGTTCATAAACTGAGAACAGATGTCAGTAATAATGATTAATTGTGTTTTATACATGAAAATCAACTTGGTTTTAGTTTACATTTGTATGATCTTTATAAAAAGACAAGTTTCAAAACATCTACACATCACAGAATCGAACCCCTAAATAAGGTGATTCCCGTGTACACTGACGTATACTTCGTTGGCAAGTCGAGATCGCGACTTTTCTTCTGATATGAAACAAGGCGCGTTTTCATTATGCGGTACGCTTGTTGTCAACGCACAAATACTGCTGAAAAACGTCAATATAGCTCAAAATAAGCGCCTCTCCCTGTTGATATACCACTTTTAATTGCATTTTCCCCGTTTTCCGATCATGTTTTAGGATACTGAATAAGATCATGCGATAAAACAGTGTTTAAAGGTGCAGAATCAGTCAAGTTCAAACAAATCGAAAGTCGGAACGTTTTTAATGAAAATACCGCTGCCGTGTGTTACCCTAAGCAACCTAGCAGCTGTGCAGAGCTCCTTGTTTTGGTGGTCGCTCGGCGGCCTCACAGTGTTCACGTCTTTGTCACACTTCTGACCTTAAAGGTACACGACACGGCAGACCTGGGCACAGCTGGGATGCTGAGTCTGGAATGAAGGGCATAGGAACCGCAGCAGGACAGATGCCTCATAGAAGATGAGGCAGTAAAAAGAGAAATCAGATAAGACGAGGCTTGAAAATCAATGCGGAGAGGACCAAACTGAGGGCCAATCCCAATTCTGCTGTCACTGCTAGGAGTAGGTTTAATGGGTAGAAGCTAGAATCTATTCAACCATTCATTTATCCTGGATCTACCCATTATCAACAGTGAGTGATTCTTTTAGGGGTAACAAAAAAAAAAAAAAAAACCGCATTGGCGGGACCTTGGGTTTTTGTTTTTTTGGTATGAGGCACACAAAGCATATCTATAGATAAAAGTCAAGGTTCTTATGAGTACAAGTATATTCCATCTTCCTATGTGCATGCCGACTCATATTTTGACTGTGGGTAAATAAGAAATAAAAGGACAACTGCAAGAAACTGAGTACGACACACATTAGATATATCTTCATCAACTTAATGATTGTCATTGCTGTCGTGTTTGTCATCATTGTTGTCATGATCATCACCACGATCGTCGACGTCGTCATCGTCGTCGTCGTCGCCGTCATCCTCTTCCTCCTCTTCCTCCTCCTCCTCCTCATCGTCGTCGTCGTCGTCGTCGTTGGGGTCATCAACATCATCGTAGTCGTCATCCTCCTCCTCCTCCTCCTCGTCCTCGTCCTCGTCCTCGTCCTCGTCCTTCTCCTCCTCCTCCTCCTCCTCCTCCTCCTCCTCCTCCTCCTCCTCCTCCTCCTCCTCCTCCTCCTCCTTTTCCTCCTTCTCCTCATTATCATCATCATCATCATCATCCCCATGGTCGTCGTCACCATCGTCACCTTCACCTTTCCCACAACCTACCTAGTAGATGGATGGGGTGTGCTGTGGGCAGGATGGACGCTTTGTTTGGCAGGTTTTGCCAGGCTGGTCTGTCTTCAGGTTTTGCCAGGCTGGTCTGTCTTCAGGTTTTGCCAGGCTGGTCTGTCTTCAGGTTTTGCCAGGCTGGTCTGTCTTCAGATTTTGCCAGGCTGTTCTGTCTTCAGGTTTTGCCAGGCTGGTCTGTCTTCAGGTTTTGCCAGGCTGTTCTGTCTTCAGGTTTTGCCAGGCTGGTCTGTCTTCAGGTTTTGCCAGGCTGGTCTGTCTTCAGGTTTTGCCAGGTTGGTCTGTCTTCAGGTTTTGCCAGGCTGGTCTGTCTTCAGGTTTTGCCAGGCTGGTGTGTCTTCAGGTTTTCCCAGGCTGGTGTGTCTTCAGGTTTTGCCAGGCTTGTGTGTCTTCAGGTTTTGCCAGACTGGTCCTGTTCCAACTTTGGGCAGCAGTGATTTCCCATGACTGTCAGAGCTGCTCCGCTCTTTGAGGTTCTCTTCCTACTCTTCCTCTCACTGCCCTCATGTCTTCCTCCTTCAAGTGTTCCCCCTGAAGTATTGTCTGGGTAAGATAGCTGTGATATGTAAGGATTGTATGGGCAAGAGAGCTGTGATATGTAAGGATTGTATGGGCAAGAGAGCTGTGCTATGTAAGGATTGTATAGGCAAGAGAGCTGTGACATGTAAGGATTGTATGGGCAAGAGAGCTGTGCTATGTAAGGATTGTATAGGCAAGAGAGCTGTGCTATGTAAGGATTGTATGGGCAAGAGAGCTGTGACATGTAAGGATTGTATGGGCAAGAGAGCTGTGATATGTAATGCTTGTACGGGCAAGAGAGCTGTGACATGTAAGGATTGTATGGGCAAGAGAGCTGTGATATATAAGGATTGTATAGGCAAGAGAGCTGTGCTATGTAAGGATTGTATAGGCAAGAGAGCTGTGACATGTAAGGATTGTATGGGCAAGAGAGCTGTGCTATGTAAGGATTGAACGGGCAAGAGAGCTGTGACATGTAAGGATTGTATAGGCAAGAGAGCTGCGAAATGTAAGGATTGTATAGGCAAGAGAGCTGTGACATGTAAGGATTGTATATGCAAGATAGCTGCGACATAATTTTTTTTATAAGGATTGTATGAAGACATGTTATGATTGCCAAGGCAGGAGAGCTGCGACATGTAACGTTTCCAAACCCCGATAGCTTTCTTTTTTTGATAACAGCCACAAAAATGTTCCTGTGGCCAAGCTTTCATGATAATCTCTCGCCACACTGACCTGCCATCTCATTTTACACACTGTTCATCCAGACGAAGATCTGCAGATATCAGAAACAAAAAAAACTACACTTGTCCTAATCTCCATTTTTTCACCATCAAAACTCCAAGAGCTAGACTTTATATCTTTTACTTTACGATTTTTACACAATCACATCATAGCTTTTTCGTCCCTTGTTTTATTTTCCAGTATAGCCTTTCGCACTTTCAAATGTCATCGGTAGCAATTTCTTGGTGAAATTAAGAGTTAATTGCTCTGAAAGTCTTAAATTGGTTTTAAATGGGGGTAAATCCGATTAGGGGCGATTTTGTTTCTGCCCCAAAATGTATTTCTGTCCAATTTGCTCAAAGGTAATGAATATGAAAACAGGAGACAGAAAAATGGCAAATAAGAACAACAAAAAAGACAACGTTAAAACAAAGAAAACCAGTGGCAGCAAAGCCTTTCACAAATGTGAAACGAATAAAGAGAAATTATAAAAACTCGCTCTGCAATACACGAACACACACGCACGCACGCGCGCTCCCCTACAGAGAGCAGAAAACAAAACGACTTACCAAAAAAGCAGCTAACTAATTCAAATAAAGAAACAAACTAGTAAACAACATATAAACAAGTAAGCAGGAAAACAAACAAACCAGCACACACTCCATCGGATATGACTTTTCTTTTAGTAAGCAAGACACTTTGACATGTTTCAATTGGATTAGATTGGACTGGATTAAGGCGTTCAACTACGCAAACCATATCAAAATGTAACTTCAAATCTTTTTTTAACATGTTCAGCCTATCACCTTTATTCAAAACAGTTGAAAATTCGACCCCAAAATGGCAATAAAAGGATGGTACATAAATACAAACTAAGTCTAAACTGTAAACGTAAAATGAATACTTCCAAACGTCCCTAGGAAAATGTTGCTGTTTTACAAGATTCAGATGCAACTTTGGAATCCTTTGTTTTGCAAGTTACAGTTTGTGTATTGGTGAAGGAGAGAACGCCCCCCCCCCCCCCCCCAGTTTCCAGACCCAGAGAAGTGTTGTCATCTCTGTTGAGGCTGTCCACTTTACAGCAATGGACACTTTACCACGCATCCTATGAGGTTATCTCTACAAATTAAAGACACGCACTGTCGTCTACCAGACCAGAAATAACCTTGACCGAAAGGTCTGTCATTTCACAGAGACCACGAGAGTAAATGGATTTACCCCCCATTGCATGTCCTCCATTCCTGTTGCGTGTGACGTCACATAGGCTATGAGCCAATTGGATTTGTAGGACTCTTTCTCTGACCACTTATTGGAGTATTGATCTTGACCTATGTGTGTCTATCTGTACTACAAACCACAGAGCTGTTCCCTAAAAATGATAACTATAATAACACCATTACCTTTGACCTTACCTTTAAACTTGTCTTGAACTGATTCTTGAATCTTGAGGTGTTATCTTTGCCAATTTTGGAACCCCCTCCCCATCTTCACAAAACTTCTTTTTGCCATATTGTAATCGTTTACTGTGAATTCGGTTCATTTTTTCTAGATGATTACATCTTTTGTGTTAGTCAATGTTTTGTATAATATTACATCAGGACTTTTTTGTTGTTCCATGCATTCATTGTTTTTTTTAT
>CM060331.1:37270980-37278480 GCA_030674155.1 Stramonita haemastoma | reverse complement strand
ATAAGTCAGACAGAGAGTGATTCCCAGGAGTTATAAGTCAGACAGCTATTTTAAAACGGACACCTCAGTGGTGACTCTAACCCAGCACACTCGAATTACCCCCAGGCCAGAATTCTGACCGACTTAACTCCTAGCCCTGTCTCAGACTAAACGCTTTGTCAGATATTTATGCAAGCAAAGTTCCAAGGCCTTGTGATGCTTTGAAATTCTCCATTGATTTCAGCTGCAGTCATGACTTGCTCTTTTCATAACCACGCGTACTGTCCATCAGCAGAGAAGCCAAATCCTCTTACGGGGGAGTGTGGTTGCCTGTATGACGAGTTACTTTGGGAGAAAAAACAGCCATACACGCAATCTTTCTATCTATTGTGTACTTACAGGCACACAGCGGCGTTGACCCGTGGCTAAAAGCTGTGTCAGTTATGGATGTAAGCCACGGGCCACGTGCCTACATTAAAATGCTGTTATGCCTTAAACTGTCATGTGGAGGTTGTCTTGGAAAAGCTCGTAGCATAACTTAACGCCTGCATTCTCCTATACAAGAGAGAAAAAAAATCTTCTGAAGTCGGAGTGTGACTGCTTAAATGGCAAGGAGGTACTTCAAAAAAAGATGCACGTAAACTTCTCATCAAGCGTGTACACATGGTCTTACAGATTCCCAGGTGTGATGAGTGAGTCAAAGTGCATGTTCTGGGTGACCCCCAGGGCGCTTGAGCTGGTAAATGACAAACAAGGACAACTAGTCCCCCTGCCCCCCCCCTCCCCCCCCCCCCCACAACACACACACTCGAGCATCTTTGAACACGTTAAAATATGTTCCGCTTCTTGGAAGAGTTGGCCCTTGTGAGTTGAGCCGGTGAGAACGGATGACAATTTTTCCAAAGCCGGGGACTTGAGAAAAAAAAGCACACGAGTGTTTATTCCATTTTCCTCGAAAGAAAAGAATAAAATAATAAACGAATAAATAAACATCACCACCACCATCACCACCACCTTACTGTTAAAAAAAAGGATAGTCTTTTCTGACATAAATGTCTGGGATTTTTTTTTGATACTGTGCATACAATATAAGTCTGGTTTCTTTCTGTATGACTATTTTCTGTTTGTCTTATCAAAAAAAAATTCCTTAATTTCTGATGTGTGCGCAATTCAGGTATCACTCACTCACTCACTCAGTCCCATGTCCCAAAGGACGTAGGGGGGACATGAGAGAAGACGCAGCAGAGATCTTTTTCCATGCTTCACGATCCTGTGTGGCTAGTAGGAGGTGTTGTAGGGGTTGGGCGGTCCAGTCTTTGATGTTGTCAACCCATGATTTCTTTTGGCGGCCTCTTCTTCTCTTGCCCTCGACTGTTCCTTGCAGGATGGTTTTTGCTAGGGTGTTGTGTCTTGTGGTGTGACCAAACCACATCAGCTTTCTCCTCTTTATGGTGGAGAGCAAAGGCTCTTGGGGGCCCACATGCTTTTTGATTTCTTCTTTCATAGTTATTGGTCTTGTGTTCTTTGTATGATATTTTGAGAAGTCTTCTGTGGCAATTCAGGTATAATGCATGCAATTTATATAGTTTCGTCCAAAGGACTGGAAAAAAGGGGAAATGCAATCCAGACCAGTGTTAACTCCAGGAGAATCTAACTCGTCTCAAACGATAAAGCAAAAACCAAACACAGAAAGAAAACAAACACATGAAAAAACCCAAACTAATGACCTTGTTATGATATTATTGTATGGATTTTCAAAATTCCTTTTTTTTGGTTAAAATTGGTTAACGTTGACCACTGCGTATGCAGCAAAAAAAAGAAGAATAAAGAAACCTACGGAAAAAATAATTAAAACAAAAAGAAAGAAGAAACCAGTTCCCACAAGAACTCGTCCTGTCAAAGCTTGTTTACAACCTAGTCTGTAAGGTGCTACACGCTATAAGCCCATCACTAAAGTAGGAAGCATCATTCGCACATTGTCTGCATGATGCATCTCATAATTATTATCCTCTTTTACAGTTTCCTTTTTGTCTGTCTCCCGCCCCGGTTTCTTTGTTGGTGTGTTGGTATGCTATTTTGTTCGGTTGTTTCTTTGTTTCTTTGTTTGCCTATCAGTATCTTTGATTCTATATGGCAAAAAGGCTTTTACGGTTGTGAAAATTGTATCTGCGTTTTAAAGTGCAGTTTCACTGACTGGAGAGAACATGGTCATTATGATGGAGTGTTGTGTTGTGTTGTGTTGTGTTGTGTTGTGTTGTGTTGTGTTGTGTTGTGTTGTGTGTGTGTGTGTGTGTGTATGTGTATGTGTGTGTTTGTGAATGAGTTTGTGTGTATGCGTGTGAATGTGTTTGTGTGTGTATGCGTGTGTGTGTGTGTGTGTGTGTGTGTGTGTGTGTGTGTGTGTGTGTGTGTGTGTAAAAACTTGCTTGGCCAACCAAAACAGCAGCAACAGCAACAACATCAGCGACAGCAACAACAACAAATTACATGTCAATAAACTGTACATGCAAAGTTAACAATAGCCTTAAACATGCCTTTCAGACCTCAAAGGGTGTCTGTAAGAAATCGTTTTGAAGTTCAGATTGAGTCTCTTACATAAGTTTGTAAGGCGCAGAAGGGGTATATGATAACATCTTTGAACTTGCCTGGAGTCTGTTTCCCTCAACATGAAAGGGCTGCTAGTATGCTTTTTTGTGCTGTTTCTTTATGATAAAAATAAGTCTTTTGATAGATCTAAAAACTTAAAATGAGAAATTGCTCGCTTCACTTGCTCATCCACCCACGCCGAATTGTGTACCACTGTTTACTTTTTCTGTTGTTGTTGTGTTATGTGTTGTTGTGCTGTGTGTGCTATTTTTCTTTTCTGTTGTTGTTGTTGCTGGCGAAGTAGTTATTTTCTTATTTATTTTAATGTTGTTGTTGTTACTGTTGAAGATGTTACTTTCTCCTTCATTTAATGTTGCTGTTTTTGTTGTTGTTGTTGTTGTTGTTGTTGTTGCTGTTGCTGCTGTCGTTGTTGTTGCTGTTGTTGTTGTTGTTGTTGTTCTTCTTCTTCTTCTTCTTCTTCTTCTTCTTCTTCTTCTTCTTCTTCTTCTTCTTCTTCTTCTTCTCTCTTCTTCTTCTTCTTCTTCTTCTTCTTCTTCTTCTTCTTCTTCTTCTTCTTCTTCTTCTTCTTCTTCTTCTTCTTCTTCTTCTTCCTCTTATCATGCAACCTAACTTTTTATATCCAGCATGTGTCTACAGTGTCATAGTGATTGCCAGGTTAAGACAGAGTGCAGATTTATTCTATGGGATGCCAAGAGAGTTAAGATGCCGAAAGCGCGACGACAGCAACAGCAACAACAACAACAGCAACAAAAACAGCAGCAACATTAACCACCACGATCACCACCACCACCACCACCACCACCACCACCACCACCACCACCACCACCACCACCACCACCGCCACCGCCGCCACCACCACCACCACCACCATCACCACCACCACCACCACAACAACAACAACAACAACAACAACAACATTCTAGTTTCAACTCAATTCCTAAGCAAGACCTCAGGTTAAGACTAAAATACCGGGTCATTTAAGCTAACGCACGCAACGCATTCTAGACAATAGTTCACATTCTTCCATAAGCCCGCAGAAGAGTAAATCAGATGTGTCCTGAAGTTTTGACGACGTAAAACACTCCCAGTACGCACTTGTGCAAACGAGAGAGAGAAGAGAGAAAATTCATGGGGAGCTGCTGCCCTGTTTATGACACCTTGTATGACAGTTTTTGCGTTCATTATGCCCAAGCAACTTCTCAGGCAGTGAGGGAGAAGTCAAGTCAAATCGAGTCAAGTCGAGTCGAGTCAAGTCGACTCTTGGTGATCGTGTTGCTGGTTGCAGTAGCGTAGTGGATTAGAAGATTCGCTGAAAAACGATGGTGAAAAAGCGTTCGAGGGATTTTCCCCCTGGAGTTAACATCAGTGCTGATTCCACTTTCCCCACAAGCCCTTCGGGTAAGACTATAAACCGAGGCCCCGTGTGCGAACGCACGCAAAACATCATGCGCACACGTTAAATCCTGTTCCAGTTTTTGTAAGAGTAGGCCATTGTGTGCCGGTGGGAACTGATGACAAGATTTACAAAAAAACATGCATACACACGGGGACTGGATGTGAAAAAACCCACTTGAGTGCTTACTCCATTATCCTCGAAATAAAAGAATGAATACAATAGAAATAAAGTGGAACACTGCAATAAAGACCAGAGCAAACATAAACCCAGACAGGCAACCCCTCGCTTCATGCACTATATAAAAGCATCAGCAAGCACATGCTAGTAGAACTACAATAAACTTAACATGATGTAGGAAATTATTGTCATTAGTAGACTTAATGCCTCAAAAAAAGGCCCTGAAATGGCAAGGCAAACAAAGTTGACTGATTTTGAGAGAGAATAACCACAGGAAATAAAAGTTTTACAGTTTTTGTTTCTGACGTGTAAAAAGAAAAAGCAATAAAATCAGAATAATTATGTTGGCTATAAAGAAAACAAATCTAGTATAGAATATAAGACAGAGTCACACACACGAGAGAGAGAGAGAGAGAGAGAGAGAGAGAGAGAGAGAGAAGAGAGAGAGAGAGAGAGAGAGAGAGAGAGAGAGAGAGAGAGAGAGAGAGAGAGAGAGAGAGAGATGTACAACACACGTACACACACAAACACACACACACACACACACACACACACACACACACACATACACACAACACACACACACACACAACACACACACACACACACACACACACACACACACACAACAACGCACGCACACAAACACACAGAGGTAGACAAAGAGTCAGACAGCGAGACATATATGGAGACAGAACAAAAAATAATGATGCAAAATGTGTACGCAAATTGAGAAAAAGGGTATATTTTCACCCAAATTATGCTTCTCAAGTTGCAGTCCCCTTGTTTGAATCTAGGCGGTGTCTGGTGGCTTAAGATTGAGTAATTTCTATGTGTTTATATATACCACTTTATGTCACTGCAGATTTCTCTGCGTGACATTCGGCCTGCTCTCCTCGAGGAGAGCGTGTCGCCACAACTGCAGCGCTACCTATTATTTCGTTGTTTTTTTCTTTTCCTGTTTGCATCTGTATTTGTTTCCCTATCAGAGTGACTTTTTTCCACAGAATCTTGCCAGAGACAACCCCCTTATTGCCGTGGGTTCTTTTACGTGCTCCAAATAACAATGTGTAACACACGAGACCCGGTTTAATCGTCTCATCCGAAAGACTAGCGCTCAGATCACCACTCATGGTCTAATGGATGGGGGCACAAAATTTGGGCCCAAACGGGATTCGAACCATCGCACACTCCGACCTGGACTTTTCGCTTTCTAGGCAGTCGTGTTACCTCTTAGACCACCGATCCATCTATGCTTTCTGAAATTATCCTGCACACAGACCTCCCAGTACCTATTTCCTTTTGCGTGCACAGTTATGCAACAGTTTAAGAATCCATTTAAAAAAGATTAACATAAGCACTACGTTTAGCGCTTGTAAGAAAAAAAATCAATAAGCAGCAAAACGATCTCAGAGCGAAAACGAATAAATGTCATTAGCTTTTATTTCTTAAATGGGCGGCTTTCTACTCGTGGCGTCGCGCTCTCACCAAGGCAAAAAAAGCTAGCTTTTACGTAGCAGATATATGTTGTTAGTAAAAGTATAGACCTACACTACATACACTACACTACACTACACTACCTAACTACACTACACTACACTACACTACAACTACATACACTACACTACACTACACTACACTCACTACACTACACTACACTACACTTGCTACCTACGCTACGCCAGACTACACTACATTATGCTACATTATTTATTTATTTATTATTTATTCTTTTATATCGAGATAACAGAATATCAATCATGTGCTTTTATTCATACCGTACCCCGTGTAATGCAGTTTTGTAATCTGTCACTGTTCCCCACCGGCACACCGATGGCTATCTTCTATGGCCACCTTCTTACCACTACACTGACAACTAACTACACTGCACTACATACACTACATGCCTACAACCTACACTGCACTACATACCTACACCCTACGTACACTACCTACGTACACTACACTACACTCACTGCACTCACTACACTACACTACACTACACTACACTACACTACACTACCACACTACACTACACCACACCACACCCACCACACCCACCCACCCACCCACACCACACCACACCCACACCACACACACACACACACCACATGACACGAAAACGCAAAAACAAAATAACACAAAACAAACCAATCCTGTCCAATCCAACATCCAATCCAAACCAACATCCAATATTAGTGAATTTTATCGCAGATATTGTGCAGTGTTTGTGGAATTCTCCCCACGCAGAAAAAAAAAACCAACCTCCCAGGCAAATGAGCTAAGAAATAAATTCTCCCCGTCTATTTTTCTAACCCATGCCAGCAATAATTTCTGCAGCTTCGCCTCATTATTCCCCTGAAAGTGAGAAGAACATAGATTCTCACTCACGGCTATAAGATTTCAATTCTATCTTATCTAATTTTTTTTTGGGTGGTTGGGGCATGTCTACGGTTTCAGCTCCCAGTTTGCATTGAAAAGTTATTATTGTCTCCTAAGAACGATTGGTAAAAACGCTTTTCTCCAAATCTTTGAGATAATGAGTTCGTGGCTTTCCAGATTTTATGTCACGCTTTTGTGTGTGTGCTGTGTGTGTGTGTGTGTGTGTGTGTGTGTGTGTGTGTAGTGTGTGTTGCGTGTGTGCGTGTGTGTGGTGTGTGTGTGTGTGTGTGCGTGCGTGTGTGGTGTGTGTGTGGTGTGTGTGTGTGGGATGGTGTGTTTGTGAGTGAGAAGAGATAGAGATCAGAGACAGAGACAGATACAGAGACAGAAACAGAGAGTAAAGCCACATTGTTTACGTCAAATTGTAGGCCTATAAAAAAAATTTAACATTGATGAATATAATTATATTGAGTCTAGTGGGAGTGGAGTGAATGAAGTGTGGCACCTTGATCAAACAGGATTTTAGAGAGTAAAAGCATGTATGGTAACGTAAGTCACAACGTCATGTAAGGTCACCCAGAATATGTACTCTGGTCTCGTGATGACCTCAGATTCATTTTACCATACACTTCTGTGCCTGTGGTGAGTTTTGTCAAAGCCTTGGGGTTGGAGGTTCGCGGGGACGGTCGTTTGAAGGACGTTGTGACAGTCACTGCTTCGGGTTGGGCAACTCACTCAATCTGGCTCCGTGCTGAGCTAATACTGTCGTTAGTAGGGGGCTTAGTAGGTAGTGTCCTGCGTATGTTAGCTCAGAACAGGCACCACTGAACACCACCAAAGTGACCCAGCAAAGGTGCATGACCCCCTCTGCTTGGCGGCCCCGCGGTGATCTGATATTGATGTGCTCCCTGTGGACTACCGACCCTGAGGATGAGACATAACGAGTTGGGTATGGTTGT
>CM060331.1:37263480-37265980 GCA_030674155.1 Stramonita haemastoma | reverse complement strand
TACAGCATTGTATTCAAGGTGTTTTGTTTCATTGTCCATATTTCATTTTTCTCTCCTTTTTCATTTCGAGATCAGGTCTGGCCAATTTGATTTGTCGATTGTCGTCCCTTATTATTGTTGTTTTAATTAAATTAATTATTTCTTTATTTTGGTTGGTTTTTTGCTTTCTTTCTTTCTTTCTTTCTTTTTCTTCGCTCTTACTTTCTTTCTGTATATTTCTGTCTTTTCTTTTCTTTTGTTTCTTTCATTGTTTGTTTCTTTATTTTTTTCTTTTCTTTTGTTCTTACTTTCTTTTTATCTTTTTCTTTCTTTTTGTCTTTTCTTTCTTTCTTTCTTTCTTTTCTTTCTTTCTTTCTTTCTTTCTGTCTTTCTTCTTTCTTCTTCTTTACTTTCTTTCTTTCTTTCTTTCTTTCTTTCTTTCTTTCTCTTCTCTCTTCTTTCTTGCATTAATTCCCTCCTTTACTTCTCTCTTCTGTCCCTTTCTTTTTATAAGTAGATATTTCATGACTCCTTAATGATCATATAGTTGTAATACATATTAAAACCAGAAATTTAAACGGTTCTTGCAGCAGCCAGTATATAGATGGAACGTTTCAAGAGATATAGGAGACTCCCATTTACTCTGATTGTTTTCTTGTTTAAGTTAAGCTGCCTTTTTAAGCTGCTTTGACTTATAGACGTATTTCTTTAATGGGTGATTGCTAAATGCTGGCTATCTTATTGTGTACTTTGTTCTCTGTTGTTGTCTTTTTCTTTCTTTTTTTTCTGCTTTTCTTTCTGTTTTTCTTTCTTTCTTTATGTCTGTCTGTCTGTCTGTCTGTCTGTAATTCTTTCTTTCTTTTTTTCTGTCTGTCTGTCTGTCTGTCTATCTGTCTCTGTCTTTCTTTTTTCTTTTTTTTTTCATCAATTCATTCATTCATTCATTCATTCATTCATTCATTCATTCATTCATTCATTCATCTATCTATCCATTCATTCATTCATTCATTCATTCATTCATCCATCCATCCATCCATCCATCCATTCATTCATTCATTCATTCATTCATTCATTCTTTTTTGTCCATATGTGTATATGTCTTTTTCTGTCCTTTTTATGTTTAATTTTGTTCTTTTTTTGTTTGGTCGTTCGTTCTTTTTTCTGTCCTTCTTCCGTTCATTCATTCATTCGTGCATTCATTCCTACCTTCATTCATTCATTCATTCATTCATTCATTCATTCATTCATTCATTCATTCATTCATTCATTCATTCTTTTTTTCTTTCTTTCTGTCTGTCTGTCTGTCTGTCTGTCTGTCTGTCTGTCTGTCTGTCTGTCTGTCTGTCTGTCTGTCTATCTGTCTGTCTGTCTGTCTGTCTGTCTGTCTGTCTGAATTTCTATGATTTTTCCTTCTTCCTTTTGTTCGATCGTTTGTTCTTTCTTTTGTTTTTCATTCTTTCTTTCTTTCTTTTCTTCTTCTTTTCTTTCTTTCTTTCTTTCTTTCTTTCTTTTCTTTTCTTTCTTTTCTTTCTTTCTTTCTTTCTTTCTTTCTTTCTCTTTTTCTTTCTTTCTTTCTTTTTCTTTCTTTCTTTCTTTCTCTTTCTTTCTTTCTTTCATTCTTCTTCTGTCTTTCTCTTTCTTTCTTTCTTTCATTCTTTCTTCTTTCTGTCTTTCTTTCTTTCTTTCATTCATTCATTTCTTTTCTTTCTTTCTTTCTTTCTTTTTTCTTCTTTCTTTCTTTCTTTCTTTTTCTTTCTTTCTTTCTTTCTTTCTTTCTTTCTTTCTTTCTTTCTTCGTTTCTGTCTGTCTGTCTGTCTGTCTGCCTGTCCAACATACAGCCATTTGCTGTTCTGCTGACATTGATAACTTAAAAAATAATGTGTTTGGAAATGTTCAATGTGTAATTTCTAGAAAAAATGTAATTCTATTCGTTTTGGCTTTTGTTTTCTTTGTATCTATTTTTCTTCTTTACATCAGATATAATATACTTAAGGTTTGCCCCTTTTCTTCCTTTTTCTTGTATTTTTAAACGGATCAGTTCTGTCTATCTCCCTCAATTCTGTGTGTCTATTTCCCCTTTGTCTGTACGTCTATTTTCTTTCCTTCTGTCTTTTTTCTTTAATTCTGCCTGGAGTCTGAAAAAACCCCTATGTCTCTTACTGGGACTCGAACCCGCGACTTTTCAGTCTGTAGTCTCATACATACTATCTATCTATATATGTCTGTCTGTCTGTCTACCTGTCTGTCTGTCTACCTGTATATCTGTCTGTCTGTCTATCTATCTATTTACCTACCTACCTACCCCCCCTACCTCCCTACCTCCCTACCTCCCTACCTCCCTACCTACCTACCTACTGGCCTACCTATCTATCTATCATATCTATCTATCTATCTATCTATCTATCTATCTATCTATCTATCTATCTATCTATCTATCTATCTATCTATCTATCTCTCTCTCTCTCTCTCTCTCTCTCTCTCTCTCTCTCTCTCTCTCTTCTTTCTTTCTTTCTTTCTTTCC
>CM060331.1:37238480-37253480 GCA_030674155.1 Stramonita haemastoma | reverse complement strand
CGTACCGTACCTATACCCCCTTTACATTCAAGTAATGGTATTTCTTTAGTACAACTTATTCCATAACTGCTGAGATGTGTGCTGAAGTTTGGGGCCAGTTTCTCCGCTCAGGGAGCAGCCATATTTGGATTGCCTCCCTTTATCAATCATGCGCACGCGCGCGCACACACACACACACACACACACACACACACACACACACACACACACACACACACACACACACACACACACACACACAAACATACACGCACAAACACACACACACACACACACTCAGACACACACACAGACACCACACACGCACACACACAGACACACAGACACACACACACACACTCACACACACATACACACACACACTCACAAACACACACACACACAGACACATACACAAACACCCACACACACACACTCACACACAGACAGACAAACACACACACACTCACACACACACATACACACACACACACACACACACACACACACACACACACACACACACACACACACACACACACACACACACGCACACACACACACACACACACACACACACATACACGCACACACGAACACACGCACACACACACACACAAACACACACACACTGAGAACTATAAACGACCAGCAAAAATGGATTATAGGTGGTGATTTTAAC
This sequence comes from Stramonita haemastoma, assembly GCA_030674155.1. Lineage (NCBI taxonomy): Eukaryota > Metazoa > Mollusca > Gastropoda > Neogastropoda > Muricidae > Stramonita > Stramonita haemastoma. The sequence goes on along the minus strand of CM060331.1, from coordinate 37,252,819 downwards.
AGTCACTCACCGTTTTGGGAAAAAGGTTGTATTCACATTACTAATAACCAGCTTGTTGAAAATATAGTAGACTCGCCCTTAGTTTTGCTTAACGATGGGTCTTACACCAGAATCCCCGATGTGTCCACACATAGGCCGACTGCTATAGATCTCACATTAGTTTCTCCAAAGTTAGTATTGTCGCACTCATGGAAAACATATGATGAAACATTAGGTAGCGATCATGTTCCAATCTCTATCAAGATTAATGAAAAGTTTAACATAGAAAGCACTGATCCGGACTTCATTCCAAAATACAATTATAAGAAAGCAGACTGGCCCTCTTTCACAAACACCTTAAAGAATTTAGTAGTAAATACATCTTGCGATGATAGTATTGACATAATGTACAATTCTTTCTGCAATTCCGTTTTAAACGTGGCCAATAAAACAATTCCAAAACTAAATACAAAAGCTACGAAAAATTATAGTAATTTAGGCAATGTATGGTGGAATGTCGACTGTGAAAAAGCAGTAAATGAAAAAAAAACGAATGTTCAAATTATACAATAAAGATAAATCGATTGAAAATCACAAGGCCATGAAAAATGCTAATATTATATGCAACCGAGTAATAGAACAAGCTAAGAAAACTTACTGGACAACATTTTGCAATTCTGAAGTCTCGAATCACAAGGATACCAAGAAGATGTGGAGACAACTAAACATAATGAAAAATGGCTTAAAATTTCCAGATTATCCAATTCAGTTAGAAAACAATTTACTTCCTTCTTTAAGGGAAAAAGCAGAAGCATTTGCTGATTTTTTTTCCAACACAAGTAGACTCGATGGCTTATCTCCAGCTCAAAGAATATACAGAGCTCAAAGAGAGAAATCAGGCGGTCTTGTCAACACTGTTTCTGATAATAGCCATTACATCAATGCTCCATTAACCCTACAAGAAATAAAAGATGCTGTCTCATCCTTACCAAACAAGAAAACATCAGTCGGAATCGATGCCATTTCAAATGAAATGATTAAACACTTGTCAGACAAGTGGATACACATTCTCTACAATATTTTTCTAAAATGTTGGGAGAGTGGTGTATTACCTCAAGTTTGGAAACAGTCAGTTATTGTCCCTGTGCATAAAGACGGTAAACCAAAAACAAATGTGAATAGTTATAGGCCCATAGCACTTACGTCTTGTGTCTGTAAACTGTTAGAAAAAATTGTTTTAAACAGACTTGTATATTACTGTGAAAAGAAGAGAAAATTATTCCCGTAAATCAAGCAGGATTCAGAAAAGGTAGATCTTCTATTGATCATTTAGTAAAGCTGACAACTCAGGTCAAATATCAGTTTGCAAGGCGGAAATGTTTGTTAGCAACATTTTTTGACATAACTAAGGCTTATGACCAGGTATGGCATTCACGTTTACTATATAAACTCCAGAATATTGGTTTGTCAGGGCAGATGTATGGTTTCATTAAAAGTTTTTTAGAAAACAGAAAAATTCAGGCTAAAGTAGGAACTACATATTCATCTACAAGATCACTACAAATGGGTATTCCACAAGGTTCCGTTATTGCTCCCATGTTATTTAATATCTTAATGCATGACCTGCCAGACAATCTTTCAAAAAATGTAGAATTAGCTCAATATGCCGATGATATATGTGTATGGATGAAAGTTGCGATGAAAAAGAACACGCCTGCTAGGTCTCTGAATTACACTAAAAAATTGTATCAAAACGATTTAAATGTTATAGCTAAGTATATGACCGAAAATGGATTACAGCTTTCAAATGATAAGACTCACATGATGCTCTTTAATAATGGAGCAAATCCAAGGGAAATGCCAAGTTTTAAAATAAATGGTGGTATTTTACACTATAAAGAAGTAGTTAAATTCCTTGGAGTTTTTCTAACATCAAAGTTAACATGGCATAAACATATTGAATATATTTTAACTGAAGCAAGAAAAAGCTTGAACATTTTGAAAATTGTCAGTAAACAGCCATGGGGGCAAGATATTTTTACCTTGTTGCATATTTCAACATCTTTAATTCGTTCGAAATTAACTTTTGCCCAGGAAGTTTTTTTTAGTGCCCCAAAATATCTTTTGAAAAAACTCCAAAGCATAGACTGCAGGGCATATAAACTTGCTCTAGGCCTACCTATCCATGCTTCTTGTTTAAAAACATACAGTATATCAGGGGTTTTACCATTGGAAGATTATAGGAGTGTTGCTTGTAGTAAATTTTTGTTGCGAAGTTTGTCTGTTCAAAATGATCTGAAATCCGTGATTAATCTTAAATCTGATAACGATTTTCCTAAGAGAGCAAGATGTATATCATCACATACCACCTTGAGAACATACACATCTAACGTTTTTACAAATTGTGGGTTAGATCCAACAGGAAATGTAGCACAACGGGATGCACTGTCCCCTATTCCCTTCTGGGAATTAAATAGAGCAATGTTTGATATCAATTACATTGATATAGCGAAAAAGGACAATATAAATTTAGTATCTTCTCATGCCAAGATTCATTTGGAAGACAACTATCCTAATCATTTAAAAGTGTTTACAGATGGCTCAGTATTAAACAATAACGCTGGTGCTGCTTATGTTATACCAGATCTAAAATCCGAAAACCAATTTCATCTTGGTAAAGGTATATCAATATTTACAGCGGAACTAGTCGCAATATTGATGGCTCTACATTTTTTTCATCAGTTTTCCTAAAACCATTTTTCAAATTCTATTTTGTGTAGACTCTAAATCAGTAATTAATGCCATTAGTTCTTTGCAAACAAAAGTTAGATCTGAAGTTGTCATTGAGATTTGCCATTTAATTCATCTTTTATCTTTAAAGGGCTCAGAAATAACTTTCTGCTGGATTCCATCTCACAGTGGTTTTTACTACAATGAAAAAGTTGACATCCTAGCGAAAAAAGGAGCAAAGGGTTCATCAGAGGTGACACAATTAGTACTCCCATTTTCACTACAAGAGTGTTATCATATCATAATAAAATCACAACGAAATTTATTTCATTGTGAGGAAAGAAGGCTTGGCTGTCTAGATGCACACAAAGAACTACGGAAATTTGAGTCATTTGTTAAAATACGAGAACGTGATATATATTGTTCAAAGCAGATTGTTTCCTTAGCTTGTAGATGGAAATTGAATAGCTTCAAGACAAAATATGCTGGAAATGCATTTTGCATATGCGGTAATAATATAACGGTAGATCATATATTAACATGCTGCAGTTTAAAAGGGCACATTCCCGTTTTGATGGCATCTTCTCCATCAGCTATATTTAACAGTCTGCCACTTATGTATGACTTTTTTAAATCGCTGGTGCATAGTCCAGTTGGTTTGTTATTGTGATTGCTTTGGACTTTAAAGACACTCTAAACCATTTTTTTTTCTTTCCTGCTTGTACTTTTGGGGGTCTCAATAGGTCTCCTGTTCTCAGGAATTTTTGTTATACCTATTGTTTATTTTGGTTGTTTCTTGGGGAAGGGAGAGGGGGGTGATAATGTTCATAACTGGCTTCTCGTTGCTATTGTTGGGAATTCTCGTTCTTGTTTTGGGGGGTTGGTTGCTCTTTTGTTTATGTGTGATTTTTTTTTTCTTCTTTTCTTGTGTTGTTGAGGGGGATAGCTTTTAATTTTAAAAAAAAAAATATTATTATTATTTGTTGCTATTGTTGGTGGTGTTTTCTTTTTTTTTTTTTTTTTTTTTTTTTGGGGGGGGGGGGGGGGGGAGCTAATACGACTTTTTTCTCAGGTGAAATTACCTCACATTTTTTCTTTGGAATTACTGTTTTTGTTAAGAATTGTTACAACTGCATTTTCCTTTTTGTTCATTGTAGTTTATTAGGTAAGTAATGTTAAGGTTTTTGTTATTATTATTTTTTTTTATCAATCCACGTGTAGGCCCTATTTATCCTCTGAAATTCCATCTTCCATACATTACCAACTACGCCCTCTTCCCTTGACATTCACACACCCTTCCCCCTCTCTCTTTCTTTGTCTTTATCTCTCTCTCCCACATTTCCGTCTAATATCACAATTTGTGAAAAGACGTTAAAAGAAATTGAACACACACACACACTCTGGGCCACACATGGGGAGATAACTCACCTTCTGTCTACTTTCTGGTTATGGCGAATTGGCACAAGGGTAGTTCATTGAGTGTTATGACCGCACTGAGCATAGGTACATTGTGGTCACTGAACTTTTTATTCCTAATGTCGTTGTTCTTGTCGTTATTGTTATTGTCGTTGTTGATGTTGTTAATGATGTTTGTTAAGAATATTTGTCGTTGTAGGAGCCAGGGTGATTGTGTTGAAAAGTGAAAAGAAATAAAAGCAAAGTTGAATAGAGGGAAAAAAAAACACTTTAGGAATGAAACAAGTCACAACAAACGAACGAAATCCAGAGAACTCAACACAAGTCAGTCATAGAATATGTATAAAAAACGAGCTACCTAATCAAGTAGAAAAGCCACTGACTAAGGAAAAAAAGCAAACAGTAAAAAAGAAAGAAAAAAAGAAAGAAAGAAAGGCATACAGACAGACAGACAGATAGAAATAAAGAAAGAAAGAAAGAGAGAAAGAAAGGCAGACAGACAGACAGACAGACAGACAAACAGAACGATAGAAATATAGAAATAAAGAAAGAAAGAAAGAAGAGACAGAAGGAAAGAAAGAGAGAAAGAAAGAAAGAAAGAAAGAAAGAAAGAAAGAAAGAAAGAAAGAAAGAAAGAAAGAAAGAAGAAAGAGAGAAAAAAAAGAAAGAAAAATGAATGAAAGAAAGAAAGAATGAAAGAAAGAAATAAGAAAGAAAGAAAGAAAGAAAGAAAGAAAGAAAGAAAGAAAGGAAGGAAGGAAGGAAGGAAAGAAAGAACAAAGGGGGAAAAGGAAGGAAGGGAGGAAGAAAGAAAGTAAGAAAAAAAAGAGAGAAAGAAAGAGAGAAAGAAAGAAAAAAAGAAAGAAAAAGAAAGAAAGAAAAGAAAAGAAAAGAAAAAAAAGAAACTAAAAGAAAGAAAGAAAAGAATGAAAGAATATGAACAAGTCTTTCAATCTTTGGTTTCAACTACAGTTTAGGAACTACACACATTTATGTTCAACTGATAAGAAATACCAGTCAATCATTGAAACATATAATCCAAGTTTTTGCCAAACAACATTAAAAAATAAAAACCCTATTATGTCATGGGAAAAAAACAAACTTCCTTTTATTCCATTTCATAAATTCTGGCTGAACACCCATCCTTCCAGGAAAGATGCTGCCTTTCTATCATCAAAAACCTTGTCTTTCAATTGATTTTTTTGTTTTTATCTAATCCGTGTCTGGCTTATCTATTCATCATCAATCACATGTTAATGGCAACTCCATAATTAACCACAGCCAGCAGCACTGAGGGGAAAGTGAGTGACCTGTCTGACTGCCCATTAACAGTTGACCTTCTGTCGCTCATTATCAACCGCGTTAGAGTCTGGTTGACCTACATGCCGAAGAAATGGCTCATTGATCAGCCATCAAGCACATCTTTATGGTCCTAGGAGGAGGAGGGCTTGTGTGTGTGTGTGTGTGTGTGTGTGTGTGTGTGTGTGTGTGTGTGTGTGTGTGTGTGTGTGTGTGTGTGTGTGTGTGTTTTGTGTGTGTGTGTGTGTGTGTGTGTGTGTGTGTGTGTGTGTGTGTGTGTGTGTTTTGTGTGTGTGTGTGTGTGTGTGTGTGTGTGTGTGTGTGTGTGTCTGTGTGTGTCTGTGTGTGTCTGTGTGTGTGTCTGTGTCTGTACATGTGTGTGTACATATGTGTGTATGTGGGGGGGTGGGGGGGGGGGTAAATGAGTGAGGGTGTGGGTGATGGTTTTTGGTGTGGGTGCTACTTTGGTGTATTTTGCGTGCATCTCTTGAACAAACATGTATTTTTTGTATTTTAGTAGTCATGATTGTTGTTTTGTTTTCTTTGTCTGTCTGTTTGTTTGTTTGTTTGTTTGTTTGTTTGTTTGTTTGTTTGTTTGTTGTCGGTGCTGTTGTTGATCATGATTGCTTTATTTGTTTGTGAACCAAAAACCGTTTTAGTGTGCTTTCAGCAAGATAGAGTTAGGAAATCTGGCTGTACGTGTAGAGATTGTTCGCATGTTTTTTTGCATGATTGTTCGTCTGTTAGTGTGTGTGCATGTGTGTGTGTGTGTGTATGTGTGTGTGTGTGTGTGTGTGTGTGTGTGTGTGTGTGTGTGTGTGTGTGTGTGTGTGTCTGTGTGTGTCTGTGTGTGTCTGTGTGTGTCTGTGTGTGTCTGTGTGTGTGTGTATGTGTGTGTGAGCATGCATGCGTTCATGTGTGCGTGTGTTATCATAATGACGGCTACGACGGCAACAACAACGCCGACGACGACAATGATGATGATGATGATGATGATGATGATGATGATGATGATGATGATGACGATGACGATGATGACGATAGTAATGATGATAATGATGGTTGGGGTGGTAGTGGTGGTTGCGCTGCTAATCCCGTTGACGTAGACACTGTTGCTGTTGTTGCTGCTAATAAAAGCATTGATTACGATAATTATGTCTATTGCTGCTCCTCTTAGCTAATCTGGTCAGTCCGACAGTACCTAGATTATTACTTATACTTTGATGAATCTACATAAGCAAGGTACTGCAACTTCCTACAGCTAAGAAAAGTCCAAAGATCAGAATACTTTTTTTCATCGTAAACCCTTTTACTTGAGGTTATCATATAAACCAAAATGAATTCACAGTATTTGATGTGTATCATTTACATAAACAATTTTAAAGTAAACGTCAGAAAATAAATGTTAGGTCTATGAGAATTTAAAAGCACCCACGTATTTCATGTCATTCAGCAATATTTTACTTATGTTGTGTCCTGCGATTTGGATTATATTCTCTCATTTAATTCTTTTTTTATATTTGGAGACTTCTTCTTCTTCTTCTTCTTCTTCTTCTTCTTCTTCTTCTTCTTCTTCTTCTTCTTCTTCTTCTTCTTCTTCTTCTTTCTTCTCTTCTTCTTCTTCGCAATTCTTCTTCTTCGCAATTCTTCTTCTTCTTCTTCGCAATTCTTCTTCGCAATTCTTCTTCTTCGCAATTCTTCTTCTTCTTCTTCGCATTCTTCTTCTTATTTTGGGGGTGATTTTAAGTTTGTGTGAATTTTGGGGTTCAGTTTTACTTTTGGTGTTTTGTTTTATTTTGTTTTGCCAAACATAGTTTATATCTGTTGTACATAAACATATAGTTTATGCCACGTCTGAAGGAGCACAAAAACACGAATTGATCAATCTGTGCTGTGTAGAATGTACGATCCCAGCTGATTCAATTTTTGTTTTGAGCGGTATACATACACATTCTTCATGGTCGGTAAGCTGCTACCATAACTTTTTTCAAGACAATGTTACATTGGTTATATATCATGGATTTACAGTGGCAAAGTGGATCAGTGGTTTATATGTAATACACCTGTGTAGTGAGCTAGCAATCACTGGTTCAATCCCTGTTTGAACCGAAGCATTTTTTCTCATCCACCAGAATAAGGATGATGGGTACTAGTCTTCTGTATCGGACGATAAAGGAATAGGGAAACAAACACACACGTAGACAAAAAACCCCAACTTTTTTATCTTTAAATGGGACAATTTTTGTGGAGACACTTCTCTCCCTGGAGGAATCTGTCCGAAGTTTATGCAGAAATTAAATATCCAGCTACTGAAAAAATGGAATACAATGCAATGGGATGGAGTGCCACACCGCGAAATAATTATAGACAATAGCTGGCTTTACAATAAAGACGCATGTATTTTTTTTTAATGAATACCCCACCCAAAATATATACTGATTAAGATTTAAACCACAAGAGATTTTGACTGCCTGAAATTTGAACTGAACTTCCTGGGAAGAGTAAATCGCTTATAGATCTAAATATGCTGCCACGTATTTTTGTTGTCTATAGTTAGGTGAAGTTTGTTTGCCAACATGTTGCTTACAGCCAGCTTTCAGGCTGTTCTGTTCCATTTCAATTTCATTTTGTTTTTTAACAAATTACATTTCTTTGTTCCATTAGTAGCAAACAGTAACGTGTTTCTTAATAGGTGGCGCTGCTCTTGAAGCTACACGCCCACACCAGGAAGAGCAGCCATAGTTTCATTCAGAGAAATCTGGTGCGACTGAAAGTGGTATACAAAACACATCCATATTGTACAAGTGACTTCAGATCATTGTATTATCTGAAAACAACAACAAAAATAGCAACAACGACAACAAAAGCATTCAAGACCATACCGCACGATCAGGAGGAGGCTTGGTAGTGAAAAAAAAAAAAAAAAAAAGCTATATATCGTAGACAAGGTTTGAACCCTATACCTTTCCCTTCCAACACAGGTACTTTACCACTAGGCCACCATGATCATGAAAAGGTTAGGGGGTGGGGTTGTTGTGAAGGAGGGGGGAGGGGGGGGGGCGGGGAGGAAGGAAAGAAGAGGGAAGTGGGAGTCAGGAAATTAGGCAAGGACCTTGTTTAGGATAGAGGTGAAGAGGACAGGTGGCCATCATTGGAGGCTCGTTAAGGACAGCAGCATTACAGCTACAGGGCACGTCAAGATACCGCTGAAGTCAATCCTGATGACCTCATCCACAAAATGGAGTATCGGGTCTCTCTGATGGATGGGTCTGCCTGGATGTACCGTACCCTCAGCTCTCAGATTCTATGAGAGAAAGATCGATGGGAGTTGTTGTTCTACAAGCTTGTGGCAGGCAGGGGGTTAGGTTAGGCCAGCAATTAGTCTGCACTGTCTTCATTAATTAAGCATTGCCAAGGCTGCCCTGGTCAGGCACAGCGGAAAACTGGACAGTGTGGGTGTGTAGGAAGGAATGGGGTGGTTACGATTAGGCTTTTTTTTTTAGAAGTGATTGTAGTCTGTGTACCTTGTTTTTTTGTTTTTGTTGTTTTCTTTTGTTGTTGTTGCTGTAACTGTTGCAGTTACTGTGGGGGTGGGTGGGTGTTGGTGTTTCTGCTTATCATTCCTATTAGCACTTATATTTTGTGTTAATTTCTTGTAACTGACCAAACAATCACTAAAGTGATGATAATGTGTTTGTTTCATTAAAAGCGCTAGCAAACCTCAGGTGGTGATCGTCGGATCTCCCCCAAAAGATTCCCTCATTAAATGTTGTTGTTGTTGTCGTTGTTGTTGTTAAATGTTCCTCGGCTTTACCTTCTGATGGTCACCCAGAACGCTCATTCTGTCTCACTCATCCCACTCAGGAATCACGGTGAGACTGTAAGTGTACTATAAGTTAGAAGATTTTGTGTATAGGTGTGATCAAACGATGTATAGGAAGCTATACATCGACTTTAGAGGCGTTTTTTTCTTCTTTGATGGAAAGTACAGGTTGTTATACTTGCAACGTATTTTGATTATCTCAACTAAACATTTTAAAGAATAGCAACATGTCAATGTAATCCTGAGACTGAACTCTTCTATCATTGAACACTAAGCTTTAAAACTTCAAACATAAAATAATATTTCTTGTTAACCTTATGCTGAACGCTAGATTTAAACTTTTTGTTCTTGACTTTCTGTATGAAAACCAACAGATAATCAAATTCCCCGTTCAATAGTTTAGTTAAAAGAGAATTAGGCATTGTGTTTGTTTAGTCAAAATTTGACGAGGATCTTAGCACCCTATGACTTGCCAAAAAATAAGCCCAACTGTTAAATGTAGGTGTGCGGATTACTGGCAAGGCCAAGTTGGATAGATACTGTTGTTCTCTTACATGCCCAAAAGTCTCTGACAATGGCTCATCCAGGAGCTAAACACGAGTCAGGTGAGGCCAAAGTCATTATTCTTACTCAATGCCTGTTTTGCTGTCATTGAAATATATATTTTTAAGAATTTTCTTTATAAATTGAATCTTTGCTACTCATTTTCAAAATGACTGAGAAGTTTTTAAGTGACCACCTACACATATATTTTTTCTTTTTTTTTTTACTTTCTCCTCATTAGAACCAAAAAACGTTTCAAGTCAAATCAGTTGGGCCGTGTACTTGTAGTTTGAAAACTTTTAACAATACCACCATCTGCTGTACAAGTCACTCCATCATTCTCTTCACTGCATCTGGCTGTCCTTGTGAATGGAGGATTACCATAATGGCCACGTCTGGGTCAGTTATTCTCAGGTTATGCTGCAGTGCCAATGTCGGATGACTCCAGGGAAGTTTTCAGTGCGTTTATAACGAGGTTTCGTTTGACCTCCCTATTGGCGATTTGGTTTTTCTCTGGAAAGCTTCCAATAGAACTATTGCTTGGGTTTGCGTTGGTGTTACGGTGTGTTTTGTTCTGCCCAGCGAGTCTGAGGCCTCATCAGCTTTGTATGCACTTCTGGAAGATCAGTCCTAAAAACGAATCCTCCGACCTCGTTAATTGCAGCAATACTCCAAGAAGGTTACTGAGTGCAGATTGTCGAGTCATATACGGTAGTGTTTTTGTTTGTTTTTTTCCCCAGAGACAGTTGTTTTTAAACCCCTTCCATTATCTGTTCCTTTAAATTTCTGGTCACGTGTAGTAGAGTTCACCAAGTATGCAGAGAAATTCGATTTTGACCAGGTAAAATTAATGTTGTCGTCTACTTCTGTTTGAAACAAGAGAGCTACGTTTTCTCAGAAAAAAGTGGTACAGTTATGTTTATCTATTTTTCTTCGAAAAATGTCACATAAGTCACGTAATGGAAAGCAAACCAGCAGGAAGAACTCTCTCTCTCTCTTTGTTCTTCTCTATCCCTCTGTCTCTGTCTGTCTGTCTGTCTGTCTGTCTGTCTGTCTGTCTGTCTGTCTGTCTATGTGTCTGTCTATCTGTCTCTGTCGGCCTGTTTCTGCCTCCCTGTCTGTCTGTTTGTCTTTCTGTCTGTCTTTTTCTGTTTTAATTTTTTTTATTCTTTTATATCGAGGATAATGGAATAAGCACTCATGTGCTTTTTTGCATCCAGTCCCCGTGTGTATGCAGTTGTATAAATATTGTCATCTGTTTCCACCGGCACACAATGGCCTACACTTACGAAAAGCGGAACAGGATTAAACGTGTGCGCAAGATGTTCTGCGTGCGTTCGCATACGGGATCTCAGTTTACAGTCTCATCCGAAAGACTTTTGGGGAGAGTGGAGTCAGCACTGATGTTAACTCCATGGGAAAAATCCCCTACAGCGGGAATCGAACTCGGGTCGTCAAAATCTTTTTTTGAATTGCCAGCGCAATGTTCTGACCACTAGGCTATCCTGTCCCCCCCTTCCGTTACGTTGTGTTATGTCCTGCTTGCTCAGTGGGTCTAACTGGAGTTAACATCAGTGCTGACTCCACTCTCCCCAAAAGTCCTTCGGATGAGACTTTAAACCGAGGTCCCGTGTGCGAACGCACGCAGAACATCTTGCGCACACGTTAAATCCTGTTCCGCTTTTCGTAAGAGTAGGCCATCGTGTGCCGGTGGGAACAGATGACAATATTTACAAAACTGCATACACACGGGGACCGGATGAAAAAAAGCACATGATTGCTTATTCTGTTATCCTCGATATAAAAGAAAAAAAGAATAAGAATAAGAATAAAGAATAACGCCTCATCAGCATCGTATGCACTTCTGTCAGATCAGTCCTGAAAACGAATCCTCCGACCTCGTTAATTGTAGCAATATTCCAAGAAGGTTACTAAGTGCAGATGCTCATGCTTTGTCTATTCATATACAGTAGTTTTCTTTTTCCGCAAAGACAATTGGTGTTTAAACCCCTTCCATTCTCTGTTCCTATAAATTCCTGGTAACGTGTAGTAGAGTTGACAAGGTGTAGTAGGTAAATCATATTTTTTTGACGTAGTACACTGTAAACGTCTACTTCTATCTGAAAATTATAGAGTGCTGTGTTTTCTCCGAAAAAAGTGGTACAGTAATTTTTCTCTATTTGCTCCGAAATGTCACAAAAGTGACAAAAAGGAAAAACAAATCAGCAGGAACACACACACACACACACACACCACACACACACACACACACACACACACACACACACACACACACACACACACACACACACACACACACATACATACATACACACACACAGACACCGTCTGTCTCTGTCTGTCTGTCTATTTCTCTTTGTTTGTCTGGCTGTCTCTCTCACTCTGTGTTATTCTCTGTCCCTCTCCCTGTCTGTCTGTCTGTCTGTCCATGTGTCTATATGTCTCTGTATGTCTTCCTGTCTCTGCCTACCTATCTATCTGTCTGTCTCTGTCTGTCTGTCTGTCTGTCTCTCCCTCTCTCTCTCTGTCATCCATCCAATCTCTTTATTTTTACCTTTGCCCCTCTCTCTCTCTCTCTCTCTCTCTCTCTCTCTCCTCTCTCTCTCCTCTCTCTCTCTCTTCTCCTCTCCTCTCTCTCTCTCTCTCTCTCTCTCTCTCTCTCTCTCCCTCTCTCTCTCTCTCTCTCTCTCTCTCTCTCTCTCTCCTCTCTCTCTCTCTCTCTCCTCTCTCTCTCTCTCTCTCTCTCTCTCTCTCTCTCTCTCTCTCTCTCTCTCCTCTCTCTCTCTCCCTCTCTCTTCTCTCTCTCTCTCTCTCCTCTCTCTCTCTCTCTCTCTCTCTCTCTCTCTCTCTCTCTCTCTCTCTCTGTCGTACATCCAATCTCTTTATTTTACCTTGCTTCTCTCTCTCCCTCTCTCTCTCTCTCTCCTCTCTCTCTCTCCTCTCTCTCTCTCTCTCTCTCTCTCTCTCTCTCTCCCCTCTCTCTCCTCTCTCTCCCTCTCTCTCCCCTCCCCCCCCCTCTCTCTCTCTCACATCCTCCATCTCTTTATCTTACCGCACCGACCTGTGTGTCAGTCTGTTTGCCTGTGTCCATCATCGTGTTCATGTGTGTCTGCCCTCTCTCTCGTCGTCTGTATCTCTCAGCTTTCGTCTAATGACACGTCCATAAACAACAAGCTTATTTCTGGAGCCCAGGGGCTTGGCTTAGAAGTAAGTCACACCTCTCATATTATTCATTCTCAGCATCTTCTGTAGTTGATACGTCTTCACTGACGTTCACTGATTAACAGTATCACTACTCTAAGGCCCCTTGTACATTTGTCAGGAAGTCTACTAAAGCTAAAGGTGGCTATTGATGCTCCGACCATGCATCATACTCTCTACGTTGTTATACGTACAATGGGCAAGGGTGTAAAAAATGGCAACGTTCTGGCGGCTCCTGCTACGGTGCTGGAACCATTCTTATCGGCAACTGCCCTTCCAGTGGACTTTCGAGCAACGTGAAGAGGAAAAGAATATGGGGGGGGGGGGGGGGGGGGGGGGGGTCTGCTGCATGGGTAACAGCTTGCCCTCCATACTTACTTTCTTATCCAGGCTTTGCGCTCTTGAGCCTATAGCGCAACTCCATAGTCTTTCGAGACTGACGGATTCCTGCATAGTGGTCTCTACGTATATCGGCGGAGGTACGATAGATTGATAGATCGGCGGTTTAGAGATAACCTGCTCGTCTAGGTAGTGATAAGCTGGGGGTACAACCGCAATGTAATGCAAAAGAAAAACACTACAAAATATGATACTTTAATCGAATACAATAGAACACAATACAAAATTTTGTACATTTTATGCCACAATGCAAAAGAAATGTTCGCCTCACGTTTTATACATAATCACATCACAGTCAAATCTTGGAGTTATAAAAATGTATGCTTGCTATTCAAAAAGACAGGCACATGATGTAGAAAACAAGCTGATCTTATCCCACACACGTCCAACACCGTTTTGGAAGCAGCAAAACCCAGGTGACATTCTCTGATCGGATAATGTATTAACGCATCTTGTATCTTTACGCATTATAATGATTGTGTAATATCACTCATAGTGAACAGGCGAAAAATTGAAGACCAGCCAACTCAAATGCATGGTCAATATGATCCATCATAATTATCGTGACGTGGCTTTTTTATAAAACAAAATTATTGTATTCTTTTATTTCGAGGATACTGCATTAAGCACTCATGTGCCTTTTTACATCCAGTCCCCGACTGCATGCAGTTGTGTAAATTTTGTACTTGACGGCTTGCAGTAAGTTGGTTTTGCTGGACAATTTGCAAGAAATAGATTCAACATGAACTCCATGACTAAAGCTGAGTGGCTCAGTGTGTGAAAGGAACTTTTAACATCCAACTTGTAGATCTTATTGAAGTCGTTGGTTCGAATATCAGCTAGCAGCCCCTGGGGAACGAAGGAACTTTTTTTTTTTTTTTTTTTTTTTACTATTTCTTAGCTTCCCTAAGAGTATATAGACATGCAG
>CM060331.1:37223480-37230980 GCA_030674155.1 Stramonita haemastoma | reverse complement strand
TTATGAAGATCTGTCGCACAGCTCCCCCCCCCCCCCCCCCCCGTACACACACACAGAGGCGCGCGCACACACACACACACACATACACACACGAACACACACACAAACACACACAAACAGTGACACACACACATATAGTGGCACACACCAACACACACACACACACACACACACACACACACACACACACACACACACACACACACACACACACAACACACACACACACACACACACACACACACACACACACACACACACACACACACACACACACACACACACACAATGACACACACAAACACGCAGGAAAATCTGTCTCTTTTAATATACCGTTATCTGTCCTTGTGCGTGTGTTGCTAAGCTAGATAAAGAGAGACAGGTCCTTGTTATCTGGCCATTGACCAGCAACTGAAAATCTATCGCTGTCTTAAGGACTCTGGGAATAGTCATTACTTTGTCACTTTGGTTCAGGTCAAAAGCATTTATTTATTTATTTATTTATTTATTTATTTATTTATTTATTTATTTATTTATTTATTCATTTATTTATTTATTCCTTTATATTTTTCTATTCTTTTATATCGAGGATAATGGAATAAGCACTCATGTGCTTTTTTTTTTTTACACCAGTGCCCGTGCGAATGCAGTTTTTGTAAATCGTGTCATCTGTTCCCACCGGCACACTGTGGCCTATTCTTACGAAAAGCGGAACAGGATTTAACGTGTGCGCAAGATGTTCTGGGTGCGTCCGCACACGGGGCTTAGGTTAATAAGTCTCATTTGAAGGACATTTGGGGGGAGTGGAGTCAGCATTGTCAGTTATTTGATGTAAGCTAAATGCCAAGACCTACACTGACATATTCTTATTCTTTTGTTCTGTAGAGATTCTTTTCAGCCATGGCAAGTCTTGGTCTTTTCTATTCTTTTATATCGAGGATAATGGAATAAGCTTTCATGTGCTTTTTTTTTTCAGCCATGGCAGGTCTGCTTTGTCGTTCTTATTGGAGGTTGGGGGGATGACACTGGATGAAAGTTGAACATTTAACGATATACAATTTACAGTTGTCAACTATTGTCCCAGACTGTGTATATACATTGAGAATAATAGAGCAGAAAGACTACAGCCTTGATGAATACCAATTAAACAACTAATGTGATCTTAACAGGTTCCATCATTAACAAATCTAAGGGTTTCTTAATTTTCTCACATTATTTTTCATAATATCGTTCAACATTTTTCCATGTCCATTGCTTTTTTGCTACTTTACACCATAAACCATTACACCATGTAGAATCAAAAGCTTTCTGACTATCAACAAGAGCGCAATATAAACCTTTCGCTTTCATTTGGAGAAATATTTATGAGAATTTCAAAATAAAACAGTTAATGCCAGTACAATGGTACTTTATGAAACCGACTTGACTTTTTGGTCAAAAGTACCTAATTTGTTTCAAGAAAGTAGGTTAACCGGATGTGTCATACCGAGACATGAATACAGTTTTCCAATACAACTGAACAGTGTTATAAGTCTGTAACCATCACAGTCACACTTGTCACGTTTTACTCCCTATGAGTACGTTTTCTAGCGCAAACCATCCCTTAAGATACCGGAAAACAAGTTGACATGGGGCATTGTAAAAACAAGAAATCCTTGCATTGAATTCGCCACATACAGCTTTTGGAGTATCAAACCAAAGATTTCATGGAAGTCAAACGCTCTTAGTCACTCAGCTAATAGTGCCTGTACTGTCTGACATATTTGGTGAAAACTGTCACTCTTCCATGGATGTCCTTGTGAAGCTACAAAATCAGGTCTGCTTCCTTGTTGGTGAGTTTCTCCTTATGCTTGTGTCTGAGTGTCGCACTTAGCCTGTTTTCTTTTTTTGTCGATTTGTTTGTTGGTTTTGCTCAGCCAGCAAGTCTGTCTCTGACTGTATGTCTCTATATGTCTCTGCCTGTTTCTTTGTCTGTACGATCCGTCAGTCCGCCTGTCTATCTATCTGTCTAGTCTGCCTGTCTATCTGTGTCTGTCTGTCTCTTTGCCTATCTGTCCGTTTATCTGTCTGTCTACCTGTCTGTCTGTCTGTCTGTCTATCTGTTTGCCTATCTGTCCGTCGGTCTGTCTGTCTACTTGTCTGTCTGTCTGTCTGTCTGTCTGTACGTCCGTCTGTCGGTCGGTCGGTGGATCTGTCAGTCTCTCTGTCTGTGGCCGCTTTGATTTCTGTATGTACCAAAAAGTAAATACTAAATGGTCGAATGCAACTCATCTGTAAGTCATAGGATTCGAAAACTGTTAAGACCTTATTTTGTTCATTTTGCTATTTTTGTTTTTCCTGTTCTGCTCTATTTCTTCTTCTTTTTTTCTTCTTGTTCTTGCTCTTTTTGCTCTTGTTCTTGTTCTCCTTGTTCTTATTCTTGTTCTCCTTGCTTTTCTCGTTCTTCTTGCTCTTCTTCTTCTTCTTTTAATGGTTTATGGCTTGATGCTAAATGTCTTTCTTGCCAAGACTCAGCTGGAAATGAGCTTCATTTTCTAGCTCACTGCACAGCAAACTGATAAAAAAAAGTTACCAACGAAAAACGAAAGGAGAGCAATATTGCCCTGCTGTTGATCAAAGTAGAATGGTCACCCTTTGCCACGCAAAAAATGAGAACACGATGGCATCATTTGCAAGTTCATCTCTGAAGCAATTATGCTAACGTTACCATTCGTCTTCAAGCCTGCTTTTTTAAAGATACTTTAAAGAGGGGCCATAAATTATATGCCTGTCAATTTCTTTGGTTTTTCGACTGTTTTGTAAGCCTGTGTGCCAGTATAGATGACTCACTTTTGTCTTGTCATCATCAGAGTTGTCATCGTCGTCCTGTGTTGTTTTTTTCTCTCTTTCAATATTTTTGAGTCTTTACTTTTCCCCTACACATTTTCCCCTTTTCTCCCTTTCCTTTCATCTCTCTCTTTATATATATATATCTCTCTCTTTCCCTCTCTCTCTCTCTCTCTCTCTCTCTCTCTCTCCTCTCTCTCTCTCTCTCTCTCTCTCTCTCTCTCTCCCTCTTTTTTATATATTTTCTCTCTATATTCCCTAGGATCTTTTAAAATCCTTTTTAACTCAGATGTGATTTCCTTTAACTCTGGACAGACTGGTTGTGGCATTTTATGTACTTACTTTAGTGCTCAGAGTATAAGTGAATCCTAATGTGTATATCAATCGACTTTGTATTCCCAGGAGAGAAAGTTAATCCTCAAGCTTTGCTCATATTTTAGCCTATACGACTTAGATTCAGTAGCCAGACTTTCAAATTCTATCTAATCCCCCCTAAATGCTGTCATTAAGTCGCAGTAGACTACTTTTATCAGATTTTGATTTTAGGTTTCACTTCCGCCAAAGAGATGCTATACATAACGTGGACATTAGTCTGTACACATCACACCACACCTATAAAAACCCATTACAAAACAGATCCTTCTCGGGCTTTCAATTCCAAAGTGACAGTATCACTTCCAGCGCATTTTAGATAATGTTGATGTTTCTAAAAAAAAAAAGAAAGTACGTGGTTTAAAAATAATATAGCCCTCTTGAAAGCAAGAAGCTGCAGAATTGATTTGTATTTAAACACAAAGCTTTTCCTCCATCCACGAGACTTTGAGTGGTGGTCTTGGTGATAGTCGTTTGGACAAGACAGAAAACCGAGGGTCCATATGCAGCACATATTCAGCGCACCCAACAGGGGCAGCAGTGAGCGAGGGAGCTGCCCCTTGAAAAATATTCAGTGGGGAAAATCAAAAAAATTAAAATAGAAATGCTCTGCCACTTTAATAGGAAAATGAATGCAACCTCTACTTAGGAAAAGACCAATAGATAAATGTGACGTTCCTCTTGTGTCTTAGTGCAAGTAAATGCATGTATATGGTAACGGATGACAAAATTGACAAAACTGCGTACACGTGGGGAATGGATGTGATTAATCACATGAATGTGTGTTCCAGTATCCTTGAAATAAGAATAATGAATAAAGAAATAAACAAATACATAACTGAATAAATGAATAAACGAATAACTAAATAGCTAACTAATATATAAATAAATATGTGTACCTGGGCGTGTATCCATCCATGTGTCTGCCTTTCTCATGACTGATTTGGGCATTAGTGCTGTCACATGTGCTCCTGTTTTTGAAAGAAACGGGTATGGATGTTAGCGACACTCTTGTTGCTGTCTCTATAGAACTAGCATCTGTTTGCTTCTATGAGTAAACCTGCATAAAATGTATGTGTCTATTACATACTCATACCTGTTGGAACAGATTTCTGCACAGTCTGTTAAACCATGAGTTATTCTATCAAACAGGTTGACAAATCAAGATATTCTAAAGAGCCTTTATATATATATATATTATATATATATATATATATATATATATATATATATATATATATATAATATATATATATATACATATACATATATGGAAATGAATTTACAGCAACAATAAAGAGGGCTGTCTATAGCAAAAGTATGCGAAACAATCCATGTTTTGCAACGAAAACATATAAACCAACACAAAACATTGCTAACTGATGGCAGTACAGAAATGGGAACATACCCTCCCTCGTGGGACACTTATATACCAGGCAGTTAAGCACAAACTGTAACCAACGCAAAGTAGTTCAATATGTTCCAATAGAAAAAAAGGAATCCAGTATAACCCAACCTAAAATATAACGATACAATAAAATCATGTAATGCTTCACTACAAAACAATCCAAACTATTCATCATTTCTGAGTTAAGCACTCTCATTCTTTTCTGACCCATTCCTGTCTCCCTCAAATTTGTGTGTCTGGCTCCCTCCATTTCTCAATCAATTAATCAATCAATCATCATTTCCCTGAAATGAAACGCATTTTGGGAATAGTCAAGCTGAGCTGTAAGGTCGCTGCTGCACGGATCATCAATCTCAGTCTGTTAACATCACACGCACGCACGCACGCACGCACGCACGCACGCACGCACACACATTTGTGTATGTACGCGTGCATACACCAGCCAACCCTCACACCCCCCCACACACATACACATACTCACACACACACACAGACGCGCACACGCACACACACACATTTGTGTATATACGCGTGCATACACCAACCAGCCCCCACCACACACACACACACACACACACACACACACACACACACACACACACACACACTCACACACACTCACACACACACACACACACACACACACACACACACACACACACACACACACACACACACACACACACACACACACACACACACACACACACGTAAACACTCAACGCCGTTGTTAAAAGCAATCGTGTTGTCGTTCTTAAATACACTTCTAAGCAACCCAACTAAAGAGACTGTTAGAGTGCATTATAAAAAGAACAAGCCTCCCACAAAACCTTCATGAGATGGCAATGTCTGAAGAAAAGAGATTTGTAAACAAGAGCCATTGCTCAATGGCAACGGCCTTGAGAACTTGAATGCAAGAAGTTAGAGAGAGTAGGGGGAGGGGGAGAAAAGGAAAGTTTTGATGGAGCACGTGTCATACCTTGTTATGTATGGCCAGAGACAAAATAATGGACATTTGTTTGCCTGTCTGTCTGTCTGTTTGCCTGTCTGGATGGCTGGCTGCCTGCCTGTCTGCCTGTTGAAAACCAGCCGAAAACCATGGCCGTATGGTAAAGACCGTTTGACTTTAATCCATGGGTCTGTGAAGTCGTGGTTCGAATCTCTATGGCCTCTGGAGAATTAAGAGTGCGGAGTGTGACGATGTTTGACGATCAATTACAAGTGCAGACCTGCCAGTACCTTCACTCCCTTCGTGCATAGATACACACGCAGGAGATAATTTATTATATGTACATTAAATATCCTCTACTTTATTTATGCATTTGATGGCTTACAAAAACACGAACATACCTATCAAACACACCTGAAATTATAATACGGCGCCCTTCTTGGTAGGCAAAAACCGTCGCATACGCAAACATCTCACCATTGGTGAACGAACCTCGGAGCTCTAGCCAAGGAACGAAAAATTAAAATGAAAACCGATATCATCACACCGCTCGAAACATAATATATCCCTCTCTGACCTCAGTACTCATTAAGCATAAAGTACCTTGTGAGTACATCTACCAATCACCCGTTCTTAAAAGAAAAGAAAAGTATTTGCTATCAGTCTGAGTGTATGTAGGGGGTCAGTGAACAGATCATCTCTCACTTGATTTAGCGGTCAGTTGCCTGGCTGGCATTTTATCCCACAGACTTATCGGAAGAACCGACATTTGTTTGAGATAATCTTACATTGTTGATGAACATCTGCATGGTAGGTAGTTACTTTTTCCTTGCTCTTACTTTTCTAGGTTTTGTTTTTGTCTTGTTTGTTGTTGTTGTTGTAGTACCTGTAGATTTTGCTCTTCTGGTTCAAATTTGTTTTTGCAGGGTTTGTTGTGTGCTTGTTTTCCTTGTTTATACACACATATACACGCACGCACACGCGCACGTGCACACACACAGACACACACACGCACACACAGACACACACACACATTCAGTGTTTGACAAACTTGCCCCCTTCTTTTAAAAAAGAGTGATAACACACCAACACACAGACTCACACATACACACGCGCGAGCGCGCGCTCATACACACAAAGGGAGATTGACAGAGTCAGGGAAAAGCAGCAAGGACAGACATTCACGCACAGAGAGAGAGAGAGAGAGAGAGAGAGAGAGAGAGAGAGAGAGAGAGAGAGAGAGAGAGAGAGAGAGAGACAGACAGACAGACAGACAGACAGACAGACAGACAGACAGAGATCTTGCATTAATAAACCATCCAGTTCTGTTGCATAACATATTAATAGATCAAGAAAACAACCAGCCATGGTCTTTACTTCAAAAGCTCTGTCAGCAAGCCAGCCAGCCAGCCTGCCAACAAGTAAACAAGAAACAGATTTGTCTCGAAAATACGCTCACTGGAGACAACACGGTGCACAAAATGATGATCTGTAGACTAAAACCATCAATCAATGGCTATGATGGTGAGGATTTGGGGTGGGGTGGGAGTGGGATGGGTGGGGTTAAAGCCAGACAGGGCACAAGGGAACGTTAAATGTCATGAGTTATTTATTATTGTGTGGCCAAAACTAAAGTTCATTGCTCATTTGTATGGTTCTCTGTCAGTCTGCTAAGCTGTTTTCTGCGTGCGTGTTGCTTGGTTTTTTTTTTTAGTTAGGTTTTTTACTGTGTTGGTGCCTAGCATACAGTTGTAGGTTAAGATGTGTGGGAGTTTGTGTTGTTGTTGCTGTTGGTGGTGGTAGTGGTGGTGGTGGTGGTGTGTGTTTGTGTGTGTGTGTGTGTGTGTGTGTGTGTGTGTGTGTGTGTGTGTGTGTGTGTGTGTGTGTGTGCGTGTGTGTGTAAACAGGGATTACGTCTGCATTTTTATGGGAGTATATGCGTATA
>CM060331.1:37168480-37170980 GCA_030674155.1 Stramonita haemastoma | reverse complement strand
ACACACACACACACACACACAACACCACACAATACTAACACAGAGATTTTTTTAGGAAATTTATATTAATTCAAATTGTTTTCTCCATTTCTTATGACACTAAAGTGAACAGCGATCTGTCCAGTCTATCCCATGCTTGTATTAAACCTAAGATCTCAGAAACAGGGTTTTGATCTCCTCCTCTTTGCTATTAAAGCATATATTCTTTGGGTTTTTTTCCCCTAAGACACGTGAAATCTTATTACTTCCTATAGCATAATTCAAGATGATCAAGTGATTGTATTTTCCATCATCTTCTACAGCAAAGTTTATGCCTTTTTATGCGTGGATTTTTTCTTTTTAGCAAAAAAACAGCCTTGTGATCATGTGGGCTTAAAAGATCTTTCTTAGATCTCTCGTATCTGTGCTTTGACCACACCATATCCTTGGCAAAAAAATAATTTCTGAAACGCATTTTCTATTGTTACTTTGTTATCTTTCGTTAGCTACAGGCAATGGCCCTTATGAATGCAAATGGCGTCGAATTACAAGTTTCACCTTGCTGTGAACTGTGTGATCTTGGAGAGATTTGTCATTTTTGAAATTAAAAAAAAAGACGTGGAATTACAAGCTTTACCTTGCTGTGAACTGTGTGGTCTTTGGCAGATTAGTCATTTTTTAAATTAAAAAAAAAGACGTGGAATTACAAGTTTTACCTCGCTGTGAACTGTGCAGTCTTTTGACAGATTTGTCATGCTATCTCCTCCTACACCCACCACAAGATTATCAGTGATTCTGCTGAGGTTTGCAAATAATAACACAGATGCGACTCTAAGCTGCCAATATAACATATTCCTCAGATTTGTGCTGTTATATTACCATTAGATATATGTATATATATATATATATATATATATATATATATATATATATATATATATATTTAAATAAAGCAATATTTTACTGTATTTTTCAATGGTTTGCTTTGTTTTGAGAGGCAAAATGAAAATCTAAAACAAAGCTGAAGGTGAACTTTTCTCGGTATATGTTTTCTCTCTTGATCTCTGTCCCTGTCTGTCTATCTGTCTGTCTCTGTGTCTCTCTCTCTGTGTCTCTCTCCCGTCTCTGTCTCTCTATTATATCTGTCTGTCTGTCTTTCTCCCCCTCTATCTCTGTCTGTCTGTCTGTCTACCTGTCTTTCTCTCTCTCTCTCTCTCTCTCTCTCTCTCTCTCTCTCTCTCTCTCTCTCTCTCTCTCTCTCTCTCTCTCTCTCTCTCTCTCTCTCTCTCTCTCTGTCTGTCTGTCTGTCTGTCTGTCTGTCATTGTTTGGACCTTTGGGGATTTTTTAGTTAAAAAGCGGTAGGGGAAAGGGGTGGGTATAGTATTCTTTCTGATAGTTCTAAGCGCCTCCTCAAAGCACTGGTAGTTGCAAGAATGTCTTTGACTATAGGATTGACCCAGGCCAAAAGCTGTGTCAGTTATCAATGTCAGCTAATTGCCGATGGGGACGGGATAACTCGGTGGTCAGAGCACTCGTTTTCCCCAAGCTAAGGCTAAGCAGCATTGAGCGTGGTTACCAATAATTGGATGGGTGACCGTTATCGTGCCTTGGCTTCAGTACAGTTCCCCCAGTTCACCCAGCTGTAAACGGGTACCTGCCCTCTTTTAGGTCAGGGAAGGTAAAGCAGCGAGGGAGAGGAGATAGGGTCGACCTCAGTATGCTGGAACACCTTTAACTTCAATTGCCAAGGCCTGCACTAAAATGTTGTTATCTTGTAAAATGTTGTTTTGAGATTGCCTTCAGCCATGACAAGCTCTCAATATTATAATTTGCACTTTCATTGAAAAAAAAAATCCTCTGAAGTCGGAGTAATGCTGCCTATATGGCGAGGTACTTCAATACAGTAATATGTACATGAAAACTTTACACCCAGTGTGCTATTTCAGTCTCACGGTGATTCCCAGGTGGGATGAATGAGTCAGAGTGCACATTCTGGGTGACCACCAAGATGTGTTAAGCTCAATAACATAATCAAAAGGTCACTAATTCATCGCAGTTTTTTTTTACACGTAATCAAATCCGCGATGTATTTAAGAGATGGAAAGAAATTGATTTCAATCACAATTACTTGACTCAGATAAGCCCAGTTTGTTATCTGAGGCTATTTGTCATGAGCAAAGGTGGAAATGAAATCATTCGTTTATGAAATAGCTCATTCTTCCTCTTCACCACTGTCATTCGACAATGAATATCCTATATTTTCCCTCAAGCAGTGAAAAAAAACATCTTTTAGAAAACAGAAGTAGAATTTGTTTTTTTTTTTATAAAATGCTGATCTCCAGGGGGCTTTCAATTAAGAAAGCATAAACATTACCGTGATTTGGGGGGGGGGGGGGGGTCATTTTTTAAAAATCTTTTCGTTTTAAAACACTCTCTCTAAGCAAATGATTTTCAACTGAATAAGAGAAACGAAACAAAGGGAAGTAATTACTCTGTGAGACTATTTTTATCTTGCGTTTT
>CM060331.1:37160980-37163480 GCA_030674155.1 Stramonita haemastoma | reverse complement strand
ACCACCAGTTTTTAGCATTTCTGCAGAAATTTCATCAATAGCACTTGCTTTGTTGTTTTTCAGCCTTCTAATGGCATAAATAACTTCTTCTTCTGCTATCTTTTTATTTAACACATGATCAGTTTCCTCAGATAAATCAATTACAATATCACATTCATCAGTACATTCATCAAAACATTCATCAGTTATACCCTGGAAGACTTTTCTAAAGTGGTTAAACCAGTCATCTGTTGTAATGTTGTTTGTTATTCTTTTCTTATTTCCAAGACCTAACCGTCTTAACTCCTTCCAAAAACTAGAGGAACTGTTAGCCTCGTTTGCTAGCCTTTCAGTTTGTTGCCTGCTGTAAGTGAGTTTCTTGGCTTTTAGCAACTGTTTATATTTCTTTCTAGCTTCAACATACATAATTCTATCTTCTTCCTTCCTAGTCAGTCGAAAATGATTAAGTTTTTTCCTGGTTTCTTTTTTCATGTTTTTACACTCACCATCAAACCATGCTGATTTTTTTCTTTTTGTTAAAACCAGCTTGCTTTACCATACATCTACTGGCATCTTTCAGGCAATGTACAAACATTTCAAGGGCACTGTCTACATCTCTCTCTAAATCTTCCACAGCTATCATCATTCTGTTTTGAATATCTTCGCTCTCCCATGATTTGACAAACTCGTCTCTATACGCTTCATTCCACATGAATTTTTCACATGCTTTGTTTTCATTGTGTTTTTCTTCAATAACCCCCCCTTCCTGATTGTCCCTTATAACTACTTTCATACTTACTGGCAAATGGTCTGACTCTACTATGCTCTCTACCTCTAAAGCTGAAATATGAACAGACGAATAAAGTTCCACGGATACAATGAAATAATCCACCACATTTTCACCAGAATATCCAATAAATGTACAATTATCATCAAACGCTGGGTCACTCAGACCATTTAGTATTACACAGTCATGCATATTACACAGTTCAATTAGTTGTTCCCCAAAGTTGTTAATGTTATCATCTTGAGATGTCCTTGGATAATGATTGTTGTCAGACACCAACATTTGTTCAAAATCACTATTATCACCATTAAAGCTATAGTTTTCCATTGCAGTTCTTGCATTAAAATCTCCACTTAACAAAATGAAAAAATCGCTATGTTGTTCATATATATCTGCTAAACACTGATCAAGTAATTCAATTCCATATACGCCATGTTGTGACTTCCAGAACAAGGAATCACAAGGTGGGATGTATGAACAAATCATCATTATGTTCTTCTCTGTAGAAAAGAGGTGTCTGTCTATTTGTAAAACTACTGTATTTTCTTGTACTACCTGAATGCGTGTAATAGAATCAACAAAAGACTTTCTTACCATTACAATTACTCCACCAGAGTATCTTCCATGGTGGGATAGCTTCTTTGCTTTAGAAGTAAATATCACAAAGTCATTAAATAAAGTTGATTCAAAATCAAAAGCTATATAAGTTTCCGTTAGACATATGATGTCATAAGACACTAGAAAATTAATAAACTCAATGTTTTCTAACTTTTGTAGAAGTCCATTAACATTATAATTCAGAAATTTAACGCATTGCATATTTACACTATGTACATCAGAACTTGTTACTATTCTGGATGTTGATTCAGGGGACTGACTACAAAGTACTGTGGCCTGGCCGCGTCCCTATTTGTTGGTGTGTTGGGCACCATTCTTTTTGGTCTGGTGTCTGTGAGGTTGGGGTCTCTGCCTACCCCCTGCTTGCTTTGCAGAGTCTGCTTTTTTAAATGACTCTACAATGCTACTTTGACTCTTTGATCTAGCAGCAGCTTTTCTCTGCTTCTGATCTGCAGCACGTGAGCTAGATGCAGTCCGCCTTGGACGCAAAGCATGGGCAGAAGGTGAAGACCCTTCTGACTGACCCCCCTCTTTATAAGACCTGCTGCATGCGTCAGTACTGTTGTTCTTCTTATGTCCCAAGTCTTGTCCGTCTGTTATATTGTCACTACTTGCTCCCTTTGTCATTGTCAGTTTGGGAAGTGTCTCCTCTGTCAGGTCATGGTGGCTTGTGTCTTCTTCTGTGTCTGCTTCGCTTGTAGCTTGCAGCTCATTTTTGCCATTGCCTTTTCTTTGGTTTACAGTCTCAGTAACTCTAACACAAGCTTTTGTATTAATATCTGTCATGGTATCCTGAGATAAACTCCCACTGTTATCTGGTATGTCATCATCACCTGTCACTGACTTGTCTTCGTCCTGGTTGTCAGTACTATTATCCTCTTCCTTATCATTAATAGTGTCACTGTCGTTTTGTTTTTGCTCTTTATAGCCAGCAGTGTCAAGCTCTTCCTCCTCCTCAGGAGGTGTCACTGCTTGCCTGCTCATCTGCTGATGTTGCCCTGATTTTTTACCCCGAACCCTCCTTGCTCTGGAGTTACTGTCATCTCTGGTTGCATTTTTGTCTCTGTTTTTGATTATCACCATTCTTTTGTGATTAGAAACATTGTGTCCTCTGGC
>CM060331.1:37150980-37153480 GCA_030674155.1 Stramonita haemastoma | reverse complement strand
GAGAGAGAGAGAGAGAGAGAGAGAGAGAGAGAGAGAGAGAGAGAGAGGCAGGCAGGCAGGCAGGCAGGCAGGCAGGCAGGCAGGCAGGCAGGCAGGCAGACCGAGAGACACAAATCAAAGGAAAGAGAAAGAGACAGAGAAAGAGACAGAGACAGACATTAGAGAGATCTACAAACAGACAGAGACAGAGAGACCGAGAGATAGACAGACTGACAGACACAAAAGTGTTCTCTCATCTCTCTCTCCTCTCTCTCTCCTCTCTCTCTCTCTCTCTCTCTCTCCTCTCTCTCTCTCTCTCCTCTCTCTCTCTCTCTCTCTCTCTCTCTCTCTCTCTCTCTCTCTCCTCTCTCTCCTCTCCTCTCCTCTCTCTCTCTCTCTCTTCCCTCCCTCCCTCCCTCCCTCCTCCTTCATTACTTTGTAAGCAGACAGCCACAGTCTTCTGTTCATACTAACATCAAAACCCAAAATACTAAACTCAAATACTTTCAATTCTTTATGTGCAAACTTGAATAACACGCTCTCTTCTTTAAATGTGATTGACACTACAAAGTATTTCCCAAAAAGGGAAGACTGGCAGACGCGCGCCACCACAACCTTGTCACGATGACTTTTAAATCCCGGGTTTTGAGACAACAGAAGACAAAAGAAGAAGAAGAAAAAAAAAGCCAGTCATCTCACACTCAGTCTTGACAAATTGAAAGCCTAACTCCCTAACGTGGATGAACATTTCAAAAACAGCCATAGAAGGCTATTGGCCCCACCTCCTTTACTTGATGAAGACTTTGAAGCTCTTGCAAGCAATATCACGGAAATGCGTGACAGCGGAAGATTAAAAGCCTCTTAAAGAAAAATACTGCAAGAAAATACGGAGGA
The DNA here is from genome assembly GCA_030674155.1 of Stramonita haemastoma. Classification (NCBI taxonomy): domain Eukaryota; kingdom Metazoa; phylum Mollusca; class Gastropoda; order Neogastropoda; family Muricidae; genus Stramonita; species Stramonita haemastoma. Next base: position 37,152,607 of record CM060331.1, on the reverse strand, counting down.
TGAACACGAAGAGAGGCCAAGAGATGAGGAAGAAAGGAAAAGGGTGATCTAGATTGACCAACAGTGTGGGAGACATCGACACAAACAAGCGTGACTGACAACAACATAAAAGGTCCGTATTAAAATTTTTAAATGATAGCTGCCCCCCCCCTTGTTGTGTGTGTGTGTGTGTGTGTGTGTGTGTGTGTGTGTGTGTGTGTGTGTGTGTGTGTGTGTGTGTGTGTGTGTGTGTGTGTCTGTGTCTGTGTCTGTGTGTGTCTGTGTGTGTATTGTGTGTGTGTGTGTGTGTCTGTGTCTGTGTCTGTGTGGGTGTGTGTGTGTGTGTGTGCGTACGTGTGTGTGTGTGTGTGTGTGTGTGTGTGTGTGTGTGTGTGTGTGTGTGTGTGTGTGTGTGTGTGTGTGTGTGTTGTGTCTGTGTCTGTGTCTGTGTCTTTGTGTCTGTGCTGTCAGTATTTAATGAACAACCCCACCTTCCGGAAATTATGCGCTAGGAGTTCCCTCTTTTCAATCCTTCTCTTTCTTTCTACCTTGTTCCTTCTCTTCCTGTCATCTTCTTCTTTTGTCTGGGGTTTTTTTTTGCCTTATTGATCCATTTTTCACCAGGAAGACTTAAAATATTCAACAGTCACCACCACCCCCACCCCACCCCATGCCGAAGTAAGATGTGTCGGGCCTGACTTGTCAAGCGCTTAACAGCATCACAACACATTCACATCCTAGCAATTGTTATGTATTTAATTATCGTTATTATCATTGTTTAGCCCTATTCTGTGTTGCTGTATACATTTTTGAGAAACAAACACCCATTTTACTGCACACATCCATCAACACAATTGCCCCCCCTTCCCTCCCCACCCCATCGTCTAATATCACTTTGAGTGAACAGACGTAAAATCGAAGCAACAACAACAACAACAAAAAATTCACGCTCACATGACAGAGAACGATGTTTGCCGTCTGAGCTTTCAATGATGATGAGGAAGAAATTAGTGAAAACAATTGACCAAACCAAAGCAAATAAATGAAAAGCAGCATCATTGCTTAGGGCAAAGACGGCAAGTGGGTGACGCAGTAAGCATACATTATAAACAGATCGACAGAGTATTACCCTGAACTCAGTACAAGTGCATAAGAGACACCAACGAATGCAAAGATTGACTTCCCAATAATCTTTTACAAAGTCATAATATGTAACGCTGCTAGATTGGTAAGTGTTTTTTTTACTGAAGGAAATTATCATTATCCTCTTTCTTCTTCTTTCTTCTTCTTCTTCTTCTTCTTCTTCTTCTTCTTCTTCTTCTTCTTCTTCTTCTTCTTCTTCTTCTTCTTCTTCTTCTTCTTCTTCTTCTTCTTCTTCGCAATTCTTCTTCTTCTTCTTCTTCTTCTTCTTCTTCTTCTTCGCAATTCTTCTTCTTCTTCGCAATTCTTCTTCTTCTTCTTCTTCTTCTTCTTCTTCTTCTTCTTCTTCTTCTTCTTCTTCTTCTTCTTCTTCTTCTTCTTCTTCTTCGCAATTCTTCTTCGCAATTCTTCTTCGCAATTCTTCTTCGCAATTCTTCTTCGCAATTCTTCTTCTTCGCAATTCTTCTTCTTCGCAATTCTTCTTCTTCTTCTTCTCCGCAATTCTTCT
>CM060331.1:37135980-37140980 GCA_030674155.1 Stramonita haemastoma | reverse complement strand
ATAGATCGAAAGATTGGACACACACACAGACAGACACTCGGACACACACACACACACACACACACACACACACACACACACACACACACACACACACACACACACACACACACACACACACACACACACACACATAAAGATAGAGTCGCAGAGAGACAGAGATGAAGGTTGATATACAGGCAAACTCACAGACTAATGGAAAGAGAGACACCCAGAACCACAGAGAGAGACAGAGACAGAGACAGACAGATACACACACACAAACACACAGACAGACACACAAACACACACACAGACAGACACACAGACAGACACACAGAGACAAATAACAAACAATCAAACAAACAAACACACGTAGAGACAGAGAAAGCAACAGGGAACGATACAGTTAAACTGAATTCGTCTTTATATTTCTATTAACAACCGAAAGGAACATATTTCTTATGAGACTCATTTTTATTCAGCTCTGAGGAAAGCAGTAGATCAATAATATCGAAATGAAATCACATCAACCAGGCAGTGGAGGAAAGGCCATGTACGTGGCCACAAAACAATTTTTCACTACACGGGGACAGGGGATTGGGGGGGGGAAGGGAGGGGGAGAGATAATAAATAACAGAAAGAGGTGAGGGAAACGGGTGCAGATAGGAAAGGGAGGAACGAACGGCGCAGCTAGAAAACAAGAAGGAAATGAAAAAAAGTAAAAGAATGCGAAGGATGCGAAGAATGTACAGAAGAAAAACACAAAAAGGGAGGAGAAGAAGAAGGAGGAAGAGGAGGAGCAGGAGGAGGAGAAGAAGAAGAGGAAGAACTGAGAATTATTGCAAAGAATTGCGAGGAACAATTGCGGGGAACAATTGCGAAGAATTGTGAGGAAGATGAATGCGAAGGAGAACATGAAGAAGAATGTAAAAAAGAATTTGAAGAAGAATGCGAAGAAGAATACGAAGAAGAAGAAGGATTGCAAAGAATTCATCAGAAGAAGAAGAAGGAGAGAGAGAGAGAGAGAGAGAGAGGAGAGAGAGAGAGAGAGAGAGAGAGAGAGGAGAGAGAGAGAGAGAGAGAGAGAGAGAGAGAGAGAGAGAGAGAGAGAGAGAGAGAGAGAGAGAGAGAGAGAGAGAGAGAAGAGACAGACAGACAGACAGACAGACAGACAGACAGACAGACAGACAGACAGACAGACAGACAGACAGACAGACAGACAGACAGACAGACAGACAGAGACAGAGAGACAGACAGACAGACAGACAGACAGACAGACAGACAGACAGATACAGAGAGATACAGAGAGATACAGAGACAGAGAGACAGAGAGAGACACAGACACAGACAGACAGACAGACAGACAGACAGACAGACAGACAGACAAAGACAGAGAGAGAGCGACAGAGAGTATTGTTGAATTGGATAACGCCATCGACACATTTTCTTGATATAATGTATTGAAAACAAATTGGTGTAAACCTACAGTACAGCCAGAATGACATTCTTTGAAAATAGCAGAGTAGCTGAGACTTTATTTCAAAATGACCGTTTCACAGTAAAGGCATCCCTTGTTCATGTGTATTGACAGGTATAGTTAACGAAGAGTTTATATGTTAATACTGATGGCACAGTTTTCTATACATTTTGAGCATAAACATAATTATACAACATTGTTTTTATTATGCCTTACCTTTTATATCAATGACGAGATTCAAGAGGAAGTACAGTCAAAAAGGTAAAAGGCAAAGGTGCCAATTAACCTATTTGGTCGAAGGGGAGCTAGGCATCAGAGACTTCAGCTTCTCCAGGGGCCAGCATATCTAGGGCGGCGCCCATCTCCTATCCCTCGTTGCTTTACCTTCCCTGACCCTAAAGAGGGCAGGTACCCACTGACAGCTGGGTGACCTGGGGAACTATACTGAAGCCAAGGCGTTCAAACGATCACCCATCAAACTGGTAACCACGGTTGATGCTGCTTAACCTTAGCTTGGGGAAAGCGAGTGCTGTGACCATTGAACTATCCCGTCCCTAGTATAGTCAAATGAAGTTATATTAGATGATTGACTAAATGATAAGCTAGTTTAAAAATTAACTCAGTGAACAAAACAAAACACTGTCACCATATTGTGACTGGATTACTCACAAACAGATAAAACTTGTATCACATCAGATCCAACACACGGCAAGATCAAAATACAGGCGTGGAAAAAAAGCAAAAGAGAAAAAAAAAAAGTATTTTTAAACACATTTGCACGTTTATCTGATAATTATAACTAATGAAAATAAATATTGTTATCAATGAGGACACCCGAGTTTTAAAAAACACACACTTTTTTCAATGATTTTAGCACGCTCGTAAAAAGTGGAAGATGACAGTGATGACCATATATATTGTCTTATATGGATGCAGATAAATATGGTTTAGTTTTGGTATTAATTAATTTATTGATTCTTTTTTTTTAGAAAGTGAGAGATGCTTTTCTTTTAGTTTAAAATGACTGCTATACAGCGTCGTGTAAGGCTAAATAAAACATGTGCTCAGGATCCCTGTTTATATTCATAGTCAACAAGGAAGACGGCAGATCCGGCCGGGCAATGAAGACTTTCATTTGCCTCACAAGTGAAGCATGAGGTTTTTTTGTTTTGTTTTTTAATACCACTTTATGTCACAGCAGATTTATCTGCGTGAAATTCGGGCTGCTCTCCCCGGGGACAGCCCGTCTCCACAAGTGCAACACCTACCCATTATTTTTTCCCCTCAGGGATGGTGTCTAAACACAACACCTGTGTGCATGCTGGTGTTTTTTTTATATATAATTTTGTCATCCGTTACTACCGGCACACGATGGCCTGCTCTTCCGAAAGGCGGAACAGGGTTTTAACGTGTGCTCAAAATTGTGAGAAAGATGTTCTGCGTGCGTTCGCACACGGGGCCTCGGTTTATAGTCTCATCCGAAGGACTTTTGGTTTGACTGAGGTTGTTGGTTTGATTCCTGGCCTTGGTCTTTCTTCTCAGATCGACGGGAAAAGAGAACTGAACGTCAGGCCAGACCCGACTGCTCTCAAGACTTGTGCACATGAAAAGATCCCACAACAGATGAAAACTGAAAAAGAACAGGGACGTGTCACTCTGGCCGTCCTGGTACAATGGATAAGTTTAAATCGCAACAGTATCCCTGAAGTCAGAATGCGGCTACCCCAATGGTGTGGAGTGGAAACGGTGGCATGAAAACTATCAGCATTCATGACCCTCTAAGGTCTAGCCGAGGAACCAAAAAAAAAACCCACTAATCATTTAATTAAAAGGGTGTGCTGGGAAAAAAGAGTTGGAACAAATCTTACATTCAGGGTAACAAAAAAAAGTTCCCATGAACAGACACATTGACAAAGACTCAAACCCACAACCCCCAGGTAGGCCTACTGTCAGACCACGAGTTGTCTAGGTGTTTTAACCACTCGGCTGTTGTGTCCACCTCAATGTAGGTGACTGACCCTGGGCTCAAAAGTGTGATCTCCTTAATTCAGGGCTGCAGATTGATAAAGGTGATTTGCATTTGTGAGCGGGATCATCGACCATTCTATCCAGGCTGCTCATAAAAGATGCATCGGTGTATGTGGAAAGCACTCAGGCCATTTGGCTGCCAAACTTTGCCTCCACCACCACACCCACCCCTCCCTCCTCTTTTTTTTAATTTTTTCTAAACGTGCGCACACACATACCACAGAGAGAGTGAGAGTGAGAGGAGAGAGAGAGAGAGAGAGAGAGAGAGAGAGAGAGAGAGAGAGAAGAGAGAGAGAGAGAGAGAGAGAGAAGAGGACAGGAGAGAGACAGGGAGAGAGACACAGAGAGAGACAGAGAGAGAGACACAGAGAGAGACAGAGAGAGACAGACAGACAGACAGACAGACAGAGAGAGACAGACAGACAGACAGAGACAGAGAGAGACAGAGACAGAGAGAGACAGTGAGAGACAGAGACACACAGAGAGAGACACAGAGAGAGACAGAGACAGAGACACAGAGAGACACACAGAGAGAGACAGAGAGAGAGAGACAGAGAGAGACAGAGAGAGAAATAGACAGAGACAGAGAAACAGAGATACAGAGAGAGACAGAGAGAGACAGAGAGAGAGACAAAGAGAGGCAGAGAGAGATACAGAGAGAGAGAGAGACAGAGAGAGAGAGACAGGGAGAGAGAGACAGAGAGAGAGACAGAGAGAGAGAGAAAGAGACAGAGACAGAGAGATAGAGAGAGAGACAGAGACAGAGACAGAGACACACAGAGAGAGACAGAGACAGAGAGTCGCACATGCCTCACCTGTCAGGGTCACCAAGAACAGCGTTGGAGGCTGTACCCAATGCCAATATAATTTTTTTTCCCTTTTCTTTTATTTCGAATCTAATGGAATAAGCACTCCTGTTCTTTTTAAGCATCCAGTCCCCGTCTGCAGGCAATTTCGTGAATTGAACATACCCCCACCCACCTCCCTCCATCTCTTCGTTTACTTCGTTCTCGCTGGCTCTGCTCACTTCATGGATTATCATGCATGTCACAGGATTCGGTGATGATGCTGATGTGAAAAGCTGGCGGTCTACGTACTTTTTTTTCTTTCTGTCTCGGTCTTGCCTTGCCACCTATCTTGATACCTTTGTCCTTAATAGACTCTCTGATGGCTCACTGTATATGTTGAATGTAGTTTCGCGAAAAACATTGATTTATGATGTTGCTAGGATTATTTCCAAGTCTTCTGTAAATATTTTATGGTAGGGATTTGTTTGTTTGTTTTTTGTTTTGTTTTTTTTTTGCTTGTTTAGTCTAATATCACCAAGTGTGAATAGACTTTAAAGTAAACTACTATAACAACAACTGTATACATTGAAAAAGTTGGGTGCGAGAAGGCATCCATGTCTAATTCCTCTTGAGCTGTGGACAAAAGTCCCATTTCTGATCGCCCCATCTGAAAAAAAGTGCCCTTGTGGCCTTCATAAAGTGGAGAAATGAGGAAATGATGTGTT
>CM060331.1:37125980-37128480 GCA_030674155.1 Stramonita haemastoma | reverse complement strand
CATATACAAAGTAGAAACTAAGCATAAATAACTTAACACATTTGGTGTATTCTTGAACATATATTTTAACAAAGTCAGTTGAACACTCAAAATTAAATTTTATTTCATCTTATGAATACAGTTCTGTTTATATATCTATTGTATATCAATATTGAATTTATAATTAAAGAGATACAAGATAGCTCAGTGGTCAGAGCACTCGCTTTCCCGAAGCCAAGGTTAAGCAGCATCGAGTGTGGTTTCCAAGTGGATGGGTGACTGTTTGTGCGCCTTGGCTTCAGTACAATCCCCCAGTTCACCCAGCTGTAAAATGGATACCTGTCCTCTTTAGGGTCAGGGAAGGTGAAGCAGCGAGGGAGAGGAGATGGGCGCTGTCCTCAATACGTAGCCCCAAAGATTACTGAGGTCTCGCTCCCCCTACGACCACATAGGTTACGGGACACTTTTACCTTTTTTTACCTTTACGTGCTTTGTCTATACATTTCTTTCTATAAAAATGAGAATAGATATAGCTTTGGCCCATTTCTCAGGGTACAGTCCTTTGTCTAACAAGGTATAAAATACTTATGTTAAAAAATGGCATATTGATTCCATGACCACTTTTCGACATCACAGCAGTTCACAAGCTTTGCGTACAGTCAACTTGTTCAGCGCTATATATACTGTTCTTGCTGAAACAGTTCATGGTAAACATGTGACATGACCATCATTGTCTAAAGGAAGGAAGGTGGCAGGATGGTTAAGACGTTTGCCTGCCAATATGTAAACCGTGAGTTTCTGGGTTCGTACCCAGCCTCGCCCTTTCTTCCCAGTTTGACGAAAAAATCGAACTGAATGTCAAAGTCATTCGGACGAGACTATAAACCGAGGCCCCGTGTGCGAACGCACGCAGAACATCTTGCGCACACGTTAAAAAACCCCGTTCCGCCTTCCGGAAGAGCAGGCCATCGTGTGCCGGTAGGGGCGGATGACAATTTTTTTTAAACCCAGCATGGACACAGGTGTCGTGTTTAAACACCATCCCTGAGGGGAAAAAAATATAACAAAATAACGGATAGGCGCTGCACTTTAGGCGACGTGCTCTCCCCGGGGAGAGAAGCCCGAGTTTTACGCAGAGAAATCTGCTGTGACATAAATAAATAAATAAATAAATAAATAAATAAATAAATAAATAAATAAATAAATAAATAAATAAATAAATAAAGTACAGAAACGATCAACATAAGAGATAATTTGTTACTTCTGTCAACAGCCTACGTGGACAGTCTCGTAAGCTGTACCTACCACTTCTTCATACTGATATTGTTATTGGCGTTGGTTCTGGTCTTTTTGCAACCCATTTCTATCATTTTCCCCATCATTATTTTTAGGTGAATGTACGTGTCTCTAATAAATTTATTTTTTATTTTCGTTAAAAATGATGTCTTTTGATTTTCACACAAGTAGTGTATTTTCTAAATATATAATTTCCTACCGTTTTTCATTGTTTTTGAAAAACGTTTTTTTAATCAATTTTATTTGTATTTCTTCTCTTTTTATGTTGAATGACATTCAATATCATACCATGGCAGAAGAATGTTTTTTTTCAGCTAGTATAACACCCGAAAAAACACAACAACTGAAATGATAAATGTAGTCTACAAATAAATCAAATGCACTCTCAATATTTAGTTTCAGTTTCTCTATTACAACACACACACACACACACACACCACACACACACAACACACACACACACACACACACAACACACACACACACACACACACACCACACACACAAGCTAACGTGTAATAGAGAAACTGAAACTAAATATGATAGTGCATTTGATTTATTTGTAGAATACATTTATCATTTCAGTTGGTGTATGTGTGTGTGAGTGTGTGTGTGTGTGTGTGTGTGTGTGTGTTGTGTGTGTGTGTGTGTGTGTGTGCGCACGCGCGCACGCGTGTGTGTGCGTGTGTGTGTGCGTGCGTGCGCTCGTAGGTGTGTGTGTATGCTGGTGCTTTTAAGAAAATGATCTCTGTATACAGCAGGCCAGGAAAGGTGGAACTGCTGAATGCTGTAATGGCACTGCTGAAGTCATTCCTCCTGTGCTGACCTTTTCTCTTCCTGTCTGTCCTGCGGGTCTGTGTGTGTGTGTGTGTGTGTGTGTGTGTGTGTGTGTGTGTGTGTGTTTGTGTTGTGTGTGTGTGCGTGTGTGTACGTGTGTACGTGTGTACGTGTGTACGTGTGTACGTGTGTGTGTGTGTGTGTGTGTGTGTGTGTGTGTGTGTGTGTGTGTGTGTGTGTGTGTATGTGTGTGTGTGTGTGTGTGTGTGTGTGTGTGTGTGTGTGTGTGTGTGTGTGTGTGTGTGTGTGTGGGTAGTAGCTGGTCTTATGCCACAGCCGTGAACATCGTTTTCGTTTAGTTTTTTTTTATTATCCTACTTTTTTCGAACTTTGTGGGTTTTACATGCGGTAGTTTCTGCGGTTTTATATTCGTAAACGGTATATATAT
>CM060331.1:37080980-37088480 GCA_030674155.1 Stramonita haemastoma | reverse complement strand
GCTCCCTCTCCTGCGTTTCTTTCTGTTCTACCCTCTAGCGACATGTTCTGCAATCGCAATGGTGCACCGGCTGAGACAGAGAGTTGTGACAGGATTGAGAGACAGTCGTGAAAGAAACAAAGGAATAGGCAGACAGAAAGGTAGACAGACAGATGGAAAGCTTGCAATAATCATTGGCTGGCTGGCTGGCTGGATGGCTGGACAGGGGCTTGACTGACTGACAAATTCGGTTTTTTGTTGTCTTCCTTTTTAAAAATCTAGCTGCAATGTTCTTAAAGGAGTCTTCAAAATGTTAATAGCGAAAATGTAATGTCTTTGTAACGAAAACTATAATTTCATGCCTCATTTTATGTGATGTTCCTGCCCTGCTGTTCCCGGGCCTCTCATTTCAATCTCTCTTCCCTACACATATTCAGTCTCGTCATGTTGCACCCTCAGGGTCAAAAGAGTGAATTCTCCAGAGATGTTCATCAATGTCAGGCTGCCATGGATCCACGGGGCAGAATGACCCTGCACTGCTGCTGGATCACTCCGGTTGTGTTCGCAGCTACAGGTACCTGCTTTGAGTAAAACACAGTGTGGGTCAGGTCATTTTAGCAATTCTCCTCAAATGTTTTCTGTAAAATGGGTTAAGCTTGACGGTGCAAGTCTTTTCAATGAGCCCACAGAAAATATTCGTTCTGTTTAGGAGCCGGCCGGATTAAAAAAAAAAAGAATATAATTGTATTCGAACAAGCAGCCTTGCAGCCAGTAGCCCAGCATGCTACCCACAGTGCCATGGTGGCTGGTATGGTAACAAGTACAGTGTTTGCTTTAAACCCCAAAACCTCCGAACTTTTTGGTTCAAATCTTAGCAGCATAGAATGTGTGTACCCACACTCCTGTAAAAGATCAAACATACACGTTAAAAAAGCCAATGATTGGCGTAGAAGTTGAATATAAGGGGAAGTTTGACCATATTCTTTTATTTCGATGATTATGGAATACGTTCTCATGTGTTTTATACATCAAATCCCCGTGCGTAAGCAGTTTTGTGAGATTGTGTTATTTGTTCCTATTGGCACACAATGGCCTACTCCGCCGAAAAACGGAAGATGTTTTCACGTGTGTGAAAGATGTTCTGCGTGCGTTTACACACAGGAACTCGGTTTATAGTCTCAACAGACAAGAAAAAAAAAATCCCCAAATTTGATCCCCAGGTTTCATCTCACGCTAAGTTTGGAACTCAGGGAAATACCTTTGCATACTGATGGCATTTAAGAACCTGGCTAAGGGAAAGTGTACCCTGAGGTCTGGAGAATCAAGGGTTTAAAGGAGCCTCCCACAACCTGCAATATTGATCCCTCAGTGAGAAGGAGAGTAAATGGAGATCCTTGTAGAACAGTGAATAAGGTTGTCTATTTGCCTGTCTGTATGTCTCTTTGTCTCTCTCTCTGACTCTCTGTCTCTGTCTGTCTCTGTCTCTCTGTCTCTGTCTCTGTCTCTGTCTGTCTCTGTCTGTCTCTGTCTGTCTCTCTGTCTCTCTGTCTCTCTGTCTCTCTCTCTCTCTCACCTACAAGCACACAAAGTTGGAGAGAGATAAAGAGCGAAGGTGGGGGCAACAGTTCAACTTTATACCAAATGTGACAATGGCCAATCAACCAAAATCAAACTCAGAACGGTTCAAAATAGAAATCCTCAATTTCTGTCATACATTTTAGGGTTGCAGATAGTTATACAATGTCTTACCCATAAACAAACACATATAAAAGCCAAACAAAATGAAATTTCGTAAAGCTGTCGAACAAAATTCAAAAGCAAAAAGGTTTTCAAAATGATGTTATTGCCTTAGACATGGTAATTCCGTGTATTCAAGTGTGCTATTCCTCTTGCGTGTTCTGCTTGTCATTTTTTTTATATATCTCATCATGATAATGGTATTCTGCAGTGCTCCGTTTCAGCGCGACATATTTTCGCTTATATAACAGAACAGTAGTCGCTGTCTAAGCGCTCGACGAGGAAAAACATCGTGCTGATTAGAATTCTCTCAATGTACAGGGTCAGAGAAGGTTAAGCAGCAAGGGAAAGGAGATGGGCGCCGCCCTCAATATTCTGGCCCCAAGAGAAGCTGAGGTCTCTGATGCCTCGCTCTCCTACGACCACATAAGTTATGGGACACCTTTACCTTTACTTATTTACAGTGGTAGGCTGACTGACCACATGGTTATTGGATGCTTAAGCAGTAGTCTTTAATGACCACCAGACGGCTAAATGCTCCCTTACCAGCGATTAAAGTGTAGCCATCCTGCTTGCAGTGTCATTTGTTTCTCCTTTCGTCTCTCTTTCTCCCCTTACCCGTTCCTCCCTGGTGATATTTTTCAGTTTCCACTTATCATGATATGTTCAAAAACCAAAAACTCGACTGGGATAAAATGTGATGAAGATGAATGGAAAAAAAAGAATAAAACGTGATTGATTTATTGATTAGTGTGTGTGTGTGTTTGTGTGTTTCTGTTTGCGTGTGCGGGCGTGCGCTTGCGTGCGATTTTACACACACACACACACACACACACACACACACACATATATATATATATATATATATATATATATATATATATATATATATATATATATATATATACTCACACACAGAGATATACACATACATATCTATAATTATATATATATATATTTATATAATTATATATATATACACATACATATCTATATATATACATATATATATAAATATGTACACACACACATATATATATATATATATATATATATTTATATATATATATATATATATATATATATATATATATATATATATATATATATATATATATATATATATATATATATATACAGAGACAGAGAAAGAGAGACAGAGAGAGAAAGACAGAGAGATACGCGATAGATAGATATATAATATATGTGTGCATATATACATGCGCGTGCTGACGTACGCGCACGTGAATGCAGATGTGTGTGCACATATACGCATGCATGTATGTAGGCTTGTACGTATACTTATGTTTGTGAGATTTCCTGAAAAAAAGATTCATTCATACAAGTCATATTGCCTGCTTGCATAGATGCATGCTCGCCCGCAATCTTACAGAGCTAGGTGTGAGCATGTGTTCAGAGGACAAGCAATGCCAAGCACATCAGGTACCTGTGATAGCGAGAAACAGCAGAGGAAACCCAGCTTCTTTTTCAGCAAGACCTATGCTTCATGTACCCTGATTTCTCCAAGGGTCATGCCGCTGTTCTTGCTACTGCTGTTGCTGTTGCTGCTGCTGTTGCTTGTAATGTTGCTGATGCTGCTGTTGTTGTTGTTATTGACGCTGCTGCTGCTGCTGTTATAATAATAATAATAATAATAATAATAATAATAAATGGAATTTATATAGCGCTATATCTTGCAAAAACAAATCAAAGCGCTTGCATTCAACCAATTCTTGCACATGCAGCCAACAACAATTTAGATTTTTAACGAAGTCAATACACACACACACACACACACACACACACACACACACACACACACACACACACACACACACACACACACACACACACACACACACATATATATATATATAGATGTTAAACACTTTGGCAGGGTGGTGGATAGTTCGGCTGTTGAGAGCAGGGGCAGAAGATGAAACAGGATAGGAAAGTCTTAGCTTTGAAATAAGTGTGTCTTGATGCTGGATTTAAATGTGTCATAGGTAGGCTTTTTACGAAGGGAGAGAGGGAGATCGTTCCAGATCACAGGACCAGAAACAGAGAAAGCGCGACGGCCGACGGTGGATTGATTGAATCTAGGTATTTGTAAGCGCAGGGTATCTGCAGCAGAGCGGAGGGAACGAGAAGGAGTGTACGGGTAAAGACATTCACAGAGGTAGGAGGGTGCTGTTTTGTGAAGACATTTATAACAGAGAGTACTGATCTTATAGTTTACTCTCTGCGGCACAGGCAGCCAGTGGAGAGATTGCAAGAGAGGAGTAATGTTCTCAGATTTTTTCTTTCTGAGGACCAGTCGAGCTGCAGAGTTTTGTATACGTTGAAGGGAGTGGATAGATGATGCTGGCAGACCAGCCAAAAGAGAATTGCAATAGTCGAGACGTGAAAGAATCAGAGACGTGACGAGTTTAGATGTTGCATCAGTGGACAGGTACTTTCGAACTGCACTAATACGTCTTAATTGATAGTAGCATGACTGGCAGGTCTGGGTGATGAATTTTTGCATGGATAGTGTGTTGTCGATAACAACCCCTAGATACTTCACAGCAGTGGAAAGAGTGACTGAAGTATTGCCGAATTCTACTGAAGCTGTAGTAATGGAAGAAAGTTTGTGTTTGGTGCCTACCAGCATGGCTTCAGTTTTATCTGCATTTAGGTGTAACTTATTTTGTATCATCCAGTTTTGGATATCTTCAAGGCAGTAGGACATATTTATCAGGAGAGATGGCAGATTTTCAGGAGTATCACAGCTTAGAATCTGAGAGTCATCAGCATAGAAATGATAGTTGATTTGATGACGGTTTATTATATGTGACAATGGAGCAGTGTATAGAGTGAAAAGAACAGGGCCCAGAACTGATCCCTGCGGGACTCCACATTCCAGTTTGACAGGTGTGGATTGAATCTTGTTAACTGCTACTGTTTGGAATCTATCGGTAAGGTATGAATTAAACCAAGTGAGAGCTGTGCCTGTGATGCCAAACGTTTTTTGAAGACGTGAGAGAAGATTTGAATGGTCTATAGTGTCGAAAGCTGCAGATAGATCGAGAAGAGTGAGAAGGGATATTTTTCCTGTGTCAGAAGCGTGCAGAAGCGTATTTAAGGTGTGCACTAGGGTGGTTTCAGTGCTGTGGTTGGCGCGATAGGCAGACTGGAAAGGCGGAAGGAGGCTATTGGAATGAAGATGGCTGTTGAGTTGTCTGAGAACGACTTTTTCAAGGACTTTTGAGATAAAAGGTAGGTTAGAAACAGGTCTATAGTTCTTCAGAATGTTAGGGTCGAGATCGTGCTTTTTTAGTAGAGGTGTGACTATAGCAGTTTTGAGAGCTGGTGGGAAATTTCCGGAAAGAAGTGATGAATTTACTATTTTCGTAATCGTAGGAATAAGCTGTGGAATACACTGAGTGAAAAGGGAAGCAGGTACAGGATCGAGATCGCATGATTTTATGGTCATTTCTCTCAGAATTGTCTGAATATCTTTCTCGGTTGTTGGACGGAAGAAAAGGAGAGGAGTGCTTGTAAATTGGGGATCAGAAGTCACAGGTTGGAAAGAAGTTTGATCCAGTTTGGAACGGATGTTGCGGACTTTGTCAGAGAAGAAAGAAGAAAATATAGCAGGATGTTCAGAGTGGCTATGGACAGTAGGAAGAGGGCTTGCCTTTGTAGATCCAAGAAGAGTTGAGGTGAGGGAAAAAAGGGATTTCATAGACGTGGCATCAAGAACTTGAGCGGAATAGTATTTTGTCTTTGCTGAATGGATTAAGGTTTTAACTTTGTTGATTTGTTTTCGAAAGAGCTGTTTGTTTATTTCTGTTTTTGTCTTTCGCCACTGCCGCTCTAGTTGTCGGCGTTTGCGTTTTGCGATCAGGATATCGTGAGTGTACCATGGAGCACAGGGCCGATCAGGCAGAAAATGGTCAGTAGGGGGTGCATGCTCGTCAAGCAGTTGGCTAAGAACGGTATTGTAGTGTTTAGAAGGATCAGTATGTTCAGGGGTTTCTGACAGGCGTTCGGCAGCTTGAGAAGAGAAAGTTGGAATATCAATGGCCTTGAGATTGCGACGGGTGACGCACTTTTTCTTTTTGATAGGCTTAGCGATGTTTAGAGAGAAGAGAATGGCAGAATGGTCGGAAAGAAGTTCGTTAGTGACGGATACAGACGTGATGAGGTCTAGTGAGGCATCGGTGATGAGCCAGTCTAAGATGTGGCCTGATCTATGTGTTGGTTCGTTTACAAGCTGGGAAAGAGAGTGGTTAGACAGGGAAAGAGAAAGACGCTTGACATCAGGAACAGACTGGTTGTCGAAATGGAAATTAAAGTCATCGAGAATGATAAGTTTCTTGGGAGAGAGGCTGTAATGATCAAGGAGGGACTGAAACTCTTGGTGGAAAACTGAAGATGTTAGATTGTTCTTACGGCTAGGAGGTGGACGGTACAGACAGCAGAAAGTAATAGAATGGCCGGGTAAGCTAAGGTTGAGTTCACAGACTTCGAAAGATTCAGGTGAGAAAGGAAGAGAGTGGCAGAAAGAAAGCGCTGGATGCAGAGTGTCTTTGTAGATGACAGCGATGCCACCTCCACGGGAGAGTCGGGGGAAGGAAAGAGTCTTATAGCCAGGCGGCGTCAGTTGTTGTATCTTAGGCTCGTGGCCTTGCAGTTTTAACCAGGTTTGTGTGAGAAATGTGAGATCAATGTTTTTTTCAGAAATAAAATCAGAAAGAAAATCGGCCTTTCCATCTGGGCAGACAGATTGTACATTATGTAGACAAATATGTAGGAGGTTTGAGGGAGACAGAGAGGATGAAGAAAGTGGTGAGTTAGGGCAGCAGAGAGAGGACGAAGATGAAGGCGATGGTAGAGATGTGGACTGTGGGAGAACAGAGAAGAGTTTGAGTGGTGAGGTGGGTGTAGAGGGTGGTGGTAGAACTGTGTCAGTTGGGGGATTAGAGACTCTGCTGGCATGATACACACTGCAGTCTGAAAGGGTATCGCCAGAGTCATGCACAGAGGAGAAATCATCAACAGAAAAAGTACTAGAGGGGTGAAGGTGACGTGTAGAGGAAGGCAGCGTGGAGATGTCTGAAGCAGAGGGACGACAGGAAGGTGAAGCAGCGTGGTCAGTGGTTACAGTTGCTAAGGAAGTGACGTCAGGGGTGGCTGGAGAGACAGGTGGAAGAGAGGCGCACCACAGGCGGTGATGTTTGCCCGCACGTTTTCCTCGTCTTGTTTTTCGGCGGTTGAGGCCCAAGTCAGCAATATGGCGTTGTGTGTTATTGTCAAGTTTGTTTTGTTTGCGGCCATATTCAGAGAGCAAAGCTCTCATATCGGCGGGGGTTTGTGGCATAGTAACTGAGTGACAAATACTGCAGGGTGGTGGTGGAGGGAATTTGACTTTGACTGTTGTTGGTATTGTTGCTGCTGTTGTTGGTGTTGTTACTGCTGTTGTTCTGTTATTGCTGTTGCTGATGCTGCTGTCTTGCTACTGCTGCTACTGCTCATGCTATTGCTGCTACTGCTGCTTGTATTGCTGTTGTTGTTGTTGTTGCTGCTGCTGCTACCGCCCATTGTTTCGTGTACGAAAGTGGATATGTCATAGGTCTATGAAGAAAAACAAAAACAAAAAAGAATGACACAACTGCATAAAGTGCGTGAATCAGAACAAGGACAGAAAAAAGTCAGAGAGATTAGGGATGAAGACTTCTACAGTGGTACACTCAGAGAGGGAGATAGATAGAAATATATAGAGAGAGACAGAGACAGAGA
>CM060331.1:37043480-37048480 GCA_030674155.1 Stramonita haemastoma | reverse complement strand
TGCTTCAAAGCCAGTTTGCTTTTTTATGGGTTTCCTTTGTGTCTGATTTCATTTTCAAGCCTGTAAAACTTATTTGAGTAGAGATACATAATGCCAGATCATATTCTCTGTCTTGTTAGTTTGTTTGTTTATTCATCTACTTTAAAACAATCTTTTTAAAAGTTCATACATTGTTTTCGAACACATTGTATCATTATCATTCTCGAAACCGGCTTTTTCATACACAGCAAAGATTAAATTTAATGTTTTCCCTGTATTGATGCCGCGGGCCTATCAGTATAAATAGCATCGCTATGTTCTGGAAATTCTTTGCTAAAAACTTCCTTTTTTTTTCTTTCACTCTCCTTGTTTCTACCTTGTTCCTTTTTCTGTGACCTTCTTGCCTATTCCCTCCCTATTTTTTTTCATTCTCCTGTGTTTTGTTTCCAGAAAGACTTAACAGATAACAAAAGTCTTTGTTATGTCAAAGTTGGGCGCCCTGGGTTTAACTTGTCAGGTGCTTAACGGCAGTGTGATTCATTTTTGCTCATGTAGCAGGTAACAATAATTGTTGTCTGAGCCTTCGACAAAGAAGTTGAGGTCTCTGACATCTCACTCCCCAATGACCGCATAAATTATGATGGGAACACCGTTACCTTTTTACCTTCAATACAAGCTACATATGAGATATCTATTGTTGGCTTCAACTAAAAGACTAGTGCCTAGATTGCCACACTTGGTCTTGTGGATAAGGGGGTTAAGGCAAGAATCAAGCCGCTAGAGTTTCGCTCTCTGGAGAGATTTATTACCACTCATACCACCAATCCACACTTGATAGTTTTCACTAATGGCAAAGCACCAGAATTAAACTTTCAATTGTCTTGTCAACGGCCAGCCCCCTGAGATAGATAAAAAAGAAAAAAACCTCACATGGTTCTAAATACGTGTCAAATTATTCATGAGAACTATCATTCAAATACAGACAAAATCTGAAATTCCACAACAACAACAACAACAATACACGTAAAATAGCTGACTACACTTTCAAATGGGAGTTGACAGCGAGTGGAAATGATAATTAGAGACTACAGCGAAATCTCTTCCTGATAAGAAGAAAGAAAGAAGTGCCTGTCAGCAGACACTCTGATTATATTATACATAAACATCGTCTAGTCCCTCCAGAGAATCACTACAGCCCGTGTAAATGTGATGGACGGATCACTCTAACAGTGGTGTTCTTAATGATATGTGCGGTTACTGGGGCTGAAGGAGGAACACGAATGTGTACGTGAGAAAACAGGACGACTGCTGTACGTTGTACATAATCCAATAACATAACTTGATGACCAAAGATCCCTCTCCTGTTGTCTCTGATTGTATGTTCGTGTCTGTCTGTCTGTCTGTCTGTCTGTCTGTCTGTCTGTCTGTCTGTCTGTCTGTCTGTCTGTCTGTCTGTCTGTCTGTATGTATGTATGTATGTATGTATGTATGTATGTATGTATGTATGTATGTATGTATGTATGTATGTATGTATGTATGTATGTATGTATGTATGTATGTCTTGTCTCCTCGGCTGTACTGTCTACTACATCTTTGTCTCTTTGTCTCTGTCCGTGTGCTTGTCTGTCTGTGTGTCTCTATGACTGTCTATATAATTATGCGTGTCTGTTTCTATGTCTCGGTAAATCCGTCTGTCTGTCTGTCCATCCGACTGTCATTCTCTCTGAGATTCTGCTTGTCTGTCTGTCTGTCTGTCTGTCTCTGACTCTCTCCTACTCTGTCTCTGTCTCTGTCTTTGTCTCTGTCTGTCTGTCTCTCCCCACCCACCCACACTTCTGTGTGTGTCTGTGTGTGTGTGTCTGTGTGTGTGTGTCTTTCTGTCTGTCTGTCTGTCTGTCTGTCTGTCTGTCTGTCTGTCTGTCTGTCTGTCTGTCTGTCTGTCTGTCTCTCTCTCTCTCTCTCTCTCTCTCTCTCTCTCTCTCTCTCTCTCTCTCTCTCTCTCTCTCTCTCTCTCTCTCTCTCTCTCTCTGAGGGCCATTATTTACATCACCAAATCTAACTCCGCACGTGTCAAGAAGTTTGGTTCTAAGAAATTCCGCACATTTGATTTGACCTTGAGAATACAGTGTGACTAATGATTTTTGTGTCATCTTCCATGAAATAAAGTAGATTAAAACATCAACAACAACAAAAAATCCCATAATGAAATAGAATCAATAATTTACACATACAAACAGGATTAAAAAAAGAATGGCAAAAATACAATATCGTCGAACAATTTGAAAAAGGAAAACACCAAACAACAAATACGGCGAAAATGAGTGAAACAAAAACGTAAATCAGGATAATATGAAAAAAAAACGATTCAATCAAAAGGATCATTACTTTACGTCACAAAATCTCTCTGCAGTTGTATGCTTTATACTCCAGGGAGTAATGAAATTGTTTTGAATAACGTTTTCATTTTTTCTTTGATTTAACGTCTTTTCACATCACGTGATATTAGACAAGAATAACGTCAGCTCATTTACATGTGTATATTTTGAGAGAGAGAGAGAGAGAGAGAGAGAGAGAGAGAGAGAGAGAGAGAGAGAGAGAGAGAGAGAGAGAGAGAGAGAGAGAGAGAGAGAAGAGAGAGACAGACAGACAGACAGACAGACAGACAGACAGACAGACAGACAGACAGACAGACAGACAGACAGACAGACAGACAGACAGACAGACAGACAGACAGAAAACACGGACAGACAGAGACACGGACAGACATAGACACGGACAGACATAGACACGGATAGACAGACAGACAGACAGTCAGACAGACAGACAGATAGAAATCTTTACATTGAATGGGGAAATGAATAGAACATCTTGTAAAATAAATCAGACGTGTGTGGGCAGCAGGTAGGGTAGTCAAGGTGTATGTTTATTTATTTTTAAAATATATTTATGTATTTATTTGTTTATTTATTAATTTATTCTTTTGTATTCAGGATAATAGAATAAACACTCGTGTGCTCTTTTACATCCAGCCCCCGTGTGTATATAGTTGTGTAACTCTTGTCATCCCACCAGCACACAATGGCCTACTCTTACAAAAAACCGGAACAGGATTTAACGTGTGCGCAAGATGTTCTGCGTGCGTTCGCAGAACGGGGCCTCGGTTTATAGTCTCATCCGAAAGACTTTTGGGGCGAGTGGCGTCAGCACTGATGTCAACTCCAGAGGAAAAATTCCCTCGACCGGAAATCGGGTCTTCAAATTGCGAGCGCAATGTTCTGACCACTAGGCTATCCAGTATCCCATAACCTAGGCGGTCGTAAGGGAACGAGGCATCAGAGACCTTAGCTTCTCTAGGGGCCAGCATGTTGAGGGCGGCGCCCATCTCCTCCCCCTCGCTGCTTTACCTTCCCTGGACCTAAAGAGGGCAGGTACCCATGTACAGCTTGGCGAACTGAGGGAACTGTTTTGAAGCCAAGGCGCGCAAACGGTCACCCACCCAACTGGTATCTACACTCGACGCTGTTTAATTTGACTGGAGAAAGGGAGCGCTCTGACCACTTGGCTATCCCGCCCCCTGACAACTACAGTACTAGAAGAAATTGCACTGATCTAGTCTGCAGCAGAACAAAGCAATTTCAGACATTTTGGTCCCAAAATTGTAGGTTTGAATATCAGAAAACACGCCATAGGTTTTCTAACGAAGGCACCATTTAATGTAATAGTTATCACAGTTATCTCTGGAGTGAACTACAAAAGAACTAAAGGGTGAAACGTAAGTATGTACAGTGGATTCACAGTTAAATGACACACTTAACCTTGCTAGACTGGTGTTTCAATTTTCAAAGCTCCCAACTATACTCAGTATTGAAAGGTACTTAACCGACTCTCTGTTCGAAGGAGTACAGTAATGGAAACACATTTACATAGCAATCGACGGCTAGAAGTAACTTTTTGCTGGTGACTTTGGTCACCTTAGTCAGAGAGAGAGAGAGTCTGAGCAAATCATACAAGGTGAAGACCTATACTGCCAGCATGCGCAGTGACCCTTAGCTGAGAGGTTGGCCTTTTTGTGTCTTTTAAAAAATTATTTATTCTTTTATAGCTAGGATAATAGAATAATCACTCATGTGCTTTTTTTTTTACATTTAGTCCCTGTGTGTATGCAGTTTTGTAAATCTTGTCATCTGTTACCACCGGCACAAAATGGCCTACGCTTAAGAAAAGCGGAACAGTTTTTAACGTGTGCGCTAGTTAGTCTAGTTGTAATGGTCTGTCCATCTGTCTTTCAGGATTTGCTCTGTTTTGTATATGTCAGTTTTTGTCTGTTTTTCAACTGTTTCTATGCCTGTACCTCGTATACTTACAAAACCTGCAGTCTCTGTTGCCTGAATTTGAGTTCCTCGGTGACATAAAAATTAATTAAATGGCAGAAATTCTCACATATTGATTCTGACCAGAAATTCATCAAGTAGAAATATGATCACGTATATGTATTTCGTCATCAACAACTCCTGAATCTCAAACCTGATAAAACCTGAACAATTCAAAAAAAAAAAAACAACTAAAAACAAAGCGAAAAGATACCTTACCCCAAACCAACTATCCAACCATTCAACCAATTAACCAGTCAACCAACCAGCCAACCAACAAGCCAGCCAACCAAACAAAAGAATGCAAAAACAAAGCAATACAAACACAGGGCTAGAAAAAGATTTTGCGAAACATCTCCAGCAAAGGCCATCTTTCTATAACGTTATATTTTATGCAACCGTCTGCTTAGCAGTACGGAGAGAGTACACTACATTTCCATCATCATTTATCCTGATTGCCGGAATGTTTAAAAACAAACAAACAAACAAATGTACATGTGATAATCGATAGTGTCAAAGGCTGGAGAAATGTCTTAAACAGCACACAAAAAACAAACACATTCAGATCTTAAGACCAAACAGTATAACTGCCACTGGCATTTTTCAAAGACAAAAAGTTGAGTACTGACGTGTAAACAATACAGAAAATAA
>CM060331.1:37033480-37040980 GCA_030674155.1 Stramonita haemastoma | reverse complement strand
AGAACACACCTGTGAATTGTGCGACGTTCTGTATCGTTGGGGGGTGATTTGAAAGCCGTCCGTTGCATACAATGTGCCTGTAGCGGTAAAATGTAGTAATTGTGCAGCCTCTTTCTAGAGGCTTCATTCCCACTGTCTGACCGTACTGTCGTCGTCGAGAAGTTGTACAGAGTCGCGACAGATCAAATATCTGCGCTCTGTTACCAGATCATTACCCATTTAACGACACTGCATCGTTTACCGCTCCACTAAATCAATGTGAGACCATAAGTACACGTTGGGTGAGTAGATTCTCGTGTATGACTGTCTACGATTGCCTTGCCAAGCTTCGTGACTAACTCTTCAAATGATGTTAGTCTTTCCTTAACAGGAGAATCCCATTTGTTATACTGGGATGTTGTTTATGTTAGCAATGTCCCTATAGAACATGTCAACACTTGACTTCTTTTTTTTTTCTTGTAGGTCTTGAGACTTGCAGGGGTCGAGATAGCTCAGTGGTCAGAACACTCACTTTTACCAAGCTAAGGTTAAGCAGCATCGAGCGTGGTTACCAAATGAACGGGTGACCGTTTGCGCACATTCGCTTTAGTGCAGTCCCCAAGTTTACCCAGCTGTAAATGGGTACCTGCCTTCTTTAGGGTCAGGGAAGGTAAAACAGCAAGGGAGAGGAGATGGGCACCGCCCTCAACATGCTGGCTCCTGGAGAAGCTGAGGTCTGATGCCTTGCTCCCTACGACCAAATAGGTTATGGGACACCTTTACCTTTTTAACAGGAGAAAGCCGTCTGTTATTCTAAGATGTTGTTGGGTAAACACAGTCCCTACATAACATATCAACACTTATTTTTTTAACATCTTGTGCACACGTTAAATCCACATCTTGTGCACATGTTAAATCCTGTTCCGCTTTATGTAAGAGTGGGCCATTGTGTGCTGGTGAGAACAGATGACAAGATTTACAAAACTACATTCACACGGGGACTGGATGAAAAAAAAGCACAGGAGTGCTGATTCCATTATCCTCGATACAAAAGGATAGATAAATGCATAAATAAATAAATGTATAAATGAATATACAAATATGTATATATATAATAAATAGCAAACAAATAAAAAAACAAATAATGCTATTTTGCTTACATCAACAGCTGACGCTGGGACACTGGGTTAGCCCAAAACAAAACAAAAAGAGAAACAGTTGTAACGTTCATGACCTTGAGAGAGGGGAAAAGACATTGGAGTCAATGTAAGTTAATGTCTTCTTTGCTGTCTGACCGCTTGTCTACTTGAAGTGTTCCATTTCATTTGTAAAGTGTAAATGTTTCCTCAGTTACATACATCACCTCTTATTCATTGAAACTGTGACCCACTTTCCCACCAGACTTAAGTGGCATTTTAAAGTGTAAATTCACGTCTCTCTTCGTGTCACAAAAAGTGGTTTGCACTGTTTCGACTATCTCTTTGTTATTCTTGTTTGTTTGTTTCTGGTTGTCTTCTTCTGTTCTCTCTTTCACTGATACTACCCTTTTCCCTCTCACATAGCTGTTTATAGACAGACTAGCACACAGATAGGCAAACAGACAGACAGACAGACAGATATATAGATAGACTGATAGATAGATAGATAGACAGACAGACAGACAGACAGACAGACAGACAGATCGATAGATGGATGGATGGATGGATGGATGGATGGATGGATGGATGGATGGATGGATGGATGGATGGATGGATGGATGGATTATGGAGGGAGGGAGGGACGGACGGACGGACGGACAGGCGGGCAGGTAGGCAGACAGGCAGGCAGACAGACGGATCGATGGATCGATGGATGAATGGATTGATAGATGATATTAGATAAAGGCGGAAGAATAAACAGTGAGATAACCAGCCGCCATGGCGCAGTGGTCTGCGCCTTGGATTTCAGACTGGAAGGTCGCGGGTTCGATTCCCATAACAGTCATGGGGATTTGGGGGGCTCCGGCCGGCTCCTACCCAGAGTGAGTGTGCTGTGGGCTCAGTGGGAAGACTGGGACCACACAGTCGAACTTCATCCACTTTAAGGATGCGACTTTGAGAGTGTTGCTCAAATTACCTGTTCAACACGGCAGGTGTCTGTATCTCTCGGGCCCGGTTGACGTTGGGATATATTATGATAGTAAGCGCAGAGCAAAACCCTGTCAAGAACTCTCAAAACACACTGTACAACAAAATACATATAAATGTACATAACAAACAGTTCACAATCAAACCTGTCGCACTTCATTTTGATAGCCTTAAGATTAGTTCGAAAACGTATCACAGATGAATCTTAAAAAAAATATATAAAACAGTTCAACTAGTGGGTTCCTGTATGTTTGCGAAAAGAAAATAATGAAGTATTAAGATTATCAATGCAAATTGCATTATATCACAAAGGACAAAGTTGTTTCTCCATTCTTCAAACATAAATTCCAAAAACAGCCTCCACCCAAAGAATACAAACAAACCAACCAACACACCAACCAAATTCTAAGGTCTTGTAGGAAGATAGAGACGCTATTGAACTTTAAACATGCAGGAATTCAATGGAAAATCTGTAACTTTTTAAACAGATAAAACTTGCCTCTTGCCTTTCGTTTTTCAGTCAGTAATGGGAATGGACAGTCCCCAGCACTGCACACTTCTTTAAGATTTCTGTCCACCCAACATCTCTTTTTTTCTGTATTCATGTCACAGTCAGTGCGCTTTGAGAGCAATAGTTAGAAGATCTATTTGAGTTCAAAACCCACATGAACACTGGCCAAATAGCTTTTGCAGAGGATTCCTTGCTGCACCATAACTTTTGAGTGTGGCCATCAGTGGGAAGGAGGGCAATGAAATGTAATCCTTTGAGGATTCGGCCAGTTGTGTCAACGGTGCACATCACTCATGAGTAATGCATTACTGCAGTTATTTGACCTTAAACTTTTACAATTCCAGCGTTCTTAGAAACAAAACATGGAAAGGTTAAAGTAAAACTACAGCAGGGAAGCGGCAAGAGTATTATGTATTGGAAGGGAAAGACTGGAAGCGAGAGTGTTAGGTAAGGGTGGTGTATTCTGTGGAATACGTTTGTGTGGAAATAACATTTTGAAAGGATATTTAGAAATGTTTAGCATTCCTTTTTTTACAATCGTTGTTTCCTTTTTAATTTACAGCTTTAGGTCCTTTCTTTCTATCTATCTATCGATCTATCGATCTATCGATCTATCTATCTATCTATGTATCCATCCATCCATCCATCTATCTATCTATCTCCCCACCTATCTATCTATCTATCTATCTATCTATCTATCTATCTATCTATCTATCTATCTATCTATCTATCTATCTATCTATCTATTTACCCACCTATCTACCCACATACCTACCTACCTACCTACCTACCTACCTACCTACCTACCTACCTACCAACCTACCTATGTTTCCTTTAGTCTTGTGACAGTGGGGACACCGTGCCCCTGAAGACTTGACAACCAGTTCCCTCCATTCCTTTCTCTCTGTTCTGACCCTCTCATCCATTAAACACCCTCAACGGGAAGGAGAACAGAATTCTAGCAATGAAAAGTGTACAAAAAACAAAACAGAAGTGAAATGCTGCTTGATATCAAAGCAAAAGCTGATTGTATTGACAGATGGGCAGTGACAATCCTTTCCATTACGGTCACGCTCACACGTTGTTGAAAGACTTTTTGCTATTCCCATTAACTCTTTCTTTACCTGCCGCTGTGTCACACGTTTTTTGTTCACATTGTTTCTCTCTCTCTCTCTCTCTCTCTCTCTCTCTCCTCTCTCTCTCTCTCTCTCTCTCTCTCTCTCTCTCTCTCTCTCTCTCTCTCTCTCTCTTCTCTCCTCTCTCTCTCTCTCCTCCTCTCTCTCTCTCTCTCTCTCTCTCTCTCTCTCTCTCTCATGACACACAAGGACTGGATGTAAAAAAAAAAAAAGCACACAAGTGCAGATTCCATTGTCATTGAGGTAAAGGAATAAAATGTTCATCCACTCTTTTATGGTTTTATACTGATAAGGGTACATGAATGTTATTGTAATGTAAATTTTGCTCTCAAAATATGAAGCATAACATATAATCGTTATAAAAAAAATGTATTCCACCAATGAACCTAATGATGATGGTTATCACAGGAAACCGTTATTTAATGCCAACATCAGATGTACAAAATTCTCCGAAGTCGGAATGTGTCTACCTTAATGCAAGGTAAAATTGGTCGCATTTGCAAAATCTCACCACTGGTTGACTTTAAAGTTCGAGACAAAGAATCAAAAAAGTTACACAAAGATTTGTGTATCCTGCTGATAATGACGTCATACAAAACAATAATGGATGCATCATGCAATAACTTCAGATTTTTCTTTTCATCTTCTTACATCTTCTTCCATCTAAATTTGAATCGGCAAGCGGTGTTGTTGTGACGTGAGCTGACAAAAACGGTCCCTCTATCGAAATAAAAAAAACTCAGAAAATAATTATAGAGATGCACAATAGTAAGTCAGTCAGAATTTGAGACGCTGTAAATAGTTTTTTTTATAGCCAAGTAGGTGACAGAAAGATCGATTTGCACTTGATGGTGATCAGTGCATGAACAGCAGGTGTTGCAACAGTGAGATGGATGTACAGAGGCTGAGACAAAAAGAGGAGACCATGCCTGGTCTTGTCCTTTGTGGGTTTTTTTTGCTTGGTGTAAGAACGGGATAGCTCAGTGATCAGAGCGCTCGTTTTCCCCACCCAAGGTAAAGCAGAGTCAAGTGTGGTTGCCAATTGGATGGGTGACCGTTTACGGGCCTTGGCTACAATACAGTTCCCCCAGTTCCCCCAGCTGTAAATGGGTACATGCCCTCTTTAGGGCCAGGGAAGGTAAAGCAGCGAGGGAGAGGAGATGGGCGCCGCCCTCAACATGCTGGTCCCTAGAGAAGCTGAGGTCTCCCTACGACCACACAGGTTATGGGACACCCTTACCTTTACCTAAAAAGTGTCACTGGAAAATCTCAAAGTTACACAGAAACTGATGGCACTTTAGTTGTCTTTTAGTTTTGTTAGAAACCTGTCAGCATTAACCATTGTCCAGTTTAACATCTCGATGGTCACCCAGAACATACACCCTGTCCATATCGATACACATGAGAGCCACTGTCATAGAGCACCTAGTTTGCGGATATGATTGTTTACAAATACCCCCTATATACAGGCAGCCATAGTCACACTTTAGAGGATTATTTTTCTCCTATAAAGGGCGATGTAGGTAATCGTAAAAGGAACTTGTGAACAAATTCAGTATCCAAATAACTTTTCAAACCACAACAATGCATGACGTGGCAAAGCATAACAACATAACCATGTATGTTTTGACAGCTTGCTTGCATCAATAACTGACTACTACTAAGCTTTTGGGCCTGGGATAGACTGAACAAGGATTTAAAAAAACTGTTGTGACGTTCAACACCCTGACAAAAGTCGAGGGACATTAAGAAATGGATGTAGGTTAATGTGCTCTTTGCTGTCTGGCTTGGTGTCTGTTTAAAGTGTCTGTAGCTCCCCACGTAACATGTATCCTCCATTAACTAAAACTGTGATCTACATTCCCATCAGGGTTATGTTGAATTTTTTCAAAGTGTAAATCAACTGTTTTGTCCTTGTCTCCCGCTGTTTAAACAACAGCCCCCCCTCCCCCACCCACTACCACCTCTTTCACTACTAACCACCAGCATCACCACTTCCGCCACCATCACTACCACTATCACCACCATCCCTGTCACCACCACTCTAACCATTAACAATGTGTCTATCCTCTTTTTTCTGTTTATTTCTTTATATCTGCATATATCTTGGTCTGTTTATATGTGTGTGTGTGTGTGTGTGTGTGTGTGTGTGTGTGTGTGTGTGTGTGTGTGTGTGTGTGTGTGTGTGTGTGTGTGTGTGTGTGTGTGTGCGCGCGCGCTTGTGCAAGCCGTGTGTGAGTGTGTGGATGCATGGGTAACTGGTGCGCAAACTAGTGTTAGTGATTTTACTTGGGTGAGTTACTTGCCGAGGTAATGCAGATTTGTAGGTACTTTTAACATTGTAATGAATACATGTTGATTTCGGATACTGTGTTGTGGTATATATTCGCGATATTTTTTTTTACTTCTTTGATGTTTTAATGTATGTCTTGTAACCTGCTAGAATTTCTGAGTCTTTGTGCTAATAAAGTGATTGAATTGAATTGAACATGAGCTGATTTAAAAGAATGAATAGTAAGAGCAACAATCAAATCACTTTCCTTAGCATAGCACTAAGAAAACAGTGCAAAAGCAATCTAACGTTTGTCAGGATTTGAATCAGAAATCTGTCACATCTGAAATAAACCCATTACTCCTAGGCAGGTATTCGTCAGAACAAAAAAATGATGTGTTGATCCATATTGTCGGCTTTGTTATTTTATTTTATTTTATTTTTATATTCACCGTAGATCTCCTTTCTGCTCCAACAGACATTAAAAAAACACCAAAAAACCCGTACATAATAAACAAATCAGAGTTCATAGCAACAGCAAAGAAACAGCTAACAACCTAGTGGTAACACAGAAAATGATGAACTAATCCATAATGTGTGAAGTAGAAGGCGTGTGCTCGTAATTATGACAAAATAAGATGCTTTTGAATACAAATTGAACTCAAACAAATTTATTTTAATTATCCTATACCACTTTATGTCCCAGCAGATTTCTCTGCGCAAAATTCGGGCTGCTCTCCACGCGCGGGGAGAGCGCGTCACCACAAGTGCAGCGCCACCTATTTTTTTTCTATTTCCTGTCTGCAACTGTATTTGTTTCCCTATCAGAGTGGCTTTTTTTCTACAGAATTTTGCCAGGGACAACCCTCTTGTTGCTGTGGGTTCTTTCACGTGCGCTAAATAATGATGTGTAACACACGGGACTTCGGGTTATCGTCTCATCCGAAAGACTAGCACCCAGACCACCACTCATGGTCTAATGGATGGGGGAGGGGGGAGTGTTAGGCCCAAACAGGATTCAAACCATCGCACATTCCGACACGGAATTTTCGCGTTCTTGACAGGCGCGTTATAACCTCTAGACCACCGATCCACCACAATTGATTTACAACATCGTTCCTGCTACAACTACATTTGGGAAGAAGCAGAATCTCGATTCTATGCTCTTTCCTGATCACTTTTAAAAGTTCCCACACGTAGGGGCAGGCTTGGAATACAAATTCGAATCCTCAAAGCCACATGTGCACAGGCAAGATAGCTAGCAAACTTTTGAAGAAGATCCCACACTGCACCATGAATTTTAAACCTCAGTGGTGGGATACTACGAATACGAATACGAACTCTTTAATGTATCCACAAGGGCGAGAAATTGATGTGCTGGGTTACAAGCAAGCACAGGTAAAGCAGTCAATAGGTAAAGAATGTGGCTAAAACGTTGTGATGTTTTAGGAACAGCTAGTTTGTTGTTGCTTTTTT
>CM060331.1:37000980-37023480 GCA_030674155.1 Stramonita haemastoma | reverse complement strand
ACTGATGTGTTTTCCCGTCAGTGCACACAGGAAAGCATTGTACGACTTTGATCTATAACCAGGAAGATGAAAGTACCGTCTGTCGCTTCTTTGTAATGTTCAACAATACCTGCCAGCATGCGTGGATATCTTACATAGAAAATCGTCATTGGGAAGACTCTTCAGAAAAATCAAACAAACAATGAAAGTAAGTATCATATGTCAAGTGTCAGACGTTAGCTTCTATTGTGTTTGCACTTTTAAGTATTCATGTGCGAATACATGGAACCACGCATGTATGCGTGTATGTGCGCACAAGTGTACACATGGTATCATATACACAGACATACACGCAGGCTCACACGCAGACACGTACTCGCGCACACATCCACACACACACGCACGCACACGCACGCATGCACGCACACACGCAGACACACACACTAACACATACTAACACACAAACACACACACTAACACACACTAGTACATTCTAACATGCATACATACATACATACATACATGCATACATACATACATACATACATACATACATACATACATACATACATACATACATACATACATACATACATACATACATACATACATACATACATACATATGTAGCCAGGTGCAGTAGATCTAATACCAGGTGCGGTAGATCTAGCGTGTGAGACAGCGCGACAGGGATTATCTCCCATGTGTGTATGCATGTGTGTGTGCGTGCGTGCGCGTGTGTGTGTGCGTGTGTGTGTGTGAGTGAGTAAGAGATTTTGTAAATAACATTGTTTGCATGCTAGATGTAGTGTGCTAGACTTATCGCGACAGGAGACTTGATTAGATAATATTCCATGCAATCTTGTCGCTGCGTAGTACTACTATTTTCTGACTCACCTGTAAATTGTGAGACACTTTGTACTTAAGTATCGTTAAGAGTGTTTGTCTTCTAACTGTCTTCAAACCTTGGTCTTCACGTGTACCTGAATGCTGAGTAACGAATAAAGAATGATCAGCCAGCTACCGTCTTCTCCTGAGTCTTCTGATGCCCAGTTATTGAATTGTTGTTTGAGAATTGTCGTTCCACTCTTTCCTTAACCTTGCTTTTCCTTACCTCTCGGTACCATCACAAGTGGCGCTGCAAGCAGGATAAGGGAAGGTGGAACTTGTGGGTGACAGAAGACTCGGTCCAGTTTGGTCCAGTATGGAGGGAACGCATGATGCCTGACAGCAAAAAACCCCCACGGAACGCATGATGCCTGCCAGCAAAAAGACCATGGAACGCATGATGTCTGCCAGCAAGACCATTGGCAACAAGAGGATCACGGAACGCATGATGCTTGCCAGGCAGAAGGCAGAAGTCCAAGCCAGCCAAGAGCTTGAACCTCCTGACTTGTCCACGTTTTCTAGGGAAGAAGATGTACACGAATTCATCCAGGAGGTTGCAGACGCCTTCTCCAGACTTCCCTTCAACCATGGTGCTCCAAGACCGAAAGGTGGTCTTCAACCTGCTCCCCAGAAAGCCTACCAGAAGCTGAAGGAGACTGCCGCCAAACGGGGAGAGAGGTTCACCGACAAGAGAGGATCACGCCCTTCACGTTGTGTCTACCATAGCAACCGTGTGGTGGGCAGAAACAAGATCCAGGACTTCTGGAGGTCAGACCTGCACCTAGTGTTGCATCGTGTGCAGCCAGTGGCAGGTGGCGCTGAACGGACTTAGATCGAAAGGATCTCCTGCCTAACCCAGACAGTGGCGATGAACAAGTGATACGGTGTGTGCCACCAGGAAGTCTGACAGTGACAAGGGACTTGTGAACACTGAGTGTGCCACCAGAGAGTCGGAGTTGGACGGTGATGATGAACTTGGGGACACTGTCTGTGCTGCTGCCCCTGTTCCAGCCCCAAGACGTTTACCATTGACCCTGCATGGCCGAACCAAAGACAAATCGACTTTGGTATGTAAATAGCTGCTGTTTATAATTGGTGGAAGTTTAACAAGAGATCTATCCTGAAAAAAAAGACATTTATTTAATTTTTCATAAGCATTTGTATGTTAAAAGTTTTAGTGATGTTGTTAAAACACAAGGCTATTTTTTTTAATGGGTAGAAATATTGAATGTAGGTTAGGTTGTTTCTAAGTATTGAACACTGGTGTTTAAATAACAAGTTCCCACTGCCTGTCGTTCAGTCAGAAGTCGGAAAAACCAAAATGTATGACTCGACAGGCTTTGTAACGAACTATTGTTAGTGGAAAGAGCTTGACTCTGAGGTGTTTAGCTTAAATAGCAATTCCTCCGTTGTCCGTGATGGCTCTACTTGTTCAGAAATTTGTCTAAATACGAATTTACTGTAGTCGCCTGTAGCTACTGTTGTCAATGCAAAAATCTTTATATTGATCTATGAAGAATCCTGTTGATATAACAGATCTTCACTGAAGTGTGGCATTGCAAACACTGGAGATGAGAGCATTGTGTATTTTATGACTCTACTTGTTAAAATAACATGGATCGTAAATGCCTAAGCTGTGTATTGTGTTGGATCAACAAAAAAATGTGGCTCATTTTATTTCGGAAGTAAAGAGTTAGATTAAATAGTGTCAGTTTGCTTATTTGGCAGAGGAAATGTTTTTAGTAGTATGTTGAATTTCATTGGTTTGTTTAGATAGCATTGATATGTTTGTCGGAGCAGACCCTGACAGTTTGGAGGGGGGAGATGTAGCCAGGTGCGGTAGATCTAGCGTGTGAGACAGTGCAACAGGGATTATCTCCCATGTGTATGCATGTGTGTGCGTGCGTGCGCGCGCGCGCGCGCGTGTGTGTGTGTGTGTGTGTGTGTGTGTGTGTGTGTAAGTGAGTAAGAGATTTTGTAAATAACATTGTTTGTATGCTAGATGTAGTGTGCTAGACTTATCGCGACAGGAGACTTGATTAGATATTTCATGCAATCTTGTCGCTGCGTAGTACTACTATTTTCTGACTCGCCTGTAAATTGTGAGACACTTTGTACTTTTAAATAAGTATCGTTAAGAGTTTTTGTCTTCAAACCGTCTTCAAACCTTGGTCTTAACGTGTACGTGAATGCCGAGTAACGAATAATGACCAGCCAGCTACCGTCTTCCCCTGAGTCTTCTGTTGCCCAGTTGTTGAATTGTTGTTTGAGAATTGTCGTTCCACTCTTTCCCTAACCTGTCTTTTCCTTACCTCTCGGTACCATCACACATACATAGATACATACATACACACACTAACACACTAGTACATACTAACACACACACACACACACACACACACACACACACACACACACACACACACACACACACACACAGAGGGATCGGGAGCAGGATAGCCTGGTGTAAGTGATGCACATTGCGCTTGTAATTTGCTGACCCGTGTTCAAATCTTGTTCAAGACGATTTTTTTCTATGGAGTTAACATCGGTGTCGACTCCATTGCACCAAAAGTCCTGTGAATGAGACTATAAACAGAGGTCCCGTGTACGAACGCACACAGAACAGTTTGTGCACACGTTAAACCAGTTCCGCCTTTCTGAAGAATAAGGCATTGTGTGCCAATGGGATTGGATAACAAAGTTGACAACACTGCATATACACGGGGCCTGGGTGTAAGAGAGCGCACGAGTGCTTATTCCTTTGTACTCTAAATAAAAGAATAAAATAATCTTTAAAAAAAATAACGCACGCACGCATGGGCGCACGCACGCACACACACACAAATGCACACACACACACAAACACATACATACATACGCACGCACGCACGCACGCACGCACGCACGCACGCACACACACACACACACACACACCACACACACACAGACTGTCGGAATGAAGATGTTTCATTAATCTTATACCCTATGTTTCAGCTCTACCAGAAGACTTTGGCAGCATTAATACGGAGTGAGGTTGCAGTAATTCCTGCAGACGTCTTCCATTCCTGCAAGTTGGTGAGTACAAGACTAGAATAGAATTTAACGTAACAGTCACCAGTACATGTTAGGTTTTTTTGTCTGACAGGTCATTCTTCTCTTTTTCCTGGATTTTGTAAGCTAGTCAATAATCATCTATTTGGCTTGTTCCTCTACACGAAGAGATGCATTTCTATGTGTTTGCACTATTCATCAAACTGTACGGAATTGAGGAGAAACAGAGAGAGAGAGAGATAGACAGACAGACAGACAGAGAGGGAGGAAGGGAGAGAGACAATAAGAGAGGGGGGGTATGGAGGGATGGAGAGAGGGAAAAGAGAAACAGAGAGAGACTGACAGTCAAACAAGCAGACAAAAACGGGCTAGAGAAGAACTCTGGAGAGAGTGAGAGAGAGAGACAGACAAACATACAGACAGAGAGAAACACAGAAAATGAGTGATGTGTAACACACGGAACCTCGGTGTTTTGGAGAGAGAGAGAAACAAAGAGACAGAGAGAGAGAGAGAGAGTAAGAGAGAGAGAGAGTGAGAGAGAGAGAGAGTAAGAGAGAGACACAGACAGACAGACAGACTGACACAGTCAGAGACAAAAACAGGGGCAGACAGACAGACAGACAAAAGGTCTTAAAGACAACAAAGACAGGTAGGCAGACAGAAACAAGCTGAAACCCATACAAAGTAGAGACAAACAGTCTAGAGAAAAAAGGACAAATAGGGATAATGAACGATGGACACACACACTCATACACACACATGCACACGCACGCGCGCGTGCACGCATGCACACACACACACACACATACACGCACTCATGAGTAGGCCAGTGTGTGTCAGTGGGAACAGATGACAAATTTTGCAAAACTGCATACACACGGGGACTGTATGTAAAAAAAAAGCACATGAATGCTTATTCCATTCTTCTCGATATAACAGAATTTCTTTTAAAAGCGCGCACACACACACACACACACACACACACACACACACACACACACACACACACACACAACACACAGACCAACAAGACCAACAAAACACCAACAGGGCAAAAAGACAGACAGACAGATAGAGACAGACAGAAAGACGCACACAAAAAAACAGAGGCATCAGTAACAACAGAGAGTATAGTAAGGACAAACACAGTTATAAGTCTTCGGACCAGGAGGGAAAAAAACACACAGAGAGAAAAATGCCAAGAACATTACTAGGTGTAGCCATTACCTTCACCAGATCGTATACATACACACTGACTGATAGCAAAAAGGATTTGTCACAGACCGTCTCCTGGCATTTTAGCTTATTATATTGTAAAGCAGCATGGCCTACAGCTTGACTGGTTTTGTTTTGTTTTGTTTTTTTAACAGTAAGATCAGGGGGAAGTTTAAATATGCGTGGTGTGGTGTGCGCGCGCGCGCGCGTGTGTGTGTGTGTGTGTGTGTGCGTGTGAGTGTGTATGTGTGTGTGTGTGGAAGGGGTTGCTTGTGTGTGAGTGTGTGTGTGTTAAAATTCATTTTAACGTCTTTTTCACAGTGTGTGTGAATGTGTGTATGTATGTTGCTGTTCTTCAGTTTAAAGTCCTTCCACTAAATAGTGATATCAGACAGTATATGTATGTGCGTGTGTGCGTGTGTGTGTGTGTGTGTTTCTGTGTGTGTGACAGTTTGACAGAGAGACAGATACAGAGACAGCGACAAAAAGAGAGAGAGACCAGGCAGTGTGAGAGAGAGACGATGAGGAACAGACAGACATATAGACAGACAGACAGACAAAGAAAGATGAACAGAGAGACAGACCAGGCAGGCTTACAAACAGACAGAAAGAGTTGATAGGGACGGACAAATTGACGACACGGACAGATACAGACTCAAGGAAAAATACCAACGTATTGCCTGTCACCAGACTTCCAGTAGGACTAATGCCTTTGGTCAGAAATGTCATGTGGAATATCCTGAGCTTTTGGCTTATCATGTATAACGACATGGCTGTATCTTAACGGTACTTTTTTCATAGATAGAGAGAGACAGAGAGACAGACAGAGAAAAGAAGGATAAAGAGAGACTGAGATTGGGAGGTGGGGATAAAGAGAATGAAGCATGAGAGGAGAGAAAGAAAAAGAGAGGAAGAGAGGGAGATAGAGAGAAGGAGAAAGAGAGAAAAAAGAAAAAAAAGAGAAAGAAGGCGGGAGGAAGAGAGAGATAAAAGAGGGAAAATAAAGATGGTAAGGGAGAAAGAGAGGGAGAGAGAGAGACGTTGGGGGGGGGGGGAGAGAAAGAGAGAGAGGGGGGAGAGTAGTCTTATAAGCAAAACTTTTGAGAGACATGACAGAGACAGATAAAGAGAGACAGGCAGACAGAGCGACAGAGAGAGAGAGGGAGAGAGAGAGAGACAGAGACACCGAGAGAGAGAGAGAGAGTAGTCTTACAAGCAAAACTTTTGAGAGAGAGAGACAGAAACAGAAATAGAGAGACAAGCAGACAGAGCGACACAGACAGACAGGCAGTCAGGCAGATAGAGAGATAGAAAGAGAGAGAAACCGACAGACAAACAGACTGACGGAGATACTCAAGGATATATCTGTTACCTATGCTTTTTAGCAGACCAGGAAGACAGACGCTCAGGGGATTTATGTCAACTAGAATCCCCTGGGGTTTCCAACTTTTCTTGAGTAGCAAGATGGTTTACACCTCGCGCTCGATGGTATGTTTAGAGAGAATGCTTAGACAGACAGACAGACAGACAGAGAGAGAGAGAGAGAGAGAGAGAGAGAGAGAGAGAGAGAGATAATGAGAGAGAGATAATGAGAGAGATAATGACTGTGTATAATGTATGTGTGTGTGTATTGTGTCTGTATCTGTGTCTTGTGTGAGTGTGTGTGCATGTGTGTGTGTGTATGTGTTTGTGTGTGCACGCGCGCGCGCGCGTGTGTGTGTGTGTATGTGCTTGTAAACCATAGAAGGACGCAGACAGAGATACCTAGATAGACATAGTCAAGGAAATATTTCTTATACCTTTTAGCAGATCTGAATATCGAAGGCAGTGGTTATACATATGACATATAAATCACTGTGAGATGAATCTTCTCTTTGAATAGCATCATTATATTGTACCTCGGTATTATGCTAGGAAAGCAAGACTGATGATTTTTTTCTTAGTTTTCTTTTTTGGGGGTGCTATATATACATATTATATATGTGCGTGTATGAGTGTCTGTATGTGTGTGCGTGCGTGTCTGTGTGTGTCTGTGTCTGTATCGTTCGTTCTTTAGATTTTACGTGTGTGCGTGAGTGTCTGTGTATATATGTGTGTGTGTGCGTGTGTGTTTGTGTGTGTGTGTGTGTGTGTTTGTGTGTGTGTGTGTGTGTGTTTGTGTGTGTGTGTGTGTGTCTGTGTATGTGTCTGTGTATGTGTGTCTGTGTGTTTGGGTATGTGTGAAAGACGGATACATATGGTTGAGTGACGAACACATAGGCACAAAGAGAACAAGGATATAGATGAGACAGACAGACAGACAGACAATGCAGGCAGACAGCCATAGAGAGAATGAGTGTTTGTGTAACACATACAGACAGACTGACAGACAGACAGCAGACAGACAGACAGAATTGGACAAATAGGCAGGTTGGCAAACAGACCTTCACATAGTGATCCAGACAGACAAAGGTCGATACAGAGAAGAAAAAGATAAAGAGCTGAAGGAGGAAGATAAGGAGAAATGGAGGGGGGGGGGGATAGTGGAAAAAGTTCGTGAGGCTGTTTAAAACAAGCAAATCGTAGCAAAACATATCCTCATACAGCAAAACAAACTCAGAAAGATGTAGGGTTTTTTTTACCTATGATTAAAAAAAATTCAGGAGCAAAAGCAGCATGTGTCAGCTCACAATATGATTATTGTTTACAAACCCTAGAAATATATATATTTTTTGTCATTGTACATTTATAGTGCGTATTATGCTGCATGTGTGTGTGTGTGCGCGTGTTGTGTGTGTGTAGTGTGTGTGTGTGTTGTGTGTGTTTTGTGTGTAGTGTGTATATGTGTGTGTGTGTGTAGTGTATGTGTGTGCGTATTGTGTGTGTGTTCGCGCATGCGCGTGTGCGCGCGCTGGTTTGATTTATTAGGTACGTTTCATGTCAACAACACGTTGTTGAAGAACATACACTTCCCATACAGAAGAAGAACGCAAGAACAATAAGAAAAAAAACCTGGAGACAGGAGACTCTCTGAAACAGACACAAAACACAACAAATGAACAGACACAAGCAGACCAACTTACCTAACAGACAGACACAGACAAAAACCATACAAGAGAAGCAGACAGGTACACACAGATAGACAGATAGACAGACAATCAGACAAAGAGAGAGAAAAATGAGAGAGAGGAAAAAAGTAACAAATGAAAACAAAGTTTAAATACTTCCGAAAAGTCGCAACAGGCTTATCTCTTAGGGTCCGCGGCGTTTTGAGTTAATTGTGTAAGGCGACGTGTTTTATGTCTAGGTATTACTCCTGGACAGAAGGGTTTTAGACTACCTAACGAGATCATGTGAGTAACAGAGACTGGAGGGGAGAGAGAGAGAGAGAGAGAGAGAGAGAGAGAGAGAGAGAGAGAGAGAGAGAGAGAGAGAGAGAGAAAAGAGTGATAGGGAAAATAATAGACACAGACATTTTTTCTTTAAACTATATATATTTTTTTAGTATCATTCATTTTTTCTTTTTTCCGAGGAAAATGTAATAAGCAGTATGGTAGGTTTTTTTTTTACATCCAATCCCCGTGTGCATGCATTTTTTGCAATTTTTTTCATCATTTCCCACCGACACACAATGCACACAGGACCTCGGTTTATAGTCCCATCCAAAGGACTTTTCGGGGGAGGGGGAGATGGAGTCGGCAATGATGTGATCTCCAGAGGAAGAATCCTCTTGAATGAATTTTGAACCCGGGTCAGCATATCACAAGCGCTAGCGCATCACTCTTGCCAACAGGCTATCCCGTCCAGTTAAATTAACAAGAAGGATCTACTTGTTTAGTTAACTCATTTTCCCAGAACAATTGTAAAAGTATTTTAAATTTGCATAACATGTGTATGGTACTGGAGAATGCCTTTCTCCTATTTGAACGTGTGCTTTGGTTGCATAATTATGCAAAACTCTCTTCATTGGTGAACCTCGGAGCTCTAACCGTGGAACGCATGAATGAAAACAGGAAAAACAAACTAACAACGAAATAGAACATGCAATGTATGGTTTATGCTCATGTCACTGAAGTGTTAGTTGTCTATTAAGACTCTGATTACGCTGCTTTCTTGCCCATGTTTGATGACGTGGCTGTTGTTGAATTGTTCCCAAAATCCCCCCCCCCCCCCCCCCAGGAGATGTTAGGAGCCTGTCAGTATAAACAGTATCTCCACCGTCTGGAAATTCTGTGCGACGAGTTCCCTCTTTTCTATCCATCTCTTTGTTTCTTCCTTGTTCCTTTTCTTCTTGTTTCCTCCTTATCTATCGTTTACCTTCGCGGTCCATTCTTTTGCCGTTTTTCCAGAAAAAAACAAACTTATAAAACAACAATGATCTCTGACCCCAAAGTCGAATGCACTGGGCCTGACTTGTCAGGCGCCTAACGGCAGCACAACGCATTTTCGCTCATCTGACAGACAACAGTAGTCGCTGTCCAGGCGTTCGACAAAGAAAAAGTTACCACAATGGTTATTAGAGTGTGTTTCAGGTTTTCAGTCAGTTATTTATTTATCTATTTATTTGTTTATTTATTCATTCATTCTTTCATTTATTTATTCTGTTATATCGAGGATAATGGACTAAGCACTCATGTGCTTTTTGGCATCTGGTCCCTTGTGTGTAGGCAGTTTTGTAAATGTCATCTGTTCCCACCGGCACACGATGGCCTATACTTACGAAAAGCAGAACAGGATTTAACGTGTGCGCAAGATTTTCTGCGTGCGTTCGGACAGGGTGCCTCGCTTTATAGTCTCATCTGAAGGACTTTGGGGGAGAGTGGAGTCAGCACTGATGTTAACTCCAGGAGAAAAAATCCCCTCAAACGGGAATCGAACCCGCGTCGTCAAATTGTGAGCGCAATGTTCTGACCACTAGACTCTCCCGTCCCAAGTAGTATGTGATACTTTCGTATACGTCTCATTGGATTTTGAAATAAAACTTGCCTTGCCTTGACAAGCAAAAAGAGGAGGAGGAGAAGG
This sequence comes from Stramonita haemastoma, assembly GCA_030674155.1. Taxonomy (NCBI): domain Eukaryota; kingdom Metazoa; phylum Mollusca; class Gastropoda; order Neogastropoda; family Muricidae; genus Stramonita; species Stramonita haemastoma. The sequence goes on along the minus strand of CM060331.1, from coordinate 37,013,343 downwards.
GAAAAAAACTAGGGCGAGAAACCCAGAGAATAAAAGTAGAATATAGAGATGCAGGAAGAGAGAAGGACAGACCCAAGAGGAAAGGAAGCGAGTGTAGTGTAGTGTGGTGTGGTGTAGGGTAGGGTAGTGAAGTGTAGTGTAGTGTAGGGTAGGGTAGGGCAGGGCTGTGCTGTGCTGTTTTGTATTGTGTAGGGTAGGGCAGGGCAGGGCAGTGCTGTGCTGTGCTGTTTTGTATTGTGTAGTGTAGGGTAGGGCAGGGTAGCGTAGCGTGGGGTAGGGTAGGGTAGGGTAGGATAGGGTACGGTAGGGTAGCGTAGGGCAGGAAAGGGCTGTGCTGTGTTGCGCTGTGCTGTGCTGCGCTGTGCTGTGCTGTGCATGTGCTGCTTTGTATTGTGTAGTGTAGCTTAGAGTAGTGTAGGGAAAATAATTTCTAAACGAAAAAAAGAACGGCTGAAGAGGAGAAATAAAGAAAGAAAGAGTGAAGAAAAGAAGGAACAAAGGAATGAACAAACGATGGCATAATAATATACGTACAGTCACATAGCTGCAGAGCAAGGAAGAAAAAAGTAGACCAGAACAGCAAAAAGAAAAGACTGAATGGGATACTAAATAGCTGAATAGTTACGATCAGAAAGAGAAGAGATAGAGAGAGAGAGGGACATAGAGAGTGAGACAGAGAGACAAAGAGAGAGACAGAGAGAGAGAGAGAGAGAGAGAGAGAGAGAGAGAGAGAGAGAGGAGAGAGAGAGAGAGAGAGAGGAGAGAGAGAGAGTGAGTGAGTGAGGAAGTGAGAGAAATGGAATGAAATGAAAATGTTGGGGGGTTTATTGAACATCAGCTTTGGTCCACAATTCAAAATAAAGTGGGAGATGGGGGAGCGGATGTGCATGTATATCACGAATTAGTACAACATTTCACAATGAAGCAAAAATACACACTTGATACAACTCTTCTTTTACAGTCTAGGCTTTTTTCTATTACTTAGTTTACATAAGAGAGAGAGAGTTTACATAAGAGAGAGAGGGAGGGAGGGAGGGAGAGAGGAGAGAGAGAGAGAGAGAGAGAGAGAGAGAGAGAGAGAGAGAGAGAGAAACAGAGAGAAACAGAGACACAGACAGACACATACACACAGAGACACACACACACACACATAAAAGGAGCAAAATAAGAACAGTAAAAAAAAGAAAGAAAGAAAGAGAGAAAAAGAACAGAAGATGAATGGTAGAAGGAAGGACAGAGGTACTAGGATATAGAACAGTATCAGCACGAGTGCTTTCACGGTGTCAGAATGATCAGAAGCGAAGTGGGGCCTGTCCTTTCCTTCCTTTTCCAGAGCCTAATACCAGACAATCCATTTATGACACCGCCGTCTCCAGTCAACACCCCTACAGGGCCCCCCAGACTCTTCACAATTAGCTTGATACTCCCCACCCCCCACCTCCCAACCCCCATCTGTCCTTCTGTCCTCCTGTCGGTGATCTAGAGAAAATAATATCTCCCAGTGTTGTTTTTGTCCTACCTGGAGTAAAAAAAGAAAAAAAATCTAGACTGTCAACATTTTTGACAAAGTCGTGTCACGCGTGTTACATTGTCCTTGAAATAAAATAAGAAAATGTCTGTCTGTATGTCTGTTTGCCTGTCTGTCTTTCTCGCTGCCTGTCTGTCTGTCTGCCTTTGTCTCTGTTTCTCTGTATTTGTATATATCTAGTTTGGTTTTTCTGTCTGTCTGTCCATCTGTTTATCTTTTTGTCTGTTTGTCTCTATCTCTGTCTCTGTCTCATTCTCTCTGTCTCTGTATCTCTCTCTCTCCCTCTCTCGCTCTCAGTCTCTCTCTCTCTGTCCCCCCCCCCCTCTCTCTCTCCCTCCATCCCTCTCTCTAACCCCCTCTCTGTCTCTGTCTCTTTCCCTCTCTCTGTCTGTCTGTCTGTCTGTCTGTCTGTCTCTCTCTCTCTCTCTCTCCTCTCTCTCTCTCTCTCTCTCTCTCTCTCTTCTCTCTCTCTCTCTCTCTCTCTCTCTCTCTCTCTCTCTCTCTCTGTGCCTCTCTCTCTCGGTAACATGAGAAAAGACAGGCTTCATCAGCATCATCTATGGTCATAAAACGTGTCCTCCTGTCTTTTTCTGCGGGAAAAGCATGGCCTGATGATTGCACTGGAATAAAAGCTCGTGCGCTTGCATGCAAGACGATATAGAAGGAAAATGATGGGGAGGGATGCGAAAGAACCACTATTAACGTAGTAAAACACTGCCCAGCGGGAACCTTTTCACAAGCTGCTAGCTCTCTTTGGCTGTCTTTTTGTCTCTGTCTCTGTATGCCTGTCTGTATGCTTGACTGCCTGTTTTGTCTGTTTGTGTCTGTCTGTCTGTCTGTCTCTGCCTATGTCTCTGTCTGTCTGTCTGTCTCTCTCTGCGTCTCTGTCTCTATCTCTGTCTGTCTGTCTGTCTGTCTGTCTGTCTGTCTGTCTGTCTGTCTCTCTCTCTCTCTCTCTCTCTCTCTCTCTCTCTCTCTCTCTCTCTCTCTCTCTCTCTCTCTCTCTCTCTCTCTCTCTCTCTCTCTCTCCCCCTCTCTCTCTCTCTCTTGTATCTCATCGTAGTTACGCAATATTTTGCTTTTAGAAATGTTCTGTTATGATCAGTGCTAAATCGAAATGTTTACATTTTTAAAGATGTCAGTCATTGTTCTCATTCGACGTTAGTGGGCTTTTTATGCAAGGTATTGCTAGCTGTTGTGCATAAATTTATTGTTGGTGTTATCTTTAATGTGGTGGTGGTAATGATGTTTGTGTGCAGGGTTTTTTCTTTTGTTTTTTTATTTGGTTGGCTGGTTGATTTGTTGGTTTATTGGTTTTGTTGTTGGTTTTATTTAGGTTTTGGACTTTTGGTTTAGTTGTGTCTTTGTTGTTTTCTTGTATGTTTTTCTTTTTTTTTTTTTTGGGGGGGGGAAGGGGGGCGGGGGTAGTTTAGTCTAGAAGTCTCTAAAGCGTTCCGTTTCCACTTTTAAAAACCGAACAGCCATCAACGTTTTGAAATTATGTCCTAAGACACAGGGACTTGTTCCCCTCAGTGTATGTTTTCCTTATCACTGTATTCTTCTGTGTTTACTACGCATCTTCTGTACACTTCTCTGTTTGACTATGCATCTTCTGCATCCTTATGTTTACTACGCATCATCTGTATCATTCTGTGTTTTACTACGCATATTCTGCATCATTCTGTGTTTTTTTTTATTATGTCTTTTAATACGCTTCTTCTGTATCATTATGTTTACTACGCATCTTCTGTATCATTCTGTGTTTTACTACGCATCTTCTGTATCATTCTGTTTTTTACTACGCATCTTCTGTATCATTCTGTCTTTTACTACGCATCTTCTTCTTCGCTGTTTATGTGCACTCGTGCCCAAGCACGTCGTTTTGTATCATGTGTTTTCATGCTGAAACAGGGTTCTATGAAAGTGATTCATATAATTATGTAGAAGCATTTTGAATGTTTAGGTCTGAATATCCCTCAGCACCCCAATTCAAGGCTACATACAATAATGATGGTAATGATAATGGTAAAGATGATACTTGCTCTGATGGCGATGATGATGATGAGATGATGATGATGAGATGATAATTATCATCATCATCATCATCATAATTATTATTATTATTATTATTATTATTATCGATAACACCATCACAAGCATCAGTATCATTATCATCATCATATGCCCTGTCCAAGAGTTTTGTCAGTTATTGATGTCAGCTAATTGCCAAGGCTGACATTAAATTGGTGTTATGTTCTAAAATGAAGTGTTGAGATTGCCTTTAGCCATGACAAGCTCTTAACATAACAACAACCTGCATTGTCCTTTAAAGGAAGAAAAAAAATCTGAAGCCGGAGTATGGCTGCCTATATGGCGAGGTACTTGAAAACATTCATACACGCAAACTTCTCATTCAGTGTGCAATTTCAATCTCACAGTGATTCCCAAATGGGATGAGTGAGTCAGAGGGCACACTCTGGGTGACCCCCAGAGTGTTAAGCTGGGGAACGCAACAACAACAACAGCATCAACAACAACAACAACATCATCATTATTATCAGCTTTGTCAATATTATCATTATTATTACTCTTGTATTGCTATTTATGCTTTTTTTTGCTGTTGCAAGTTGCTACTGCTGGCGGTATTAAAAGGAGGGTATAAAATGATAGGGGTACACAATACGCTCCACACCGGTCCGTTTCATTCTTCATCCTTTCTTTTTTCCTTTCTTTCTTTCAGAATGTTCCAGACTTCTGCTCAAGCTTCGTTAATGCTCTCTATTAATCTTCTCCGGGGCTGGAACGGTGTAGGAAATTCTCCCAGACTCTTATTTAAACAGTAGGCAGTGTTTCAGAGGCCTCTCACTTCCCCTCCTTAGAAATGTGACACCCCGGGGATTTTTGTTTTTGTTTCTTCTCCGGACATAATGATACCACTTGTGGAGAATTGATTGATGACTTGGAGAAGTCACATTAAGTTCATTTCTGTTTTCTCTGTTTGTCTGTCTGTCTGTCTTTGTTTTGTTCTTTCACTCAGTCTTTATTGTCTTTCAGTTCAGTTTTTATTCATTCTTTCTGTCATATTTTTTTTCTTTTAGTCATCATTCTATTTTTTCTTTTTTCTTTTTTTACTCTTTCTTTCTTTCTTTCTTTCTCTCTTTCTTTCTTTTTTTTCTTTCTTCCTTTCTTTAAGTCATCATTCTGACCTTTCTTCTTCTTCTTCTTCTTCTTCTTCTTCTTCTTCTTCTTCTTCTTCTCTTCTTCTTCTTCTTCTTCTTCTTCTATCTCTCTCTCACACACACACACACTCTGTTATTCATTCATTGATTGATTCATTCATTCATTCATTCATTCATTCATTCATTCATTTTTCCTCACTTTCGCTCTCTGTAAATCAACCAGAGGGACGGACGGGTAGCCTTCTGGCTAGAGCCTTGTCCTTGACATTGGGCGTCCTGGGGTCGAACGCAAATTTGAGCCACCACCGCGACACACGTTCAGGGGGAATTTCCTCTGGAGGTAACATCAATACCCCCTCGAAAGTCATTCAGGTCAGACTATTAACCGAGATCCTGTGTGCGTACATACGCAGAGTATTTTGTGCACTCGTTTAAACGCTGTGTCTGCCTTCCAGGAGAGTTGGTCATATGTGTACGTAAAAATGTATAACAAATATATATATATATATATATATCTATATATATGTATGTGTGTATATATAGATATATAGATATATATATAGATAGATATATATAGATATAGATATAGATATATATATATATAAACACAATTGCACAGTGTTTACACATCATCATTGAAGTTGGAATGCGATTTTCTTAATGGTGGGCAAAAAGGGTTGGATATGCAAAAAAGACTTAACTTTGGTGAACTTCGGAGTTCTTGCCGAAGATGGAAAAAGAATGAATGAGGGATTTACCATAATTATAAGCAGAGTAAATATTTTAAGGAACACCACGTGTTTTTTTTTTGTTTCTAAACGGGGTAGATCTATTTGTCTCGCAGAGAACAATGTAGGGCTAGTCTCTACAGTATTTGGCGATGTCTGAGTTACTAGTAGTGGTAGGGGTCATGGAAGTAGTAGTAGTAGTAGCAGCAGCAGCAGTAGCAGTAGTAGTAGCAGTAGCAGTAGTAGTACCACTACTAGTAGTAGAAAGCTAAGACTTTCCTATCCTGTTTCATCTTCTGCCCCTGCTCTCAATGGCCGAACTATCCACCACCCTGCCAAAGTGTTTAACCTCTATATGTATGTGTGTGTGTGTGTGTGTGTGTGTGTGTGTGTGTGTGTGTGTGTGTGTGTGTGTGTGTGTGTGTGTGTGTGTGTGTGTGTGTGTGTGTATTGACTTCGTTAAAAATCTAAATTGTTGTTGGCTGCATGTGCAAGAATTGGTTGAATGCAAGCGCTTTGATTTGTTTTTGCAAGATATAGCGCTATATAAATTCCATTTATTATTATTATTATTATTATTATTATTATTATTATTATTATTACCACCCAGAGTTGCCAGTCGTCCAGTCGGTATGCTATTAACTACGGCGTATTTTGTGCAATTTGAAAGTACCTATCAATTGATGCAACATTTAAACTTGTCACGTCTCTTATTCTTTCACATTTGGACTATTGCAATTATCTTTTGGCTGGTCTTCTAATATCATCTATCCACTCCCTTGAACATACACAAAACTCTGCAGCTCGACTGGTTCTGCAGAAAGAAAAAAAAATCTGACCACATTACTCTTCTCTTGCATTCTCTTCACTGGCTGCCTATGCCACAGAGAATAAACTTCAAGATCAGTACTCTTTGTTACAAATGTCTCCACAAAACATCACCCTCCTACCTCTGTGATTTGTCTTCACCTGTACACTCCTTCTCGTTCCCTCCGCTCTGCTGCTGATACCATGTGCTGCGCTTACGAATACTTCGATTCAAAAAGTATACTGTTGGCCTTCTCTCTCACTGTTGGCTTTCGCTCCTTCTCTATTTCTGGTCCATTAATCCGGAATGATTTCCCTCTCTCTCTTTACTGGAAGCCTACTTATGACGCTTTTAAATCCAGCCTCGAGACGTTTGTTTCAAGCCTAGGATTTTCCTTTCCCGTTTCATCTGCTATAAGTAGGATCCTGCCTTTGACACCTGAAATCTGCCGAAGTGCATAAGCTATATGTGTATGCGCGTGCATCCACGTGTGTGTGTGTGTATGTGTGTGCATGTGTGTGTGTGTGTGTGGATGTGTGTGTGTGTGTGTGTGCGTGGGGGGTGGGGAGGGGAAAGAACAGAATGGTCCATGTAATACAATTAATCACGGTAATTTGTGTGCTATATTTATGTCTGATTAACGACACGGATTGAATAAACTTACCAGAAACACAAGTTACCAAATGTTCACTCTTTTTGCAAGAACGTGCTTTTGAATATCAAAAATGCACTTAGGCGAGTAGACATGCGTGTGTGCTCGCGCGCGCGCGCACACAACACACACACTGAAACTCTGTCTGTCTGCCTGTCTCTATCCATCTGTCATCTGTCTGTCTGTCATCTGTCTGTCTGTCTGTCTGACTCTCTCTCTCTCTCTCTCTCTCTCTCTCTCTCTCTCTCTCTCTCTCTCTCTCTCTCTCTCTCTCTCTCCCTCTCCCACACACACCCCTCTCTCCCTACCTCCTATTATGCAGTCTCCACCCCATCCCCCCCCTTCTCAAACCTCTTTTTATACCCAGTAACCGTATTACCCCCCTCCCCATCTCATCCCCAACCCCAACCCCCTCTCCTTAACCATACCATGCCCCTAACCACACCTTATATTTCCGAAATTCTGCCCTCAAAAACCTGACAGTAATCAGCTGTCTGTGGTGTCTTCTCTGTCAATTGTTATTTCAAGGTTTCTTCTCTTTCCATGGCATCGTGTGTTTCCCTTAACTTTTTTGACGAGTTGTTGGGGTATTGCGTTGCACTAAAAAATATAGATATCTTGTGGGGAGGGGGGCTTGTGACTTGGACAGGACCTGTCAAATCTCGGTACCCTGTGTAGGGTTGTGCAGTGCATGGTTGTGGTTGTATTCTTGTAGCTACTGCTGTTGTTGTTGTTGTTGTTGTTGCTGCTGCCGCTGCTGCTTTGCTATTATATTATATTATAGTATATTATAGTATAAGTATAGTATAGTATAGTATAGTATAGTATATTATATTATATTATATTATATTATATTATATTATATTATATTATATATATACACACACATTATGTATATTATTGTTGTTGTTCTGTTGTTGTTTCTGCTTTGATGTTGATGTTGTTCATGTTGTTGCTGCTGCTGTTGTTTATATTGTTGTTGCTGCTGCTAATGATGATGGTGCTGATGTTGTTGTTGCTGTTGTTTTTTTTTGCTGTTGCTGCTGTTTAGGTATTAATGTTGTTGTGGCTTCTATTTTTAATTAATGCTGTTGCTGCTGTTGGTTTTTACTGCTGCTGTTGTTTCGATATTGTTGTGGTTGGTGCTTCTATTTTTAATGCTATTGTTGTTGTTGGTTTTTGTAGTGTAGTGTAGTGTAGTGTGTGTGTACAGTGTTGTGGTATATGTATGCGAGTCTGTGCGCGTGTCTGTGTGTGATGTTTGCTTGTTTGTTTGTGTTTGGAGATCTGTTTATCTGTATGTCTGTCTGTCTGCCTGTGCTGCACAAAATCAAAGAAACTCCAACAACATCAACAACAACAACGACGAAAATAACAGTAATCACAAAATCAGGAAAAAAAACACAAAAAAGAAAACAAACAAACAAACAAAAAAGTAGCTGGACATGATACCCAGAGCCTAGGCTGAGCGATATGTAGCCTTTTATGTTTAATTGCATCTTCAGATAGATTGCTACACGGGAGAATCACATTCCGCCCTAAAAGAAACCTGATGTATCCCACCCACTATCTATATAATCTTGCAATTTTCTTTGTGCTCTGTCGTCCTGTGTCTTTCATTTATTTTTTTGGCCGTCTGTATGTTTGTTAATCTGTCTGTTTGCCTGCCTGCCCGCGGGTCTATTTGTGCGTTTGTTTGCATGTCTCTATCAGTGGTGTTAAGTGTTTTTTTTCTGTCTATTTCTGTTTGGTGTCTTTTTCTCTGATTCAACATCCTGCGTCGATGAGCTTTTTCCCAGCCCTTCTTTTTCTCTTATCTAGGCCTATCTGTGTGTTTGTTTATCTGCGTGTCAGCCTTGCTATCTGTTTGTTAGTTTGTATGTCTGTCTGTTTGTCTGTCTGTTTCTCTCTATCTCTCTCTCTCTCACACTTTTTCCCCTCTATCTCTCCCTCTCCCTCCCCCCCTCTATCTCTCCCCCTCCCTCTCTCTCTCTCTCTCTCTCTCACACACACACACACACACACACACACACACTCATACACACACACATTTACTTCCTTACTCTATTACTATGTTCGATGTTTTGTGAAGAGAGGGAGAGAAGAGTGACAGACAGACAGACAGACAAAGAAACAAACAGATATAGGGTCAGAGAGAGGGACAATCAGATAGAGGGGATGAAAAGAGAGAGAGTGAGAGAATAAAGAGAGAGAGAGAGAGAGAGAGAGAGAGAGAGAGAGAGAGAGAGAGAGAGAGAGAGAGAGAGAGAGAGAGAGAGAGAGAGACGGGCTGATAGAGAAAAAGAGGCATGCATTTTTTACTTTCATTTCTAATTTCTTTTTTTTATTTCAACAATAACGGAATAAGCACTACTCTGCTTTTATGCATCTAGTCCCCGTGTGCCTGTAGTTTTCACCACCACAAATGGCCTACTCTTCGGAAAGTGGGAACAGGCTTTACTGTGGGCAAGAGGTTCTGCAAGCGTACGCACACAGGATGTTGGTTTACAGTATCAACAAAAGGACTTTAAGGGGAGTGGAGTCAGCACTGATGTTAACTTATTCTCTCGATCGAGCGACGTCTGGTGCATTGGTGGTTCAAACCTGGGCCCGATCACACACACACACACACACACACACACACACACACACACACACACACACACACACACACACACACACACACACGCACACACACATACACACACATACGCACACACACACACAAACACGCAATGCATGCACGCACACACAGACACGCAACACATGCACACACACACACACACATACATACACACAAGCTTACTTACATAATGCGCGCGAACACACATAATGCTCGCAAACACACATGCACACATAACGCGCGCGAACACACGTACACAAATAGCGCGCAAACATACACAACGCACGCGCGCGCATACACACACACACGCACAAGCATATGCATGCACTCATGCATACATACACACTCATATAACGCACGCATACACACACACACACACACAAAACACACACATGCGCACGCACACACATACACACACACGCTCGCGCACGCACGCAAGCACGCACATACGCACGTGCACACACATCCACACACACGCACGAACACACATATACACACACACGCACGCACACACATACACACACGTGCGCGCGCGCGCCCGCATACACACACACATCATACAGACAAAGCAAATAATTCCCCAACACCCATATTCTTGCAAATGTAACTTTTCTGGTCTCTCTCTATGCCTCTTTGTCTCTGTCTCTGTCTCTCTGTCTTTGTCTCTATCTCTGTCTCTTTGCCTCTGTCTGTCTTTCTGTCTCTGTCTCTCTCTCTCTCTCTCCTCTCTCTCTCTCTCTCTCTCTCTCTCTCTCTCTCTCTCTCTCTCTCTCTCTCACACACACACACACACACACACACACACAAACACACCACACCACACACACACACACACACACACACACACACCACATGACCAAATGACATTTACAAAACTGCATACACACGGGGACTGAATGTAAAAAAAAACATATGATTGCTTATTCCATTATCCTCAATATCAAAGAATAATAAATAAAAATTAATAAATAAATACATACACACACCTGCCCACCCCAGAGGAGAATAAAAGAAAGAAAAGAAACCACATTCAATATCCTTGCACATGTTTCCATCTTATTCTGAATGATGAACCATTCAGCAAGTCCCGTCCCGTGGATTCATTTTCTTTTTGTTTCTTTCTATCAAACTCTACGACACTGCATCCATCATGCATGTGTTATTTATGCAGTTGGGGTTTGGTTGTGTTTTTTTTTTTGCTAAATGGCAAACGGTTCAAGGACATATTATTAGCTCGGAAGAGTTTTTCACCAATTAGGGTGGGTGGGTTTTTTTTGCACGTTTGCTAGACAGCACTGTGAAAATAATTATTCCTTCAGCATTTCATCTGCTTGTGTTGGAACATTGTTGGTGAGCGTCAGTGTTTGAAAGTATGCACACGTATACATGCGTGCGTGCGTGTGTGTGTGTGTATGTGTGTGTGTGTGTATGTGTGTGTGTGAAATTATTGGGTGTGTGCGTGTGCTTGTGTACATGTGCGTGCGTGCGTGTGTCCGTAGATTAATTATGTGTGTGTGTGTGTGTGCGCATCCGTGTGTGTGTGCCCCTGTGTGTGTGTGTGATTGAGTGTGTGTGCGTGAGAGAGAGAGAGAGAGAGAGAGAGAGAGAGAGAGAGAGAGAGAGAGAGAGAGAGAGAGAGAGAGAGAGAGTTTCGTTCTTCGGCAAGTGCTCTGATGTTTATGAATAGTGAGATTTTTTTGCGTATACGACCATATTTACATCACCCCCTACCCCCCCCCCCCCACCCCCCCCCACCCCCCAAAAAAAGTAATCTTATTCCAACTACGAAGGAAACATTAATTATAAAATCAAGGAAACCACAGCAAACAAACAAAATTATATAAAAAACCCTCTGAAAATGCTATAAAGAGACCCCCAAAAAGCAGATGAATAACTTAAACAAAACGAATGATTCAAACAAATAAACATGCAAAAAATAAGCCGAATCGTTCTCCGGAAGGTGGCATGAATAATTTAGAAACTTATGTATTATAAAATAATGTAAAAAAAAATGACTGCAGTACAGAAACCAAAAATTGCATTTTACGAAAAAAACAGAAACCAGATGCATCTTTCCCACCACTTAGTAATCTTACAATTTTCTTGCGTTTCCTCTTTCTGTTTCCTATGTTTGTCTGTTTGACTGTGTTTCTGTCTGTCTGTCTGTCTACCTTTGTTTCTCTCTGTTTATGTTTGTTTTTCTGTATCTCTCATTGTCTGTTTAAAGATGCAGAGAATGACAAAAATGCGAAAAAGAAGAAAAATAATGCAAAGAAGAAGAATGCAAAGAATAGGAATGCAAAGAGGAATGCGAAGAAGAAGAATGCGAAGAATGGGAAGAAAGTGAAGTAGAAGAATGCGAAGAAAAATGCGGAGAAGAAAAATACAAAGACGAAGAATGCAAAGAATGCGAAGAAGAAGAAGAAGAAGGAGAAGGTCAACAACAACAACAACAACAACAACAAGAAATAGAAAAATCACTAACATTGATCGGATCTGACGATCGTCCTTACTCTTTCAGAAGTCACCGAGACACTGTACTAAAGATTCGAATGAGTGTGTCTTTCGCATAGTACGCCAGGAGGAATCTCTCTCGTTTTTTTTTCTCTTTTCGTTTCTATTCATGTACACTGTGACTTGAAACTGCATACACGCCAATGTTATAATCAGTTTATCATTAGTGGATGATTCCTTTCTTTATGCCAAACTTAATTGTATTGATCATGTGTTTCACTTTTAGTTAACCGTTTCACAAAAATAAATATTTCAGTTACCTTCCTTGTCAAAAGGCCTAGTTGGGCAATAAAAAATTGTTAAAGCCTCTCTCTCTCTCTCTCTCTCTCTC
>CM060331.1:36980980-36995980 GCA_030674155.1 Stramonita haemastoma | reverse complement strand
GCATGTGTGTGTGTGTGCATGTGTGTGCGCATGCGTGTGTGTGAGTGTACATTCGAATTTGCTAAACCTATTTATGTTATTGATTGCTTGAGTGTTGTATAGGTCGAATGCAAGCGCTTTGATTTGTCTTTGCATGATATAGCGCTATATAAATACATGTATTATTATTATTAAGTATTCTACCAACCACTGCTGGCCTAGTCTTCAATGAACGTGGGATGGTTTTTCAGCACAATATGCAAGATGTGCGCGCTTCTGCACACAAGGCCTCTAAGTATATAAGATTAAGCCAAAGAAACTTGCAAGTAACTGGAGTTGAAATCGATGCCATCCATATGCAGAACGTGATAATGAAAGAATACCTCAGATAAGACTTAAACCCGCAGACTCAGTGAATGGTAAAATCATCAGTTCAATGCTCTAACCGCTAGATCGATCTGACGCCTCGTCCTCACATCCTTACCCTAACTCCGGTGTTTGTTGTCTTAGAGAACAAGTCGCTTTCACCGTCACGAAGTGTTTTGCATGAAGTCTGATCTACCGATATGGAAATGGTCGACCTTTTAACACCGTGTGTGTGTATGTGTATTTGGGTGATTGAATGGATATGTGTGTTTATGTTGAAAGAGATGACGATGAGGAAATGGGATAGGTGGTTGGCTGGTTGTTCGCTGGTTGGTTGGTTTGGGTTATTAGGCTTGCGGGCTGGTTATTTTTCTTTCTTTCAGCAAAAGAGTTCTATCCCATTGACAGAGACGAGCCAGAAAAACAAGACAAATAGTTAGACAGACGGAGGGGCAACATGGAAGAACAAGGTAGAAAATTAAAGATACACAGAGAAAGCACAAGCAAATCCACTCGCGCGCACGCGCGCGCGCGCGCGAATGAGAGAGAGAGAGAGAGAGAGAGAGAGAGAGAGAGAGAGAGAGAGGTTGGGGGGGGGGGGGATTAGAGTGGAGAGAATGGAGGATAAAGGGAGAGGAGAAAAGGAAAAAAAAGTAAACTGACCAGATTTTAACTAGGGCAGGTAACGGAAGAGGTTATCACAGGCTTTTGCAGAAATATTAACAGAAACAAAATATTATTGTCCATCCCATGAATAACTTAAAGCATGCAACGCGACTGGACTTAATAATATTCTAATTTCACTCACTCTCTCTCTCTCTCTCTCTCTCTCTCTCCTCTCTCTCTCTCTCTCTCTCTCTCTCTCTCTCTCTCTCTCTCTCTCTCCTCTCTCTCTCTCTCTCTCTCTGCTGTGATTTTTCATTGTATAGTAGGTGTGGCATTTATCCGTGCTTTCATTTTATATTGCCATAGTAAGTGATAAACTTATCCATGCTTTCATTTTGCATTACAGTCCTTGCCCCCCTCACTTGGTGTATTGTGGTCCAAGGCCAAGGTACATTTAAACCATTTCAGTGTTCCTCTCTCTCTCTCTCTCTCTCCTCTCTCCTCCTCTCTCTCTCTCTCTCTCTCTCTCTTCTCTCTCTCTCTCTCTCTCTCTCTCTCTCTCTCTCAGACAGACACACACAGAAACACACACAGACACACACAAACAAACATACACACGCACACACACACACATACTATATATACATATTAAATGCATATGCCTGGAAGCATGAGGAAGACCTCACATGCAACACATGCATGCAATCTCATACGCAAGCACATACATCCACACACAAACACACAAGTCATGTACGAGTGCTCACGTGTGTAGGCACACAAATACACAAGCATACAAGAAAACAGGCGGACTGACAGAGAAACAGACGGGAATATTTTGTTATGCTTTTAGTCAACATTCATTTTTTTGTTTTTCTAACAGCCCCCTCATGACAACACGACATAGCCTTACCATCGTATATTCAGCGATGAGTGTGCAATAAAGAGCGTCATCACGTGGAACGGGAGGATAGCAATTTATTGCATGGTGTCATAATGCTTTCGTCCAGTAAAAAAAAAAAAAAAAAAATCCAACAACACCGGAAACATTTAACCAGAGAGATAAACAACCTAACCTTGCGCATGAACGGAAACGCGAGGACACGAGCCTCAGTGATGTCCCTTCCATTAGGCATGCACAGCCTACGTGTAGGCTGCCATTGACATGAGGTGAATTAAATCAAACAATAATTCCGATATGGGGAGTAGGAGTTCGTGTTTTAGTTCAAACTGAGTCTCTTTTCATGATGATTCAAGGGCCCCTTTTTGTTTTTTTGGTGTTATGTTTCTGTTTTGTTTTTGTTTTGTTCGGGGGATTTCTTACTGTTTGGAGTAGTTTGAATGTAGACTAACAAAACCACACACAAAAAGTTTTGTGCCGTTTTATGGGAGATTCGTTATTTTGTTTTGTTTTCCTTTGTTTTGCTTTGCTATGTTTTATTTTGTTTTGCTTTTTGGTTTTGTTTTGGTTTGGTTTGTCTGGTTTTGTTTTGTTCCGTTTTGTTTTGTTTTTGTTATTTCCCCAGCTGTTACTGACACGTTCTTTTGTTTCTATGTGCGTCCTTCCTCTGCCTGTTCCATAATTCATTTTTAAGTCAGTGTTGAGCCGACAAAACCTTAGAAATATGTGAAAGGCTTACGGTTTGGAGAACGTGCCTACGTTTGGGCATGAACGTCTGTTTCCAGGGGTACTGATGTAAATGTGTGTGTGTGTGTGTGTGTGTGTGCGCGCGCGCGCGCGCGTGTGTGTGTGTGTGTGTGTGTTTGGGTGTGTGAAGTGAGAGAGAGAGAGAGAGGGGGGGGCGAGCGACAGAGAGGTTTTTAAAAATATTTTTTAATTCTTTTATATCGAGGATATTTGAATAAGCACTCATGTGATTTTTTATTCATCCAGTCCCCATGTGTACGCACTTTTGTAAATATTGTCATCTGTTTCCACCGGAACACAATGGCCTACTCTTAGGAAAAGCGGAACAGGATTCAACGTGTGCGCAAAATGTTTTGCGTGCGTTCGCACACGGGGCCTTGGTTTACAGTCCCATCCGTGTGAGAGGGAGAGAGAGAGAGAGAGAGAGAGAGAGAGAGAGAGAGAGAGAGAGAGAGAGAGAGAGAGAGAGAGAAGAGAGAATGTGCGTGTGTGTATATGTGTGTGCGTATGTGTGTGTGAGAGAGAGCGTGTGTGTGTGCGTGCGCGCGCGCGTGCGCGCGCGTGTGTGTGTGTGTGTGCGTGTAAGTGAACACACGTGCGTATGTATGTACTTGAGCTCATACACACACACATACTTACATACTTGCAAAGTGTTATTTTCTATTTTGTCTTCTTTTCTCTGCTGTGTTCTTTTATCTCCTTTTATTTTTTATAGTTTTCCTCTCTTTTTCTTGTCTGCTCTCTCCCCTTTTTTATGCGTTTCTTTATTCTTCACTTTTGTAATTTTGTTTTTAGTTTTTGGTGTAATTCTTTGTTTGTATTGCTTTTTGTTCTTTTCTTTTTTTCTGTTCCTTTCTTTCTCGCTTTGTGAGGCCACGAACCACAAGAGAAGCTGGTGGATTTTGTTTTGTTTTGTTTTTGTTTTTGTTACAGGCAATTATTCCCTACTGTGTAAAGTTTGGTTCTGAATTCTGACACAAAACTTTCTTTTATTTGTTTCCTTTTTTTTTTCTTTTGGCTTGGGGGGAGAGGGGGCGGGCCCGGGGAAGGGGGGGGTAGGGAGGTGGGGGGTATTTGTTTTTTTTTTTCTTTTTTTTGTGTTGTTGTTAATTTCTTCGTTTTTTTATATTGCAACACTTTCTTGTTCTGTTATTTTTTGGTTTGGTGTTACATTCTGTTTTGTTTTGTTTTGTTTCGGGGTGGTGTTGATTACTTTTTTATTTTCTCTTGTATGTCTATTGTTTTGTGTTGTTTTTTACTCTGTGTGTGTGTTTGTGTGTGTGTGTGTGTGTGTGTGTGTGTGTGTGTGTGTGTGTGTGAGAGAGAGAGAGAGAGAGAGAGAGAGAGAGAGAGAGAGAGAGAGAGAGAGAGAGAGAGAGAGAGAGTATGTATGTGTGTGTGTGAGTGAGTGAGTGAGTGTGTGTGTGCGTTTCATTTGCTTTATTTGATTATTCTTTATTGGATAATGAATAGCACTCTGTGTTTTATTTTACCCAGTCCTGGAATAGATGGAGTTTTGTAATGTTGTCACCTGTTACATTTGTGTGTGTGTGTCTGTCTGTCTGACATTGTCTGTTCTGTTGTTTGTTGACTGTCTGTCTTCTGACTGTTTGTCTGTCTGTCTGCTTGTCTGATGTCTGTTTGTGTGGTGCATGATGCTGTCTCCGTGCATGCGCGCTGCGTGTGATGTGTGTGATGTGTGCGTGTGTGGTGTGTGTTGTGTGTGTGTGTGTGAGTGTGTGTGTGTGGTGTGTGTGTGTGTGAGTGTGTGTGGTGTGTGTTGTGTGAGGTGTGTGTGTGAGTGTGTGTGGTGTGTGTGAGTGTGTGTGGTGTGTAGTGTGTGTGTGTGATGGAGAGTGTGTGTGGGGAGAGTGTGTGTGTGGTGTGGTGTATGTGTGTGTATGTGTGTGTGTGAGTGTGTGTGCGTGTGTGTGTGTGTGTGCGTGTGCGTGTGCGTGTGTGTGTGTGTTCTTCACACACGAGCGCTTAATCACGTTCGTGTAATCGATGACAGTAAAAATCTTAGACTTAATTTTTAGATCTCTTGACGAGTTTCAACGCCAAGACATATAGACCAAACTACTCTCTGTGTCATAGGCCCACATCTTCACCACTTTATGATGCAAGTATTAAAGGCGAAACTTTCAACTATCAAATTGCTGTCAGGTTTGAATGAAAAAAAATGTTATGCTGGTATTGTCTTCAGCCGTGACAAGCTCTGAACGTGACAACCTGTACACGACGCCTTTCATGATGGAAAAGTCTTCTGAAGACGGAGTATGGCGTCCTAAATTGAAAGTGTTTTTTTTCATAAGTGGTATATACGTAAACTTTTCATATCACGGGAATTCTCAGATGTGAGGCTATTATATGCCAGTGGGAACGGATGACAAAATTTACCAAGAGAGAGAGAGAGACAATGACAATGACAATAGTTTATTGTGACAAGCTTTTACGCCCATTCACAAGGGACAGAGGGATGGGGACTGGGTACAAAACTTCAAATTCACATCATACATTGACATAACTGGATCTGTGACAAGGTTTCCATGTCACGCAATGTCTTTTGTCAAGTAAGCTCACTGGCTGGCTCTGTTTCGTGGTACAAACACGTGGATTGGGGTGCACACGTAGCTGTCCAGGGGTTATGCTTGCCTGCTCTCTCTCTATATCTATCTCTATGATCAACCACCGCCTTCGACCATCTCTCTCTCTAAGAGAGAGAGATTGTGTTTCTTTTTCTATCATCGGCTAGAACTCCTAGGTTAACCAAGAAAGACATTCTTTGGGTATGCGACCGTTTTAGCCCACAATTAATTCTCTCTCTCTCTCTCTCTCTCTCTCTCTCTCTCTCTCTCTCTCTCTCTCTCTCTCTCTCTCTCTCTCTCCCTCTCTCTCTCTCTCCCTCCCTCCCTCCCTCTCTCTCTCTCTCTCTCTTGCTCCATCTTTCACACACACACACACACACGCGCACCCCGTTTGTTCCATCAATTGTCCTAAAGCCTCTTGACGCCTATGCCCCATTATTTCTGCCCTGCAGTACAACAGCTATAATACGAGGGAGGAGAGGAGTGGAGAGTTTCAGTCGGTGACAGCAGGCTTTTTGTGTGTGTGACAATATAAAGGAAAAGGCGTTCCCACAACCTGTGTGGTCGTAGGGGATCGAGGTGTCAGGGACCTCAGCTTCTCTAGGCGCCAGCATGTTGAGGGCAGTGGCGCCCATCTCCTCTCCCTCGCTGCTTTACTCTCCCTGACCGTAAAGAGGGCAGGTACCCATTTACAGCTGGAGGAACTGTACTGTAGCAGAGGCGCGCAAACGGTCACCCATCCAGTTGGCAACCACGCTCGACGCCGGTTAACTTGGCTTTGGGAAAGCGAGCGCTCACACTATATGTGACAATATGCATTATGGAAATCAAATTTTTACCCCATGTGTTTTTTTGGATTATAAAAAAACGAAGACATGCAGTCTATTGTGCAATATATTTTTGTGTACGTTTCTTTATTTGAGTCTATCTGTTACTTTCCCTATCCGTTTGTCTACTTCTGTATGTGCATGTGCCACTCTACTTGTCTCATTGTCTCTGTCTCATTGTCTCTGTCTATCTGTCTCTTTGTCACTTTTGTCTCTCTGTCTCTTTCTCTATCTGCCTGTCTCTGTCATTGTCTGTCTGTCTGTCAGTCTGTCTGTCTGTCTGTCTCTCTCTCTCTCTCTCTCTCTCTCTCTCTCTCTCTCTCCTCTCTCTCTCTCTCTCTCTCTCTCTCTCTCTCCCCTACCTCCCTCCCTCCCTCCCTCTCTCTCTCTCTCTCTCTCTCTCTCTCTCTCTCTCTCTCTCTCTCTCTCTCTGAATAACACACTTGATATTAAGAAAAATTCTGTTAACTCTACTTGACGTTTCGCCCCGCCCAGTGTAAGCATCATATCATGGCCCAAGGCTGATACTTTTATGTGTAACAATGAACCTGTTCAGAGTTCAGAGTTGTCATTACTTGCGCAGGAAAGTGTAGACATTCATCATTGTAGCGCGATAGTCGAGTAAATGTCGCTTTTAAATGCCAGCATGTGTGAGCAAGAGTTGAGAATAGCATACATCTTCAGTAACAGAACTCGGGAGAAACAGACACAGACAGATACACAGACGTAGAAACAGACAGACGAATGTACAGAAATACAGAAATAGTCACACAACCTCAGACAGACAGGCAGATAATTATACGGTCAAATTGAGAAACGGGATAAAATCTATATAAGGCAGAGAGAGAATTGGAATTTGAAATATTTCGAATATTTTATTGTAGGCGATTGGATAAGCCAGTGGCTTCTTTACACTAGGCCCTCAGAAAAAAAAATTCAACAGGCAACAAAGTTAAAAGACAAATCAAAGAGATTTCCTTTTTTCTTTCTTTCCTTCTTTTTTTTCTTTCTTTCTTTCTTTCTCTCTTTCGTTCCGTTTTATTTATTTATTCATTTCTTTATTTATTTATTCATCTGTTTATTTACTTATTCATTTATTTCTTTAATCATTTTTTATATCGAGGATAATGGATTAAGTACTCATGTGCTACCAGTCCCCGTGAGTATGCAGTTTTTGACAATTTTATCATCTGTTCCCACCGATCCACAATAGCCTACTCTTCCGAAAAGCGGATAGGAATTTAACATGTGCGCAAGATGTTCTGCGTGCGTTTGCACATGGGGCCTAGGTTTATAGTCTCACCCGAAGGACTTTTGGGGAGAGTTGAGTTAGCGCTGATGTTAACTCCAGAAGAAAAATCCCCTTACACGGGATTCGAACCCGGGTGGTCAAATTACGAGGGAGCGCAATGTTCTAACCACTAGGCTTTTCCGGCACCCGAGAGAGAGAGAGAGAGAGAGAGAGAGAGAGAGAGAGAGAGAGAGAGAGAGAGAGAGAGAGAGATACAGAAAAAGAGAGAGGGGTCAGGGAAGGGAGAGGAACAGACAGACAGACAGACAGACAGACAGACAGACAAACAGAAAGCTGAAATCAAGAGAGCCTGAATGAGGCAGAGACAATGACAGAGCTAAAGTGGAAAATGGAAAATGGAGAAGACAAAGACATAATTATTGTGACAGAGACAAAGCAAGACACAGACAGAGTTCAGGACAAAAAGAGAGAGAGAGGGAAAGAGAGAGAGAGAGAGAGAGAGAGAGAGAGAGAGAGAGAGAGAGAGAGAGAGAGAGAGAGAGAGAGAGAGAGAGAGACGAAAAGTGGCTAAGATGAAAACAAAATAAAACAAAGGAACAAACAGATACAGACAGTTAGGAGGCCGAGACATAGGCTCGTCAGAGAGACGCAGAGAGAGAGAGAAAGAAAGAGAGAGAATAGCCATTCTTCAAATTCTAAACAATGAATTAATTTCTTCACAAAGAATCCACCGACCCATAAAATGAAGAGGCTTCCGAGCTACACATAACTCAATCCCAGGATAAAGCCGCACAGAAAATTGCATACATTATTCCGCATATCAAATAAACGTAAAAAGCTAGAAACTTAAAATCAACATCTCACTATTATTTGCAAAAATAAAATGCATAAAAAGAGACGGTGGGTTAAAGCCACTCTGATTGAAGCGTTGAACTTGTTGAGAACATATTGCGAAACGCCTCGTGAAAGTTGTCCGTCGGTTCGAGACGTGTTCACCTGTAAACATTTGTACTGCATTGACTGTAAGGTAAAGTTAAAGGTGTCCCATAACCTGTGTGGTCGTATGGGAGCGAGGCGCCAAAGACCTCGGCTTCTCTAGGGGGCAGCATATTGAGGGTGGCGCCCATCTCTTCTCCCTCGCTGCTTTACCTTCCCTAACCCGCAAGAGGGCAGGTACCCATTTACAGCTGGGGTGGACTGTACTGAAGCCAAGACGTGCAAACGGTCACCCATGCAATTGGTAACCACGCTCAGTGCTGCTTAACCTTAGCTTGGGGAAAGCGAGTGCTCTGGCCACTGAGCTATCCCGTCCCCTATCCACAGTTTTGTCCCGGCTAAAAAAAACTTACGTCCGTTCCTAATGGAAGCCAGGAGCCGATAGCTAACATGAAATTGCTAACTATGCTTAAGAACGTTTTGTTGAAATTGATCGTTTGATTGATTGCATCCAGACATGGCAAACTCTGCAAATGCGAAATGACCTGCAGTCTTCCTTTATAGCAGAAAAAAGTCTGTGAAGTCGGAGTATGGCTACCTATAATGTGGCGAGTTAGCTAGTTTAAAAAAAATACACCCAGGATTTTTTTTTCATTCAGTAGATATACCTACAGTCTGACAGTTATTCCTAGGTGAGGTGAGTTGAATGAGACATTGGAGACATTGCCGTAAAATCCCTAGCATACGCCCACCCCCCTGTGCACTGATTTAGGGCAAAATTGGGGGGTGGGCGTTTGCTAGGGATATATACCCCTTTGCAGAAAGTAATTTTTGTGCTCAACCATGTAATTGAGTGAATACAAACCCCGAAAGCATGTAAGTTTTGTCTTGTGAGTAGAAGTGAAAGAAAATAGAAAAAAAAAAGACTTTGAGGCAAACAAGGCCAATGAGTTCCATTGCTTTCCGTTGTAGGTCCTTGTTTCCCAATACCCTGCCTTCAGATCTTTCATCTTCCAGATAATGCAGCACACCTTGGTCGACATATTCAGATCTAACTGCTGGTCCTTTTGAGAGTTTCCGTTTTTGCTTGTCTTTTCCGTACTGCTGTTCAAGTCTATCTCTGTTTTCACGGGCACACTCCAAAACATTCCCACCTGCTTCGTTATCCAAATACTGGAGGGCTTCCAATTTGAAAGATACAGTGTAAGACTGTCCCTTCGGCATTTTGCAAAAATGGCACAGAGAGATTCAAGAACCAGCTTCCGGCCATCAGGAAGCGTCGTCAAAGTACCGGTACGTCACTGACAGACAAAAGACGTCAATGGAAAAATCATGACGTAATTTTAATTCACTTTGTTGGGGATGGGTGGGAGTGAGGAGAGGGAACAAAGAATAAGAAAAAAGGAAACACGAAAAGGTAAAGAAGGGGAAAAGATGACTTTTAGAACAGTCTGCACAAATCCTAGTGAAAGTGAGCATAGTCTCTTTGAAAAAAGCAGTGTGGGCGTTTGCTAGGTAGTTACCCCCGTGCACAACTTTTGGCCCAAAGTGGGGTGGGTGGGCGTTTGCTAGATGGTGGGCTTATGCTAGGGATTTTACAGTATATGTATTCTTTAAAACCTTCAAGATGTTCAGCTGGGGAACGCACGTCAACAACAACGACAAAAACAAAACACAACACCAACAGCAGCAGTAGCAGCAGCAATAACAACAGCAACAACAATAACATCAACAGCAACAACTGCATCAACAATAACTACAACAGCAACAATAGCAACATCACATACAACATACAGCAGCAACAACTCCAACACCAATTACAGCAAAAACAATAACAACAACAGCAATACCAACTACAGCAACAACAGTAACAACACCAATTGTAACGCTCCACCAACATAAGGAGCCGCTTTGCACCAGAGGTCAATTTTTAGTTATTGACAAGTTATTAGTTTGCAATAAAATGGCTATACAATGCAAAAAAACAGATTGGAAATCGGACAACTCTGTGCAAAGTTATTACAAATTGAAATGATAGACTGCAGGATGGAACAAAATGAGAAACGGGCAAGTTTATTTTTGTAACAGGTTGTCAGAATGAGGGCTTGGGTATTTTCAAAACACATTTAAAAGCAAAAGGAATAAAAACTATGCCTTGATATTTCATTACAAGGTAGAATAACGGATATTGTTTGATAATCGATCAAAATCTCAAAATTGACAACTTGACCCCGACCTCCCTTTAATGGCTCCTAGTGCAAAATTGGGTAATGTGCTAAGCGACTCATTTCGTGGTGGAGCGTCACAATTGCAGTAACAACAATAACTACAGCAGCAAAACCCACAACAACAACAACAGCAGCAACACCAACTACAGCAACAATAACAGCTACAGCAACAATTACAGCAACAATAACAACAATAACAACAGCAGTAACAGCAACAATAGCAACAACAATATCAACATCATCATCAATAACAACAACAAACAACATCACCAAACTTAAGTCCAGCATGCAAGTTCACACACACACACACACACACACACACACACACACACACACACACACACACACACACACACACACACACACACAAATACACACACACACACACACACACACAAATACACACACACACACAAATACACACTCACACACACACACAACACACACACACACACACACACACACACACACACACACACACACACACACACACATACATAGATAGACCAGCATGTGCGCATGCGTGTCAAAACCTCATCCATCGTTAGTAGAGGGGAAGTGGCGTGGTCATGGCGTGTGCCATGTGTGGCAAATTGCTTTCTGAGGACGGAAAGGGTCCACCTGGTTCTAGATTTGACCATGACACAGTGTGCCTAAATCCCCGTGGTCAATGCCCTTACAACAACACAACAGCTAGCTCTGTCTCTGTCTCCGTCACTGTCTCTGTCTCTCTCTCACTCTCTCCCCTCTCGCTCTCTCTCTCTGTCTGTGTCTGTCTTTCTGTCTGTATGTCTGTCTGTCTGCCTCTCTCTGTCTATCAGGCTGGCTGTCTCTGTCTGTCTGTCTGTCTGTCTGTCTGTCTGTCTGTCTCTCTCTCTCTCTCTCTCCTCTCTCTCTCTCTCTCTCTCTCTCTCTCTCTCTCTCTCTCTCTCTCTCTCTCTCTCTCTCTCTCTCTTGTTTTGTTAGAGGTTTTTCTATATTGATGTTATTCCTGGTAAGAGCGGGGACTGGATGTAAAAAAGGTTCACGTGTGTTTTATTCATTATCCTCAAATAAAAGAATTTGCCTTGCCTTGCCTTGCTTTGCATTGCCCCCCCCCCCCCCCCCTCTCTCTCTCTCTCTCTCTCTCTCTCTCTCTCTCTCCTCTCTCTCTCTCTCTCTCTCTCTCTCTGACAACTGGGTTCATGACAGTGATGACGATGCTATGTTTTGTATGTACACTGATATTTGATTATAGGCTATGTGCATGTTGACAGTTATTATGAGGAAATGTGCCATTACTACGCCACCACCCACCTTCTTTATTTTTGTTGCTTGTATTGTGGCCTATGGCCGAAGTACATTAAAAGCATTTCAGATTTCTCTCTCTCTCTCTCTCTCTCTCTCTCTCTCTCTCTCTCTCTCTCTCTCTCTCTCTCCCCTCTCTCTCTCTCTCTCTCTCTCTCTCTCTCTCTCTCTCTCTCTCTCTCTCTCTCTAGCAACTCATATGTCTGAGAAGGGAAAACATGGTGTACAACTGATACCAGGTGCTGTAGAGTTGTTCATTTTGCTTTTTGCAGATGATGTTGTTTTGTTGTCTTCTACTCCTGTAGGCCTGCAAAATCAGTTGAATATTCTCCAAAAGTTTGTGTGGATATGAAATTAAACATTAATACAGATAAAACCGAAGTTATGGTCTTTAGGAAAGGAGGGATTTTGGGTAAGGATGAGGAATGGTTTTTAGGAGATAAAAAGTTAGAAGTTGTAAATAAATATTGTTTTTTGGGGTATGTTTTTACGACAAAACTTTGTCATAGGCTGGGTACAGAACATTTGTGTGTAAAAGGGAAAAAAGCACTAATAAGTTTAATTAGAGCATTAAAAAAAAAACAAAGATATTTCTTACCAGGTTTATTTTAAAGTTTTTGATGTAAAAATTAAGCCAATATTGCTATATGTATCTGAAGTATGGGGAGTAAATCGCTTAGAACATGTAGAAAAAGTACATTTGGTGGCTTGTAAACTTTTTCTTGGAGTTCCTGTTAAAACACCAAATAAAATGGTTTATGGGGAAGTTGCCAGATATCCTTTATTCATAAACTCATATATTTGTGCAGTTAGATATTGGTTAAAATTACTACAAATGAGTAATCAGAGGTTGCCAAGACAGGCCTACGAAATGCAATTAATTCTAGATCAGAAAGGTAAAAAATGTTGGGTAGCAAGTGTAAGGGAATTGTTGTGCAATTCAGGGTTTAATATTGTTTGGCTACAACAGGGTGTTTGTGATATTCAGGGATTCCTTAGTGCATTCAAGCAAAGATTAATTGATATGTTTATTCAGGAGTGGTCAGGTGTCATGAGAGAGAGTAATAGGTATGCAACATATAGATCTTTTAAGACTGTTTTTGAAAAAGAATTGTATCTTCATAGTATTGATATTGATTGTTTCAGAGTTGCACTGTCACAGGCCAGAATGAATGTTCTTCCTTTAAATAATAATCTCAACAGATACAGCAACAACAATCAAGATAAAAACTGTTCTTTATGCAAAAACGTTATTGAAGATGAATACCATCTAATATATATTTGTCCATTATATACAGATTTACGAACCAGTTACCTGAAAGATCTTCTTCATGTGCCTATGCCTTTTCTTCTTCAGGCACGTAGTAGATGTCGTTCAGTGCAGCTAGCAACATTTTTATTCCGTGCTATTCGAAGAAGACAGACAGTGGCAGAACTTATGTAAAGTAAGTAGATCTAGATCTAATAGTGAAAAAGATGCGTTGTATCAAGTGTGTACCGCTGCTTTATGATGAGACTTTGAACAAATTCGTTATATGCACATACATCCACTCCCCCATCTCCCACTTCGTTTTGAATTGTGGCCCAAGGCTGATGTTCAATAAAAACATTTTCATTTCATTTCATTTCTCTCTCTCTCTCACTCTCTCTCTCTCTCTCTCTCTCTCTCTCTCTCTCTCTCTCTCTCTCCTCTCTCTCTCTCTCTCTCTCTCTCTCTCTCTCTCTCTCTCTCTCTCTCTCTCTCTCTCTCTCTCTCTCTTGGGGGGACGGGTAGCCTAGTGGTCAGAAATATTGCGCTGGCAATTTGACGACCCAGGTTCGAGTCTGGTCGAGGAGATTTTTCTCCTGGAGTTAACATCAGTGCTGACTCCACTCTCCCCAAAAGTCCTTCGGATGAGACTTTAAGCCGCAGCCCCGTGTGCGAACGCACGCAGAACATCTTGCGCACACGTTAAATCATGTTCCGTTTTCGTAAGAGTAGGCCATCGTGTGCCGGTGGAACAGATGACATTTACAAAACTGCATTCACACGGGGACTGGATGTAAAAAAAACAAGAGTGCTTATCCCATTATCCTCGATATAAAAGAAAAAAATCAAATCTCTCTCTCTCTCTCTCTCTCTCTCTCTCTCTCTCTCTCTCTCTCTCTCTCTCTCTCTCTCTCTCTCTCTCTCTCTCTCTCTCTGATGGGGGAGGGGAGGGGCGGGAAGGGTAAGGATGGGCGGAGAGGGAAAGAAGGGATAGGGGCGAGGGGTGGGGAGGCTTAGGTTGAAGTTAAATCATGACAGACATAACTGTTGGGATTGTTGCACCAAAATTAAAAGCTCTTAGGATTATTACAGGCAGAGAATGATTTATATTACATTATAACGCGTTCGTGATGACCAGCTTCTATTTCATTGAGATGTACTGCTTTCTTTTGTTGTTGTTGCCGTTGTTTTGCTTGGGTTTTTTTTTCCCTTTAAGAGGCCACAAAGAGAGAGTATAAGTGAAAGAATGATATTTATTAGAGAGAGAGAGAGAGGCAGACAGGGAGAGAGAGACCGGCAGGCAGACAGACAGGCAGAGACAGACATAGAGACAGAGAGAGAGGGGGGGGGGACAGAGAGACTGAGAATGAGAGATGACGACGACGATGATGATGATTCTGATTCTGAATTTGATTCTGATTATTCTGCCAGAGAGAGAGAGGGGGGGGGGGGGGAGGAGGAGGAGGGGAGGGAGACAGAGATAGACAGACAGAAAGGAGAGACAGGCCCAGAGATAGGGACAGAGAAAGAGACACACAATAAGTTACAGTCAGAGAAAGGCAAGGCGAGGCAAAATCTTTTATATCGAGGATAATGAATAATTTTTCTGTTTCTGGTCCAGTGATCTGGAACGATCTCCCTCTCTCCCTTCGTAAAAAACCTACCTATGACACATTTAAATCCAGCCTCAAGACACACTTGTTTCAAAGCTAAGACTTTCCTATCCTGTTTCATCTTCTGCCCCTGCTCTCAACAGCCGAACAATCCACCACCCTGCCAAAGTGTTTAAACTCTGTGTGTGTGTGTGTGTGTGTGTGTGTGTGTGTGTGTGTGTGTGTGTGTGTGTGTGTGTGTGTGTGTGTGTATTGACTTTGTTAAAAATCTAAATTGTTGTTGGCTGCATGTGCAAGAATTGGTTGAATGCAAGCGCTTTGATTTGTTTTTGCAAGATATAGCGCTATATAAATTCCATTTATTATTTATTATTATTATTAATGAATAATCACTCGTGTGCTTTTTTACATCCAGTCCCCGCTC
>CM060331.1:36970980-36978480 GCA_030674155.1 Stramonita haemastoma | reverse complement strand
GAGAGAGACAGACAGAGACAGGGAGACAGAGAGATAAGGTGTAAAATGTGAACCAAAAGTATGGCGAAAGTTGATGGTCTTCTTTAAAAGTAGTATTAATAACCATTGGGGGAGGGATAGCTCAGTGGTCAGAGCGCTCGCTTTCCCCAAGTCAAGTTAAGCAGCGTCGAGCATGGTTACCCGTTGGATGGGTGACTGATTGCGCGCCTTGGCTTCAGTACAGTCCCCACAGTTCACCCAGCTGTAAATGGGTACCTGCCCTCTTTCGGGTCAGGGAAGGTAAAGTAACGAGGGAGAGAAGATGGGCGCCACCCTCAATATGCTGGCCCCTAGAGAAGCTGAGGTCTCCTGACACCGCGCTCCCCTCCGACCGCCTAGGTTAAGGGACACCTATAAGTAGCCATTATGTAACCAAACAATGAATTGAAGACAACTGGCAATGTCAAAAAAAGCTACGAAAACACTGTTTCAAAGATACACCTATTAAAACGTTGTATGCAAAATAAAAAAAACAACCTAAGTATATCACAATCCCACTACGACGTCGAAAAAGAATGAAGAAAATCTCCTGCGTGATAATAAGAACGTGTGAAAAACTCTGCACTATCAAAAGAGTATGAAAATAGTAGTGTCATAAACAAGCGAGAAAAGTATTGTCCCTTTAAAAAAGACGGCTGAAAATGTTAATAAATGGTGTTGTTAAAAGAAAAAAAAAGAGGCTGAATCATATCAAAGTGCTATAAAAAGTACAAATATGATTTTTTTTTTTAAGCGAACAGAGTAGTCAAGAATAGCGATATGAAAATGTGCATGTTACTGTGAAGAAAAAATTCCCTTTGCTGTATTAAAACAACGATTTGATGATAGAAGCTTAGGTTGGGTCCTATCAAAACAAAAGTGTTTGCGCTTATATGCATGTATATAAGCGGATGAGACTTTAAACCGAGGCCCCGTGTGCGAACGCACGCAGAACATCTTGCGCACACGTTAAATCCTGTTCCGCTTTTCGTAAGAGTAGGCCATCGTGTGCCGGTGGGAACAGATGACAATATTTACAAAACTGCATACACACGGGGACCGGATGAAAAAAAGCACATGATTGCTTATTCTGTTATCCTCGATATAAAAGAATAAATAAATAAATAAGTAAATAAATAAATAAGTATGTATGGTAAGTATATATTTGTTTTCTCTAGCCAACCACTTGGATGGATGACCGTTTGCGCGCCTTGGGTTAAGTACAGTCCCCCAGTTCACCCAGCTGTAATTCGGCACCTTACCCTCTTTAGGGTCACGGAAGGTAAAGTAGCGACGGAGAGGAGATGGGCACCGCCCTCAATATACAGACCCCTAGAGAAGCTGAGGTCTCTGATACCTCGCTTTCCTACGACCAGTGGGTGTGTGCGTGTGCGTGTGCGTGCGTGCGTGCTTGCGTGCGTGCATGAGTGCGTGCTTGCGTCTATCTGTCTGTCTGTCTGTGTGTTTGTGTCTGTGTCTATTAATGCGTATGAAACGGTTAAAAAAAAGTTCAGAAAACAAAACTAACAAAAACATCATTATTATTATATAAGATCGCAAGGAGAATTTACGGTCTTATCCACTGCGCAAAAAGAAAAAAAATGTTCACTACAATATAAAAACTGTGCCAGAAAGCCACGTTATCAAAGACAAAACAAGAAAGGTTCACGATAAAACAATTATAAAAACACAAATGTGTCAGCAAACAAGATCCAAAAAATTCACCATCATCAGATAAAAACCAAAGTTAAAAGGCCATGAAAAGATGAAGCTCAAAGCTAAAGCAGAACAAAGTCAAGAGGAATCGACCTCCCTAAATAAAAAAGCACACACAAAAATCCCAACTCTGAAAACTGGTTTTGTTGCCGTTGACACATAAAACCCTTTTCCCACCTGTTTTCTCTTTGCATTTAATTTTCCATGGCAAATAGATTTTTCAAGCGTTGTTCGGTTTCCTTTTTGTGTTTCTTTGTTGGTTGGTTTGTTTATGTAGTGTTTAGTGTGTGTGTGTGTGTGTGTGTGTAAACGTGTGTGTGTGTGTGTGTGTGTGTGTGTGTGTGTGTGTGTGTGCTTGTGCCTGTTTGTTTGTGTGTGTGTTTGTTCATGTGTCTGTGCATGCGTACATGCATTTTTAGAGTGCATTTGTGTATAATTATACTCACTCTCTTTATGTCCTCTTCACTGTTGTGGATGGAAGGTAGAAGGGGGGGGGGGGGGGTCAGGTGGCAAGGAAGGGAGAATGGGCTTTTAGAACACACAAGAGTGTTGCTGGTCCATTAGTATCATTTGCTCCCTACTGTGACAGTTTGTTCCCGGTTCTGTAGCATAGAAGGCTTTCTGTCTGCCTGTCTGTCTGTTTATCAGTCTGTCTGTCAGCCTGTCTAACTGTCTGTATGTTTTTCTGTCTGTCTGTCTGTCAATATGTCTATCTGTGTGTCTGTTTGTCTTTCTGTCTGTACTTGACAGTTTGTTCCCTGCTCTATAGCGTAGAGCGCTTTCTGTCTGGCTGGCTGTCTCAATGTCTGTCTTTCTATTTATCTGTTTATCTCTCTGTCTCTTGTATCTCCGTCTGTCTGTCTACGACAATTTGTTCCCTGCTCTGTAGGATAGCATGCTTTCTGTCTATTTTTCTGTCTGTTTCTCTGTCTCTGTTCCTATCTGCTCTGTTGTTGTTTTTTTAAGATAATGTAATAAGCACTCATGTGCTTTGTTACGGCCGGTACCTGTGTGCATATAGTTTTGTCAATTTTGTCATTCGTTCTCACCGGCTAACAATGGCCTATTCTTCGAAAAGCGGAACGGGTTTTAACGAGTGCGCATCATGTTCTCTCTGTCTCTCTGTCTGTCAGTGACTGTTCCGTGAACCGCAGCATAAAATGCTTTCTTTCTGTCTCTCCTTCAATCTGTCTATTTCTCTGTCTGTCTTTCTCTATGTTTCTCTGTCTGTTTGTCTGTCTGTCTGTCTGTCTGTCTGTCTGTCTGTATGTATGTATGTATGTATGTATGTATTTATGTATGTATTTATGTATGTATTTATGTGTGTGCGTGTGTATGTATGTATGTATGTATGTCTGTCTGTATGTATGTATGTATGTATATATGTGTATGTGTGTTTATAGGTTTTCCTCCAGTAGTGGGCGGGGTGGGGAGTTTTATGCCCATAAAGAACAGAACCTTATTGTTCCATCAGCATGAATAATTTCTCACAGGGCAGAATGGTCCCAGGGACATTTTAGCATAGATCGGTCGTCTGTCTTTCAACAGGGTGTTTCTCTGTGTAGCACGTGTCTGTGTCCGTGCAGTTTTGTTTTACGTGACAATTAGTGGCCAATTCCTCTCTGTGTGGTGTGTGTGTGTGTGTGTGTGTGTGTGTGTGTGTGTGTGTGTGTGTGTGTGTGTGTGTGTGTGTGTGTGTATGTGTGTAGTAGTAGTAGTAGTAGTAGTAGTAGTCTTCAAATTTACGTCCTTCCACATAAAGTGATACCGGACAGGGGGGGGGGGAGCATAAAAAAAGATAAATGGATGAATGAATACTATCAAAGATGGGAAATATATGCAAATATAGCAATAATATTTTTTTTAAAACAGAAAAACAAACACAGACACACAATAAACATATAGAATAATAATAATAAAAAATATCAAAATGTTGATAAAATAGAGAAAGGGAGAGAAAGACAAGGATAATGATGGGGGATATATAAATTAAAGTATTTACTAATTTTTTTTTTTTTAAAGGAAATCGGGGGGGGGGGGGGGGTATGTGTTGTGTTGTGTTTTATGTGTGTGTGTGTATACTTGTATGCATGTACATGTGTGTGAGTGTGTGCGTGCGTGTGTGAATGCGCGCGCGTGTGTGCGTGTGTGTATGTAATCTCTATACAAGCACCGGTCCCAACATATTATTCTATATAGCCTTGTCAACCACAGAGCTCCATAACAGGGCTAATACCTTGTCAGTCACCGAAGCTCAGACTAAACCTAGGTGGGTGGCTATGTGCATACACACCATAAAGGCACCAAGCTCCACACGATCTCTTCATTTCGTCCTTGTATCACAAAGGTCCTGGCCCACCATAATGGCCAATCCAGAATGATCACCGTAGAAGGCACGTGCATGTAAAAGCTGGAGAAAAATAGAAAGACTGTAAAGAGAAATGGGTAAGGGAGGAGCGTGTGAGAACTTAATCAGACAGATAGGCAGGCTGGCAGATAGACAGGCTACTAGACAGACAGACAGGCAGACAAAGAGATGGGGGGGGGGGGGGGGGGAGAAAAGTGAGGATCTCAAAGACACAGAGAGAGAGACATATATACATGTATATATATATAGAGAGAGATAGAGAGAGGGGGGGGGGTGGAGAGGAGAGACAGACAGACAGACAGACAGAGAGGGAGGGAGAGAGAGACAGAAACACAGAGGGCGAGATGAAAGAAACGCAAAGGAAGACAGAAACTGAGAATAACAAAGAGGCAGGAACAGTTATAGGTATATAGAACGTTGGAGAGAAAGAGACAGAGAGAGAGACAGAGAGAGAGACAGATACAGAGAGACAGACAGGCAGACAGACAGACGAACAGTCAGACATACAGACACGCAGACATGGAGACAAACAGACAGACAGAGAGAGACAGAGAAAGGGGTGAGCCTGATAGAGAAACAGAAAGAACCCCCCAAAAAAAACCACAAAAAACAACCAAACAGAAAACCCTAACGAATCTGATGAACCCAACAAATACAGTAACACAATAGCAGTGGCCTTAATAGCGTTGCACAGACCAAAAAAAAAAAAACTACATCCAACCCCCAAAAAACCATAACAACAATCCAAGAAGTGTGTTTGGGTTTTGTTGTGTGTGTGTGTTTTTTTGTGTGTTTTTTTGTATGTGCACATACAATTCCATGGCCTGGTTTCCCTCGATTAATCCTTTTGGTCTTCTTTATTTTTCTTCTGGGTTCCCCAATGGAATGGCACCACGTGCATTTCATTCCATATTGGCTACACCCCTCCCCCCCCTCCCCTCCCCCTTCCCTATCTGCCGAGACATGTACTTAACAAGCAGATGTTTGTTTTTTCTTTTGTTTAAAAAGGAAAAAAAAAGGTTTTGCCTCTCTGTCCTCTTCCTCTTCTGGTGAACGAGCTAGAGTTGTTTCAGGATAATGCATTCTCTCTCTCTCTCTCTCTCTCTCTCTCTCTCTCTCTCTCACGCACACGTTAAATCCTGTTCCGCTTTTCGTAAGAGTAGGCCATTGTGTGCCGGTGGGAACAGATGACATTTACAAAACTGCATACACACGGGGACTGAACGTAAAAAAGCACAAGAGTGCTTATTCCATTATCCTCGATATAAAAGAATAAATCAAATCAAATCAAATCATATCACCACCACTCATTCGAAATTACAGAGAGACCCGTTAAGTACACGCGCACTGGGTGAGACAGTTTGCACTTGTGTGTGTGTGTGTGTGTATATGTGTGTCTGTGTCTGTCTGTGTATGTGTGTTTCATTTATTTATTTATTTATTTATTTTTGTTATATCAAGGATAATGGAATAAGCACTCATGTGCTTTTTTACATCCAGTTCCCGTGTGTATGCATTTTTTTGTAAATCGTGTCATCTGTTTCCCACCGGCAAAAGATGGCCTACTCTTATGAAAAGCGGAACAGGATTTAACGTGAGCGCAGGATGTTCTGCGTACATTCACACACGGGACCTCGGTTTATAGTCTCATCCGAAGGGCCTCAAGGCCCACAAGGTCTGACAAGGTCACTGAAACGACACACACACGCATACACAAACACACACACACGCATACACAAACACACACACACGCATACACAAACACACACACACACATACACAAATACACACACACGTACACAAACACATACACCCACTCTCTCCTCTCTCTCTCTCTCTCTCTCTCTCTCTCTCTCTCTCTCTCTCTCTCTCTCTCTCTTTCTCTCTTCTCTCTCTCTCTCTCTCTCTCTCTCTCTCTCTCTCTCTCTCTCTCTCTCTCTCTCTCTCTCTCTCTCTCTCTCTCTCTCTCTCTCTCTCTCTCTCTCTCTCTCTCTCTCTTCTCTCTCTCTCTCTCTCTCTCTCTCTCTCTCTCTCTCTCTCTCTCTCTCTCTCTCTCTCTCTCTCTCTCTCTCTCTCTCTCTCTCTCTCTCTCTCTCTCTCTCTCTCACACACACACACACACACACACACACACACACACACACACACACACACACACACCACACAGAACCACTTGTAAAATAAAATTTTAAAACACACTGCAAGTACGTCCTAGAAACATTGTAACTTACAGAAAGATTTCACACAATAATGAGAGACAGACGGGTGGTGGTGGGGACAGACAGACAGACATAGTAGACAAATAGACGGAGAGTTATTTCTTTTATTCAAAGGATAATAAAATAAGCACTCATGTGCTTTTTTTACATTTAGACCCCGTTTGTATGGTGTTTTGTCAATTTTTCATCCGCTCCCACTGGCACTCAATGGCCTACACTTCCAAAAAGCAGAACGGGTTTTAACGTGTGTGTAAGATGATCTGCGTGCGTTCGAAAACGAGATTTTGCTTTACAGTCTCATTTGAAGGACTTTTGGAGGGAATGAAGTCGACACTGACGTTAACTCCAGGAAAAAAAATCCTCTTGAATGAGAGTCGAACCTTGGTCAGCAGATTACGAGCGTATCACTCTGACCACCACAGGTTATCCCATCCGCCCCTGAGACAAGAAGTTAGGAGGACAGAAACCTAGAAACTGAGACACAGATGTGAAGACAGAGACAGAGGCTTAGATGTGATTAGACCGTAATGACTGATTGTTTAAAGGTTTGGGGTTCACTGCAGAGTAAACTATGGAAGAGGGGAAGGAGAGTGGCTATAACACAGGTTCAACCTGAATGGTAATTGTGTTCGTGTTTGTGTGTTTGTGTGCGTGTGTGTGTGTGTGTGTGTGTGTGTGTGTGATTCTGTGTGTGTGTGATTCTGTGTGTGTGTGATTCTGTGTGTTTTTCTGTGTGTCTGTCTTTGTGTTTGTGGTGTGTGTATGTGTGATTCTGTGTGTTTCCCTGTGTGTGTGTGTGTGTATGTCTGTGTCTGTGTGTGTGTGTCTGTGTGTGTGTGTTTTAAATTCTTTTATTTCGTTGAAAATGGAATGATCGCACGTGTACTTTTTTTAAAACATCTAGTCCCTGTATGTATGCAGCTTTGTTAATTTTGTCATCCATTCCCCCCGGCAAACAATGATCTCTTCCGAAAAGCGGAACAGGCTTTAACGAGTGCGTAAGATGCTGTGTGTGTGTGTGTGTGTGTGTGTGTGTGTGTGTGTGTGTGTGTGTGTGTGTGTGTGTGTGTGTGTGTGTGTGTGTGTGTGTGCGCGCGCGCGTGTTGTGTGTGCGTGTGTGTGTGAGGTTTTGTTTTTCGTTTTGTTTTTGTATTGTTTTCCTTCTTTTTTCTTCTTTTT
>CM060331.1:36960980-36965980 GCA_030674155.1 Stramonita haemastoma | reverse complement strand
CTTTGTCCTTCCAGGTGATGTTCAGGGTACGTTGGAGGCAACACATGTGAAACGCATTGACCTTGCGCTCTTGTTGCTCACATTAAAGTCCAGGATTCACTGCCAATTAGGAGGGTGCTCAAGGCGCAGACTCAATAAATCTGGACCTTTGTGTGCTCAATAACATTGATGTTGTTCTCTGCTTTCTTTGTCTGTCTGGTTATGGTGGTAGCTGCTTTGCCGATGTGCTTGTTGAGCTCTACGTCAAGTGAGAAGGTGTCTGAAATAGTTGAGCCCAGATACACGAAGTCAAGGACAACATCCAGTTCATTGCCATTGATGCTGATGACTGTGTGAGAGTCGAGTCAGTATCCTGTCCCATGACTTGTGTTTTCTTCAAGCTAATGGTAAGCCCGAAGTCTTGGCAGACGTCGCATAAAGCGAGTCATGAGCTGCTGTAGGTCCTCAGGTGAGAGAGAAGTTATTGATGCATTGTCTGCAAAAGAGGAAGCCACGCAGCGATCTCAGTTGAACTTAGGCCTTGGCTCTTTGTCTGGAGAGGTTGAAGAGCTTTCTACCTGCCCTGATTATGTATATGAGATATATATATATATATATATATATATATATATTAGTATGTAATAATAGTAACAATAATAACGACAAAATAGCAATGGTGTGCGTGTGTGTGTGAGAGAGATTTTGTTGATTTGATTTGATTGATTTGATTTATTCTTTTATATCGAGGATAATGGGATAAGCACTCTTGTGCTTTTTATAATCCAGTCGCCGTGTGTATGCAGTTTTGTAAATGTCATCTATTCCCATCGGCACACGATGGCCCACTCTTACTAAAAGCGCAACAGGATTTAACGTGCGCGTAAGATGTTCTGCGTGCGTTCGCACATGGGACCTCGGTTTAAAGCCTCATCCGAACGACTTTTAGGGAAAGTGGAGTCAGCACTGATGTTAACTCCAGGAGAACAAAAGAGAGAGAGACAGACAGACAGACAGACAGAGACACAGAGAGAGAGACAGAGACAGAGAAATGAATCGATTGATAAATAAGATAATAATCTAGTAATAAGTACCTGAAACTCGTAACCTAAGCTAGTAAATTGATAAAAAGGTAAACGAGTACTGTAAGAAAGTGAGCACGTGATTATGTCAGTCAGTCGGTCAGTAAGTCAGTACGATAACTGACTGACTGAGTAGACTGACTGACTGAGTGGCTGTCAAACACGCGAACTTTCTAACAGACCATCTGACTGACTGACAGACTGGCCTGACAAACTAACGAAGTAACTGACACTCTCTGATTAGCTACACAATTTCTAGAAGAAAGGAAAAAGAAACAAAACTTTTCAACTGTTTTTTTCTCCTCTAAAAACTGTCTGCCGTTTTCTATCTTTAGCTTACTCTGCTTACAATTGGAAAGAAATGACCAGTTAGCCCCAAAGAGAGCAGTCAGTGGAAATTGCACGTCAACAGGCGCGACAGTCAAACTGCACAGCGCGACAAGGCAAAGGCTATCCATTATGGACAGACACACGCGCACAGCACGTGATGTCCGTACGCGAAGCGGACAGCAGCTAACCATCGCACGAGTAGAGAGAGGGAAAGAGAGCGAGTGATAGAGAGGGATAGGGAGAGAGACAGAGAAAGAGAGAGAGAGAGGCTTCCATCGAGTTTATAGAAGGGAGGTTGTTAAGTTTCTGATACCATTGCAAGACTGATAGTAGTTCGATTTCTCTGTGCCACGTGCGAATTTTGTTTTTAATCTTTATTTCTTTTTTTCTGTATATTTACTTGAGATAATTGTGACAGCTGATTTTTTTTTTACAGAATGTGTGTATGTGTGTGTGTAGCATCGATATGAGATCATTGTGTGAAACCTGTAGGAAGTCTAGCATTATACACTTCGGTGCTTTACTTTTCAAAGTCACTCGTAACTTAACAGTGAAGTTTCGAGAACTTGTGTAAAAAGTTAAAAGGTGATTAACTGGTACAAAGAACAAAATCTGTGACCATTTGATTGCAGTAAATTTTTATATTGATCATGATTCAAAATCAGTGGTTTATTTGTGACGTACATCAATTTGTGTGGTCAACTAATCTTCTTATCGAATTCATTCTGGACCCGAGGCGACTTCGCGAGTGTTGCTTTATCAAAGAAAACAAAAAGAAATAGAAAAAAAACAAAACGTGATTGGTGCTAAACTGGACGTCAGTGGAAGTTAACATCTGTGCAGTGTTCAAGGCAAAATACTGATTTGTCTAACGGACTGGTCACGAGATCGTGACTGAACAGGTGCAGAGATTATTAAATAGATTTAATTAATAGATAAAGAAACCACACAAAAATCCAAGATGGATATCATCCTTGGAGGACGTTACTGGAGCATGGAGGAACTAAAGGCACTCGAAGAGAAAGGTGAGTGCGCGCGCTTGCGTGTGTGTGTGTGTGTGTGTGTGTGTGTGTGTGTGTGTGTGTGTGTGTGTGTGTGTGTGTGTGTGTTTGTGTGTATGTTGTGTGTGTGTGTGTGTGTGTGTGTATGTGTATGTGTGTTTGTGTAAGTAAGTCTTCAATTTTAACGTCTTTCCACTTTAAGTGATACCAGACGATCCTACGATAGGAGACTGGATAGGTTAGAGAGAGAGAGAGAGAGGGGGGGGGGGAGGGGGTGGAAGAGAGAGAAAGAGAGAGAGAGGATGTGTGTGTTTGTAAACACACATGTGTGTGCTAGCTATCTCCTTTTTTTCCTCTTTTGCTGTTTTTTTTTTTGCTTGCATAAGTCTCTATGCTTGAAATCACTTTGTATGAATCAATATGCTTGTATCATCTCCACTATTTTAAACTGCATGACGTGTTATCGCTGTCATCGTCGTAATCACTGTCAACCACTACAGATAAAATAGCCTGAGGAGGCAGTAGCAGTAGCTGCAGCAGCAGCAGCAGCAGTATCATTCACCTGTTACCTGTCATCTGTCGCGGTCATTACTTTTGATCGTAGCTGCTGATTCATGCGCTTGTCAGCTGTCACCATTGCCTTCTGTTAAAAAATTTCATCTTTCGAGCCTTGGGTATCCCGTGTCATCTCTTACATTTAATAAATAATAATAATAATGATAATAATAATAATAATAATAATAATAATAATAATAATAATAATAATAATAATAATGATGATGATGATAAGAATTATAATGATGATGATAACAATAACGATCATAATAATAATGATATATGAAATTCATATAGCGCTATGTCTTGCAAAAAACTCCAAATCAAAGCGCTTGCAATCGACCTATACAACAGACAAGTAATCAATGAAATTAATAGTTTTATCAAATGCGAATGCGCGTGCACATACATATAAACACACGCACGCACGCACGCACGCACGCACACACACACACATGCGCGCGCGTGGTAAGTCATGGCAGATTTCTCTGCTTGAAATTCGGGCTGCTCCCCCTGTGAATAGCACGTCGCCACAAGAGCAGCGCCACCCAGTTTTTTTTTCATTCCCTCTCAGCTACTGTATTTGTTTTCCTATCAGAGTGGCTTTTTTTACTCCAGAATTTTTCCAAGGGCAACGCTTTTGTTGCCGTGGGTTCTTTCACGTGCGATAAATAATTATGAGTAGCAGACAGGATTTCGGTTGATCGTCTCATCCGAAAGACCAGCACACAGACCACCACTCATGATCTAATGGATGGTGGAAGAAAGTTCTGGCCCCAAACGGGATTCGAACCACCGCACACTCCGACCTGGACTGTTT
Source organism: Stramonita haemastoma (assembly GCA_030674155.1). Taxonomy (NCBI): domain Eukaryota; kingdom Metazoa; phylum Mollusca; class Gastropoda; order Neogastropoda; family Muricidae; genus Stramonita; species Stramonita haemastoma. The sequence continues at coordinate 36,962,216 of CM060331.1, read as the reverse complement.
GCTTTCTAGGCAGGCGCGTAACCTCTAGACCACCGTTCCACCTTTGACTTCCATTTTGCCCTTTGCTTCAGTCTTCTTTATTATATAGCAGCTCTGATGTCTCATAGCATGTTCAAAATATGCTATCTTCCTTTTCCTAAGTGGGCCTAAAAGTTCAGGGTGTTTGTTCAGTTCTTACAAAATACTTGTGTGGTTTGTATTTTTTGCTTTTGGGTTTGTTTGTTTTTTAATACCACTTTATGTCACAGCAGATTTCTCTGCATGAAATTCGAGCTGTTCTCCCTGAGGAGAGCGCGTCACCATATTAAGTGCATCGCCTACCCATTATTATTATTATTATTATTATTATTATTATTATTATTATTATTATTATTATTATATATATATACATATATATATATATACACATACATACATACATACATACATACATACATACATACATACATACATACATACAGCCCCGAGCCGCCCTAGGGACTCCAACTCCCCGATTTTTCCTCAGGGATGGTGTCTAAACACGACACCTATGTGCATACTCGTTCGTCTTTTCTTCCAGTTTATTCTTAGAGAAGTCTTCTGTACCGTAGAGCAATATCTCTCAGCTTTCATGTCAGTTGTCATCTGTATAGTTTTGAGATTCCATTATTCACTTTTATGTCTTTTTTTTTAAACACCACCAGGGCAGATTAGTACTTGCGTTGTTTTAAGTTTGAGCTCATTTTCTAAAAACGTCGGATTTTTGTTGTAATTGTTGGTCAAAGAGATCGTTTGTTTGTTTGGCTTGAGGGTATGCCGAGAAAAGAAGGAAAAGAAAAACAAACTATTACTATCATTGTTAATGCTATAATCCTAATTGATCGTGGCTTTCCTGGTCAGGTAAAAGAAAGAAAGAAAAAGAAAAGAAAGAAATGACAGAAATGAAAAAAAGAAAGAAAGAAAGAAAGGAAAGGAAAGGAAACAAAGAAAGAAAGAAAGAGGGAAGAGGATGAGGAGGAGGAGAAGAAGAACAAGAAGAGGAAGAGGAGAAAGAGAAGAACAAGAAGAAAAAGAAGAAGAAGAAGATATGCTAATGATCATCATTAATGTCGTTGTCATCGTCATCATCATCATCATTATCATGCTGTTTTCTTCTTTGTCTGTCTGTCTGCCCGTCTGTCTGCCCGTCTGTCTGCCCGTCTGCCCGTCCGTCTGTCGTTCCGTCCGTCCGTCCGTCTGCCTCTCTCTCTCTCTCTC
>CM060331.1:36950980-36958480 GCA_030674155.1 Stramonita haemastoma | reverse complement strand
TAACCTGAGGTGACCTTAACAATCTTATCAAGTAACAAACAAATGAAAAGAAAGCAACAAAAACAAAACAAACCCCAATCCCTACGCTAGCGTTTAATTCAACAGACGCCGTTAAGTTTTGATCACGGATACAATTTCCATTCCAGACGGAGTGCTAGCCTTGCCTGGTAACCTGAAATGATGAGGAAAAGTGATAGCTCTTCATTTTCCATCTTTTCATAGAAGGGGATATTGCCAGCCATCAGCTTAATTGTTATCTTGGCCATCTAAATGCCTATACGAAAGCAAGAAGAAGGAGGAGACGAGGAAGAAGGAGGAGGAGACGGAGGAAGAAGGAGGAGGAAAGGGAGGAAGAAGGAGGAGGAGCAGAAGAAGAAGAAGAAGAAGAAAAGAAGGAGTAGGAGAAAAAGAAGAAGGAGAAGAAGAATGAATGAATGAATCAATGAATGATCTTTATTTTCCAAGGGTAACAGAGTAAGCATGCACTTTTTTTTTTCACCAGGCTCTTGTCCTGATTATGGAATGGCAGCACCCCCTCCCCTTAATAAAAAAGAACAAGAGCAATAACAAAAAGAAAACCAAAAAGACAAGAAGAACAGGAGAAATTTAAAAGAAGAATTTAGAAGAAATAGAAGGAGTAGGAGGAGAAGAAGAAGAAAGAAGAGGAGGAAGAAGAAGAATAAGAATTGTAACAACAACAACAACTTGCAGCTCAGACAGTTGACAAGTTGAACAAAGTCTGAACAAAGTAACAACATTTAAAGAGTCTTGACTTTGAAATTAGAGTAATATGTATCCAGAGTATTGGTTTTTTCTGTGTCTCTTGTCTTGTCTTTCTTCTCTGTCTCTGTCTGTCTATCCTCGTTTCACACAAACACACACACATACGCACGCACACACACGCACACACACACACTAGCGCGCACACACACACACACGCGCACACACACACACACACACACACAATCGGAAAATCAAGCGCTAAAAAAAATCAGACATGGTTCCTTTGTTCTATTTCCTGTCAAAATCATGATGGCGGTTGCCATGAAACAGTTTTTGACTCAGACTGGAATGTAATTTGTAGACAGACAGACAGAGAACAAGACAGAGACATTGACAGAGATAGAGAGACAGATAGAGATGATTTTTTTTAAGAAATGAATTTATATAATATGTTCCTATTACATAAGAACTAAGCATAACAAGGATGAATAACTTCTTTTTTTTCGAAACAGAATCCTTCTCTGCAGTTTTCCCTCAAAAATCAGTCAATCAGTGAAACAATCAATCAATCAATCAACCAACCGATCGATCAATCAATGAACAAGGAACTGTGGTGTGTACAGTTGATACAATCAGGTAGCCTTTACTTGGGTTTTCTCCACTAGAGCAAAAAAAAAACCCAACAACTTCGGAATCTGTTCACCACTAGTTCTAATGAAACACTGCAGTGTTTTGTAAGCTTGTTTTGTTGTTGCTGTTTTTATGTTATCCCTATGAATCACCGTTTTGTCTTGTCTTCGTCATTTTTTTTCTCTTCTTTCTTGTTTATTTTCTTCTTTTTCTTTTTTCACTTTTTCCTTTTTTTTGGTCTGTTTTTTTTTCCCTTTTTCTAATTTTCTTTCCGTTTTTTTCTGTCGTATATAATTATCTTATGTGTTTTCTTTATCCCTCTCATCTCTTTTAGCTTTTTCTTCTGTTTGCTCTCTGTCTCTGTGTCTCTCTCTCTGTCTCTGTGTCTTTGTCTGTCTGTCTGTCTCTGTCTCTGTCTCTGTCTCTTCTCTTCTCTCTCCTCTCTCTCTCTCTCTCTCTCTCTCTCTCTCTCTCTCTCTCTCTCTCTCTCTCTCTCTCTCCCTCTCTCTCTTTCTCTCTCTTAAGGTCCGGATGAATAAAACACTTAAAATAAAGATTATTAAACATAATCTCTCTCTCTCTCTCTCTCTCTCTCTCTCTCTCTCTCTCTCTCTCTCTCTCTCTCTCTCTTCTCTCTCTCTCTCTCTTAAGGTCCGGATGAATAAAACACTTAAAATAAAGATTATTAAACATAATCTCTCCTCTCTCTCTCTCTCTCTCTCTCTCTCTCTCTCTCTCTCTCTCTCTCTCTCTCTCTCTCTCTCTCTCTCTCTCTCTCTCTCTCTCGCGTTTTGAAGGGGGCTATGATTACTTTTTCATTTCACTTTTTTACCCCTTCGTTTCTCAATTGTTCGTTAACTTTTTATTGATGTTGTCTTTTGTGTTGTTATTTTTAGGGTAGGAGGGGTTCTGTCTTTGTTTTTATTTTCTCACCATTTTATATATATTTTTGTTTAATCTCTGGATTGGTTGCTTTTTAAGGAAGGAAAAGAGGCAGGGGTGGGGGGAGGGGGTCTCCTTCATGCTTTTTGGAATTTGTCTTCTCTTTATTTTATCCTCCCTGTCTATACATTTTTCTGATTCTTCCTTATCATCGTCCGCTACAGAAAACAATGACATCGTCTTCCACGAACAGTCTTCTAAGCAGATCATTCTACCCATTGTCTATGCTCAATGCCGGATGTAAATCTCAAGCCCTAGTTGATTTGTGGACTTTTTAAAGACAATTCCAGTGCAGTGCGTGTTGAGAGAGATTTTTCTTTTTAGTATAAGGGATGTACACAAGAACTCCATTTTGCACGTGCAAGTGACAAGGAAGCAAAAAACACACGGTCCTTTTTTACTGTTATCATCATCACGATGTTATGATGAGCAGTGTCCTCTGCAGTTTTGAAGTGTGTGGATCCACATATAGATATATATATATATATATATATATATATCACTCAGTCCCATGTCCCAAAGGACGTAGGGGGGACATGAGAGAAGACGCAACATAGATCTTTTTCCATGCTTCACGATCCTGTGTGGCTAGTAGGAGGTGTTGCAGGGGTTGGGCGGTCCAGTCTGTGATGTTGTCAACCCATGATTTCTTTTGGCGGCCTCTTCTCCTCTTGCCCTCGACTGTTCCTTGCAGGATGGTTTTTGCTAGGGTGTTGTGTCTTGTGGTGTGACCAAACCACATCAGCTTTCTCCTCTTTATGGTGGAGAGCAAAGGCTCTTGGGGCCCACACGCTTTTTGATTTCTTCTTTCACATAGTTATTGGTCTTGTGTTCTTTGTATGATATTTTGAGGAGTCTTCTGTGGCACTTGTTCTCGAATGCTTGGATTCTCCTCTCTAACTCTGCTGTCAGAGTCCATGATTCACAGCCATATAGGAGGATAGCTATCACGAGGGATTTGTAAAGGTGGTATTTGGTGCAGAAGCTGATGCTGTTGCTTCTGATGATCCTCTCGAGTCTGACTAGAGCAGATGTTGCTGTTGCAATGCGAGCTTTCACTTCATTGTTTGATGTGCCATCTTTTGTTAGGATGGAGCCTAAGTATTTGAATTGGCTCACCTCTTCTAGTATTTCTCCATTCATCTTTATTTCCGTGATGTCATTACTCGCGCTGTTGACCATGATCTTTGATTTCTCTGTACTGACCTCCATGCCGTATGCGCTCGCTCGATCTGTTAAATTGTCTGTGAGGATTTGCAGTTCTTGTTTGCTGCTGCCCATGAGGTCAATGTCATCTGCAAATCTGAGGTTGCAAAGGGGTCTTCCACCAATTGAGATGGAAGTGTGGTGGTTTTGCAGTGTCTCTGTCATGATGTTTTCCAGGAAGAGGTTGAAGAGTACAGGTGAGAGAAGGCAGCCCTGGCGAACCCCAACCGTGATTGTTCATGAAAACTGCACTTTTTGCGTTCTCGTACAGAGCCTTGATGACTTCAATTAGGCAGCTGTCAATGTTGAAGTGCCTGAGTACTTGCCAGAGGCCGTCATGCCATACCCTGTCAAAGGCCTTTTTGAAGTCTATGAAATTGTGGTACAAGTCTTTTTGGTGTTGGAGATGGTTCTCTATCAGAATTCTCAGATTGAAAATTTGTTCCATTATGCTGCGTTTTGGTCTAAAGCCCGCTTGTTCTTTTGCCAGGAGTTTTTCCGCTTGGTTTTTCAGTCTGTTGAGGACTACCTGCAGCATGATCTTGCTAGGATGACTTATGAGACTGATGGTTCTGTAGTTCTGGCATTGCTTGAGGTTTCCTTTCTTTGGCAGGGGTATTACAAGAGACTGTGTCCATTCTTTTGGCCATTCTTTGGTGTCGTGGATCTTCTGACAAAGTTCTGTGAATCGCCTTGCTGTTTCATTCCCTCCATTTTTTATGAGTTCAGCTGGGATGTTATCGATTCCAGGGGACTTCCCCTTCTTCAATTGTTTAATAGCTGCATCTACTTCACACCTTAATATTGGTGGGTCTTTATCTTGGTGTTCAGGGGGTCTGTCAGAAACTATGTTGGTATCTGTGCATAGTGGGTAGTTGTACAATCCCTCACAGTATTCTGTCCAGCGTTGGAGGATGGCATTGTTTTCCGTTAAAAGATTTCCTTCTTTGTCTTCAATAACAGAGGCTTTAGGCTGTGTGGTTTTCGTTAGTGCTTTCAAAGTGTCGTAAGCTGTTTTGCTGTTTCCCTTGGTCATTCCAGCTTCGATGTTGTTGCATTGTTCTATCCACGCTTCTTTGGCTTCTCTCATCTTTTTCCTCACTTCTCTGTGGCTATCCATGTACTTCTTGTAAGCTTCTTGACTTGTGAACTTTTGTTTTTTAAGTTCTCTTCTTTTGTCGCAGAGGTCAAGAACCTCATTTGTTACCCAGGGTTGTTTCTTTGTTCTGCTTCTTCCTAATGTTTCTTCTGCTGCTGTCGTTAGCACTTCTTTGATGTTGTTGGCCAATGTGTCCACATCATTGTCGATGGCTGTGAGTGCGGCGAACTTTCCTCCAATGTTGGCTTGGAAGATCTCAACCACTGTTGGGTCTTTGAGTTTTTCCAGGTCGAATCTTATGCGTGGGCTTTTTGGTTGTTGTTTTGCTTTCAGTTTCAGCCTGATGGTGGTGAGTACAAGGTCGTGGTCACTGCCAATGTTAGCTCCTGGGAATGTTCTTGTGTTTGCCTTGTTTATGCTGGATTTGAATCTTTGGGGTGACAGAATGTAATCAATTTGATTATGAATCAGACCATTAGGTGAGTGCCAGGTTGATGTTCTGGATGGCTTGTGAGGGTGGAGTGTGTTAGCCAAAGTCAGTTTGTGCTTCTTTGCGAATTTCAGCAGCCGCTGTCCTCTGTCATTTGTTTCTCCCAGTCCAAATCGTCCTGTGGTTCCTGCCCAGGTGTCATAGGCATCAGGTCCCACCTTAGCATTCCAGTCGCCTTCCACAATAAGGATGTCTTTTTTGGGCGTTTTGGAGATGACGTTTTCAAGTTCTTCATAGAATTCTTCTATCTGATCATCATCGTGGTCAGATGTTGGAGCATACACTTGGATGATGGTGAGATTCTGGGGTTTTGCAGAAACTCTGATTGAGATGAGTCTGCTGGATACTGGTGTGCAGCTGATGATGCTTGACACAATCTCTTTCCTGACAATAAAGCCTACTCCATGTTGATGTAGTTTCTCTTCTCCGCTGTACCATATTTTGTGGCCGTCTTGCGTGGTTGTTTCTCCGAAGCCAATCCATCTGACTTCCGCAAGCCCTATGATGTCCCATTTATACCTCTGCAATTCATGTGTAAGTTCCTGTACTCTTCCTGTTTGGTAGAGAGTCCTTACATTCCATGTACCAATGGTTGTCCCTTTAACTGGAAGCTTTAGAGTTGGTTCTGCCCCAGTAGCACACTTGTCACTCCCACCCTGGAGGCTTGCAGTGGGTAGCGCGGTCGTTGTTGATCCGGGCCTCGACCGATCCGGCATGTCTTTCTGTTTTGTTTTTCTCATCATGTCCTTGCAGTGGGCTTGAGGAAGCTTGGTGGCGCCCATCTCCTCTCCAAGACTCCTACTGGTGGGTAAGAATGCACCAGCCCCTCACAACGTTTCGCCCACCAGTAGAAGCGGTTACCGGGGTGTGGGTGGGTTAAGGACCCGGACCCAGAAGTGAGAGTTGAGTGCCAAGTGAGGACCAGTGCTCCCGTCCATCCCGAAGGATGCTACTGCCAGGTTTACAAAGGTACCACCTCTCCTTAAGCACCCCATATATATATATATATATATATATATATATATATATATATATATATATATATATTTATATATATTTATATATACATACATATGTATGTGTGTGTATACGTCTGTCCCGACAACTTATGACGTGCACGACAGCACCTAGTGCCTATTTTCTTCCTTGAAAGGTTCAGACTGTCTATCACCTTGAGGGAGGGGTGGGGGAGAGAGAGAGAGAGAGAGAGAGAGAGAGAGAGAGAGAGAGAGAGAGAGTGTGTGTGTGTGTGTGTATGTTTCGGGTTTTTGTTTTATTCTTTTATTTCAAGAATAATGAAAAAAGCAGTTATGTGCTTTTTTACATCCAGTTCCCGTGTGTATGCAGTCTTGTACATTTTGTCTTCCATTCCCGTGTGTGTGTGTTCGTGTGTGTTTGTGTGAGTGTGTGTGTGTGTGTTTGCCTATGTGTATGTGTGTTCCCATGTGTGTGTGTGTGTGGTGTGTGTGTGTGTGTGTGGTGTATTTAATGTGTTGCTATCATTAATTAAACTGAGTTGTAGAAGAAGTGAGGAAATTGATATATCAGTATTTTCCTCCACAGAAATCCATCGCAGCAGTCACCTTCAAAGGTCAAAACTCAACTAATCAATTAACCTTCCAATCATTCAGCCCCTCAATCAGTCATTCAACTAACTAATCACGCAATCAGTTTGTGATGTGTCCAGTTCAGAAAGAACAACCCACAAACAAACAGTGAGGCCCTATCAGGGCTGTCTCCTCCAGAGCAAATAGCATCAGCTTCTGTTCTCAACTAGTTTGCAATTAAACACCAGTTTATCGATTTATTTGCTTTAGTCGAGTTTTATCTTATCGTGTTTCTGGTTTTTTCACTCCTCCATTTTTTTTCTTCTTCAATTTTGGGGCTTTTTAAAATTTTTATTTGGAATGGGGTTTTTTGCCACTTTCTTTTTTTTTGTTGTAACCTCTAATTATTTTTTTTCTTTCGGTTTCTGCTTTACTTTCTTTTAAATATTCTCTCCTCTCTCTCTCTCTCTCTCTCTCTCTCTCCCCTCTCTCTCTCTCTCTCTCTCTCTCTCTCTCTCTCTCTCTCTCTCTCTCTCTCTCTCTCTCTCTCTCTCTCTCTCTCTTATATATATATATATATATATATATATATATATATATATATATATATATATATATATATATATATATATATATATACATATATATGTATATAATATGTTTGTGTGTGCGTTTGGCGTGCGTGTGTATGTGTGCGTGGTTTATCCATATATGTTCTTACTTTCACACTTTTTTTCTTTTTTTAGGGAGGTGCCTTTTATCTCTGTTTGGAAAAGAGCTAAGGGAAGGGGGCTACCTTTTTTCAAACAACTTGTATTTTTTTTCTTTTCTTTCTAGATACTTCAGTGTGCGCAAAACATCTT
>CM060331.1:36940980-36945980 GCA_030674155.1 Stramonita haemastoma | reverse complement strand
ACCCCGCCCCCCCACCCCCCACCCCCCACCCCGCGATACCTACGGAGAAATTGATACGCAAATGAGACTGAGACCAAAGAAAACCGATATTGAGAGAGAGAGACAGGAAAAATGAAAGATGGGACTGGAATTGGAAAGCTGGATACTTGGAGAAAAATGTGTCTATGAAGACAAAGGCATCGACAGAATGAATCACACACCCACCCACACCCACACTCCACGCACCTACCCAACCACACACCCACACTCACACACCTACCCAACCACACATCCACACAAACACACATCCCCCAACACACACACGCACACGCACATATGTTTGTGTGTGTATATATGTATGTATATATATATATATATATATATATATATATATATATATATTCGAACATAATACGTACATAATACATACATACATACATACATACATACATACATACATACATACATACATACATACATACATACATACATACATACATACACACACACACATACATACACATCACATACACACACACACAAACACACACACACACCAGCCACCACACACACACAAACACACACCCAGCTACCACCCACCACACACACACAACACACGCACACATACACATACACACACACGTCTACACAGGCAATATAGCCCCCCACCCCACCCCCCCGCACCCCACCCCCCAACACCCAATATAAACCCCACTAACCATCACTTACCATCTGTAACCCTGGCTCTCCAGTTACTACCGATATCACTGACAGCTCTGACAGTACCTATAATTCTCAGAATACTGTCAGAGACAGAGAGAAAGAAGCAGATCACAATCAGGGTGTGCCCCAAAGAGAGCAGAACTACCTTGTTGTGTCTAAAGGGGACAGGGTAGCCTAGTGGTCAGAACATTTACGCTCGCAATTTGACGACCCGAGTTCAATTCCCGTTTTGGAGGGGACTCCCCCCCCCCCCCCCCCCCCCCCCCCCCCCCCCCCCCCCCCCCGGGTGTTAACATCAGTGCCGACTCCACTCTCCCCAAAAGTCTTTCGGATTATACTGTAAACCGAGGTCCAGTGTGCGAACGCACGAAGAACATCTTGCGCATACGTCAAATCCTGTTCCGGTTTTTCTTAAGAGTAGGCCATTGTGTGCCGGTGGGAACAGATGACAATATTTACAAAACAGCATACACACGGAGATTGGATTAAAAAAAGTTGCTTATTCTATTATCTTCGATATAAAAGAATAAAATATTTTTTTAAATAAATAAATAGGCCTGTATGTCTGTCTCTGCGTTATACACTGCATTGTTCATTCAGTCTACGTGTTTGGTTGCTACTGTGTTTTGAAAAAAACACAAAACTTGAGGAGTTTAAATATAAAAAGGTAAAGGTGTCCCACAGTACAGTTCCCCCAGTTTACCGAGCTGTAAATGGGTACCTGTCCTATTTTAGGGTCAGGGAAGGTAAAGAAGCGAGAGAGAGGAGATGGGCGCCGCCCTCAAACATGCTGTCGCCCCTAGAGAAGCTGAGGTCTCTGACGCCTCGCTCCCCTACGACCACACAAGTTATGGGACACCTTAACCTTTACACCACCAATAGATATGTTAGAGAAAAGAGAGGCCCGTGGTTAGAGCATCATCTGTTGACCCTACATTAACTAGCAGTCAGGGTTTGAGATTTCACCCGAGGTATCTGTTCAAAGAGGCTATTTTTTCCTCTGGGGACTAATGCTCATACTGAGTGCATTCTCATGTAATTCCTTTTGGATTAAACAGTGAGCAAGAGGTCGTCCCGTGTGTAAAATGCACGATGACAGGTTTTGTGGCCACATAAAACTTGCATGCTTGCTATCTTTGGAAGAAAACTAGGCCAGCCATAGACAGCCAGTAAGGTGAAGGACGCCAACGTAGCCCGTGTGTAGTCTAACACTTTGAGAGAGAGAGAGACAGAGACAGAGACAGAGAGAGACAAAGAGAGAAAATTAGAGACAGAAATAGAGACAGAGACAAAGAGAGAGAGAGAGACAGAGTGATAGAGACAGACACAAAGAGAGAGAGAGAGAGAGAGGGAGACAGAGAGAAGCGGAGAGATTCGTGTGATTTATTCATTTGCCCAAGACCTCTTATGAAATGACATACAAACATGATATGATAACTGAAACAGATGTAAGAAGACCCCAAAGATGAAAAAAATTGATTGCATACATTAATAAAACTAATTCTCACGAGATAACAGACAGGCAGACAGACAGTGAGACAGACAGACACAGACAGAGAAACAAAAAGAGACAGACACACAGACAAACGCACAGACAGACGCACAGACAGACGCACATACACAGAAACACACACACAGATACAGAGAGAGAGAGAGAGACAGAGAGAGAGAGACAGAGAGAGAGACAGAGAGAAAGAGAGAGAGAGAGAAACAGACAGACAAACAAAGAAGACAAACAGACCGACAGACAGTCAGACAAATATATTGATTTTCTTGGAATATTGTTTTGATATTCACAGAGTTCAGCAGATTTGCTGATGTGACGGATGATGTGATGGGATTGTGATGTGCACGTGAGGGAACTTGTGTTTCTGGAATTACAGCAGACTTTGCCCAAATATTTATAAGAAGAACAGCGGACATGAGAAGATGACATGCCTATGTAAATAAGTGGAAATCGAAAACAAAAATAAGAAGCCATCATGAAAAAAAGAAAAGAAAGAAAGAGAAAAAGATAACAAGAAAGAAAGAACGAAAGAAAAAGAAAGAAAGAAAGAAAGAAAGAAAGAAAGGAAAAAAATAATAAAGGGAGGAAGGAAGGAAGGAAGGAAGGAGAAAAATCATTAGCAGAATAGAAAAAGAACACAAAAAAGATTAAAACAAATGTATTTTTAAAAAGGTATGGATGACTACTACCTCCTCCCCAGAGAACACCAAGTAACAATTATTGTGAGGCTAAAGACTGGACCCTGCAGACTCAGACATCACATGTTTACGTAGTTCCTTTTTGAATGATTCAGAGGCGTTTGCCCCTGTGGCACTTCTCCTATGACAGTGTAACACTTCCTTCATACCTGTTCAACACGCCAAAACCTGAGGGTCAATATCTGGCCTACTGGCCTGCTGATGAGGGACAAGCTCTTTGGACCCCTGGAGGGCCTTGAGCGTAAGACACCATTAATTTGTCAGGGCCTCTGGAGTTGCTGTCTGAGCGTTCGACGAAGATGTATAGTAATAAAGAATTAATAATAATAATACATAAATACTCATACATACAAAGCAAGAGGAAATGATTGAAAGGAAAGGAAAAGCAAGAAACAACACAAGTACATAACAAAATTAACAACAAACAAAAACAAACAAGTGAACCCAAGAGTCAATCAGTCATCAAATCAACCAATCGAGGAGCGAATCAGCCAGGCATTACTAAATAACTGAATAATCAGTCGAATGAATAGTGAGTGAATAAGTGAATAAGTCATTTATCAAAACCAAACAAAGGGGGAAAAGGAAAAAAATATAGAAACAAAACACAGAGAGAGAGTGATGTGTCTACAAAGAGAGGGGGTGAGAGAGGAGGGGAGGGGAGTGATAATTCTTGAAACACATTCTTTAAGTCCTAATGTCTCACGGACAGACAGCCACAGACGACACATAATTATAGAGTGGGAGCTCAATAGGCCAAAGAAGACTGAGACGAAGAGATATTGAAAGAGACAAAAACAAACGAGAGATGGAACTAGAATCAGGGAGGCTGGGCACCGTGGAGAAGATGCGTCTGTTACGATAAAGGCATCGACAACATAAATTTATTTATTTATTTATTCATTCATTTATTTATTTATTTGTTTATTTGTTTATTTTTTCTATCGAGGATAATGGAATAAGCACATATATGCTTTTTTTCACATCCAATCTCCGTGTGTATTCAGTTTTGTAAATCTCATCTGTTCCCACCGGCACACAATGGCCTACTCTTACGAAAAGCGGAACAGGGTTTAACGTGTGCGCAAGATGTTCTGCATGCGTTCGCACGCGAGGCCTCGGTTTATAGTCTCATCCGGAAGACTTTTAGGGGGAGTTGAGTCAGCACTGATGTTAACTCCAGAGGAAAAATTCCCATCGAACGGGAATCGAACTCGGGTCGTCAAATTGCGAGCGCAATGTTCTGACCACTAGGCTATCCCGGCCCCCTAGGCTATCACTCCTGCAGCTACACAGACAAGACCCGATTGTGTCTGTGTAAAGGAACTCCTTGCCTTGAAACTGCTAAGGATGCTGAGTGCTTTCTCCTGGACTTTCATTATTTTGACTCAGACAATACGCAGAGGTCCTGATGCAAACGCTGTACACATACAAATTCCATCCACCTTTCGTTGGAAAGAGAGAAAGCTGTAACCATTGAGAGGGGGGAATACATATATGTATATCCTGCATACAACCTCAAAGAGAGACGGAGAGAGACAGACAGACAGACAGAGGCAGGCAGGCAGGCAGGCAGGCAGACAGACAGACAGAGACAGTAACAGACAGAACCAAACAGTGAGACCGACATACAGACCGACAGACAAAAGAAGACAGACCAACAGACAGACACAGAAACCAGACACAGACAGAGGTATACATATCAAATCCAGCTAGTTACACAACAGACTGCCAAGACATTATTTTCAGAGCTAATTATCCACTTTCAAAGACCACCACCCCTCGCGATTTCTGAACACCACACCAGCCAAAAGAACCTCCCCTGTCTGAGGTGTCTATCTCATTCCCCTCCTCTTTCCTATGCCCTATGCTTCAACCACTGAGAGCCAGAAGAAAATTAAATTATCGGTAGTATGATCCCCCCCCCCCCCCAAGGCAGATCAGACCAAGATGACTGTGACTGACCATTGCTAGGTAACCTTCGCCACCGTCACGTATTTTCTCTCCATGGGGGACAAGGGTAGCCTGGTGGTTAGAGCAATGCATATAGCGTGAGTCAAGAAGATTTTTTTTCCCCTGGAGTTAACATCAGT
>CM060331.1:36928480-36933480 GCA_030674155.1 Stramonita haemastoma | reverse complement strand
TCTCTGTCTGTCTGTCTGTCTGTCTGTCTGTCTTCTCTCTCTCTCTCTCTCCTCTCTCTCTCTCTTCTCTGAGTCTCTCTCTCTCTGAGTCTCTCTCTCTCTCTTCTCTCTCTCTCTCTCTCTCTCTCTCTCTCTCTCTCTCTCTCTCTCGTCTCTGTCTCTGTCTGCTCTCTCTCTCTCTCTGAGTCTCTCTCTCTCTCTCTCTCTCTCTCTCTCTCTCTCTCTCTCTCTCTCTCTCTCTCTCTCTCTCTCTCTCTCTCTCCTCTCTCTCTCTCTCTCCTCTCTCTCTCCTCTCTCTCTCTCCTTTCTTTCTTTCTTTCTTTTAAACTATTGGTTGAACTGCTGCTGGTGGTGAAGCTGGTATGTAGGGGTAGGAAGGGGGTTTCTTAGCTTTATTCCCTGATCAGGGCAAGGGCCGGATGAAAAAAAGTATGTAATGCTTACTTACTCTGTTACCCTTGAAAAATAAAGATTATTCATTCATTCATTCATTCATTCTCTCTCTCTCTCTCTCTCTCTCCCCCTCTCTCTCTCTCTCTCTCTCTCTCTCTCTCTCTCTCTCTCTCTCTCTCTCTCTCCTCTCTCTCTCTCTCTCTCTCTCTCTCTCTCTGTCTTCCCTCGTGCCATCAACGTTACTTTTCAATCATTGTCTGCCAAATTCAACAAAGCCCCGACAGCTCTGACTGTTTTAATTCATTTCTGGTGCAGTGTTACAGCCAGTGAGGACCAGTCAGATAATTGCTTTGCCAGAGAGACCCGCATCTGATCACACAGTCCTGCCAGGCTCCCATTCCCATACTTCTGATTTGTGTCATGCTGTCATTTTTTTTTGCTGATCTATTCTTTTATTTCGAGGATAAAGGAATAATTATGTACTCTTGTGCTTTATCACATCTAGTCCCTGTGTGCATGCAGTTTTGTAAATGTTGTCATCTGCTTCCATGGGCACAAATGGTCTTCTTCTTTGGAAGTTGGAACAGGTTTTGTGTGCTCAAGATCTGTGTAGTTGCACATGACATTTTGGGGAGTGTGTGTGTGTGTGTGTGTGTGTGTGTGTGTGTGTGTGTGTGTGTGTGTGTGTGTGTGTGTGTGTGTGCATGCACACACGCACATATGCATATGTGTGTAGCTCTGTGTGTGTTTGTGAGTAAATAATTCTCTCTCTCTCTCTCTCTCTCTCTCTTCTCTCTCTCTCTCTCTCTCTCTCTCTCTCTCTCTCTCTCTCTCTCTCTCTCTCTCTCTCTCTCTCATGCCATCAACTTGCTTTTCAATCAGTGTCCCCAAAATTCGGCAAAACCCTGACAGCTCTGACTGTTTTAATTCATTTCTGGTGCAGTGTTACTACCCCTGAGGACCACTGAGATAATTGCTTTGCCAGAGAGACCCACACTTTATACCACACAGTCCTGCCAAGTTTTCAATCTGGGTATTGTTCATTTGTGCCAGTGCTGGGTAACTGTGCATTTGTGTGTGTGTGTGTGGTGTGTATGTGGATTTGTGTGTATGTGTGTGTGTTTTTGTGTGTGTGTTGTGTTTTTTGTGCATGTTTTGTGTTTTGTGTGCTTCTGGTGTCTGTGCGTATTTGTGTTGAATAATCCTCTCTCTCTCTCTCTCTCTCTCTCTCTCTCTCTCTCTCTCTCTCTCTCTCTCTCTCTCCTCTCTCTCTCTCTCTCTCTCTCTCTCTCTCTCTCTCTCTCTCTCACGACATCATTGTTGCTTTCCAATCATTGTCTGCCAAATTCAGCAAAGCCCTGACAGCTCTGACTGTTTTCATTCATTTCTGGTGCAGTGTTACAGCCAGTGAGGACCAGTTAGATGATTGTTTTGCCAGAGAGACCAACACTTTATACTACACAGTCCTGCCAAGCTTCCATTCCCATACTTCTGATTTGTGTCATGCTGTTATTTTTTTTTGCTGATCTGTTCTTTTATTTCGAGGATAAAGGAATATGTACTCATGTGCTTTATCATATCTAGTCCCTGTGTGCATGCAGTTTTGTAAATGCTGTCATCTGCTTCCATGGTCACAAATGGTCTTCTTTTGGGGGAAGTTGGAACAGGTTTTGCGTGCTAAAGATCTGTATGTAGGTTTGTGCATGACGCTTTGGTTTGTGTGTGTGTGTGTGTGTGTGTGTGTGTGTGTGTGTGTGTGTGTGTGCGCGCATGCACGCACGCACATATGCGTATGTGTGTATCTCTGTGTGTGTTTGTGAATAAATAATTCTCTCTCTCTCTCTCTCTCTCTCTCTCTCTCTCTCTCTCTCTCTCTCTCTCTCTCTCTCTCTCTCTCTCTCTCTCTCTCTCTTGCAGAACATCTTGCGCACATGTTAAGTCCTGTTCCGCTTTTCGTAAGAGTAGGCCATCGTGTGCCGGTGGGAACAGATGACAATATTTACAAAACTGCATACACACGGGGTTCGGATGAAAAAAAGCACATGATTGCTTATTCTGTTATCCTCGATATAAAAGAATAAATAAATGAATAAATAAATATTTAAATAAATCAATCTCTCTGTTGGTCTGTCTGTCTGTCTGTCTGTCTGTCTGTCTGTCTGTCTGTCTGTCTCTCTCTCTCTCTCTCTCTCTCTCTCTCTCTCTCTCTCTCTCTCTCTCTCTCCTCTCTCTCTCTCTCTCTCTCTCTCTCTCTCTCTCTCTCTGTGTCATTGCTTGCGTGCCTGTCATTGGATCATGGATGCGCATTAGGTGCATGCAAACACATCAAGTATATTTTTGGTAATTATCACAAAACTCCCTTAAGCAGGCCATGTTTCCTTGATTCAGTCTGTTTATCCATGCATTCTATTCAATATCCAGCCAACCACAAAGGTCATAATTATCAGAATTGACATTGCTTTAAATGAAAGCAATACTGATGATGTTTAAAACGATTAAGGTTGACAGCTGACACTTGAAAAATCCTACAATCACCCTTTTTTTTCAAGGCAAACTTTTGATCATGATTATCGTGTGTGTGTCTGTGTGTGTGTGTGTGTGTGTATGTGTGTGTGTGTGTGTGTGTGTGTGTGTGTGTGTGTGCGCGCGCGCGCGCTTGTGTGTGTGCGCTTGTGTGTGTGCGCTTGTGTGTGTGTGTGTGTGGCCTTCGTGCTTTGGTGCGTGCTTTGGTGCCTGCGTGCTAGCTCGTTTAAAGGCGTCAAGAGTCTGACAATCAATTCATTACTCGCTGCGTGATGAATATGCACATTATTGCATCTCTCTCTCTCTCTCTCCTCTCTCTCTCTCTCTCTCTCTCTCTTCTCTCTCTCTCTCTCTCTCTCTCTCTCTCTCTCTCTCTCTCTCTCTCTCTCTCTCTCTCTCCAAGGGACAGAGTCCTGTTTCAGCAGATAAAGGTGTATAAACAGGAATGACCAGTGCGTAGCCTGTGTTCTAATGAGACTCGATTTGAGTTTGTGTTGTTTTTATCTTATTTACAGTAGAGTCCTAGAGCGGCTCAGGGCTGTAGGTATATGGCAACGTTCTGGTGGCTCCTGCGACGGTACTGGAACCATTCGTATCGGTCAATGCCCTTCCAATGGATCCTTCCAGTGCCGTGGAGAGGGGGGGTCTGCTGCATGGGTAACAGCTTGCCCTCCATACATACTTGCCCAGGGTTTGCGCTCTAAAGACTAGAGCGCAACTCCATAGTCTTCCGAGACTGATGAGTGCCTACTACTACAGTAGAAGTATTTGTGAAATTGAGGAAGGGGTGGGGTGGGGCAGGGCAGGGAGCAGGGGTGGTGGCTAGTGGCGGGGGGGGGGGGGAAGATGGGGAGCAGGGGAGGGGTGGGGAGCGGGGGAGGATTTGATCCAAACAAAAAAAAGAAGTTGTCAGCTCGGATGTTCTGCTCCTGTGGCTGGAGGCGGTCTCATTGAGAGTTGAGATTTGGTGGTTGTTTTTTTTTCAATAGTGAAAGGAACACCGTGGGTGGGTGGATTTGCCCCCGGGGGAATTCAGGGTGGGAAAGCTATAGGGTATGACAGAGACTGAGAGCATGTGTTTGAGTCTTATCTTTGGGGGGTGAGGTTCCAGTTTTACATATTTTTTCTTCTTTTTTTCTTCTCCACCTGGAATTAACACTAGTTCCCTCTCCAGCTTTAAGGGCTTGTTTGTGGGGTGGGTAAGTGGGGTTTTTTTGTGTGGTTTTTGTGTGTGTTTTGTGTGGGGGTTTGGGGGGGTTAGGGGGGTTGGAGGGTGATAGAGGTTATTTGGGGTTTTTTTTAGGGGGATGTGCTTCGTTTGTTTTTTGTTTTATTTCTATTTTGTTGTATTGGATTTGGAAGGGGGATTGTTCTGGGATTTTGATGTTGTTGTTTTGAGTATTAGGGGAGGGGGGGGGAGTTATTTTGTTGTTTTTTTTAAAAATAAGAATACAAATCAATGTTTTGTATGTTAGCGTAACGTTCTGCCCAGACGTTAAAATCCATCCCTCATTCACACAGGAGAAAGCAAGGTATGGTCAGTGACATAGCTGACACTAATGATAGATCTACCCTTAAATATTTAATTGGAAAGTGAATGAACTTCACGAAGTTTGAACTTGGCCAGAAACGCGTTGTCTAACTTCAATGCAGCGTCGCAATGACTAGCGAAAGAGGTAAAGGGAAAAAAAAAACAAGCCATTCCTTTCTACAGGGATATGCTCAAAATTAGTAACCAACCCAGCCTAAAAGCTGTGTCAGTTATTGACACATGAAAGGTACCAAGGCTGTCATCAACACTTTTGCTATGTAGGGATTATCCTTATCCATAACAAGCACCTACAATGAATACAACTGCACCTTCTATTAGAAAATGTGGAAAATTTCCTTTGAAATTCAAGTGTTGTGGTTCATAATTATAACAATGTATTTTTTTTCAAAACAGCCATTTTTCACAAACTTTTTCAGGTACTGTGTACTGCAACACTGATTCCCAAGTGTGATGATGAGTGGAGATTGAGCGCATGTTTCTGGTGACAAGTTAGTGGAATGGAGGTCGAGGGGGAAGAGGAGGGAGGGAGAGG
>CM060331.1:36923480-36925980 GCA_030674155.1 Stramonita haemastoma | reverse complement strand
CACACACACACACACACTCACGCATTATAGATTTGTAATGCCTTCTGTTTCATGGTCCTGAATATTTGCTATTTTTTTATATTTTTTGCTATGTTATTTTTTGTTTAAATAATTATCAGTGTATCCAGTTAAGATGACGCGTTTTGTTGAATGTATTGTTTTCTTCTTTTAAATATTGGTTGAACTGCTGCTGGTGGTGATGCTGGTATGTAGGGGTAGGGAGGGGGTTTCTTAGCTTTATTCCCTGATCAGTGCAAGGGCCGTATGAAAAAAAGTATGTAATGCTTACTTACTCTGTTACCCTTGAAAAATAAAGATTATATTCATTCATTCATTCATCTTCATTCTCTCTCCTCTCTCTCTCTCTCTCTCTCTCTCTCTCTCTCTCTCTCTCTCTCTCTCTCTCCTCTCTCTTCTCTCTCTCTCTCTCTCTCTCTCTCTCTCTCTCTCTCTCTCTCTCTCTCTCTCTCTCTCTCTCTCTCTCTCTCTCTCTCTCTCTCTCCTCCTCTCTCTCTCTCTCTCTCTCTCTCTCTCTCTCCTCTCTCTCTCTCTCTCTCTCTCTCTCTCTCTCTCTCTCTCCTCTCTCTCTCTCTCTCCTCCTCTCTCTCTCTCTCTCTCACTCACTCACTCACTCACTCACTCTCTTGTTACAGTAATTTGGGGATTTGCAGGGACAACACTCTACTTATAATAGGGCCAAAGAAAACAAAAAAGAAAAAAAAGCCAACTATACAACTCAAAAGCACACACAACGCCCTGTCCCTAAACGTTCAATGGCCGTATTATCAAAGCAGGTTGCACTGCATGCTGTAACCTACACATGTAAGTTAGATGGGAGACATGACTAATAACACTGACCCAGACAGACAGAGGGGGCTGTGTGGGTATCCCTCTGGCCTTGTGGTATCGGTCACCTCTTTGCATGGGAAAGAAAATGGGTTTTGTGTTGTACTGCATAATAGAGGGGCGAACTTTGGAAAGGCTCTGACGGGGACACGAGTTGTCTGTCTGTCTGTCTGTCGAGTCAGTGTGTCTGTGTGTCTGTTTCTCTCTGAGTCTGTCTGTGTTTGTCTGTGTGTCTCTGTCTCTCTCTCTCTCTCTCACTCTGGCTCTCTCTATGTCTCTCTTGCTCTCTCTGTCTGTGTCTGTCTGTGTGTCTGTGAGTGTCTCTCTCTCTTTCTTTCTTTCTCTCTCTTTCTTTCTCTCTTTCTCTCTCCTATAATTTTTTTAGTGTGCATATGCGTATGTTTGTACATATACGTACACATACACACACACACACACACACACACATAATATATATATTATATATATAATATATATATATATATATATATATATATATATATATATATAATATATATATATATAGTAGGCACCCATCAGTTTCGGTAGACTTTGGAGTTGCGCTCTAGTCTTTAGAGCGCAAAGCCTGAGTAAGTAAGTATGGAGGGTAAGCTGTTACCCATGCCGCAGACCCTCCTCTCCACGCCACTGGAATGATCCATTGGAAAGGCAATGACCGATACGAATGGTTCCAGTACCGTTGCAGGAGCAACCAGAACGTTGACATGTACAGCCCTGAACCGCCCTGGGACTCTAACTCCCCGATTTTTCCTCAGAGATGGTGTCTAAACACGACACCTGTGTGCATGCTGTTTTTTTTTTATTTTGTCATCCGCTCCTACGGGGTTTTAACGTGTGCGCAAGATGTTCTGCATGCGTTCGCACACGGGGTCTCGGGTTATATTCCCATCCGAATGACTTTGACATCCAAATCGATTTTGTCATCAAACTGGGAAGAAAGGGCGAGGCTGGGTACCAACCCAGAAACTCACGGTTTACATATTGGCAGGCGAACGTCTTAACCATCCTGCCACCTGCCTTCCTTCATATATATATATATATATATATATATATATATATATATATATATATATATATATATATATATATATATATATATAAAATATTGAGAAAATATAGTGGAGAAAAACAAGTGCAGGTAACCAATATAACTTCATTCTCATCATAGAATTGATGTTATTCAAAGATTCAAACAAGAAAAAAAAAGAAAAAAAAACCTATAAGATAAAAGTCTTTGAAGGCAGCATTTGGGGAGTTATTGAGCAAGGACCATGTTTTGGGCCTGACCTGACTCGAGTTTCGTCTCCTGGTTGAGCACTCTTCAGAGGTCCCGGCAGTGATTGCAACCTCACTCACCCTCTGTGGTAAGAGCAAGACACTTTTTAGAATTCAAAAGTGTCCATTGCAGCTCTTGCACGGCTGCCAGTAAAAGATGAAAATAGAAAGAGAAAGAAAATATGTTTGGAAAAAATGTTATAAAAAAACTGAATATACAAGAAAATATGCACCTAATGAATCTTTGTGCCTTATGTTCGGGGATCCTTTATAAGAAAGGATGCAAGGGAGATCATAAAGTCCACATCCAGCTGATAGGCTAATCCCAGCCGGATAAAATCATATATATTGAGGATGA
>CM060331.1:36910980-36913480 GCA_030674155.1 Stramonita haemastoma | reverse complement strand
TGACAACCAGTTCCCTCCATTCCTCTCTCTGTTCTGCCTTTCTCAAAATTTGGTTGTATACGAAGTTATACTCACTATAAATGGCCAGCTCTCAAACAGGCCTTTAGGAGGAAATGGACTACATGCAAAATGCAGCCTGGATTACAGGGACTTAGAAAAACTTTTGGTAGGAAAGGGAGACTGAAAGCATGAATGAAGTGACATGTCTGAGAAAGTCAACTCACCAGTCCTCTTGTTAGCACCAGGATGTGTTATTTGCACAGCCAGTGGGAAGATGCCAGATGCAAGTTGGGATGTTTGGATGATAATGATTCCCATGAATGAGAGACAGACAGACAGACAGACAGACAGACAGGCAGCAGACAGAGAGGAAGAGATAGAGAAAGAGAGGCAGACAGATAGACGGAGACGGAGAGAGAGAGAGAAAAAAAGAAAGAGAGAAAGAGAGAGACAAACAGAGACAGAGAGAAAGAGAGAGAGGAGAGAGAGAGGGAGAGAGACAGAGAGAGAGAAGAAGAAAGAAAGAAAAAGAAAGAAAGAAAGAGAAAGAAGAGAAAAGAGAGAGAGAGAGAGAGAGAGAGAGAGAGAGAGAGAGAGAGAGAGAGAGAGAGAAAGAAAGAAGAGAAAGAAAGAAAGAAAGAAAGAAAGAAAGAAAGAAATGAATGAATGAATGAAAAAATGAATGAACGAAAGACAGATAGAAAGAAAGACAGAAAGAAAAAAAGAATGAAAGAGAGGGGGAGAGAGACAGATAGGGGGAGGGGGGGGAGAGAGAAAGAAAGAAAGAGAGAGAGAGTACAAGAAGCAGACTGATAGAGACGGAAAAGGGGAGATTAATACAGAGATGAATCTACATCTCAAGATTCTGAGAGATGCAAATTGAATATACATAAGTGACATGGTTTGCTTTCTGTTGCTGTTGTAGTTTTTGTTGTTGGTAAGTTTAATCATCTTTGAAAGAAATTGAGAACAGCGGAAACTAGAACATGTCCATACTTTATTTGATTCAGTAAATCGCCACATTAGCAACGAAGACGTGCATAACAGATTCCAGCAAACCATTGGTCCATACGAAAATCTTCTGTCAATCATAAAGAAGCGTAAACTTAAATGGTACGGGCATGTCCAAGATCAAAAGGATTTGCAAAAACAATACTGCTGTATCCAGCATCACAAGACAAGCTCTCACCTAGAATCCACAAGGGAAAAGAAAGAGAGGGCGGCCTAGAAATACCTGGCACCGGGACCTGGATGCAGAGGCGAAAAAGATGGCAAGACGTGGGGACAACTGAACGCCTAGCCCAGAGCCCGAGATGCCTGGAGACAGCTAGTTGGCGGCCTATGCCCCAGAAGGGACCACAGGCAGACATGACATGACATGATTGTCCAAGGAGGAAGAAAACGAGGCAGACCAAAGAAGAGATGGGAGGACATCATCAGCGAATGGACAGGCCTAGAACTCAATATAACCTTGAGAAAGGCAGAACAGAGAGAGGAATGGAGGGAACTGGTTGTCAAGTCTTCACGGGTGCCCCCACGGTAGCCAGACTAAGGGATAGATAGATAGATAGATAGATAGATAGATAGATAGATAGATAGATAGATAGATAGATAGATAGATAGATGATAGATCGCCTTACCGGTGCTTGGATTCTCATATGGACGTGTTCGTTTGCTAAGTCGGGATTAATTGGCAGCTAGCCAACATTCAGTTGAATTATAAAAGATAAAATCAGGTATATTGGCGCCGGACATGTGTCTGACGTCACCAAAGTCTGAGACTGTTAATTAAAGGATATGGATTTATATCTGTCATATGCGTGCTTGTTCAATGCGTCTGTAGCCTAAATGAAGAGATTGAACTAAACATACAGCAGAACCAGGCACAGTTTTACATGCCATGACCTTTTGATTGTAGACGTGAAGTGTTAAAAGACTACGTCATCGGATGAGATTTTTATGACGTCATCTTACGTACACGTTGTTTACACATGAGAACTGAAGACAAACTTATCAATTTGCGTATTGTGCGTTTTATAAGCTTTCTACACAAGAAAATTTAAAGGCACAAGAGACAAACAGACCCGAGGATTTAGTAGAGACCTATAGTGAGCATGCTTCTGTGTATGCCTTACTGTTAGCAGGCGAACAGCTGAGTATGAGAAGGAAGAGCTTTGGAGATGGCTGCTGCTGTAAGACCAAAGACCACCGTAGTAGGTATCCGTCAGTCTCGAAAGACGCTCTAAGTTCTAGAGCGCAAAGCCTGGATAAGACAGTGTGGAGGGCAAGCTGTTACCCATGCAGCAGAATCTCCCGCCCTCCCCCCCCCCCCCCCCCCCCCCCCCCCTCATCCACGTCGCTGGAATGGTCCATTGGAAAGGCAATCATCAATATGAATGGTTCCAGTGCCGTCGCAGGAGCCGCCAGAACGTTGCCAAATAGACCTATAGCCCCAAACCGCCCTGAGAACTCCAACCCCCAGTTTGTTTGTTTTTTATCA
>CM060331.1:36898480-36905980 GCA_030674155.1 Stramonita haemastoma | reverse complement strand
CCCAAAAGTCCCTCGGATGAGACTATAAACCGAGGCCCCGTGTGCGAACGCACGCAGAACATCTTGCGCACACGTTAAATCCCGTTCCGATTTTCGTCAGAGTAGGCGACCGTGTGCCGGTGGAAACAGATGACATTTACAAAACTGCATACAAACGGGGACTGGACGTAAAAAAGCACAATAGTGCTTATTCAATTATTCTCGATATAAAAGAATAAATCAAATCAAATCAAATCAAATTTCACTCTTGAAATGGATCTTTTGTGTGCTCTTGTTGGCATTTGATATTTCCTTGTTTGTTAGGAATGATTTTCATTATTTACTTTCATATTGTGTACCTTTTTAAACTTTTCATGTGCATTGTGAGGAATTCTTTTGTTGTTGTTTATTTTTTGTCTTGTCTATTGTCCTTTGTTTTATTTTGTTCGGGGGGAGGGGGGGTGTTTTCAGAGGGCTGGATATAACAAAGCAATTGTTGCTTATTCTATTACTCTATTTGATATTAAGATGATTTCAAAAGTTTTCAACTCTCTCTGTCTCTGTCTCTCTCTCTGTCTCTCTGTCTGTCTCTCTCTCTCTCCTCTCTGATGGAAGAGAGAAAGTAACTCACACACAATCACATAACAGCACACAGAACACATACACACGACATAACACACATACACAAACAGCACACACAACACCCACACGCACACTCAACACACATCACACACACACACACACACACACACACACACACACACAACACACACACACACACACCACACCTGAAACACAATCAGGCGGAGAAGCAACACGACACACAAACAACCCAGACACACACACACACAAACACACACACACATGCAGCACCACACACACACAGATACACGCACTTGTCTGAATCACTATTCACACACCGCGAGAGACACAAGAGTCAGAGGGAGAGAGAGAGAGACAGAGAGAGACAGAGAGATAGAGAGAGAGAGGAGTAGAGAACAATGGAAAATGAGTTGTTTGTTGAAGTTATTTCGTTTTTCAAGCCTTAAACCCGACACGTCAGAGCAAGAGTTCATTGTATTTTTTAACTAACATCGTTATTGTACTTTACCAAACACGTGACACCGGTGGAAAAGGACATCTGTTCTGGCATTCTACTTCCTGACATGTCTTCCCTTGAACAATTCTTGCCTAGCAAAATTTCTCCTTTGGAGCTACATGGGAGCCGGAGATAAATGGGAAGGGGGAGAGGTAGAGGTCTGATTGGTTGATTAATTGATTAATTGATTGGTTGATTGGTTGACTGATTGATTGATTGTTTAATTGATTGGCTGTTTGGTTGGTTGGTTGATGGATGGATGGATGGATTGATGGATTGATTTGATTGATTGTATCTTTATAGCCAAATGTTGCAAATAAGTATGGGTGACAGGCTATTGTTTTTCTTCATGCGGCACTTGACCTGCCCAAGGGACTATCAGTAATCATTACCACTAACCCTTGCATGTAAACGTTAGAGAGAGAGAGAGGGGGGGGGGGAGAGAGAGAGAGAGAGAGAGAGAGAGAGAGAGAGAGAGAGAGAGAGAGAGAGAGAGAGAGAGGGAGAGAGAGAGAGAGAGAGGAGGGAGGGAGTAGGAGGGAGGGAGTAGATGATAGATGACAATTGTATAGACTACGAGAATACATAGATAGAACGTAGTAGATAGATAGTATAGAAGTAGACATAGATAGATATAGATAATAGATAAGATAGATAGATAGATAGATAGATAGATGACAGATAGAAGACAGACAGACAGGCAGACAGACAGACAGACAGACAGAGACAGCAGAAAAGGCAGACAGACAGACAGTGCGCTTAAAATTAATCAGGAGTTTAAACTATAATTGATCACTACAGCCACCATGTGAGAACTTTTGTGTTTTCATATACATGTTAGTTCTTTGGGTTGTTTGGTATTGTTTTTGTGGGGTTTTGTGATTTCTTTCGGTATTTTTTATGCTTACGTGAGTGCACGCGTGGGTTTGTGGGCAGGTGTTCCCTCGAAGGTTAGCCATCAGGCATTAGAGACCCCTTCTGCACGTGTGTATGTTAGTGTGTGTGCGCGGGCGCGTGTATGTGTATGTGTGCTTCTAGATGCCTTAGCGCTGTACGTAATATGCTAAGAGAGAGAGAGAGAGAGAGAGAGAGAGAGAGAGAGAGAGAGAGAGAGAGAGAGGAGAGAGAGAGAGTTACCGCGCACACATGCTACTTCTCTACCAGTGCATTGTGCATGGTAACTCAAGTGTTATCTATGTGTATCCACGAACGCAGAAGGTCACAAATGCGCGGCGATGATTTATACCAGCAAGAAAACAAAAAATACCCAGCACACGCATTGTAACTGGAGAGGGATGGGCTTCGCCAGACTCAATTTACCCGAGAGACACGGTCTGAAAGAAATCAGTGCAGTGCCCCCACAACCACTCCTTAAAAGGACTTTAACGATATAAGAAGGAATTTGATGCTACTTCTACCAGTGCCTTCGTTCAAAGTTTCTTAGCTTGCCCACACAGGAAACGTGAAATATGATGCGCTGTGGTAGATGGTTTGGCTTTTGGACTTATTTTTTGTGTTGTTTTCTATTTATGTCTGTTTTGGCATGGTAGTGTTTCACTGTTTTTTGTTGTTGTTGTTGGGTTTGTTGTTTTGTTGTTGTTGTTTTTTTGTTTGTTTTTTTTTTTGGGGGAATAGTGCTTGTATTATTTTAAATCAGTTATCTAAAGTACGCAGGGACGGGGTAGCTCAGTGGTCAGAGCGCTCGCTTTCCCCCCGTCAAGTTAAGCAGCGTCGAGCGTGGCTGCCAATTGGATGGGTGACAGACCGTTTGCGCTCCTTGGCTACAGTACAGTTCCCCCAGTTCACCCAGCTGTAAATGGGTACTTGTCCTCCTCATGGTCAGGGAAGGTAAAGCAGCGAGGGAGAGGAGATGGGCGCCGCCCTCAATATGCTGGCCCCTAGAGAAGCTAAGGCCTCTGCTGCCTCGCTCTCCTACAACCACACAGGTTATGGGACACCTACCTGTCCAACACATGCATAAATCATACCAACACATATCTTCAACTTTGAAACGTTCGCCCAATTCTGCCCCTTGTTTTTTTTCTTTTAGTTCTACGGCTTAAGTTCTAAGCTTGACCAATGGTAAGGTGTGGGTGGGGGGGGGGGGGGGGTGGTTGCGTATGCAAGCGTTTTTACCCAACATTTAGGTAGCTGAATTTTGACTTCAGGGATTTCACTGTCACGGAACCTCGATTTATAGTCTTTATCCAAAGAACTTTTGAGAATAGCGGAGTCGGCACTGGCGTGAACTCCTTAGGAAAAACACACTCTAACGAGATTCGAACCCGGGTCAGTAGATCACAAACACCTTACACTAACCACCAGGCTATTCCTGCTCCCCCCCCCCCCCCCCCCCCTGTCCCCACGAAACAGCAGCTTGTGGTTGATTTCCATCACGTCTTTCTGAAGACAGCTTCCCCTGCCAACCTTTCCATTCTCAAGATGTCACGAACTCACACAAAGGGCATGGGAGGGTGGACAGACCTGTGAAGGTCAAGCGGTATCTGATGATGGTCAATAAATGTCACAGCTGTGATGATATATGGCTGCTTGACCACGTTCGGACAGGACATAGCATACGAGTCCGGCCTGCTATGCTCTGTCGTTAACTTACATAATGCGGGATAGCTCAGTGGTCAGAGCGCGCGCTTTCCCCCAGTCAAGTTAAGCAGCATTTAGCGTGGTTAGCAGTCGGATGGGTGACCGTTTACACGCCTTCGCTTCAGTACAGTGCCCCCAGTTCACCCAGCTGTCAATGGGTACCTGCCCTCCTCAGGGTCAGGGAAGGTAAAGCAGCGAGCCGCCGCGCCCTCAATATGCTGGCCCTTAGAAAAGCTGAGGTCTCTGATGCCTCGCTTTCCTACGACTGCCTAGGTTATGGGACACTTTACCTTTTAAGTCGGGGGCCATTTGTCCATCGGATAATTTGTAGCTACAATGACATTATAGCTGATGCTGTACTACATGAACTCGCTCCACACAATGTTAGATAATGTGCTTTAAAAAAAGTGTACAAGGTAGACAGATATTGTGTTGTACAATAGGACTTATTCCACACTGTCTCTCAGACAGTAGTTGACAGCACCACTCTCTGTCTGTCTGTCTGTCTGTCTGTCTGTCTGCCTGTCTGTCTGTCTATCTATCTATCTATCTATCTATCTATCTATCTATCTATCTATCTATCTATCTATCTATCTATCTATCTATCTATCTGTCTGTCTGTCTGTCTGCCTGCCTCTCTGTCACTCTCTGTCTCTCTCTGTCACTCTCTGTCTCTCTCTGTCTCTGTCTGTCTCTGTCTGTCTCTGTCTGTCTGTCTATCTGTCTCTCTCTCTCTCTCTCTCTCTCTCTCTCTTCTCTCTCTCTCTCTCTCTCTCTCTCTCTCTCTCTCTCTCTCTCTCTCTCTCTCTCTCTCTCTCTCTCTCTCTCTCTCTCTCCTCTCTCTCTCTCTTATATTGCGAAATGGATTCGTGCCTGTGGCATTCACAGCTATGATGATTTGTTTGCGGTGGCGGCAAGAGCTAAATAGATAAATAGAGTCTGATTGCTGATATACAGTAGGGATTTTTTCCTTCGGGGGGGGGGGTTTGGTTCATTTTGTTTTGTTGATTTGGTTTCTTCATTGTGTTTGTTGTTAATAGCTTTGTGGAGAAAAGGACAGAGGAAAGGACCAAGAAGGCAGAACATAGGCCAGAAGGAGGTGAGAGGAAGAATGGGAACGAGGCAGAAACGAACAGAGGGATAGAAAAGAGGAAATTTTTTAGAACAGAATTTCTAGAACGTGTGGAGGTTGTTTAGACTGACAGGCTCCCGGCATTCCCACAGGGAAGTGTTTACATATGTGCGTGTGCTTGCGTGTGCCTGTGTATGTATGTGTGTGTGTTTGTTTGAGTGCATGCGTGTGTGTGTGTGTGTGTGTGTGTGTGTGTGTGTGTGTGTGTGTGTGTGTGTGTGTGTGTGTGTGTGTGTTGTGTGTGTTTGAGTGCGCAAACGTGTGTGTGTGTGTGTAAAGAGGCAAGGTAATTGGTAGGAGACAGAGAGAGGGACAGACACACAGAAAACAGAGAACACAAAGTGGAAAGATGGAGAAAAGAAGCAGAGACAGACAGACAGACAGACAGACAGACAGACAGACAGACAGACAGAGAGCGTGCACTGAAAACCTTTTTCACGGAGTTTGTTTGAATTGGCTTCGTTTTTCTACTGCCCTAAAGTGCGGTGCTTTAGGGTAAAGTACCTCTCTATTGACTTTGTTTCTGGGTTTCCCTTGAGATGCTTCGCTAAAGGTAGTGCTTGCACTGACATCTCCCTAGCGAAATGACCACCATCTTTGACATCTGCGTGCGGAAGGAATGAAACCCCTCCGTCCTTGTTTGGTTTTGCTCTCGAGAGGGAGGGGGTTTGTGAATGGGGATGGGGGAGATAGGATAAGGGGAACAGGATGGTGCTTTAATATTTGATACCAGAAAAGGACGGTGGCAAGGGTGGTTAAGATAGTTTACCTGCCTAACAAGTCAACCGAGGTTCTAGGTTCGATTCCCAGCCTTGTCCTTTTCTTCATAGTTTGAGGAGAAAATCAAACTGAATGTCTAAGTCCTTCAGATGAGACTATAAACCAAGGCCCCGATGTGAACGCACACGCAGAATATCATGCGCGCACGTTAAAAAAAAACAAACCGTTCTGCCTTTTGAAAGAGTAAGCCATTTTTGTGCCGGTAGGAACAGATGACAAGATTTCAAAAAAGCACATGCAGACATAATTCGTGTTTAGACACCATCTCCGAAGTCGACACGCGGCTACCTCAAAAGGTCAGGGGTTGAGAGAACGCTAGCAAAACACAAATATCTCACCATTGGGAACACCTCGGAGGTCAAGCTGAGGAACGCAAAAACAAAAATCGATCTGACATTATCCTAGAGTTGCTACCACCACAGTATTTATTCTAGTCTCATCCTCCACAGCAATGCTCTGATTCTGTGCCACCTTTTAAGCAGTACCGTCTAGAGGGTGTTATTTTTATCATTATTTTTTTTTTTTTATTTATTTATTCATTTTTCATCTATTTGTTTCTTTCTTTCTTTACTCTTTTATTTATTTGCTCTTTTATATCGGGGATGATGAAATAAGCACTCATGTGCTTTTTTTTTAATAACATCTAGTCCCGTGTGTATGCAGTTTTGTAAAATCTTGTCATCTCTTCCTGATATCGACGTTGCGCCATCTTTTAAAGACTCCAGGCCAGAATTTGGGTGGCCACTTCTACGCACGTATGTCAGTGGGGCCTTAGTTATGCTTGGTCTGATCTAGCAAATATGAAAACCACTTCTGAGCAATTCCCCCCCCCCCCCCCCCCCCCCCCACTGATAGCAGTAATAGCTTGGTCATGGAACCAGACATAGAGTCAGATGTCTAGTCACTGACCATTGCTCTCCCCTGCATTGCTGCAGATAAGGCCAACCTCCTCCCTTCCCTTCCCTTTCTTTCTCATCCCACTGATCTTTCTATTGTCTAAACTTCCTCATCAAATCATACTATAGCAAGGGAGTCTAGAATAAACTGGGGTTTTGTTTCTTTTTTTTAATTTTTTGCTTGATATTCACGGGGACGGGACAATTCAGTGGTCAGAACATTGCGCTCGAAATTTGACGACTTGGGTTCGATTCCCGTTCGAGGGGATTTTTCCCTTGGGGTTAATATCAGTGCTGACTCCACTCTCCCAAAAATACCTTCGGATGAGACCATAAACCGAGGCCCAGTTTGCGAACGCACGCAGAACATCTTGTGCACACGTTAAATTCTGTTCCGCTTTTCGTAAGAGTAGGCCATTGTGTGCCGGTGTGAACAGATGACATTTGCAAAACTGCATATACACGGGGACATGGATGTAAAAAGGCACATGAGTCTTTATTCCATTATCCTCGATATAAAAGATGAATGAATGAATGAATAAAGACATAAATATATAAATTTTGTCTAAAATCACGAAATGTGAATAGACGTTAAACTGAAGATACATACAAATATATAAATAAATAAATAAATAAATAAATGAATAAATAAATAAATAAGATAAGGTTGAGCAGCATTGGGCATGGATGCCTCTTGGGTGGGTGAATGTTTGTGCACCTTTGCTTCAGTACAGTCCTCTAATTCAGCCAGCAGTAACCGAGTACCTACTTGCTTTCTTTAAGGTAATGCAGCAAGGTAGAGGAGATGGGCGCGCCCGCCCTTAAAATGTTGCCCCCTAGAGAAGCGGAGGTTTCTGACACCTCACTCCCAACGACTAGAAAGGTTATAGAAACGCCTTTACCCTTTATGTATTAGTGTCATTGTAGAGTGTGTAAACAGAATGTAAGTAAAATGTGTGCGATATTTTTTACTTGAATTTTATCTTAGATTTTTTGAACCAATATGAAATGAA